>OX375777.1:3285000-4485000 GCA_947359385.1 Chesias legatella | reverse complement strand
AAATTATGATCGTTTAAATTCCACACACGTTATTCAGGCGGTTTATTGAAGTATACGAATATTAGAGTCGATTTTTCTGAGCAAGAGTATTAAATCTACTCAGTGGAAAATCTAAATATTTATATATTTACCGTAGAATATCTGGCTTAAACGCAAATATAGATTCTAGTCTTAATACATTTATGATCATTAATTAGTTTTATGTATTAGTAAATTAACGTGGACCAGATAATTAGGACAGTGGCCTCAGTAGTGCCTTTTCATTATGTATTAGATACTTAAGAATATAATAATAGTATATTGTTATAGATGATGCAGCAATAAACTTTTTAGGTATATAACATAGATGCACTCTTATTATCAAAACATATCAGTTAAAAATTTGTAAAATAATTCTGTGTATCCATTTGCGTATAATTTTATTATATAACAATTTTCTTTTATTTATGCACATAACTGCGTGATATAGATAAATATTATAAATTTTTCTTAAGTACTGAATTTGTAGTACAAATAACTATGAAAGCTTCAGTTAGGGTGAAACTCGTAATATTAACTAATTTATAACTATTCTAGTTACACTCAAACTATGAAATCACTAAAATACACTTGAAAATACTATTACATATATACAGAACCTTTAAATCTTGTTGCACTCTGCTAATTATTCCTCTGTTTTGGTGTGGTATGCATGCACTGGTGACTTCAGGACCTGAACGATGGATTGTTGCACTGATACCTTGCACTGCCCTGGATCCTCAAGAAATAATGCTATAAGTCTATATGTATAAAGTAGATTGTGCTTTCGCTTGCCTACTTCTAACGCTTCGATCTTACATGTCTGTCATTCCTCTATGTTCTGATATAGTATTTATGTAGATATTGAAAAAAAAAACACTTTATACCGTTCTTAAACCAACCTCTTTCTCTTAAACCAAAATAAATAGTATAAATGATGGCATGGTTTGCAAGTATTTTTTCGAGTCTAGGTTTCGTGTTACAACGCTTCTCGTAGGTTACATTTATTTATTTTATTTATTACCTTCAAGTAGAATATTTTTAGTATCTCTTGCCGTAGCTAATGTTCTGTAAAATTGTTTCCATTAAAGTAGAAAATATAAAAGATTAATGCCGACAAATCTTTTCCCACACGTATTAGCTTATCCACATCTGTGTCGTTTCTCACTGTTCACCATAGAATAACAGAATGCCAGGTTGCATGCTTCAACACTTCACAGTCTACATAAATTTAATATTAACTCAAGAAATCGTTCTCGTTTTACATCTCTTACAGATGTTAGTGGTCAATTAGGCAATGTTAATTTATTGATTAGCATACCATATCCGTGTAAATTGTGTCGCTTCATTATATTTGTGTAGCTACAAAGTATATATAACGAATTGTACTAAGGCTACTGCTTTACCAATTATGGAAGTTTCTCATAGGTTTTAAATGTTATACCATAAATAAATAAACTCTGATTGCCTTGTGTGTAAAGCAGTTTCCGTATATGTGGCAATGGTTGGCCTGTTCATGCGTTTACTGTATTGGGTTGTTGAAATACATTTGTTTAAAATATATATATCTGTTTTCTTGCATGTTCCCTTCCCGTCGCTTCCATAGCATGAGTTATTGTGTTAATCAATTTGTGTACAGGGAGACTTATGTGTAAAGTTAAACACGGGGAATTTTGATCGTTGATGAAGAGGTTATAAATATATTGTGTATGCATTTGCATAAACTAAAAAAATAATTGGAAGGTGTCCTACTCAATATTTATATTGAAGTTATCCAAATATTGATTCAAATTTTTATGAAGTGAAGTAGATAAGTCCCGTTGGAATAAGACATTACCAGTTTGAGCGTAGGGTAAACAATTATTTTATTGTAACTACATTTACTTATCAAAAAGTTAGTAATGGAAAACAATACATTTACTGCTATTGTAATGGTCGATTACTCAGTTGTAATCAGTAGTGTCAGAAATAGTTCCTGAAAGCCCATTCTTCGTCTTCGTATTATTAGATGATAGTAAAGGTCATAGTATGTTTATGGCAATTCAAACCATAATGATGTAGGTAATGGACTCATGCCACGGATTCTCTATGTTAAAGATGAAAATCAGTATCTCCGAATAACTCTAGCGCTTAGTGTGGTTGGTGTGGTTTAATATTTCGTATACAGCATGCATTTTAATTCTAACTTTGATCAATTTCTATTACTGAAAGCTCTTATTTTACTAAAATCCATCCAATGTATGACCTTAACAAAAAAGCAGGTGCCAAAGTTCACTTCAATTTTGATAGGATATAATTATTTGTGCCCTGTAAGATTTCAATGTGTGTATATCGCATTAAAATTGCACAAACAGAAACATGCTTATGGGTGGTGGATTATTGTATTAGGACGAGACTGTGGACGCAGCGCTGCGGGAGGTAGGCCTCCTCTGAGGCCCCGCCGCCGGCCTGACTCCGCCCCTGGACTTCGCCAGGATATCCCTCGTCCACACGGAATTCCAAAAAATTAGTACATCTTTTTGACAAACTACGCAGACGATGCAATTCTTAGATGAAACAAAAAATATTTTAGTTACTTCGGAGATGACGTTATTTTGTCCAATCTTGTATAAAATCTTATATAAATAATATATTAGGTCGTTCTTTTTTTAAGAATGCTTGGATACTATTTTCTTAATTTATTAATTAATTAAATATAATTAACTCAGTTTCTGCCTGATAATATCTTATTTTAGAAACAGTTATATACTAAAGTATTCCTCCGAAAGTATTTGATATTGGATGTACACGACTATATTTATTTAATATAAAATAACCTTACCAAAGTGGACCAATAGTATTAAAAGAAATTATAAATTCTCTTGGCGTAGCATTTAAATAAATAATAATTAACAGATTTTGATACATAGATATAAATAAATACTATATTTTTGTTAAATCCTTTCAAAGTTTATGGTTTACAAAGTCGATACCGAATTTATTTCTTTAATTTTATTACATAGGGTAGATACTTAATAAAATATTCCTTTATATTTACATGTTGATACTTACGTACATAGTGTTATAAATATGAATGTATAGGGAATACATAATTGACAATTGATTGATAGGTAATGCATTCTAAATAAAGGCTTGGGGGTGGTATTTTAGTCATGTATTAAAATAAAAAAGGGGATAAATCAGTTTTATCTCTATGGCTTATGGCTCTTTGTCACGGGTGCAAATAGTTAGATATAGGCGCGGGCTACTTGAGCCCGCTGCACGCGGTCTGAAGATAATTGAATCAGTTTTTTTTGTATTCGTCAGTAGTATATTTCGAAAACATTGTTTATTTACCCTTTCTCATTTTGATCCATTATTGATAAATCATCCTCATGCTTTGTTACATAGTTGCTTGGAAGGCAAAAATATTTTTAAATTACTTATATTCAATGTAGTATTACATTCCTTAAATTTTATTCGAGTTGAATAAATTTTATATTTTACGACATGTTTTATTGATATCATAATTTTATAAGATTTCATATAGTACGCTTTTTTTAATATAATTACATTACAACATGTGTCGGCCGAAAGTTCGGTTACGTAGGCTATCCTTGTAAAATAGTAATATTACTAAATAAAAATTATCATACTTAAGTATTAGCCTACGTCTCTGCAATCACTTAATAGTCTCATTATGTGCAATTTATACTAACAGTACTGATTTGTTCGTAATATTTCGTATTAATCCTAACTAATGTTACAAATGTGAAAGTGAGTTATGTTTGTTTGTTAAGCTTTCACGCCCAAACCGCTGAATTGATTATGATGAATTTTAATATGGGGATAGATAGGACCCTGGGGAAGGTTACAGGGTACTTTGTATCCCGGAAAAGTGCATTGTTCCCGTGGGATGACTCACCGAGGGCAACAGTAAATATATAAAATATACAGTAAAGAAACAGTATAGTTTACATATTGCCAAATTGTGTACTCACAAATCGATATTATCATCGCACACACGGTCAGTAAAATTACTTACCGTGTGCGCTATTGTAGTCCTGCGTGAAGGCATGAGAATTACTAAGAACTCATCCGACTCTACTCATTCCTAGAACCCTTAGCTTTTTCAATAATAAGTGATATTCATTTATGGTTTGAGAAATTTATTTTACTCTAAAGATTACAAAAATCACTTTTAGAGTAAATACAGGTATTTAAATGATTATGGCAAATAGTGTAGGTAGAACTAACAAAAATTGAACTAAAGTGTGTTTACTTAGTGCCTACCCGCACTATAATTCATATCCTGGCTTCTGAGCTGTTAAGGTGGGTAGGTACTTGAAATGTCTAGGGCGAAGGTATGTACCGTCCATGGTGTTTTATTATTTAACTAGTTTACTAAACGGGCAATATAATCACACTACGCGATTACTCGTCCTAAGCCTCAAACTCAAACGAACGCAAGGACATATTGACCGATAAAGTTAACACTTTTATATTATGTATTAATAATAAATAAATATTGGTGGGAGGAAAATACTGTAACTGCTCCACCATATCAGTAATTTAATATATATTGGTGGACATTACCTAGTCCCAATCGATCTAGTCCCAAATTAAGCACAGCTTGTATTACGAGAACTAGATAACTTACTGATATTTTTCTTGAATGCATACACATAATACTAACACCCAGACACAACAAACATCTATGTTCATCACACAAATGTTTGTCCTGGGTGGGAATCGAACCTATGACCTACAGAAGTTACTACCACCTGAGCTGTGAGGCCAGTCTGTTGTTAACTAGTAGTTTGTAAACTAGGGTAGTTTCGCCGATAAGCGATAGCTCGGTCTAACACGACACGAGCGAGTGTGGCTCAGTGGTACCTACCCTTGTTGCAGGAGGAGACGCCGCAGGGGTTCTTCGAGGACCATGGCCTGGGGTAGGGGTGCACACCCCCTCCACACGCACACCCACACCACCGTTGCAATCTCGATACTTCTTAGGTATATACCGTGTGTACCCTATACATATTTTCTTTGTGATACAGTTACGGAACGAGCCGACGGCCCACCTGGTGTTAAGTGGTAACCTCGGCCCATTACAACCGATGCGACTTGGGTGAGTCAAAGTCAAAAACTTTATTTCCATAGAATTCATAAAGAAATGGCTTGGAAACGTCAATAATATTCAAAACATAAGGTCACGCTTACTTATCACTAAGTTTGACGCCTGTTCAAATATACTAACCTACTAGGTACGACAAGACCCAAGTCGCATCGTATGCGCCCGTAACTCACAGACGTGTATGTGGATGTCTCATGTGCCTGTAATTTCACCGGCAACCACACCTTTCGAATCGGAACACAGTAACTGCTTTGCGGCAGAAATGGGCATAGTGGCAGTACTTCCCCGCACGCACTTTGCGTTAGTGTTACTGCTCTTAAAATATATAGTGAGGTTTCTGTTTTGTCTCTAAGAGCCCAGTCAATATGTGCGCAACTGGAGTTTACTCTTAAGTGCGATGACATTCGTAACGCTTTTTGTTAACGCTCGATTTTACTGTCAAGCTTTCGTATCTTTTTTTCTTTTCGGAGCTTTTATTGAAATCCGTTCTTAAGGCGTAATCTTCACAAGTTAGATAATTAATGGGGATCACTATTGTGTTCCACGTGAACTAAACTCGAAAGAACTTTTATTCATCCTACTAATATTATAAACGTGACAGTTTGTATGGATGTTTGTTACACTTTCACGCTCAAACGGCTGAATGGATTTGGATGAAATTCTGTACCAAGATAGCTTATATCCTGAATTAACACATAGCTACTTTGATCCCGGAAAAGTGCAGTGTTCCCGTGGGATTACTTATTCACCGTGGGGCGCAGCTAATTTTCATATATTTTTAGTTTTATGTTAGCTTTTTGTTGCAGTTCGCCTAACTGCCCGCGAACTGTCAACTTCTCAACTGTCAACACGCGCTGTCGCCGGGTACAGTACATTTATTACTGTGGGTTTGCACCACAAACATTAAACATGTAATGTTACGATACTTGTTCTACGAAAAATATCTCTCAACTGACATTGTCATGTTCGCACCAAAAATCAAGGAAAATCCGTTGACAGATTTGTAGTTTTGTTTACGTTCGCACTGACTAAAAACATATATATATAATACGTGTCTTTACATGATAAAACACATATGTATTTAAAAAGACATAGTGTTATCCATTTAGATCGGAAAACTTGTTTTGAAAGTACTTACATATAACCAAATCCTGAAAGTAATTACGTGAATTATAACCAAATCTTGTACGTACCTAATGTTTTGAAAATTAGTATAGAAACATTTTGCGTATGAAATTAGTTGTAAGACACGCATGATACTATAAAACGGACGGAAAACCAGTTTTGACATGTTTTCTTGTAAATGTTTCGTGCGAACTATAACATAACCTCAATAATGATCTGACTGGTTATGTTTCACAACTTCACCTGTGTAACTTTACATCGTGGGCACCTCACACCCGAGTAGTGATCTCAACTAGAAATAAGATATCTGATAGCTTATCTGATAAGTAGCATGTCTGAACAAAGCTTCGACCTTTACGCGTTCCTAACAAACGCACTTACTCGTATTATCTCCCTGGATAATGGGTGATAAAGGCATTCATATAAGACTTAAGGTACGTTCAGATGATAGGCGCTAAGCAAGCGTTACATACTACTAATAGTGTCGCTACCTCGAACCAGTGTTAAAGACGAAGTGCGCCTCAAAGAGGCTCGTTTCTAGCACGTGGACGCCGATATCTACTTAAGAATAAATTCGTGTAGTTGTGTGTGGTGATTAAGGCCTGTCATCTGAACCTGCCTTTACTTATCCGAACTGATTTGTACAAATGATCTGAGAAATATCGGCATTGCAACTCCCCAACTTGCAAGTTATAAATGAAGCAGTATTCCAAATGAAATGTATGAGAAATGTTAGCAAGTTGTTAATTCAATTATGCACACACATATTATGTTATTTCATTATTTATGTTATAGTGGCAGCTTTTATGTACTTACTTAGTATTAAGTACTTAGTGTTTAGTAAAACAATATTACTTTCGTTATGAAATGTTTATGACTTAAGTTGTCGAGTCCTAGTATCCGATAGATTACTTATTAGTGCCAAAATCGATCAATATTTTCAGAATCAATATTATATGTAAATTCATAATTTGTATTTTAAATCCAACGTTGTTTGAAGATAATAATTTTTATATACGCAATTGTGGAATTAATGTTTTTTATCAAATTATTCATATCCAGGTCGATATCATATGATACTTATCTATCGTATGATCACTGAAACTTCTGGCCTAAAATACAATGTACACTTACTTACTTAGAATTAAATATTAAATAAAATGCATATTCTCACGATTACATTGTTTAATATACTCTGCTACAAAAATATCAAATAGTAAAAATGCATAAATACATACAAAATTCAAAAAGACTCATCGGGCAGTCTTTTAAAGTTTAATTTAAATACATTCCTTAAATACAACAGCCAAAACAATGCATGTATCAGGCGAATACTTACATTGTGGCATAAAATTACATAATTATTCTGTGTCGGAATTTTCAACCGATTTTGATTCGGGGGTAGATTTCACCCGGTTGGTGGTGGTGGGGGATGATTCCTGGGGGTTCTTGGGGGCTTTGGGGGAGGGAGGTGCCGGTTCCGAGACCCCGTTAGTGGACTGTTTGTCCTCTTCCTCTTTCTCCTTCTGTTTCTCTTGACTCGTCACTGTGGCTAAATGCAGAGCAGCAAGCAATGCTGTGATGTAGCGACGAACGTCCAATTCAATACCTGAACAACAAGAGACATTGTGTGTTTATGAGCCATGTTCTTGACTTGCCTCACAGCTCAGTTGCTAGTGCAATGTGGGTCGTGGGTTCGATTCCCACCTAGAACAAACTTTTTTTTATGTCGTTATAGGCAAACAAGCAGACGGCCCACCTGGTGTTAAGTGGTTACCGTCGCTTATTGACATTTACACCCTCAGGGATGCCAATGCGTTGCCTACTAACGTAAATATGTTAATATGTATTACAAGTATGCATTTACAAAAAAGTATATAAATATTTTATCAGTTGTCTGGTTCCCACAGTATCAGCTACGCTTAATTTAGGGCTAGATGGCGCTGTGTGAAACCACCAATATTTATTTGTATCCAGCTAGAGATTATCTAATCTATTTTATAAAAGATATGAAAAAAGGTATTGATAAATAGTTTATTGCATTATAATATCAGGCCACATGACGTTTCAAAATGGAGGATTAAATAGCTTGTGGAATTATTTTATTTATATACGTAAAGGCGCGATCTACGTACTTGTTTACCCAATCCTCGTACTAAATAAAGGTCGAGTCTGACTCACGTCTTATAAATAATCGTAATGCAACATATAAATAGAAATTTCGAAATCAACAAACAAACAACACGCTACTTAGGTTTGGAGATAAATTAAATGAGTTCGCCAGTTAGCGTTCTATTAGTTAAAATTCATGATTTCATCATCATTTCCTTGCCCTTCTCCCAATTAGGTGGGGTCGCCATATATTCGGCAAACATATATTTTCCGTCCATTTCTCTCTGTCGGACGTCATCTCAGCACACTCCTTTCTTACACATCGTCTTTCACGCAATCCATCCATCTTTTCTTTGGCCTTTACACTTACATGCATCCACATGCATATTTACGACTCTCTTTGTGGCATGACTTTCATCCCTCCGCATAACATGTCCACGCCACGCTAACCCACTGCTCCTCAAATTCTCAGTCTAGTTAAAATTAAAGACAATCGAAAGAAAATCATTTTTTTAGTTACGGTACGAGCCGACGGCCCACCTGATGTTAAGTGGTAACCTCTGCCCATAACAACCGATGCGACTTGGGTCCTCCCCTACAAGTGTACCCATCGTATCAGTAGTTAATATATACACAGCGCCATCTAACCCCACACTAGCACAGCTCGTACTATGGGATACAGACAACGGATATAATACTTAAGATATTATATCGACCCTTGACCGCCGACTTATCGAGCGTCAATTTTACCACAGCATTTCTTGTCGAAAATGATATTTTAAGCTAGAACGAAAGGTGCTGTCGAGATTACCCGCCAAAATGACGTTATTTAGAATGTATAACGAATGCAACGTTTATCTTTGGCACGCCATTTTATTTAAAAATATATCACTTGCAACAAAAAATGCTATTTGCTAAAATTGCCACTTATGATAAGTCGGCGGTGAAAGGTAGATATATTGCGCGCGTGCGTGCACGTATGCGTGTACGTGTACGCGTGCGTGCGTGCGTGCGGTGCTCACCGGAGTTCCTGAGCTCGTTAATCTTGTAGGCGAGGTTGGCCCAGACGCGGCGCGCCGCCACCGCGCTCAGCCGCCCCACAGTCTGCACCGTGTGCAGCGCCGGGTCCGCGCTCGCCGCGGCCACCTCGCCTGCAACACACACACACACACACACACACATTACATACAGGTTTCCCATCTTTTACTACTAGGTATACTTATCATAATAATAGTGTTACTAGCAGTTTCGAACCAGTGCGGTGTAAGGATAAATCACATTAAAATAGTTGAGCTTCAGATGAAATAAAGCATTACGAAAAAACAGTAGCACGATGGTGGGACATATTCTAATGCTCGCCCGACTACCGACCAATCCTATACATAGCCGGGAGTCGCAATACAACCACGATAAAAAAATAGATTTAAATAATACACGTAAAGGCAGTGTTAATTGTTAAAAACTACAATCAATTACATCGCTTTGTATCGTGTAGACGTCGCTCTCCTTTGCTCCATTTCCGTGGTTCGAAATATATAGCTCTTTATCTATTTCTCTCGACGTCATATCTTCCATCTCTCTCATGTAACGAAACGTTCCCAAACGTGACGCATCCTTCAAATTTTACATGCAATTCTCGTGATTACCGGATCGCTTCACTTCGAAAAATCAAGTGTAGTAAGCTGATTTAGTAATAAACTCATTGTCATGACAGATGGACGTATCATTTCTGATCCGCTATCCCCCGCCACCTCATGGCGACCCTGCCAAGATTCGGACCTGGAATCTTCTGATTCCAAGTTCAAAGTCAAAAACTTTATTTTGATAGAATTCATAAAGATTCATAGAGAAATGGCTCGGAAACGTCAATAATATTCAAAACATAAGGTCACGCGTACTTATCGCTACGTTTGACGCCTGTTCAAACCCTATCCGACCCTCCGTGGGAAGAACAAACAAGAAACCCCTTACAGAGGTATTTCTTTTTTTTCACGAGCACGATCCTTGTGTCAACTGAGTACTTAGATATATATGTGTTATGATCTTAGTTCAAAGTAGAACTTACTGGATGGCTCCTGTGCGGCTCCGACAGGCGGCAGATAGTGGTCGAGCAGCTGCATCGCGTAGGTGGCGCCACTGTCGATGTTGTGCATCGCCTTCTGCCCGTAAGCAGTGGAGAGCAGAGCGTTCGCCTTCGCCCACGATAGCTCCTTCAGAGATTTGACTCGCTGCTCGGCGGTAGCGCGCGCGCCGCACACCTGACCACACCAATATATTTAGCTATCCAATACGAATAATATTGAAGTCTGTTTGAATAGACCCATCCACTACAAAGCTAGTCATCGGATTTGGATGTTCATTTGAACATAGACAATCAATGTGCAAAGAATAATAAATATTGGCGTACATTACAGGAGCCATCTAGCCCCAAACTAAGCATACTTTGTATTATAATTATGTAACTGATTGTATAGATACTTTGTGTAAATACATACAATATTTCAATATATTTGTTCATAGTGGGAATCGAACCCAGGAAGTATAGCGCAGAATCGAGTTACTACACACTGAGCTGCAAGGCCAGTCAATATTGGACAAACAATTTAATGTTAAAAGTATTGGTTTAAAACATAACTCATTACTTAGAATGGAACACACCAGAAATGTATCAGATATGTGTTTAAATATACAGTGTTCATAGATTGTCATCACCCTATGTTTAAGTCTACAGTGTTCATAGATAGTCATCACCATGCGTCAAATCAAACGAAATCAAATCATTTTATTATATATCAACATGACGTGTTTAGATCTACAGTGTTTATCAGTGTCATCACCCTATGTGTTTAAAATCTAGAGTGTTTATAAATTGTCATCAGATACCGCGGTAACGCCGGAGTCAAAGTTATAAAAACATCGTGTTGAATTCCGGTTCATTGTCCAAGAACAACATTAAGTACAACTAGCATGGTAATCTTATCTAACTGCGCCCCGCGTCTCCTTCGTCACATACTACTGTTAAGCGACTCTTATCTATGGGATTACATTTTTTTTTTATGTGTTACAGTTACGGAATTAGCCCACGGCCCGCCTGGTGTTAAGTGGTAACCTCTGCCCATAACAACCGATGCAACTTGGGTCTACCCCTACTAGGTAGGACAAGACCCAAGTCGCATGGTATGCGCCCGAAACTCTGAATCATGTAGGTGGAATGTTTCATGTGCCTGTTATTTCACCTTTCAAACTGGAACAAAATAACGCGAATGCATCACCGCTTGGCTTACAGAAATGTGTACGGTGGCAGTACTTCCCCGAACGAACTTGGCATAAGTTCTACTGTTTAATAAGGGCGCACCGATGAAAATCGTTAATGTTTAAATGGTCACAGTGAATCCTAACACAGAGAGGATGAGTCACGCCTACCTACAGTTTTAATCTGTGAATGAGTGATGAACGACGGGGAGAATACGTGACCGGGGTCACATACACACACACACACGCGCAAATTTCTTTTTTACTAGCTGTTGCCCGCAACTTCGTCCGCGTGGAATTCGGTTTTATCACGCACCCCTATTTTACCCCTCGGAAGAGTAGCCTAAGTTACTCCTTGTTACATCAGCTATCTGCCAGTGAAAGTCCCGTCTAAATCGGTCCAGCCGTTTCAGAGATTAGCCGGAACAAACAGACAGACAAAAATTGTAAAAAATGTTGTTTTGGTATATGTATGTACCGTGTATACATCCATATGCACTTAGTATAAAGCGGTTATTTTCATATTACAAACAGACACTTCAATTTTATTTATTTGTATAGATGTATAGATATTTTTTTGCACAATTTTTTTTATAAAACAGCATTATATATACATACAATCCTAAATTTTCACCCTTCTACCACCAACACCTATTTCTTAATTACGATATTAGTACTTTAATTTATGCGGGGTAAGCTAGTATGACATAAAAAACTCTGAAACGTAAGACCTTTATACGAATGTCAATTTTAATCAAATTCCGGGAACCGCTGAGTCAATGGAGCCAATGCGTCACGAACAACTCAAATCCAGACCAATTTTAGACTCTGAACTGTGACTCATTGAAAGACATACAACATTCAAATCTAGATCTATTTTGGAATTTGGACCGTTGAGCACAACAAGCGTGGCTAATGTACGGTAATGTAACGTAAGCACATTATCTAACGGCCTCACAGCTCAGTTGGTAGTAACCCTGCCTTCTGCGCTGTAGGTCGTGGGTTCGATTACCACCCAGGACAAACATATGTGTGACGAACTTAGTTTTTTTTTACTACTAAAGGAGACAGGTCTATTCTTGTTCCGAGCTCCTCGGTAGGTTTTCAACGTATTTTGTGTTGTTATGTGTGACCGTATCGGAGCCGGATTCGACAGTGGGAAACGTTTTATCATGTCAACCTCTGCTCCCGCGTTCATACCGTGCCTGATATCATGATAACGGATAGAAAACTCTTTATAATACTGCTGCTCGGGCTTTGACCTGTTTCAGCACAGATATCACTGCTCCCGCGTGAAACCTATTTGGATGATAAATAAATATTGGTGTTCATTACACAGCGCCATCTAGCCCCAAACTAAGCATAGCTTGTACTATGGAAACTAGATAACTCATAGTACTTATATACTTTTTGTAAATACATGTTTTTGTCACATGATAAAGTTACGGACGAGCCGACGCCGACGGCGCGGCGCACCTGTTAAGTACCCAGCCGCAAGGACTTGGGTCCTCCCCTACTTAAGTAAAACAAGACCCAAGTCGAATCGTATGCGCCCTAACGTGAAGGTGGAATGACTCAAGTGCCTGTACTTCCACACCTTCAACTGAAACACACTAACGCGGATCTGTGCATAGCGGCAGAAATGGGTGTAGCGGCAGTACTTCCCTGGCCGAACTTGGCACAAGTGATACTGTTTGTAACCGCGTACAGTTATTGAATAACTAGCTGTTGCCCGCGACTTCGTCCGCGTGGAATTTGGTTTTATCGCGCACCCCTATTTTACCCCTCGGAAAAGTAGCCTAAATTTGTCCTTGTTACATCAGCTATCTGCCAGTGAAAGTCCCGTCAAAATCGGTCAAGCCATTTCAGAGATTAGCCGGAACAAACAGAAATACACAACAAAAATTGTAAAAAAAATTTGTTTTGATATATGTACCGTGTATACATCCATATGCACTTAGTAAAAAGCGGTTATTTTAATTTTACAAACAGACAATTCAATTTTATTTATTTGTATAGATGCAGCGAAACTAGATTCCACGCGAGGACGTTAACGGCTGTTTAAAAATAAATTACCGGTTTCGTTTCTATTTGGCTGCAGAATGTTTTGAAAGTATAAGCTGCCCGACGCCCAAGTATACATAATGCATTGAGTGTAGCTGATAATGCAGCCACTGGTTAGTAAATAACAAGTTATGTTTACATAGTATTTTCATACCAATCATGTAGAAATATCAATTGTATACAGCCTAAATTTAGGTCTACATATAGGTAGTCTTTATTTAACCAATACAAAGTTTTCTCTCAAAAAGGAAATATGTTCCATTCTCCATACATCAGCTCTCAGTTCTAACAATTCTTACAAATATACAATAATTTGAAGTTTATTACAGCGTTGAAACACATGTTCATCACAAAATAGGAAGTTGCTCGTAAATTAAAATTAAAAGTTCATGGGTAGGTATGCAATATGTATTGCAATAGGTTAATTATTGCTTTTGGGGCCTCTTCAAACACCATCGAACCTCCATGGGGAAGAATCCTTCCGCATTGAGTACAATATAGATTAGCAGTAGAACTCGGATAGAGATATATGGTGCAAAAGGATGATATAGCTATATTAAAAAACTATAACACGCATACTTACATGATCTTAATTATGTACTAATTATCAAACTATATATAACTAATTATCTGTGTACTACATACAGAAAGTACTTATCACAATTGAGTCACAATTACTCACTACAACTTACTTCCTAACTTTCCTGTCTATATCAAATGTTTCCTACTTGTATATTCAAATATGCATTAGATAAAATTAACTTATTAACAACACTGACTAAAGCTGAGATAATACAAGACGGTAATATTAAAATTTATTTACAAATTAAGAAGCAAAAGTCTCATATCCAAATAGTATGTTGATATCAGACATTTTTTGATATATTTATCACAGAGTCCTAATACAGACTTTTATTAATTATTCCACAAATTAAGCATAGATAGGCCTTTGCCCCGCAATGGCCAAGATACGCTAATGATGATGAAGCTTTATTAATTGACAAATTTGATTTGACAAGAATTTCTCCATAGGTAGAGCCTAAAGCAGTCAGTCCGACGCCCAACCTGAACTAACTACTCTGCACGTAGTCAGATCTGCTGCTGCAGTTAATCTGCTCGTCTTGTTACTTTATAAACACTTACCTTATTGACATGTGGGGCAATCCTGGACATGACGGCTTGCTTGGTGGTCTCCACGATGACCTTGGGCTGTTCGTTCACGATGGGCACTCGTTGCTCGAGGCTGTCGATGGCGGCGGCCATCTTCGCATCGCCGGCGGCGAGCGGCGCCGCCACGTAGGGCGCTGCGGTGGTCGCAGCGAGCACCACCCCGGCCTCCGCCGTCGACAGCGCCCACTCCAGGAGGGAATGGGCACCTGCAACAAATCCCTCACTATACAACACTGTACAAATGTGCTGGCTTCTTGAAAAGGCTCTCTAGAGCATACATATACTTAGGTTATTTAACTCTGTTGTTTTATATCAATTGTACGTCTTAGTTTTAGTTATATTTATATATTGATAGTATTTATGTATTAAATTTTAAATTATGTATTCATATTAATAATTACTTATCCATATATTCTTCACTTACCTACCCTACTATGATAAAAACTAATTGAATTTAGGAAGGAACTAATGATGATACATGCCCGGCCTAGTTTAGGCATTAGAGATTTTATGTGTATACTCTGTTGTGTAAAATAATTTAATAAATGTACCTTACTAATGATTCAAAATGAAGTGTACCAATGTCGTTAAATTTAAGTTGATTTATAATAAAATGATTTGATTTGAGTTATGAATAAATTTATTTTCTTTCTTCTTTCTTTCTTCTTCCTAGAGCAACTAGCAGTAGAAGTTGCTTCAGCAGCGACAGATCTTATGCCAAATTCGTCCAGGGAAGTACTACCGCTATACATATTTCTGTCGCAATGCATTGGTGTTACTGTGTTCTCGTTTGAAAGGTGTAGTTTAAATTCTAGGCAAATGAGTCAATCCACCTTCACATTTCAGAGGTACGGGCTCACACGATACAATGTGGGTCTTGTTTTACCTTATGGGAGGATCCAATTCATATTCCTTTTTATGTGCATAAGTTACCACTTAACAACAGCTGCTTGTTCCGTAAAATTATCACATAAAATAAAATAAAGGTACTGTGATTTGGTTTTTGAGGCAAGCTACCTCAACAGATCTTTTTATACAAATAAAGGTTACCTTTATTTTTTTTTACGATGGGAAAATGCTTTACACATCCCCCTGCTCGGGGACAGCAAAGGGTATGTCGGACTCTCCGGTAAACGTTAGCTAACTACCGGCATACCGACTAAAAACCCATCGACTTTCCTTCACGTTACCTCAGAGCCAATGCATCGTCAAACCACTCGTCTTCTGACGAGTAGATCAGCGCTGCATTGGCACTAGATAGAGCCACAGGGTCTCTCTCAAATTCAACAACAAGTGAAGGTTACCTTGGCTCAAGTACGGTTACACGAAAATTGTCGCCAAGTGCGGCTGTAGAGCTAATCTCTGCTGTTTCTCGTAACCGCACTGATTTGAGTATATTTTTCATAAGTTTGTGTAATTTATGTAGTACACTCACAATATTTTACTGCAATATGTAGGGTAGGCACACATATTTTAAAACCTACAATATATTAATGCAATAAGTAGGGTAGGCATATATTTTTACCACCCACAATATATTATTGCAATGAGTAGGGTAGGCACATATTTTTGTATGGCCTTCCACTTTCAGGAGCCAGTCTGTAAAAGTGAGGTATTTATAACATCTACTGTTGTTTTATATATATTTTTATTATTTATTATTACATTACTTGTTTAAACACAATAACATTAGAATAAAAATGTTTCACATGTGTTAACATTACCTTTGACTTTTGTGTACAAAGCGCCAACCTGCCCCACTGCGGCGCCCACAGTTGGGATGGCCATTGCCTTCTGCACTGACTGCAGCTGAGGCACTGACGGTGCTGCGCTGATATCAGTTGCCATCTGAACAGAGAATAGTGATTAGAAGTATTCACGTTGGAAAGACATGTAATTTTATAATTGAAAAAATTTGTGGGTAAGTCAAATGAATGGTGTTTTAGGAGTGGTTTCTGGATATAACCACAATTATGATGAAATTCAACAGTATTACGTTACAGTTATTAAATATTTGTAAGTATATTGTAAAATAAAATAATTAAAACACAAATTTTCAAGTAGGTAAGCAAATAATTTGCAATACGGAGGGTGCTTTTTCAAATAATTTGGATTTTTCTAATTTAGGTGCAAGATTTCAACTAGTAATTAATATAATATTAGTACAATGGTGGAAATCATGGCTTACATTTAGACTGGTATTTTAATATTGCACAACAAAAGAAAAGAATCGAATGCCCTAGAATCTCATGGGAAGCAATAGAAAAAATACAGGTATCTTACCTTTCGAGTCTTGTAACAAAGTCACAAAGTTACTGATCCTAAAATAAGACTTGGGTATAAATTAGAATTGCTGCGTAATTTAAGTTTGTTGGAAGTTCTAATCCAAAAAGACAACACAAAACGACTACACAAGCTAACTACTTTTTCACGACTGACCGTTTGATTGATGAGCACAAACTATAGAGTATAGAGCCGAGTAAGCCTACAAACAACTTATCTATTCTGTAACAAAGCGACGCAACTTGTTGAATATATATTTGTACTAAGATATAGGATATATAGATATCTACGATGATCGTATATCGGACTTTAGACGGTAGATACAGTAGATAGTGACGCAACAACGCATAGAATAATGTCAATCAATGCGGAGAAATCTTACCTCACAAGCCAAAGTTCACTATATTTTGAATTAATTTGTAATGTAAGTTATAATCTAGTCTGCCAAACTCAAAACCAAAGTAAGCTCAAAATAAGTTCAGCCAAAGTTAAGACTGCAAAATAACAAAATTAATTATAAAAATAGTGATGCACTTGACCATTGAATCGTTCGTATCCGATTCGATTTTATCATTTTTATTCAGCGAACCTATTCGTATTCCGTAAATCAATTGCAATCACTTGATCATTCAACCAGCTTTTATCCCATATAATGCCCTTGCAGTTTGGTAATGTAGATATATAACGTAACACAAACCATAAGCAAAATTGACTAAGCTAATTAAAGCATTTAAATCGACTCTGCAATGAAAATAGAAAATATCTCTTCACTATGTAATAATCTTTTTTGTGCGAAAGAGACACAACTTCTCTAGAGAAAGAGAGAGTGAAAGTTGGCCAGATCTGTGGCAAGCTTTGGAGTAATTGGAATAATAATACAGAGGTACTCTAGGTACCTATTTCTCTTTCAAATCATTCCAAAATTTTGTATTTCAATATCTTGAAACAAAGTCTCTTACATATTGCGACGTATTTTGTTATCTTAACGCAAAGATTTGTGACGAGTGGTGGAAAACTTGTGAGTGGCCATAAGACAAACGGACGCCACTATCATAACAGGGCCAACCTAATTTTAGATCAAACTACAAACACAAACATTGGCCCAAATCCCAAATAGTGATTTGTACGAGTTGGTTGGGTAAATTACTGCTAGTTTAAAAAAATATCCTAAATGCTGTGGACGAGCGATCTCGTTCTGGAGTTTATAGATCTGTATAAAAAAGAAAGAATAATTTGGGATCCCAAGAGTCCGGAATATAAATGTAGAGATGATATTGCCATGGCTTGGGAGAGGATACAACTTTCTATGAGCGAGAACGTTGATATTATGGATCTGAAGAGAAAAAAAGAATCATTGATGACTTCATTTAGATTCCACTATAACAGAAAAAAAAGTTCTTCAAGTTATCAAACAACTTGGTTTGCATATTCTGCCATGGAAAGTTTTCTAGGCACCAGATATGAATCTGGAAGCAAGATCAAATCAGAAAATAGTTCATGTCAAATAGAAAATCAGGTCTGTATTCGTAAACCTACATGTATACTAAATTCTTGGTTAAAATTTTATTTGTTCTTGTATACAAGGTATCAAATCATGTTGAATGGCTGCTGTCAGTTGTCAGTCAACTGTTGAACGAAAATTCTTTTTAAGTATGTAACAAAATTTTCACTTATTTTCTACTAGCTGTTGCCCGCGACTTCGTCCGCGTGGAATTCGGTTATATCACACACCCCTATTTTACCCCTCGGAAAAGTAGCCGAAGTTACTCCTTGTTACATCAGCTATCTGCCAGTGGAAGTCCCTCAAAATTGGTCCAGCCATTACGGAGATTAGCCGGAACAAACAGACAGACAAACAGACAAAAATTGTAAAAAAAAATGTAGTTTTGGTATATGTACCGTGTCTACATCCATATGCACTTAGTAAAAAGCGGTTATTTTAATATTATAAACAGACACTCCAATTTTATTTATTTGTATAGATGTGAATATGTTAATGCGCCTTATAAATAAATACTGAATACTACTTTATTACTTTGCAGTTTGTGTACGTGACTGATGTTGGATCCTATGCTGAAGAATCAATACTGCCCACTCCTCAAAAAACACTAACATTCACACTCAAAACAGACAATAAAAACCAGTCAGACAGACGCCAAATTAAAAGAAGTCCTATAAGAACTGCTACTGATGAATTGGATGAATACGACTTATATTGCCAACTTCTAGCAAAAAAGTTCAAAAAATTAGATGAGGTTCAGCGTGACAAAGCTATGCATGAAATTGATACTGTTATGTTTCGTATTAAAATGCAGAATAGTTCAGAGAGAAGACATCAGAGCTATTCAGCATCATCGACTATCCGAGATACAGAATCTCCGTTACATAATATTACCCCACAAAATCGTATGAAGAATGGGGATGAAAACATTGCAACTTCGAAAATTAGGAAACCCAGTGAAAATGATAGTAAATTCTGAAATAAAAATGTATAACAATAGCTTTGTATGTTTTTTTTTATTAAGTAATTTAATACCACCTGTTGATCTGAATAAATAAAGAATAATTACACTTTGAGGCATGCAAGTTTGAGCTATTAACGTCCTAACTGACCAAAGGTCGCACGATATGTGACTTCGTCGTGCGATGAAAGTTCAATTCAGCAGCTTAGCGTTTTACCTCCGATAGTGTAAATGCGTGGTTTGTTCGGGTTCTCAAACCATGCATAAAGTAAAGCTGATTTACTTTATAGTGAAGCTGATTTACTTTATGGTGGTCATTTCGCATAGGTTCGAGAAGGATTTGAGTGCGGGGTTGGACGATAGTCTAAGTGCAGCGTTACGGAAAAATATTTATGTGCGAATGTCAATTAAAATACTCAATAGGATTATTACTAGTGTCAGAACGCGATTTTGGACGACCAATCATGCGATCATCGCTTGATCATTCAACTTCCCCAATTAAGAGGCCTACTTAAGATAATTCTCAGCTTATTTGAGTTTATGTTGGAAGGTTTTTTAAGAATTTATAGGATATTAAAGTATTAAGTAAGTCAGTGAGCGCTTGTAACCGCGAAACATGATAAAATCGAAATATCATATTAAAACGCAGGTATTACTTTACATTATGTATATAATACGGTCCAATATATTTTTCGTTTATCACAAGCCATGTCGGACTTATTTCATTGTGTTCACTAACAGACTCCAATAAATATGAATGCATGAATCTTATACGATCTATACAATAATTATAATCGACTAAAAATTAATGATTAGTTACATCTCTAACCAGAAGCCAACAGACCACAGAGTTAAGTACATCGGCGACTGTCAAATAGACAGGTATGAATATTTGTTTATTCATAGTTCATATATGTCAAAGTCCAAAAATTGATTAGATATGATCTAGATTTGTATCTAATGAAAATATTTATACTTTTGCTTCAACGAAAAAATGTCTAAAACCTAAGCAGATATATTGCTTTTAGCATACTGAAACAAAGCGAAAAGCCATGGCTACTATGCTAAAAGAAAAACGTCGACAGGTAACTTTGCCAAATTCTAATAATGTATTCTTTGTTTGTATTTTTGCGTAGTTGCGCTTATAAATAATATTTTCAGAAAAGTAAAAATAAAGAGAAAACTTCTGTTCGGAGTAGTTTACTATCAGTGGATTTACCTTCATCTTCAGCTGAGGCTTCATTGGAAGAAAGTAAGACACCCCAGCTTATTGAAAATGTACCTGAGAACTCACAAACTGAACCTGGGGACCAAGCTTATCCTGCCGTTACTGACGAAATCTCAGCTGCGAAAGACGAACAGGAAACACATGCAACCAACGCAGATAATGTTATTACACTAGAAGATGAGTTTGTTAGAAATCCTGAAGATAACAAAGTTAATTTGCCACAATCTATGACTTCTCGCTGTATAGAAATCACAGTTAACCCGGCCCAAGTGAAATCGATAGAGATAGAGAATAAAAATAGAACTTACAGACATTTGAGTGAAGCTTTAGAAAAAATGGCTGTGCAGGATCTGACCTCAGAAACTGAAGAAGGGCAAATGTTTGAACTTGGTCATGATATTTCTGTATTGGTACATCAAGAAACTCAAAATTCTCTGGAATTAACTTTTTTGGAAAGAGTTACCCCTTCAGCTCCAGTTTTTGAAGAAGAGATTGCACTAGAAGCTCCTAGGGAAAGAGAATCAGCCACCTATATAAAGCCCAAAAGACAATGTATGCCACTAGAAGAGGCAATCAGAGTGTATGGAGGGGCAGAGATGGCAGCTGTGAAGGCGACAAGTGAGAGAGAAGAGGCAAACGTGCAAGCTGGGCTAATACGTAGCCCTGATCATCCATTGGTTGAATTGCTGGATACATTTAGGTAAAATTCCAATGTAATTGATATATCACAAAACCCTGTAATGATGACCCTATTTTTCTACAATCTTTGCAATATGATCAGTGTTTAGTTAATTTACAGATACTCACTCATATCTGTAGAGCGAGAAAGATCTAGACTTGCCAGTGAATTTTCTGAAGAGGAGATGTCGAGGTCCAGCCTATGGAAGATAGAGAAGCGTAACCTTCATATGAAGAAAAACTGCAAGTGCGGTGCAACTGTGGAGCTGCGGGCTACATATGAACATGCTCAACTGCTAAAGGAAAGATTGCCCGTAGCCAAGCTAAAGCTGGAAGGGTTGTTAAAAGATGTACAGGAGACATATTGTCATCATCAGCATGAGGCCTTGTTGACTCATTTTCAGGTAGTTAACCTTTGAACTTTTATTTTTTATTTACTAGCTAGGCCTGGCTGTTTCACCCACTGTTATTTTTGTCATGGGTATGCACTTGTTCGGCTCTGTTACTGTTACGGTATTACCTTTGCTTAGCTTACTTTCTGACTTTCTCTTTTTGCTCAGCTTCTAAGGCTTATAGCATGATATTAAATATCCGTTAATCTTCCTTAAGAATTAGGGAATTAATGTAATAAAAAATATTTTATGTAATCCAACTAGTAATTCCAGAGATTATGGCGTTTAAATAAACAAACTATTTTTCTCTCAGTGTTATTATACCTATTAAATGAATATGTGGGTTTTGCTGATATCTGTGTATTTTCCAGATTGAAGAACACATAGCAGATTCAATTCAAAGCAATAAAAGCCGCATCCGCGAGGACCTGACGTTAGTGCTGCAAGAGCTGCGCGACAGCGACGGTGCGCCGGAAGCACTGCCCGCGCTGCTGCAGCGCTGGGCCGCAGCGCTGGCGACTGCTCTCGTGGACGGACGAGACCTGACACACATACTGTTTCTGATACACCATCTCTTCAGGTATTTACCTCACATCTACATCAGAAAAATCATTCCTCAAATAAATAAATAAAATAAATATAAAAAATAAACATGAAGTTTGATTACAGACAAACTCGTTCGGTGCGTTGGGCGGCGCGCGCTGTCGCCACTCCGGTGACGGACAGCGTGACGGCGGCGCGCGCTCTCGCCCTACTCGACGTACTGCTCTCTAAGCTGCGACTAGAGACCGCCGTTGAGTGCGTAGAAGGTAATTCTCCGCTGACGTACTACGTCTAATACGCATCACTTTAATACGATGTTAGCAAAATTTTGAAAAAATAAGTTTAAATTATAGAAAGTGTTTTTTGGGTTCGTGTTATTGGGTGTGTAATAATGTATTATATGTATGTATTTACAAAAAAATACATATAAGGGTTATATCAGTTTTCTGATTCCCATGATACAAGTTATGCTTAGCTAGCTTTAGGGCTAGATGGCGCTGTCCAAAATGGCCACCAATATTTATTAATTTATGTTGTCTCATACTGACTGGAAGATTGAGCGCGAAAATAGTTTCAACATAAATCTTGTATAGAGGCAGATGAACAGTGGGAGGAAGTGGGGATCCGAGGTGGTGGAGGCGCGGTCAGCTCGGGGACTCTGCGCGAGCGCGACCTGGTTGCCTTGGTGCGGGCGCTGCCGCTGCAGGACCTCATCGCCAGGCTGGTGCTGTTCTCGCAAGCCGTGAGTATACCTGATAGATGATAGAGATATGAAGGAGCTGCCAGCTCGGGGACTCTGCGCGAGCGCGACCTGGTCGCCTTGGTGCGGGCGCTGCCGCTGCAGGACCTCATCGCCAGGCTGGTGCTGTTCTCGCAAGCCGTGAGTATACCTGATAGATGATAGAGATATGAAGGAGCTGCTAGCTCGGGGACTCTGCGCGAGCGCGACCTGGTCGCCTTGGTGCGGGCGCTGCCCGGTCTGTCACTTCAATCACTTGCACTGATTGTGGTATGCGCTTGCAACTTGTACAAAGTTCCAGTCACCATGTTAACAAGCATTTCTGTTTATGTGATTGAAGAAGCAGATGTCCTCCTTTTTTTCCGACACTGGCCAAGTGGCCAGGTGGCCAGCTCTTTGCCAAGGAAGTGTTGTTTTTAGCAGTCTGTGTTTGTATGTATTTTTTTTGTGGATAAGTTGTACGAGCCCGTCGTTAGTCAAGTAGTCAATGATCAATCTTCCCATGAGAAAATTAATATGTCCCCTACTTAAGTACGAATACACCCAGGTTGCATTGTATCTTTCAGACGTAAAGGTGGATTGTAAAATATGGCTGTAATTCCACCGACAACCACACCTTTCAAACCGGAAAACACTAATGCATTTGCGTTACTGATTGGTGGCAGATATAGAAAGGGAGTATTACTTCCCTGGAAGAACTAGGCAAAACTTTAAATGCCTGAGAAAATTTACAGTTCTGATTTCGTATCTAAAGAAGAAATAACACCGGCCTCATAGCTCAGTTGATAGTGACTTAGTACCGCCTAGTGATCTGCCTTCTGCTGTAGGTCGTGGGTTCGATTCCCACCCAGGACAAACATTTGTGTGACGAGCATTGATGTTTGTTCTGTGTCTGGGTGTTAATATGTATTTATAAGAATGTGTTTTAAAAAGTATATATGTATTCTATCAGTCTTCTAGTTCCCATATACAAGCTACGCTTAGTTGGGGCTAGATGGCGATGTGTGAAATGTATACAATTAAACTATGAATAGAATACCAACTTTTTTATTAGACGCACTCAGATCAATTGAAACAAAAAAGAGAATTGAAGGAGGTAAGTGAACACGCTGTATAAAAATGGATTTGATAATTTCAGGACTTCAGACAAGCGAGGGAACACGAATGGGGCGACGCATCCGGAGGCAACGGATTGCTCAAATCATGTTGCGGCGTTCGCACGTTGCTCTCCGTACTGCAGCGAGCGGTCACGTTGCACTCGTCTTACGAACGCTTGCACGCAGTGCTGCGCAGCGTGGCTTGCAGTGCGCTCACCTCACTGGCCTGCTTGTACCACACTCCGAGGTACGTACCTAGTCTTTGCTCCAGTATTGCCGCTTCACTTTCATGTCGATCACTCTTGCAATCTTGCCATGAACACATGCACTTTTATTAGCTAGAGATCAAGTTCATCTGGGGAAGTTATAATAGTAATAATATTGGTGGACAATTCACACAGCGCCATCTAGCCCCAAACTAAGCATAGCTTGTACTGTGGAAACCAGACAACTGATATAATACATATGTACTTTTTTTTGTAAGTACGTACAAATAACACCCAGATACGGAACAAACATCTATGTTCGCCACACAAATATTTGTCCTGGTTGGGAATCGAACCCACGACCTATAGTGCAGAAAGAAGGGCTACTACCAATTGAGCTGTGCTTCCCAAGATACAAGTTATTATTATATTATATATATTACTTAGCTTACTTTGGGGCTAGATGGCGCTGTGTGAAATCTCCACCAATATTATTATTATTTTTATTAATTGTTTAGAGCGGCGTACTACACAGAATTGGAAGAGAAAATAACAATTGAACTAGAAACAGCGTTTGCGGAGGGGTTCGTTCTGTTCGGGACGCAGGATCTTGAAAAGCTGCCGACTACCCTCCTCACTGCAGACACAGCTAAGGATTACTGCTTGACTTTCATCACTGGCCTTCACGGTAAGTCCTTTCTGCCTGCTCCTAACTGTAGCAGTAGAACATGGGCCGAGTTACCAAGGAAAAATAGTTGCACAGTTTTTTTTTTTGTAATACAGTTACGGAACGAGCCGACGGCCCACCTGGTGTTAAGTGGTAACCTCTGCCCATAACAACCGATGCGACTTGGGTCCTACTAGGTACGACAAGACCCAAGTCGCATCGTATGCGTCCGTAACTCTGAGACGTGTAGGTCGAATATTTCATGTGCCTGTAATTTCACCGAAGCTCCCATCACCTTCAGATATGAAGATAAAGTATCACGAAAGATACAAAAAGTTTTTCATAATACTTTCAGATAAATCCCCGAGGTGTATAGAAGGTCTGTGTGTGGTGTCGCCGGTGTTGTCGTGCGCGCAGCGCGTGCGCGTCGTCGCGCAGGCGGCTGTGCAGCGCCGTGCACACGGACACTTGGCCAAACTCGTGCTTGACTTCTCACTGCAAGTATGTTAATTGGTATTAGCATGCGAAATGAGCCTCTGAGGCGCATTGTAATTCTTTCACCACACTGGTTCGAGGCACACGATTAGAGGAAGAAGAAAATAACTTAAACGTAACTTCTATCTCTAAATCTCGAAATTTTGATATATTTTGATTTTTTTTATTATGAAAGAGCTCATATATATTTGCGGGCCCGAAGTTGACTTCAAAAGGTTGTCTCTTTTGTTCCTTCTTTCTTAGCGCTGTGAAACGCTGATATTGGATGAACAATATTAAAATGTATGACATGAGCACCTCTGATAATATGAAAAAAAAAAAGATTTCTATAGTGTTTGCTTTTATTTGTTTGATAAATACTCCTTTTATCCGAAAAACGAGTTGCAGAAATAACCTATTTATCATTAAGCCATAAAAATAAGTCTCAATAATTCTTTAATCAAAATATATTATGAAATTATCAGCTGTTGCCATTGTCGTCAGTGTTGTCTAAGGGTAACCAGCTTTTCAACAAACAGTCGAGCACTTAGGTTCAGTGTACCATGTGTTCCCCAGTGCGTCGTGAGACGTAAGGCGGCGCGGTGCGCGGGCGGGTGCGACGCCGCTGCGCGGGAGTGCGTGCCGCGCCTGCTCACTGCTCATCCGCAACTGCACACTGCCGCCTTGCTCGCCGTAGCGGACATGGCTCAAGGTAACCTTTATGGCTATCATTTTGGACTCACTACTCCAAGTTAGGGGCTTCTGCGATTGGCCGGCTCAAGGGAAGAACTTGTTAACTATTATGATATAACCAAATTCGGCGTGTTCATATAGCATGAGATCGGTCAATATTTTTGGTGTATACTGATCAGCAATATTATCAAATAGAACGAATCAAATAGACTTCACATCTAGAATACTGTTTCGAATTAAATGATTCGCTGCCATTAGGAGTTGCCTACTGCTACTTCTACTGTTCGTGTCACTTCACAGCTTTATCGACCCAGTTTGGTGTGGGTTAAAGTGCGCCTCAATGAGGCTCCTTTAGTGCACTTGACACATGTCTTCGTATTTCTGATTCTAGAACACGCCCGTTTTCTCACGACCAACATGGTGGTTGTACATATCATTTTTTAATGTGAAAATACTCATTGATGTACGTCAGGATTTGAATCAGCAACCTCCTGATTGAAACTCGAAGTCTGTACCACTAAGCCACCACGCTCCCAAACCTACCTAAACCTGCCTACTCACTACCTGAGCCTGACATAATAAAATCCCCCCCGGCAACAAACAATTGAAGAACCTACGAAAAATATCACTATAAATATTTTTAGTGGAAAAGCTAGAACCGAATACAGTGAGCCTACTTCATGTGGACAAATGGCGGCCCAGCGTAGAAGAGATGCAAGCGGTGTTGCACGAGTGGAGCCGACGTTGCACAGACATGTTGCCGCAACTGTTGCTGCAACTCGAATACACACCACTCATGTGAGTTCCATCATTATGTACCTAATTGGTTTACATTTTTCTGTAATTATAGAATGTTGCTCAAGTTTTAGCATTTGGGCGCTTTGTTGTGTCTGTCTACTGTCTGACTACTTTGCCCTTGTGTGAAGTGAAATAAATAAATAAATTAGCAAACACACAAATGCCTAAACACTTGTAACAGTGCAGGAGTGCTCTAGGATTATGTACAACAGACGAGCATCCGAGACCAGCTGTTATCCAGCGCTGTGTTACCAACAGTGCTGTCTCCTGGCCGTATCAGCACCCTTATCATCTCTTACAGAAGTGGTACTCTAGATTTTTCATTTTGCGGCCGGTTTTCCTGGGGTCCAAAAATCCAAATTATTTTTATAAATCTGTGTTGTCGTAGTAAGTAAATGGATTGCTACACTGATGTAGTAATCTATTTAAACTGTATGCATGTGTGCCTAGCGTTACACATCGGATAAGTCCTTGTTTTTACTAGCTTTTTTCTTATGTTTATAAGTATAAGGGCAAATCTTGCATTTATTATTTGTTTTTCTTGCATTAGTTATTAATTTTGAACCAACGCGAGGCAAGCGATTGAGCGCTAATTTAACACACACTTAGTGCGGGTAACATGGTATAATATTCCGTTTATTTTTTGTAACCTTCGTAAAACAAAATCTAAAAATTCATTCTAAGTAGAGCGTAATATCAAAGTCAAAGTCAAAGTCAAAAACTTTATTTCCATAGAATTCATAAAGAAATGGCTTGGAAACGTCAATATTCAAAACATAAGGTCACGCGTACTTATCGATAAGTTTGACGCCTGTTCAAACCCTATCCGACCCTCCATGGGGAAGAACCTATTATTATCATTATAATGCATGCAGTGTCCACTTCTAGAAGGCCGTACACTTTATTATATTAAAATCTATGTTTGCATCTCCTTAATGTTACAGTGCTACGACCAGTTAAATGGACGTATCAATAAAAAAAATGTTTGTTATATTTCAGTGGCGTAATGTTACCAGTGCAACTGCACATCGGCGAGTGGTTATGCTCATGGTCGAGGAGCCCCGGTAACCTGGAGCACGCGTGGCGCGTGTTGGTCCGCATGCGGACGCACTGCGTGTGCTGGCAGCAGGCGGTCCCGCACGCGGAGCCGCAGCCGACGGACGTGTTCTCTATGGCGCACGCGGTGCTGTGCGGCGAGTGGGGGCGGACCATACCGCTGGTGAGTGCACGCGGAGCTACACGCGCGTGCACGCCGCTGGCAGCGGGATATCGCTGGGCGTTATAGTTTTATTAGGTCGTCTTCGCTTCCAGGTCTGGATACGTGCCAGTTCATTTGTTATTGTCAAAAATCTTTGGAAGGCTACATATCGAACGCTTCGCGGGGCGGACGACGCGACTGAAGTTTTGCATGTATCTCTCTGGTAGACAACTCACCGATCGTGGCGCGGTGCGTTTCATAACCTGTGCGGTCTCACCACATCCTCAGACGTATCTTAGAGACGGTGTCTTACAGAGTTTTAATACGCATTAGTGTAGGTTGATTTTGGATAGCTCACTCAAAAAAGCACCAGGACGGTATTCGAAGAAGTTCCATAATCCGGGACAAAAATCTTCGCCAGATAAGTTTAATGTTGTTACATTTCAGATATGCACCGAGGGCGTGTCCGCGCTATGCACCATCAGCGCGTCGCGGCCGCGCGAGGCGGTGCACTGTCTCGCGCCCGTCATGCTGATGATGGCAACCTCGCCCGAGTCCGTCTCGCTCACACCCAAGTAAGTATTATATCACCAACGCGTACGCACATATAGACTGTTATATGTGTTACTTATTGAGGGTAGATCCTCGGATGAGTTGGTGTGGGTTGATGTTTTTTGTAAATACATATACAAACTCAAACAAATAATACAAACACCTGTATTCGTCACGCAAATGTTTGTTCTGGGTGGGAATCGAACCCACGACAGTATAGAAGGCAGGGTTACTATTAACTGAGCTGTGAGACCATTTATAGGTTCTCAGAGCTGTTCAATACTTTGATGGGGCACGCTCCGTCGCTGGTGCAACGCGCGCTCGGCCGCGGGCCCGTCTCCGGCGCGGAGTTGGTGCTGCGACTGATGCTGTCGCAGCTTGAGACCAAACAGTGAGTACTGCGACGTATTTATTTATTAAGTACACACATCACACTATGAATGAATGAAACAAAAACAAAAAGACACTTCTGATATATATGATAATTAGTTATTGTGTTGTGTACCTGTGTCGCAGTGGGCACGCGCACGCGCACGCGCACGCGCACGCGCACGCGCACGCACACGTGTTCTCTGCGTGGCTGCACGGCGTGTGGCGCGCGCGCGCGGGCGGCGGCGCGCTTGCGGCGCTCGACACGGCCGCGCTCGCCGCGAGAGACTGGCCCGCGCTCGACTCCTATGCACTCACGCTCCTACAAGTGAGTCCTCACTTGCAACTTCACGTTGCTTTCAAATGGCACAGATCTGCTACTGATAGTTAACTCAAAACGGTGAAGAAAAGCATAGTGAGGAGACTCACGTTTGACATTGACTGGCCTCGTAGCTCTGTTGGTAGTAACCTGCCTTCTGCGATGAAGGTCGGTCGGTCACACAAATGTTAGTCCTGGGTGGAAGTCGAACCCACGACCTACAGCGCAGAATGCAGAGTTACTACCAACTGAGCTGATGTATTTTCAGGAAGAGAATTACAAGGAGCACATAACAAACGCGGTGCGGCACGCCTCCGCGGCGCCTCTCCTGTGCGAGTGTTTGTTGCGCGCCGCGCACGCGCAGGAAATGAACTCGCACCTGTTCCCGGCGCTGGTCACCGCTGTGGGGCAGCAGCGGGCCGCCTCGCAGCGGATACACGTGGACAATGCACTGCAGGTATGACGAAAACAGACTAAGCTTCAACTTTAAAGCCATTTCATGCTATACATCCATTTTTATGCTAGTATAAGTTATTGTTAGTTAGTATTTCCTGGAACCTATAATCTGGAAGTCAAGAGGAGAGTGAGGTTACTAGGTTAGGCAAGCATGCTTCATCGTAGACCGCGTCACCTAAAAAAAGTGTGAGATTGCGGTCAAATGTTACACTATCGTAAATAAAATTAAAAAAAAAACTAAAAGTTAGGTATACTATGTATTTTTTATTTATTTCAACTAAATTTACGTGTGTGATTGAAGAAACAAATAAATGTCAAAAATGTTAAAATCTATCATCCAGCGCCAACACTATTTTTTATTTATTTATTGGTAGGTAAAGTAAGTAATATAATTACATTTAAAACTTCTTTAAGAAATTTGGTCAATTGTAAACATTTTATCAGACTCCATATAGTACTTTATAAGTTAAAAGAATGAACTGATTACTTTCTCATTACTTTAAGAGTTAGGGAAGACCACATATATTTTGTAACCTTAAAATAGCAGCGTTTTACCTGAAATAAAACGCATATTAAAATACTTACCTCACTGGAAGCTTTATATTGAGATAGCATATCCGTTTCCGTCGTTTCCTGTTCAGATTTCGTACTTTTTACCGCCGGATTTCCGGCACAGTGGCGACACCTGGCGGCCGCGCGCCATGTTGGTTTCGTAAATGCTACGCGCCATCTTTTGTCTCATTGGCTTAATTTCACCAGGCAGAATTAAAAGTGGAAGCTTCCAGTGAGGTAAGTATTTTAATATGCGTTTTATTTCAGGTAAAACGCTGCTATTAAATTACTTGACCGTCACTGGAAGCTTTATATTGAGATCTGTTTGTTATCGCCTGGTGTCGCCACACAGAATTTGGAAAATTCGTCTAACGCCAATGTGATACATAAAACAGTTTTAGATAGATGTATAAATATGATTTATATTATATCTGATAATGGTAATAAAAATTAACCTTTAACGTAATTATTTATTAATAAATTTTGATTAACAAAAATGTACTCCTTAATCAACAAAAATAATTAACTTATTGGTTTAAATGATTGTGTGACATTTTGTGGAGTACTGCCATCACCACTGCTCATTACTTCTCGTCTGTAAAATTGCTGGAATGTGTTAGCTGATTGCCAATTCCCTCGTGCAAGGATTTCGTCAAGAGGATGATTTTCCAACCAACTTTTGGAAGCCACAGCAGATCGAATGCTCCCTGGAGTTGCTGTAATGCAAGCTTCCTTGAACAAGGTTTTCACCCAGCCTGCTATAACTGTGCGTGAGGCTGGTTTAGCTACGCCTCGAACTGTGATAAATAGATTTGATGATTTAGCGGTGTCTCGCCTTTTATTCAACATTGCTATAGTTTTGTCTATCCAGAAAAGTGGATTTAGTTTGAAATGAGTGGTGTTTAAAATTAGTTTCCAACCGGACTGCCTGTAGCTACTGGTGTCTGTTTTTGAACCGAACTGAGGCCAAAATACTATGCTGTCCTCAGATCTAACGAAATGATCGGGATCTATTGTAAGTAAGGTCAAATCATGTATGCGTCTACCCGAGCAAAGCAGTAGTAATATCGCAGTATGACGCGATATTTGAAATAAACTATTTTCGTCTATTGCATAGTTCATCAGAAATGAAGTAAACTTGCCGACATCCCAAATGGGGGGTTTAGAAATCTTTGGTTTCCTTAGTGAGATTGACTTCAAAATATGTTTCACTAGAACGTGAGAACTTAAGTGACTTGACGTGTCAGCGTTACATAACGTAGAAACAACTGACTTGTGTAATAGTATTGTATTGTATGATAAGTTATCAATTAAATGTAAATCAGAGAGAAATTGTGCTAATTGCGAACCTTTAGGGTTTTTAGAATCAATATTTTTATGATTACACCAAGAAATCCAACGTTTCCATGCGACCTCGTAAGTTCTTAGAGTAGACTTACGCCAAGAATTTCTAAGTAATGATAATTGTTCAGTATTCCATGTAGTTATCTCCTCAGACCACCCCCACATTTCCAGACCTCGAGAATGATGTCCTCGACTCTCGGCGGCGGTAGTCCTGTCGATGTGTCGATTAGGTGTTTTTGCAGGGATTGCAGAGTGAACGGTGCTGCTAACGCTCGACCTTTCAGGTCGGCGCGCCAAAATACCTTCTCCCATCGAGGAGCTACTATTAGATATACACCTGTTGACTGATTTAGATGTGTCAAAACTTTGGGTACTAGAAACGGTGGTGGAAACACCCACGCAAGTGGGTAGTTCCATGGAACACTGAATGCATCGTGAAATAGAGCTCGACGGTCTTTCAGATCTCGAGACACATAATTGTATACTACGTGCGCGGTCTCTGAGGCAAACAGATCTATCACTGGGGTCCCCCACTTTGCAAAAACTATGTCCACACAAGTCGGTAGCAGGTGCCATTCTGGAGGTTGGCGATGACGCGACAGGTGATCGGCGTGATTGTTGTACTTCCCTGGGATATAGTGTATGCTGCAGTATATTTGATTTTGATCCAATAATTTCAAAATTTGGTAAGTTATTTCGATTAAGGGTAATGACTTCGTACCTCCTTCCTTTCGCAGATGAGTGACCGCTGTCCTGTTGTCGCACTGTATCAGAATCGAACTGTGACACAGTACATGAGCCTGACTCTGTAGAGCGTATAGTATGGCTAGCATCTCTTTTTGATTGCAGTGTAGTGCTTTCTCTGCTTGTGACCAAGTTCCCGAAAGAGCTAGATTGTTCAGTTGTGCTCCCCAGGCCTGGTCTGATGCATCTGTCGCCAGGAAGTATGTTGGCGGAGGGTAATGTAGCGGCGTGGACAACTGACAACTTTGAATCCACCAACGCAGTTCGCCTTGAACATTGTGTGGAAGTGGGTAGACGTCGGACGATGGGTCTGGTAGCGAGTTCATGAACATTCTTAGTAGTCGATGATTTATTCGACCTCGAGGAACGACAAAACTGGCAAAGTTCAGGTGTCCTACTATTCTCTGTAATTCCCTTAGAGTTGATTTTCTTTTTGTTAAAACTTGATTTAACGTTTTGATTATGCCTTTCGTCTTTTCGTCGGGCAGAGATTTTAAATTGTCCCACGGCCTCCAGAGAATTCCTAGATAAGTTATGCTCTTTTGAGGAGTGAGAATCGATTTCTTGAAATTTATTTGCCACCCGAGGTCCTGTAATACTTGTACAGTTAGTCTGACATGGTCGCGAAGAATGTTTACATTTTGATGGACTATCATATAATCGTCGAGATACACAGCTACTCTTATATTCCATCTTTCTCGCAATGTTTGAGCCACCCAGTTCGTAAGTATGGCAAAGGTTTGCGGAGCTGTGCTCAGGCCGAACGGGAGGCAGGTCATTTCTAGTAATTCCTGATTGTACACTAGCCGTAGGAAGCGCCTGTGTGACTTCGCTATATTTAAATGGAAGTAAGCCTGGGAAAGATCGATCTTGCACAGCCAGTCCTGTGGTTGTAGAAAGTCCGGGATGCGGTACATGTTTATCAAGTGAAAGTGTCGGGTGATCACATAGTCGTTTAGCGCTTTGAGGTTGAATATTGGACGGGCTGATCCGTCGGTCTTCGGCACCAGAAACAGAGGGGATATGAAGCTCGGTGAGCGTGAAGCTATTTTTAGAATGCCCTGTTTTTTCATATTGTGTACAATTTCCGACATTTCTTCCGAGACAGGCGTGTAAAAGGGGCCTTTGACTACATTTGGGTAAACCAGTGGGGGAATTTGAAAAAATGGAATGCGATACCCCTGAATCAGCCTTAAAATAATTTCTGGTGCACCCATTTTCTTCCATTGTGAATGGAAGCGCGCTAACTGACCTGCTCGAAAACGCTGACCGTTTGAGTCATTTGTACCTTTTTTGGGGGCCTCTTGGATTTCTCGGCGCATTTGAGGGTACTCTGTGATTCCCACGGTCGGGCCGCGAGCCTCGGTTGTGAAATGTACCTCTTACAAAATGGTCATGTTGAGCATTCGGAGGGTCTGTGTAGTTGGCCGCTCTGTATGGGTAGCTCACATGTTGATATCCACCCCGCGAGGGTGTGTTGTTGCTGGCTTGCATATGCATAGGGACGCCTGGTTCATGAAAGGAAGATCGAGTTCCACGCGATGGAACTGCTGGTCTTCGTACAGCTTGCCCCCGCGAGGGGCGGTTGTTAGTTTGCTTGGATTTGGTTTGCCAAGATCCATCAGTTTTTGGTGGCCAAAAGGCTCTGCGGACACCTCCAGCCTTTTCCAATGTAGCTCTGAAAGGCTCAGAATCAAATATATACGTAGAGGATGGGGGTATCTTGTTTAGAGATGCTTTAACTAAAGGGTCTCGAACCTGACTCGTAATGGTCTCCCTACGCATTTCGATACTCTCAGCTCGGTGGCCGCAAACTAATTGCAAAAGGTCCGAAGAGACCTTATGTAAATCGCCTTTTTGGAACAACTGTTCAACTTTCTCGCTCAAGTTATCGAAATTAACTTCTCGATCCTTAGCCCAGGAAAGAAGATTACGAATACCTTCCTGCAATGTTTCTTTTTGCTTTAGTATACAGTAGGTCATAGCTGCATATGATCTATCAGCGTGTGCCAGGTGACGTAAGGTGTCATATGTTTTTACCTCATCATTTGTTTCCAAGTCTATAAAACCTGGAGTATGATTATAGATCTTTTGGGTTTCGGCGTACCTTACTTCTGACCAAGTGTTACTGCCTAAGCGTTGGACATTAAGTAGCATGTTTAAAAAGTTATCGGGGGTTTTTGGAACAGCTGGTTCCTTAAGCTTTGTCTCAATATCAAAGGTGAAGTTTTGACGAGAATGATGATATTCTTCTCCAACAGACTGTTCATTAAGCGTATCATGGTGTTCGTATAAATCCCCACTAACTTCCGAACAAATTGATACCTGGTCATGGTCAGGTACTATCTCGATGTTTGATCGGTTGGAAACTATATTACTAAAAATTTTTTGAAGCTCACCCATATCCTTGACCAGCTTATCAATCCTAGGATCCGCGCGTTCAGTCTTCTTCTTACCACGTTGAAGGCGGCGACGCTTTTTCGCTTTACTCGAACAGGAAGAGCTTGACGAACTGTTGCTCGTCGAGCTGCTAGAACTATTTCGAACACGTTTGTGAACCCGCGTACTTGTGCCAGCTGCAGCCTTCGGCACGTCAGCTGAGGCGGGCTCGGTGTTATCCATTTAACTAGTAGTTTTCACTTTGACTAAAATTCACTTTTTTAACAAAATGTACGTAGGTATTTTAAAATAAATTCGCAACGGTCGTACAGCCAGACAAGGGCTAATACGCACAAGTTGCTTCGACGGAAAACAGAACGCCAATGAGACAAAAGATGGCGCGTAGCATTTACGAAACCAACATGGCGCGCGGCCGCCAGGTGTCGCCACTGTGCCGGAAATCCGGCGGTAAAAAGTACGAAATCTGAACAGGAAACGACGGAAACGGATATGCTATCTCAATATAAAGCTTCCAGTGACGGTCAAGTAATTTAATAAGGTATAAAATCGCTTGTGTCACAGAAAATCAACGCGAAGATATCGTCAGAAGAGCTGGTTATCTTCCGTTGCGCCGCGGCGGCGCTGGCAGTGCCTCTGGACCATCCCTCACACTTGACCCTGTGGAGACTGTTCTTTCACATGTATCTGCAAAGGCCGCCTGATCTACTGTAAGTTCATCTCCATTAATAAATTAAAGTTAAAACACACGATGGACTCAATTTTTATATTGACTGGCCTCATAGCTCAGTTGGTAGTAACGCTGCCTTCTGCGCTGTATGTCTTGGGTTAGACTCCCACCCAGGACAAACATTTGTGTGATGAACATATATGTTTGTTCTGTGCTGGGTTTTAATTTGTTTAATATAAATGGTTTTCCAAAAAATGTGTGTAAGCATTATGCCAGTTGTGTCTGGTTCCCATGATACAAGCTATGCTTAGCTTACTTTGGGGTTAGATGGCGCTGTGTGAAATGTCCACCAATATTATTGTTATTAATATTATTATATGATGTTAACAGAATTGACGCAGTTATAATAGTGTGGATTTTGTCAGCATCAAAAAAACTTAATCCGATTCTGACATTCTCAAATTATTCCTTCAGCTTGGTTTGACATGGACAGAATCAGCTCTGACATACCATATGAGCTTTTTGTACCTTAAAATACGTATTATTATATTAAATTTAGCTACTCATTACATTCAGGCACAACAATTCGCCGCCTGGCGGGCCACTATTCTTCAGTGGTATCATTAAGTCCCGCGTGCTATCTCAAATAAAGAAAAAACTGCTTGAGACAGCCGCATACCACCACAGCCAAGCCGAAACGTACAAAAAGGATAACATTGAACCAACCCCACAAACAAGCAACCGTCTCGTCAAATCGAAATCTGTTACAACTGACAGTGACATACTACCACCTGTGTCTATTAAAGATCTCACTGGGGAATCTGAGTCCGAATCTGAAAGAGAGAGTGAATGCGATACAAACTCGGAGGGAGAAAGAGAAGAGACTATTACGATAGATAACGGTACTGAGGGAGCGACAGAGGCTGAGAAGAAGAAGAATTTCAATATGGCGTGCTACCATACTGCAGCTGAAAGGTAATTTTGATGATACATTTCTGTTTCTGCGTGTATGGGTGCTTCCGTCCGTACACAGTATTGTGTGCGTGTGTATAGTATTGCCCACGGATACGTTCTAATAAAGCCAGGAGTGAAAATTTCCAATTAGAACTTTAAAGTCATAGCTTTGCTGTTATATGATCGTAGAAGTGAATCGATCCGAGATATGCGCCAGAGCAGTGAACAAGTGTTTACGTTGTTCAACTAAAGACCGAATCCAGCGTTGAAACTTCCAACACTTGTATATTTTTGGTTTACTATCGTAATTTCTCTCTCTACAGACTGATTCGCGAATACTCATGTTGGCTGGAGGAAGGTGAGAAGGTTCAGGCCTTGCCTCACCATGCTGACATCGCTAGGTTCATACCTGAACAGGTAAATATAGTTGGTGACGATTCCTGTCAGCCCTGAAGTTGGCCGCAAAAGGTTTGGTCTCTCATCACTCAGCAGACAGAAAGAGACAGCAATACATTTTAGCTCGGTACCAAAAAATTTCGAAACTATTGTTTCCAAATAAGTAGAATTTAAAAAATAAAGTCACCCGTATTTATTGCTAAGATTTGAAAGATAAGAAACCTCTCAAGGAGGAATTCCTTTCATTTGCGAGCATGATCTTCATAACAATTTAAGTACTTAAATCTATGTTACTTTTAGTTAATTAACTTTGACAAGATGATATTATTTTTTTAAGATATTACAAGACATTTAGTGTGTCTCGTGAAGCAGAGTCTTCTTCTTCGAGTCACCGGATCTGTCGAACCAGTGTGGTGAAAGGATTGTGAGTGCGCCTCAAAGAGGCTCCTTTCGTGCACTCTACACATGTCTTCGAATTTTTAGGTGAAGCAGAGTGACATCAGATAACGCGAGTGTTTGTAAGCAGGGTCTGGAAGAGGCGTGGAAGGAGGCGCTCTCTCAACGCCGCCCTCCGCCATCCGCGGAGCTGGACTCGTTCCCCGCGCCCCCCGCGCCGCCCCCCTACTCCGACGAGCCGCCGCACACTCCGCTCAACACCGCACTCGCATCTATCAGGAGCGTCAAATGTCGCACCGCCGTCAGGTACGACTATGTGCGACTCTATAAACGTGAGGCTTCATGCATGGTATAGAAACTGATGCTGCAAACCGCCATCTAGTGGTGATTCAAGTAAAATGGATACCATTAAACTTCCATAAAAAATAGATGTGCCAATAAAGAACAAGCTACTAGAGATGTGTTAAAATCACTTTTTTTATCAGTTAATATAAGTAACGATACGAGGCGACGGCCCACCTGATGTTAAGTGGTGACAACAGCAATACGATTCAAGTCCTCTCCACCAAAACGCGAGATGACGCAAGTCTCATTGCGTTTCGTCCATCACCCCGTGACGGGGATGTTATGTCACATGCGCCTGCAATTTCACCGGCACCCACTCCCTTCCGCCGGAACACAGCAATACCAGTGCATCACTGCTTGGTGGCAGATTACCAGGTGTGGTAGCAGTACTTCTCCGGGCGAACTTAGCACAAGTTCTACTGCTACTTTGGGCTACTCCTTTTGCGCCACCCGGGGGACACGTGTCAGGGGTTCAACGGGTGGGTCCTCAAATCATGTAAAATTTTGGTCTTTCAATAAATTATTTATTTTGTTTATTTCCATATCTTGTTTTGATTTCACGATGTATGTTGTTATACTTGTACGTAACATCTGTTATAGATCCCGGAGGATCATAAGATCGAAGCTGGAGGACGTGAACTTCAAAGACAGGCGGACAGTCTTCAAGTTAGTCGACAAACACTTGAATGACCTCCAAAAATACGCAGAGTAAGTTAACCGTGGATTACTAACATTACTTTTTAGTGAAAACAGCAAGTGAAAAAAGTGAAGTGGAAAATATGTTAAGCCACAAAGGTACTACTAGTTATCGTGTCACTGGCTCTGTCTAATTACTGGGGTGAAAGGATTAAAGTGGGCCTCAAAGAGAGTCCTGTTTTACACCTGACCCATGTCTTCGAATTTTTGGTTCAAAGACATGTTGATTTCATCACGATGTTTACCATCGCCCATTTGAAATGGAATGTGGTTTTGCGCACTTAAATTTCAAGTGAAACAAGTGATATCGTACAGGGAGTGGGACACGGAGCTGGCGCGCATATCATCGCTGGACAGCAGGCTGTGGGAGCTGGTGTGCGTGCTGCGTGCACCGCGACTCCTCCCGCCTGTCAACAAACCCTGCCCCAACAAGTGTGCCAACATCTTGTTCCATTTGTCGGTGAGTATTAACTCAATAACTATAGTTCAACTAAGAGTTAACTTGGCTCTCAAAGATGTTTTCTTTTTATCCTAATATCTGGACTGGATTAACTATATACTTTTTTTTGTAAATACATATCAAGACCCAGACAAAGAACAAATATCTGTGTTCGTCACACAAATGTTTGTCCTGGGTGGGAAACAAAGCCACGACCTTAAGCGCAGAAAGCAGGATTACTACCGACTGAGCTGTGAGGCCAGTGAAATTATATGTTCACATATAGAGATCACAGTATAGAGAGGTGCAAGACGAAGGGAAAACCGTTTAAACATATACGTTACGACATTTAATACAAATATTCCTTACAACCGTTCAAAAATCTTGGTTTGGTGCCGCATGAGGAAAGTTAGATCTATCATTAATATGTGGTTAAATTTCAGGAGCAGGAGTGGTGCAAATCATCAGGAGCCGAGCGCGGTATCAAAGACAATAGGTAAATAAAGTTATAAAAACATACACACAAAACAAACATCTATGTTTGTCACACAAATGTTTGTCCTGGGTGGGAATCGAATCTACGAACTACAGCGAAGATGGCAGAGTTTCTGACTGAGATGTGTGGCCAGTGTACTTAAGAAATTCACTTGTTTGTAACAAAAAATACGTTTCAATTACATTATTATATAATTTGTATTAGGTGTGCATACTGGGCGGGCGTACGTCGGCTGACGAAACCGAGGCCGAGTTTCGCGCTAACTTCCACAGCTCTCACAACTATTGCAAGGTAAAAATATATATAATGTAATAAAACATGTACAGTATTTCAAGACTATTCAACTACTTTGAACAGGCGTCAAACTTAGCGCTAAGTACGGGTGACCTTATGTTTTGAATATTATTGACGTTTCCAAGCCATTTCTTTATGAATTCTTTGTAAAATAAAATTTTTGACTTTGACGTTGACTACATCTAGTCATAGTTCCATATAGATATGGATCCAAGTAGTAAGATTTTATGCAACGTTTGTACTACCACGGAATAAAGAGTGGTCACGGGTGGGCTCGAAAACTCGTTGTTCTTCAGTCGATGTTGCTTCTTTGAGCACTAACTAAAGGTTTATTTACCTTTCCACAGGGCCATTTAGCCCTAAGCAAAGCATAGCTTTGATCAGATTAGATATCTGATTGAATACTTATGTGCATTTTTTGGTTACATCATACACAGAATAAACATTGTGTTCGCCACACATAGGTATGTTTGTTACAGGTGGGAATCGAACCCACAACCTAAAGCGGTAGAAGGCAGGGTTACTGCCAACTGAGCTGTGAGGCCACTCAAAGACATTACTAGTTTATATTTGTGACTGGTTCATGCGGCCAGGAGGTCGGTTGTTATTATTGTGATGCGCTGGAGTAACGAACTTTTAAGCTTATATTTCTTTATCAGAGATAGCCCGTGGCTTCGTATTCGTTCTACATATAGCACAAACCCGTAGCAGAAAGGCACACGGCGTACATATGTGAAAAATCAATTTTGTCTGGATACATAATAATAATAATAATAATAGTATTGGTGGACATTTCACACAGCGCCATCTAGCCCCAATGTAAGCTAAGCATAGCTTGTATCATGGGAACCAGACAACTGATATAAGACTTGTATACAATATTTTGTAAATAAATCCATGTAATACATATTAAACACCCAGACACAGAACAAACAACTATGTTCGTCACACAAATGTTTTCTGGGTGGGAATCGAACCCACAACCTACAGCGCAGAAGGCAGGGTTACTACCAACTGAGCTATGAGGCCAGTCTGATGCATAAAACACATGCATAAACTGGGCATATCTATTCAGCGAGTTATCTAATTACTCGTCCGATTATCTAAACGAATTTATTTTCTTATGAAATATAAATCAAATGTTATATCTAACATATTCCAAATCACACAGCCGGATACCGAATATGGAGAATGCAGTGAAATTACTGGAGATCGCGTGGCGCTTCGCTGGCATCTGTACGCAGTGCAGTTCGGCACACGCCGCGCTCACGGGCTTGTTCGAAGAACTGTGCGAGGTGACCGACACTTAATCGATTGGCCTCACAGCTCAGTTGGTAGTAACCCTGCCTTCTGCACTGTAGGTCGTGGGTTCGATTCATTTCAACATTTGTGTGACGGACATTGTTTGTTCTGTTTCTGGGTGTTAATATGTATTATATGTATGTACTGAGGTTTATAGCAATGAATGTTGGTCTCGTAGCGCTTCGCTGGCATGTGTACGTAATGCACGCAGTACACTGCTCTTTGCTCTTTAAATGAAATGAATGAGGCAGCATTTACGGTGTCAGATATGGCAAGGTTGAAATTGAAATCAAACAAAAGTTATTGACGCCGCTAGGGAAGGTCGCACCGTGTCAAATTCCTAGTCTGCTGAAGACTATAATTTTGCAACGCAGGGTCTTTATACCTGTGTAAGCTGGAATTGGAAGTTTGCAATATACCAAGTGAGGCCTGCTTTAACAAAATGGCGTTTATATTACAGACGTGGATCCAACGCGATGGCAAGCTCTGCGCCGAGTTACTCTCTAAGTGGTGTTCACAAAATACAACGGGAGTGCAGCAGACCCTTTGTGGCCTGTTGATATGTCCAAGAGTGTTACATCCTGGAGACATGTGTTCCATCTACACAGCGCTGCTGAATGCTAACCTACCCGCACACACTAAATTCAGCTATTTGTCCAAAGTAAGTTGAAGTTAGTATAATGAGGTCGTTTTAATTATTATCTAGTTTTTATTGAATTTTAATTGGCCAGTCAAATATCGTTTTAGAATGATTGAATTGGTGCGAAATAAAAAAAAGGTTTCTACTTGATATAGACTTATCATGTATCTTCGAAGGACTTCATAGAGTTACGAGCTGTTGCCATCTTCAACGTGGATATTCACATCGAGTCATTTTTCCATAAATTACTTGGATAACGCTTTGTTCCAGTAAATTCTTGTATCTTCTTACTTAGCTTGGACAAAATCACAAACGAAATAAAAATAAGTGAGTTACTTTTAACCGAATACTTACTAGTAGCACTAACTTTATGTGCGTGTTGACTCGGAGAAGACCTTTTCTTCCACCACAATTTCTTCCTCCAATCAGTAGTGCAGACACACTGCTGATTAGAGAGATGTGGGTTCTGGTGCAGCTACAGGCAAATGCGACGTCCCATCTATAAGTCTCAGAGTGACGGGTGCAGTGCGATGTGACTTGGTACTTCCCATACTCATAACCCACGTTTTATTTCATTGTCGTGGGCTGTGGATAACGCTCTGGTCCATCTATCGGACTATTCACGGGACTAATCCCGTCACTAAAACTCAAGGTGATTAAACTTTATGTATTCTGACAGTTCGAAATGCGGAAGTGGACGGAAACAATGGATGCGTCCGTTCGTCACACACTTATAGATGTGCTGCTGTCTACGTGTCAACGCTACAACGCCGACGGGGCATCCAATCTGATGTTGCTCGAATTGATCGCCGTCCACTCGGGGTTGCTGATCAACGGGCGAGAACTGTACAGTGCGGTGATCAAGTGCGCGAAGGCGTCGGTAGCTCGCAAACTGCCGCCGGGGCACTGGCGGCATGTTACACAGGCGGCTATGCGACACGCCAAGGAGTTGACTCTGGATCAGGTCAGTCATATAATCATTTCAGAAGTGGGATGCTTAATGCACACTACAAAAGTCGACTAAACTTGATGTATGTTCTGTGCTAGTTTTATTGCTAAAAATTAGAATCTTAAGTTGTTTTTTTTTTATTGTTTTTCCTTTTTATTTATCAGTTAATACCATCATGGTATTAATACGGTCAGTGTGAAACCATATGAAAATGCAGAAGTATTGTTGGTGCAGTCTCTGAAGTCTCTAAGTGGAGCCGACATTAGAATAGAAAACAATAAGATATACATAAACTTTAAGCAGTTAAGAAAAGAAAAGACAGAATGAATTACAAAATATCCTAATAAGTGACTCGAACGCGAGTAGATTTTCTACCTAATATTTGCCTTCTCTCTCACTATGCGATCAAATAGGACCTTATCTCAGCAGAGCAGAACCCAAGCGTTCAAAAATATTTACACATGGGACAACGCTGGTTTTTAGACGACTTGTTTTGACATTATGGTAACACTGTCAAAGGACCGTACCCGCTGCTTCGGGTAAAAACAAGCGTGTGAGTTTTAACCCTAAATATAAAACATCATGGTGACTGAATTCTGCGCAATCGAAAAGCTCTGGGATCTCCAATGACCAATATAGTTTGTGGCTAGCGTGTCATTTTGTATTTCTTTTCCAGCTAGGTCACTTGCTCCGTGAGCTGGGCAGCGTTTGGTGGGAAACCCGCAGCGGAGCGCGGAATGAGGAGGTATCAGCCCAGTACGCGCAGTACGCGGAGTGTACGGCGGAACTACTGAGCTATCTCATCCGTACTTTTGTCGGTACTGCAGTCGATTTGAGCTATGTGCCTGAGACAGGTGAGTGACGACTTCATTATCACCCACAGATTTAGCTGATAAGCAAGGAGCGTTAAACTAGTAGACCGAACAATAAAAAATCTAAGTCATGTGGTCTTTGATTTTTATTTTTCTAGGACTACTATGGTACGAGTCGACGGCCCACCTGGTGTTAAGTGGTAACCTCTGCCCTTAACAAGCGATGCTGCTTGGGATTTTGTTATGAGAAAGTGCGTTTTTAGATGTTTTCTGAGGTTATTGGCGCACATATATTTGCTAAGCTAATTTGGTTGCTCCAGCTGGATTTAAATCAAGGACCTTGAAGTTCGGGTCTGTACCTCTGGGTCAGTCACGCTCTCTATGTCCCAGCATACACGTGTTACTGATAATACGTGGGTATATATTTTCATGTGTATCTTCAAATCGTGTACTGACTTCCAGCGGGCTGGTTCGCCTGGTCGGTGCTCCAAGAGTCGTGGTCAGCTTGGATCGCCCCGCCTTCCATACTTCCACCTACCACTGAATCTCAGCATTATGTCGATATGTTGGCTCGCTTCAGAGACTGCATCAACCAAATCATGCTTGACTGTGAAGGTAAATAAGTTCGCATATTTTTACTTAACTCGAATTAAGTTGTAATATAAGTTTTCCATGTATTTATATTTTTACAAAAGTAGGTATCTGTTGGGGAAAATTAATTAAATTGTATAACGTGCCAGGATTACGGCTTCTGATGATGATGATGGCCCGGCTGAGTACGATTAGACATTAAAATTACACATAATTTTTACGAGGGCATCCTGATAGATAGTCTTTCGTTGCTGTTTTTCCAGGCGCCTTGTGCAAGCATTGCGGGAACGCTTTTACACCACCTGCTTGACTCTTGCATTTGAACAGAAATTGAAATTGAAAAAATATTTGGAACATATACTCAAGAACTATCTTTGATAATAAAAGTTATAACTATCCACCTCCTGACTCACAAACTAGTTTTTTTTACGTGTGTTCGTAAAAATATCACATGGTAAAGTAATGTAATAAATGGTACCATTCAGGGTGCGGACCGGCAGTTCTTGAGTTGACATTCAGCTGGGCTGTGGGCACGTACCGCGCCGTCAGTGAGAGCACGTCGCAGGAGAGCCGCGTGCAGGTGTCCGCGCTGCTGGGCGCGCTGCGCGACCTGCCGTGGACCGCGCACCAGTGGTTCTGCCGCGCCGCTATGCACACGCAGACGGAGGTTACCCACATAATAAGATTTATTGACAAAAAGCTTACAAAGATAAACTAAATTGGAGTAATTGGTTATTGGTAATTGATAAATTGGAGTGTCTGTTTGTAATATTAAAATAACCGCTTTTTACTAAGTGCATATGGACACGGTACATAAACCAAAACAACATTTTTTTTTAATTGTTGTCTGTCTTTCTTTCTTTTTGTTCCGGCTAATCTCTGAAATGGTTGGTCCGATTTTAACGGGACTTTCAATGGCAGATAGCTGATGAAACAAGGAGTAACTTAGGGTAATTTTCCGAGGGGTAGGAGTGCGTGATAAAACCGAATTCCACGCGGGTGAAGTCGCGGGCATCAGATAGTTTACTATAAAATTTTTGTAGCGTGCCTTTACAAAGTAAACAGAACTTTATGTCAATTTCTCTCATTTCTAAAACTCATGGTGATTATGAAAGACAAAATTAAATGAAACAATACATAGCAATTGCCAGACACAGAACAACCATCTATGTTCGTCACACAAATGTTCGTCCTGTTTCGGAATCGAACCCACAACCTACAGCGCAGAAGGGGTTACTACCAACTGAGCTGTGAGGCCAGTCATATCAGTGTTGTCTGTATCTTATACCACTTTTACATAAATTCACTCGTCTCCATTTATTAGTCGATATGTACAGGTGTTGACCCAAAACGACCCTGAGCTGACGACTTGGTGTTGTGAAACGTACCGCGCGACGCGAGCCGACACCCTGCTGTGCAACTTAGAGGGCGAAAGCGAGTTGGGGCCGAGACTCGCCCAAATACTGTACATCTTCACCGGCACTCCGGTCACACACCAACCTGAGGTGAGTGCACCGGCTTTGAGACTTATACTTCTTTGTAAATATATACATATAATACACATTAACACCCAGACTCCGAATAAACATCTATATTCGTCACGCAAATGACGTTACACAAGTAACGTTAATACAGGTATACAGTTCCGTCTAGCCCCAAAGTAAGCTGAGCATAGCTTGTACTATATGAACCAGACAACTGATATAATAATTATATAATTATTTAGTAAACAAACTTATAATACATATTCATATAATTTATTTATGATACAAAGTGTACTAACACCTGGACACAGAACAAATATCGAGTTCGTCACACAAATGTTTGTCCTGGGTGGGAATCCAACCCACGACCTACAGCGTTACTACAGAGTTACTACCAACTGAGCTATGAGGCCAGTCAATAATTGATTTCCGCTTTATATCTTTCAATCAGATTGGTTATTAACGTTTGAAAGTTTGACAGATATTGGAGCAGGCGTGCCTTCTACCGTGGTACCGGCTGAGCGAGGCGGCGCTGGGGGACGCGCTCGACAGATTCTTCGCGGTGCATCACAACCCGGCCGTGCCTTACCATGAGTTGCCGCAGTTTGAGTTAGTGGAACATTATTTGCTGGACCATTCCATCAGTTTTTGGTCAACCCACAAAGTTTGGAAACAGTATGGCACCAAAAATGGAAGTTCTCACAAATCTTTAAAATTAACGATGTCTTAGAATGTGTATATTATGTGAATATGTAACTAGTACGTTACTCAACAGTTCTTTCAATTGTCAATAGGTCTGCACTTTATTTCATCGGATGTTAGAAGACGAATGACGATGCTGTAAGCGATATAGAAAGTTGCCTGTTACTAATCGCATTCTACGCTTAAATTTTCCAATATACAGTTTTGAAGTAATCCATATAAGAGTCGAGTACTTGTGTTTCGGTAACTTACTAACTTACTCATCAACGCCTGTAACGTTGACGGGCTTCGCGCTCTCGAGAACAGAATGAACAGAAATGTCCTAATCGGCATTCGTTCATCCCACACAGAGTAATGTTATACGCATCGGAGGTGCGGCTGCAGCCGCAGTACCCGGCCGCGGCGCTCGGCAAGCGCGCGCGCTGCCTTTCCGCGTGGACGCGCAGCGCGGGCGCACCCCACGTGCACGCGCACCGCCCGCGACAAGCGCGCGCCGCGCTCGACACACTCACAGCGCTAGGTACGTGCCAAAAGTTAACATTACATTGTCGTGATTGCGTTTGGCTGGCTCAAGTTCAGTTCTACATTCTTATTATTTCAAGGCTCAAATTTGTAAAGTTGATGATCTAATTCTGTTTGTAATAGATTATACGATACTAGCTGCGCCCCGCGATGTTACCCGCGGTAAATAAGTATTCCAACGGAAACACTCCACTTTTCCGGGATCAAAGTAGCTTATATGTCAATCCAGGATATAAGCTATCTTGGTACCAACTTTCATCCAAATCAATTCAGCCGTTTTTGCGTGAAAGAGTAACATCCATACAAACTTTCACGTTTATAATATTAAGTAGGATTTATACGATATAACGACCTCTACGAGCCCGTAGCCCGTACGTGTTGAAAGTAGTAGTAAGTTAAGTTGAAGTTAGTTTAGAGCGGCGTGGGAATGAGGTAAGTTAAAACGACCGCCCGAGTCGCCGGCTATGTGCGAACTGTTTTAGTGTTACAGATTATACAGCTGTTGGCATTAAAATGCCGATCGGGCTAAATCCATTCTTACTTATAATTGTACGGTCCGTACACGACCGTTTTGTATTTTTCTGACAAGATGACCAACCAAATCAAGGAGAGATATACGATCCTGTTTCTACTTCAATTCTAATCACATCAGTATTTCTGATGATGTCTAACTGCTGCTGTTTCGTGTTTGAGTTTTTGTATATTTTCAGCTCCACGGCTGGAAGACGATGACGAGCTCGTTGATCTCCTCCGTCGGGCGATCGTCTTAGTCAATATTGAGCCCGAGCAGTCCTCTGTGGTGCCCGTAAGTATAATTTATTATTATTATTATATATTTATTTAATCAGACAACTTTTAGTCCAGACATGTTACATAACATATTTATTATAAACGTGAAAATTTGTATGGATGTTTGTTACTCTTTCACGCTCAAACGGCTGAATGGATTTGGATGAAATTTGGTACCAAGATAGCTTATATCCTGGATTAACACAAAGAATACTTTGATCCCGGAAAAGTGCAGTGTTCCCGTGGGATTATTTATTAACCGCGGGTAACACCGCGGGGCGCAGCTAGTGTTACATAACATTAAAATTAAACCACAATAAACGACACAAAACACATAATAATACATTACAGTTTTTCTGAGTAGAGCATGATCTGCTTAGCAAATGGCGTATACAACAATTCAAATATGAATCCGCAGGTGTGGCAGAATTGGGTGGGCAGTGCACCCGCTCGGTTGGTGCGCGCCTGCGTGGTCGCTGCGTGCGCGGTGACGACGCAGGCGCACGCAGCGCGCCTCGCCGACGCCGCCGTACGTGCGCACCTCGCGACGTGCGGTCAGTATTACACGTGTGCGTGCCCGTCAAACGGATCGTACCACGTAGGGGGTAGACTGAAAAGTTTTGCCCCGACGATTCGGCCTAACCGTAAGTGTGGTAGGGCCATGGGAGGTGGTGGGTTTGTATCGTACCACTCGGCCACCGCGCTCTCAACCGCACCACGTTAACGGAAATTAGAAGCGATGATGGCTCAGTAACGACGTCGACGTACGATGTTGTGGGTTCGAATCGGACAACGAGTTCGACCTTCCGGTAAAGGAAAACACTTGTGGAAGCCATAAAGTGGCCATACCCGGCTGGCTAGCTACTATCTTTATGTTGAAAATCTGCTGCCAAGCACCTAATGGTGCGTATGGTGACTCTCACTCGAGAGCCAGTTTCCAATCCAGGCATGGCGTGGCGCCACTATCGGCTACATAGTCGCCACAAGAAGATTAATTTTATGTTGCACAGAAGGCGGATGGATGGATATCCGGCAATGTTGGACGTCATCATGTTGGAAGGAACCACATATGTTCGTGTCCCGCGGCGCTCTTTTCGCGGCGTACGCGTGTGTGACTAGTGCCGGGCCCGCGATCTCGCCTGCGCACGTTGCCACCCCCGCGCTCTCGGCGCTACAGCTCGCCGCTCCGAACCTCAACTTGTGAGTACTATGCACTAAATATACCAAAACAAAACTGCGTGGTACCTCATCGTCCGTTACATGAAGAAAAGTGTCATTTGTTTATGGAATAGTTCGAAAGTCACGAGTAGTTTTATCAACTCAGTTCTGATTATAATAATAGTAATAGTAATAATTATAAATATTGTTGGAGATTTCACACAGCGCCATCTAGCCCCAAAGTAAGCTAAACATAGCTTGTATCATGGGAACCAGACAACTGATTTAATACCTATATACTCTTTTTGGAAATACTTATATATAATACATATTATCGAGACATAGAACAAACATTTTTGTTCGTCACACAAATGTTTGTCCTGGGTGGGAATCGAACCCACGACCTACAGCGCAGAAGCCAGCGTACTACCAACTGGGCTATTAGGCCAGTCAAATGGCCCTTTCACTCTTATTGTATTTACTCATTTTAGTTGATCTGTGCAAAACACGTTATATTGTTTTATTGCAGTATCGAAAACGAAGCGATCGTAGCCGTATGGATATGCTACGCGGCGCGCGTAGCACGCGAATGCGCTACGGGCGCTACGAGCGAGCTCGTAGACTGCCGAGACAAGGCGCGCTCTCTACTCGCGAGCTGGGGACGACAACCGCGGAGGTCGATACTGAAGGTCGTCACCCTGCAAGCGGACACGGATCGACCAACGCCGCAGTAAGTAGTGTATTTCAGTGCCAGTAGAACTTAGGCCAAGTTCGTCCGGGGAAGTACTGCCACCATACACATTTCTCCGCCAAACAGTAATGCTTTCGCGTTACTGTGTTCCGGTCTGATATGGTTGGAAAAGACTACTCCATCTAATTATTTATATAAATTTAACTATAACTTGATTGCTCTAGACATCTTCCGTTAATAGACTGGCCTCAGCTCAGTTGGTAGTAACCCTGCCTTCTGCGCTGTAGGTCGTAGGTTTTCTTCCCACCTAGAACAAACATGTGTGACGAACTCGATGTTTGTTCTGTGTCTGGGTGTTAATATACTGTGTATCACACATAAATTATTTGAATATCTATTATAAGTTTGTATTTACTAAATGCTATGCTTAGTTGCTAAAAAGCTATGCTTAGCTTACTTTGGGGCTAGATGGACCAACCTGTATTAATGCTACTTTGTGTATTAATTGAAATTTGAAAATATTACTCTCCCACACCACAACAATTGTCAACCTTTAATTGTTTTCATTAATATATATCACACAGACACCGGCTGCTAATCCGTCTCTCGGAGTGCATCCTGGCGCCGTGCGCGGACGCGACGCGCGCGTACGAGAGCGCGTGCACGGCCGTGCACGGGCCCGCGTGTGACGTCATCGCGTGGGGCAGCGAGCCCGCGCCCCGGCGGCTCGTGAGGCTCGCCGCTCGCCTCTACCCCCGCTTCGAAACGTACTTCCAGTGGGAGATGGAGCTGGCGCCGGAGTAGATGCTGCGCTGATACTCCCTCACGGTTACAGGGTGTCCGATATATCGCACGTTGTAAGCAAAAGTGACACTGTCTAAAAAGAACGGCATTGAGTTTTTTCCATTTTAACTTTTTTTTATTTATGTGGGTTTGTTACTGAACGGGTAGATTGCCCATCTAGTGTTAAGTGGTGACTTCTGCCCATAACGAGCGGTACGAATTAGGTCCCTTAGGTGCGGCAAGGCCCAAGTCGCATTGTATGCGCCCGTAACTATGAGACATGAAGATGAAATATCTCATGTGCCTGTAATTTCACCGGCAACCACACCTTCCACCGCCACACAGTTACACCATACAGTAACGCGAACGCATTACGGCTTGGGCGCAAAAATCATTATAGTGGCAGAACTTCCCCGGACGAAATTGCCACTAAAATCCTGTTAATCTAATATAGAATAATATTTTTTTTCTGACCTGACCTATCTATATAATTATTATAATATATGCTGAACTGACCTATCATTGAAAATAACAACAGTACATCTATCTAAGTCCGTAGTCAAGATATTGGTCTCATTAAAATTACAAATACTTAAACAGTCGTACTGTAGAATTGAATTATTTGTGGTGTCATTTTTGTTTTCAGCGTGCGATATATTGAGTACAGAAAGCACAAGTGAGCTTTCTGTCCGTACTAGCGCTAAATCTATGGGACTTGTTCCGTGGCTTGATTAGTTTTAAAAGTGCCAAAGAGGACGATTGACCGTATGGGTGTTACTTTTTCAGCTCTCTGCTCGACTCGACATCGAATTAAAAATAGTTATATCTTGTAAAATGTGTCTATCTCTACGAGTATATTAACGGCCGCACAACGAATGTAACAATTCATAATTACGATGTAACGACGGTGGCGTGACCAAACTCGTGCCTGGCCGAATGTTTGATTTAAATTAACACAGCTCTCGAGTGATAAGGAAGTAGATTAAAGTTATTAAAGCAACTGATTGGTTTATCGAGGATCGGAGGCCCTATAGTATGTAGTTGGGAAGCTTTCGACTATATATAGACGTTTCGAAAATCTAAAAAAAAAAAAGTTTCCTATTCGCATATCACTATTTATATAATTAATGCTGACTTATATAAGGCATATGAGGAGGTATAGTACTGAAACTTATTAGAGTCATCTCTCATCTCTCTGTATACAAAAAGTAACTCCCGACTTACTACATTTTTTATACAAGATGACTACTAGAAGAGGGTATCAAACGTTAACCAGCTTCAAAATAGTTCCCTTAAAATATTATTACAATGTAAATGTTATTAGCTAGGAAGATTGTTAATGTTTATATCTATAGTTTTTATAATGGCTTTAAAAATATACTAGCTGTTTTAATTTTATTATATTTACTCTGAAATGTGATAATTATTTTTAGCTAAAACTATTGTTAAATTTAAGCCGAATTTGATGTTGATTGTTAGTAAATTTATGTTCTTTTATACTTTAAAGCTCAATCATAACCATGTCGTGTCAGTTTTATAAATAAATAAAAATATGGATAAACATATGATTAGTTTTATTTACTTATTTCCTTCTCTTAAACTATTTATATACTCAGAACAACATAAGTTCTATTTGTATACTTTCCTCATACACACTGGACCAAATTGGTACAATTTAACATAAATACAAATACAAAATTTATTTGCCTAGTGATAAGGTCTTACAGATAATTTGGTTTTCAAAACTTAGTCGATACTCAAACAATAGTTAACAAATTCATTTTCAAAAGCTTCTATAATCTATCAACTGCTGACATCAGAAATATCAGCTTATTAAATTGCTATATTTTTAAGTCGTTTAAGTAGGTACTGTACTGTCTTTTGACATAAAATCGTCATCAAAAATATTCTTTCGTTTCTAGAAAAATCTGTAAATCATGGGTTCGTATCCTGAAGTACCCTGAGCTTCCGTTAGAAAACTTCGGGAGGAAATGCTTGACTGGCTAGTAGCTACCACCCTCAATTTAAGAACCTGCACCAAAGCCACCTAAGGGTTTGTTCGGTAGCCTCGTTCGAAAGCCAGATCCCAACCCAGGCGTTGCGAGGCACTTTACAACAGATAATAAATACTTGCCCGTAGTACACCTGTATCCAACAAGTGGCCTACGGTTTTGTTCCCCGTGGTCCACATTGGTGACCTTTTTTTTTTATTAACGATATGCTAACATTTGACCGCATTCTCACCTGATGTTAAGTGACGATGCGGTCTACGATGTAGCATGCTTGCCTAGAAGGAACCTATTCACTCTCCTCTTAAAGACCTCCAGATTATAGTTCTCGGGAAATACAGACGCAGGCAAGGACATAAATACAGTGAACAACAGAAACCGATTAATAAACATATCAAGGTATTCGATGGTTGCTTACTTATACCATAGTATGTACACCTACTCTCATTACAATCTAATCATTTCCTGGGCAAAAGTCGTTTCCCGTTAAAATGTACGATCAAACCGATGAGCGCGGCTAGTGTTGCGACTCCGCTGGCGCGCTGCGTGCTCACCGCGCCGCCCCACAGCCAGCCGCGCGGCAACCAGCTCACCACGTGTACCACGTCCAGCGACAGCTTGGCGGTGGTGAGCGCGGCTTGCGTCAACCGAGCCTGCGCGCACCGCGCCCGCTCGGGGCACCCGGCGCGGCGCGCGGACGCGTGGAGCGCGCGGATTGATCTGGAAATGAGATCAGGACCATGTGGGTAGATTTCTTCCGGCGAAGTAATGCTACCATACCCATCTCTGGCCTCACAGCCCAGTACCTAACTCTGCCTTCTGCGATGTAGGTCGTAGGTTCAGTTCCCACCCTGGACAAACATATGTGTGACGAACATAGATTTTTGTTCTGTTTTGATATGTATCATATGTATGTATTTACAAAAAATGTATATATTAAATTTGACTTTTGGCGGGTCTTGTTGTACCTAAGTAGGGGAGGAGCCAAGTCCTATTGCTTTTTATGGGCCGAGGTCAACGAACACAGGGGCGAATGTGCCTGAAAGGTAAGAAAGAACCTCTTCTTTCTTCTTCCTTTAAAGGTAACATGGATTTCCTATTAAGTCTGTAAAGGTTGGTGTTACTTACTTCAAAAGCCCAACGAATGCGTATAGCGCCCAGAACAGCTTGTGCGAAGTCTTCACTCTGAACTCCACGTCCTTAGATACTTTCAGGACTCCCGTGTCGATGAGCCACCCGATCTTTTCCGCTTGCAGGTATGCCAATGTGAAGAGGTTGCCTGCTACTCCAATACTGCCCCATACCACCCCATCCTGGGGCAAATTAAAAGATATCCTTTGACTGGCCTCACAGCTGGGTTCGATTCCATTCCCGGATAATCGTTTTTGTGATGGAAGAACGGATGTTTGTTTTGTGTCTGGGTGTTAATAAGTATTGATATGCACCAAAAAAAACATTTATGAGTTTTCTATCAGTCATCTAGTTCCCATAGTACAAGCTATGCCTAGTTTGAGACTAGATGGCGCTGTGTGAAATTTCCACCAGTATTTATTAATTTATCACTTGTCACTTCTATTTGTCTTGTTTTCTATGATAGTTTAAGCTACAGCTACATGCATGTTTATTTAACTCCATTGTCAGCTAAAGCTGTCATCTAGTAAATTTATAATTTCTTTGTGTACTATTTTTTTATCTGTTTCCTTTCTGCTAAATTGTTATATAATGTATTATGTGTGCTACTTGAGTAAATAAATGTATGTCTATGTCTACGGATATGTATTAATAATTCTCGATTACTCTTTCTTACAGGGAGTAGGACAAATGTTTAACACAGAATACACAAATTTTTGTTCCTGAGTGGGAATGGAATCCACGGCCTACAGCGCAGAAGGCGGGAAGACTACCAACTGAGCTGTGAGGGCAGTCAAGACTCGCTGGAGCCAGTGACACGAGCAATAGCTCAAGTCTCGTGGACGTACTCACTTGTTTACCAAGTCCATAACTCAGGGTAAGTTTAAGCGCCGCCGCGTCGTCGAAGAGTCGCAAGGTGGATCTGGCGAGTGCTATCCGGCCGCTAGCCGCCAGCAGCGCGTTCGACTCCCGGCTCGAGCCCAGGAACTTCAGCATGTAGCATGTCAGATTTGTTACCTGGTGGAAACAGTCATGTATGCTTGTTTCTGTTAGAACTATAATCAGGCCATACAACTATTCTAAGATCGTCCGGGGAAATCTGCCGCCATACCCGTTCCTGGCTCCAGGTAGTAATGCATTCGCGTTAGTGGTTGCCGGTGAAATTAGTCACATGAGACACTCCACCCTCGCGGCTTTTACATTATATTTGTTGAAAACTTTTCACTCTCTTTTACTCAAGTGGCATCATGAAACATGGCTGAAACTTACCACTTTACTAGTCATGTATGCCTATGTTATTATTATTACTATAAATACTAGCTGTTGCCCGCGACTCCATCCGCGTATAATTCGATTTTATTATATTTTACCCCTCGGTTAATAGTAGCCTATGTTACTCCTTATTACCTACATCATTTTAAAATTATTTCAAATTACAGGCTCATTAGACATTCCACCTGTACGTCTCAGACTTACGGGCAGAGTTTACCACTTAACCAGATTGGCCGTCGGCTCGTTCCGTAACTGTAACACATTTAAAAAAACATGAGCTACCTGCACGAGAAAGTCCCATCAAAATCAGTCCAGCCGTTTCTGTAATTAGCCGGAAAACACAAGGACAAAAATATTTTTTTTTGTGTCACATATATCGTATATATACTTTCACATGCATTCAGTAAAAAGCATAAATACAATTTTGCATGTGTGCCTATGCACTTAATAAAATGTTTGATTGATTGATTGATAAGTACCTTATCTCTATTCACATGGGACTGCAGCAAATCACAGATCTCGTCCACGACATCCATTTCCACGGTCACCAGTTCTCACTCGACGCAATAATTCCACTGTCTCGTGTAAAAGCGAAATACTTTTATCGAGGCCCGTCGATAAGATAACCGCGTGACCATCGATAAGTCGATCTTCCGCGCTTCTGTGGCCATACGAATTAACTTGTGATAAATTTAAGGGAAAGCAGATGACCCACCTTGTGTTAAGTGGTAACCTCTGCACATAACGAGCAGTACGACCTGGGTCCTGCCTGAATTAGGTACGACAAGACCCAAGTCGCGTCGTAAGCGCCCCTATCTATGAAACGTGAAGGTGGAATGTCTCATGTGCCTGTAAGTTTGAAACTTAGCTGAACAATAGATATTGGAATTCTGATTACTAGGTCTGTCTTGGCAACTGCACTGGGAACAAACCCTAGGACAGTTCTCATGAAATTGCATGTGTTATATACGAATAAGTTACTAAACGAGCAAGATGGCCTACTTGATGTTAAGCTGTAACCTCGACTCATAACAAAACAAAACGTCTCGGGTCTTTACCAACTTAGATATGGAAAGTTCCAAGTCGCATTTTACTGCGCCCATAACATTAAGGAACGTCTGAAGTGCCTTTAACTTCAACGGCAACCACACCTTACAAATTAGAACACAGTAACGCGAATGAATTACTGCTTGGTGGCAGAAATGGGTATGACGGCAGTACTTCCACGACGAACTTGTCATAAGTTACTGCTTCTTCTATCTTGATTCTTGACTAAGATTTGGAAGCCAAAAGTGAGCACAAACTCTGTAGGACAGAACGGTTGTTATGACAGAACCGGTTCTGGACTTTCCCGTGTGACATGAGAGGAGCCTCTTTAAGGCGCATTTACTCTTTTCACCAAACTGGTTCGTGAGAGCTTTACGCTTCACTTTATCAGTAGTACATAGTATGTACTTAGGAAAAACGTAAACTTAAACTTTAAGTAACAGTTTTACAACATGACATTGAAATAAGTAGATACTTAAGTATAACTAATATCTGCTTGCATTATATTAATTTCTTTGATTTCCTCAACATGAAAGGGTTTGGCTACAAAAACAATGATATAGTTCATAATCGAATATTTAATTTTAACTAATTAAAACTAGTAAAAAATCTAATTACAAAATATTTATATACATCAGACTCTTTCAGTAGAGTTATAATCACAATCAGGTACATACACTGCCATATAAATACATAATGTAAACACATAATTAAATAAGAGAATTATTAATAAATTTATAATTCATTGAATGAAAGATTTCATATCAGTAGAATAATACAACCAATACCAAATATAATTATATATAATATATAACAAAAGGCTTACGACAGTTTTATAAACTGTCATGGAATATGATATGAATACAATAGATATTGAAAATACTTGGCAATAAATGAATAGTGAATCTGTTGTATCCAAAAGTACTTATATTTAGTCATTTCATTCAATACTTCAATTATTATTACTTATTACTATCTTCGTTGCCATAATATTTGTCCTGGCCGTCGATTTATAAAGGGATGGATAAAATTTAATTTACGTATTTATTATTTATGTAAAACCTGGTGCTAGGTGGCCTCTGCCCATAACAATCAATATGAATTGGGTTCCCACTTAAGCAAGACAAGTCCCAAGTCGCATCGTATGCGCTATTCCAATTACTGGAAAAGTGTTAGCCAATTCATTCATGAAAAACAATGGCGCCGACGAGCTCACCGCTGGTCATGTCTACGTCCCCACGACAGGTGTAAGCCACTTAGATATAGTGGCTTTGCTTCGTTCGCTGGCTTTTAATTATCCGTTAATGGTAATACATTGAAAACATTGTATGTGAATCTCCGGCTAGACTGCTAAACGAAAACGCAACAGTCAACTTATTCAATTGGCCTCACAGCTCAGTTGGTAGCAACCTCCAGCTAGGTCGTGGGTTCAATTCCCACCCAAACATTTGTATGATGAACACAGATGTTTGTCCCTTTAAATATGTAATTATAAGCATGTATTTACAAAACAAAATTATGTAATCTTATCAGTTATCCAATTCCCTAGCTATGCTTAGTTCGGGTGACATCTAGATGTCAGCCAATATTTATTTGAGCAGCCGTTTCCTAGCGAAGTACAAGGTTATCCCGATGAGTGAGGAGGTAGTCGCTATGGCGGCGACGTTGGTGGGCCCGATCGTGTCTCCCCAGAGGCAGCCGGCGGGCAGGCAGCTGACCGCGTGCGTGACGTCCAGCACCAGCTTGCCGGCGGTGGCGGCCTGCAGCGCGAGCCGGACGTCCAGGTTGCGCCGCGCCTCCGCGCCGCCCTCCTCTGACGTCTTGTGGAGGCACTGCCTGCTCCACCACAGCTGTTTGATCAGCCGGGATGTTCTGTAACAATGAGTTTACACTGAAATGGGTTGCAATTTAAAAAATTAATTATAATTATATTTATAATAATATTCATATATAAATTACCTACGGCGTTGAATCAAGCCATAAATGTGTCAATTGGGGACTTTGAGCAGTTTTTTTAATCATCATAATAGAAACAAAGTCGAAGTCAATAACTTTATTTCCATAGAATTCATACAGAAATGGCTTGGAAACATCAATAATATTCAAAACATAAGGTCACGCGTACTTATCGCTAAATTTGACGCCTGTTCAAACCCTATCCGACCCTCCATGGGGCAGAACCGCCAAGAAACAGGTAAACAATCAAAGTTTAATACTTGCCGTGGCAAATATCTGTTACTGTAGATTATTGTGTATATATGTAAGTCCTCCAAATATTTTGAACTGTTTTATGATAAGTGGAACTTACTGCAAGAGTGATATACACAGACTGGCCGCCCACAGCACTGTGCTGAAGGTTTCCAAGGCGTCTGCTGTCTTGGGGTCCAGTTTCAGGATGCCAATATCATGCAGCCAGCACGCCTTTTCTACTGGCAGAAAGGTCTGATCGACTGCATTTGCCAGCAATCCAAGCAATGCAGCTGTTCTAGAGGATTCCTTCAAATATAAAAACATATTTAAGAGTAATTAATAATATGTAAAATTCTTGCTTCGTCAATCATACATATAAAATAGAACTTGACAAGCCTCACAGCTCAGTTAGTAGTACTCTGCCTCCTGTGTAGGTTGTGGGTTCAATTCCCACCCAGGGCTAACATTTGTGTGACAAACATATTATGTTTGACCTGCGTTCATATATATTTATTTACAAAAAATATATAAAATTATTATTATCAGTTTTCTAGTTCCCATAGTATGAGATAAGATTATTTTAGGGCTAGATGGTGCTGTGTGAAATATCCATGCATATTTATTTATTTTATTTAGAACTGAGTGTCATTCTCAACAAATTATGTTAGTCATAGTAGAGGTAATTGTCAAATGAAAATAATAACATATTAATTATAATAAATTAATATAAATATTTAATATTAAATATTTAAATAAGGTTGCCTGGAAAATATTGCTATGGGCAACCACACATTTTAACCTCCATTATATTTAAGTCATTTGTTTTGTTCTCTGTTTTCTTTGAGGTGTACCTACAATAAATAGTTGTATCTAAGTTATGCTGCCTTCTTCTATCATAACCTAGTAAGGTTAAAACTTAAGGAAATCTTAAGGATGCTGGTTAGCAATTGCTATGAATGACCAAAATGTTGGAAACATGTGTTATAATATGTTTTATTGGAATCATGTTTAAAATTCAGTTAATTATTATATTTTATCTAAAATTTTTGTTACTTACATGTCTACCCAAGCCATAGTTGTATGTGTGTCTGATCATAGGGATATCATCAAATAGCCTCAGAATCATACGGGCATTGGAGAGCCGAGATCCTGCTGCCTGCCATGCCTTGTCTCCTTTGAGGCACCCATGTAATTTGAATGCATAGCTCGCTAAACGGACTACCTGTAATCATATTCCCCATTGCTATATAGTGAAGAAAATGATAATAGATATTACAAATCTGTTTTATATTAATTACAGTATAAGTTATGAATTAAAAATGATAATGAGAGTAACATAATGAACTAAAACAATTAAGAATGGGTGATAATCAGTTTTATATTGCTTATCAGTTATTATATGACACCTATAAAAATGATCTGATCATAAGTGATGAGGTATTTTATGACATTGCTAATATCCAGTACTGTTCCTAACTTTAAAACATTTAATTACGTTTTCTACAAGGGTACAAATTTAATTTTGCAAATTTTATGTTTTTGGTGTCACAAAGACCTAGTAAGCATTCTCTTCATCAGGTTATTGACTGGTAAAACCTGTGCAACTACTGTAATATCAAGGCTGTATTAGTTCCGCATACTTTACCTTGTCTCGCCCATTGTAACTGTCCAGTAATTCACAGATATCCTCAGTTATTGAAGACATATCGGTCGAACCTGCTGCTATCTTTAATTTCAAATAAATAACTTATTATATAAACAAATTATCAGATAATATTCTACACTCAGCAGCGACAAGAGCGGCGTGCAATACGGCAAATTTATATCTGATAACTATTACATTTCTTTGATTTAACCAAGGCCTTGAGTAGAAATTCGAATTCGAAAGGTTATTCCATCACACAACCAGCTGATGATGACTTTGACGTTGAAGTTAACAATTTGATTGATTGCCAGCTAGGCAATATAAATTATTTTTTTTGAATTTTTGTGGTAAGAAAGTTGTGGAATTAGGGTTAATTTTATTTTTATTGAAATTTGAGCTGTTAAACAGCTTCCGCGTTGTGCTCGCTGTAGCTATTACCATTACACCAACCATTAGACGGAGATTACACGCTTATTCTGGCGTCAGTTCAGTCCGTGACCTTGATCACATATAGACTGATGGCTGAATGATGGATTAACGGGCGGTATTAGACGGTAAGTCAGACTGACGATCAGTCCAACCGAAAAATTCTACGGGACAACACGCATACCTACGCATTTGGTATGGATTTTAACAAGAAAAAAGCTTGTGTTGCTATAATATTAGCCCTGTCTACGAGAAATCATAATAAAAGAAAGCGGTGGTGTAAAAAGTGACTAATGAAAAGAGAATACTACACACATTTAAATTTACTGAAAGAGATAAGAGACACAGGAGAAGAAGTTGACTATTCTAATTATTATAGAATGAAAGATGACAACACAATGACTAAAAGTTTCTGCAGCGCCTCGTTTCTCTTATATTTATTCACATAATGCTGATTCGTTTTATCCCAAAGAATAGGTAAAACTTCTAAAGTAAGAATAAATTCTTTGTCCGGGGCTAATGGTTGGGAAGGGGACGCCGGAGATGGCGGGGGAGACGGCGTAGGCGGCGATACAGCGTGCGACTCCATTGCTGTCTAGTCACCGACTGACATCAGACTGATAGCTATAAAACACACGTTAAGTCTGGCGTCAGTCTGACCAGACTGACAAAAATTATTAAAATATTTAAATAACCATCATTCTGGACCATCAATCCATCAGTCTACGCATATACAGTCAGTTTCCCATCATTCTGACGTCAATCATGGACTGAACTGACGCCAGAATAAGCGTGTAATCTCCGTCTTACACTCATTACACCCACTCAAAACGGAATGGCATTTCGCGCTCACAGCGCCACAGCGTGTTTTCGTATTTCGTAGCACGAGATTGAGACTGACAACTAGTGACAGTGATTTGTTTTGATTTGGGTTTCATCGGTGTTTATGTTCTGAAAACTGATTTAAATGTACAAACACAGCTATGAATACCTTCAATATTACAGACATTCCTGAATTCTCTAAAAAAAAACGAATAGTGGTGGTTGGAATCATCGGTAAATCCCCTTACAGATATCCGAACAAGACTACTCCACTTTTGCCAGCAGTTCAAAGTGATCAAGTAAGTTTTAATTTATTCTTGCTAACCCTCACGTCGCCACCAGCGCTATCAAATTTTATATATATATATATATATATATATATATATATATATATATATATATATATATATATATATCTATTTTTGTTATGATTTCCAGAATGGTATTGAGTGCCACTGGGATGAGAGACGGGGAGTCCTCTATCTCCACGCGGTGACTTACCTAGACACTAAGCGGCTGGCTGAATTAGCAGAGAACCTAGACGAGAACTCCAAGAGTACTAAGAAGGAAGCTGATGCTGCCCACTGGCTTGTAGCCTCCGGGGAGCTAGCGGCGGACTCCTGCAGGATTATATCCTTGCTATTTCAGCTGTGTCATATTGTGGTGCTCTCATCACCCACATCTACCTTTGATTTAGGTTATTTACAACTCTTCAAAGCCATTGATGGATATAGGTGAGACAAACATCTTATCTGTAAAATGTAATCTATAGATTTGCAAGTTTCTACTTTATTTTTTTTATATTTTAATAAATATAGAATCAACAGCACTTGGTGAAAATTTACTATTGCGAACTTATAACTAAAAAATATACACTTAAAATATATACTTGTTTTAAGTTAGAGTAAAACAAGTTTCTACTTGTCTTAGAGTCAAGTTGAAATTAAACTAAATTTATTTTAAAAAAAAACCTTGTAACCAACTAATTAAATAGAAGCATTTTTGATACTAAATGGAAAAATACATTTTGAAGTAACAAATTACTTGTAATTCTTAATTGGGGGTGATACAAAATATACGAACGATACAAACCCAGAGTTCTCGACGTTTGTATCACCCCCAAGTAAGAATTATAAGTATTATGTGACTCCAAAATAACTGCCAAGCTGACAAGTTGAAGTAAAGATAATTCTAATAATCCAAATATAATAATCTCGTGTGTGTCAGTGTTTGTATGTCTATGTTATTTCTTACAAATCAATATTATATTTAATTGTGGAAATTTATAATTGGCCTTCTGTATTGTGCTTGTGAATGTTTCATACCAGCTGTTAGTTTCCCTAAGAGTCTAAAATAAAATATAAATAAAACAAAGGAAAATCATTGAAGAGAATCTTAATGATATGGTAGTTTAAGATTGCTTTAGTCTGATGTATATCCAGCAGCCATTGTAATTTTTGCAGTTTGGATCAATCATAGAGCATTTTAAAAATTGCAATAACAGAATGAGTTTTTTTTGTTCAAATTGTCTAACATTCCAGGACTGAACTGGCACCACAAATCACAACCGCACTGGCTGATATTCAAGCCGAAGGTGCTTGGGAGAAGCATGGAAGATCCTGCTGCCCTCGCCTGCTGTTCCACTTCCGAAGAGCCCCTACTCCATTGAGGAAGAACCTAGCTGCTCTGAAGAGACTGGAGCATGCTGTCGAGGACCAGCTGTATTTTATACTCAGGAAGACAAGGATAATTACTAATGTTTGGTAAATATTAAATAGGCCAATATATGACTGGCCTCGCAGCTCAGTTAGTCAGTAACTCTGCCTTCTGAGCTGTAGGTCGTGGGTTCGATTCCCACCCAGGATAAACATTTCTGTGACAAGCATTGATGTTTGTTCTGTGCCTGGGTGTTAATATGTATTTATATGTGTGTATATACAAAAAAGTATATATGTATTCTATCACTCATCTGGTTCCCATAGTACGCATAGCTCATAGTACATGCTATGCTTAGCTTGGGGCTAGATGGCGATGTGTGAAATGTCCACCAATATTTATTTATTTCTTATTATTAAATCGTTTTTGTGTGATAAAGTTACGGAACGAGCAAATGGCCACCTGATGCTGAGTGGTAACCTCTGCCCATAACAAGCAATGCGATGAAAGATGAATCAAAGCTGTTGTATAATTTTTATAGTGCAAAATCCCTCTTTGTCTAACTTTTAATGCTCACAATTCCCAAATTTTTTTTATATTCACAAAGCAATTTTTCTAATGTTTACAGTGCAAAATCCCTCTTTGCCATACCGAAAAACGAGGAGTTCGTGTATATGAGCACAGACACGAGCAGCACCGCCCGTGACGTGAGCGCCCTGGTGCGCGGGCTGGTGGCGCTGTGCGCGGGGGCGGAACCCGACACCTCCACCGAGAGGCCCTCCTTCCGAGCGTTCCTGCACGCGCACGTGGAGCGAGCCTTCCGCGACGGCTTCGACGACAACGTGGGCAAGTTCGCCATGACCACTTCCTTCTTCGAGGTGAGTAGTGTACCTGTTGACAGATGGCCATGAAAACTTTTACGTGGCGAGAGTTGAAGGCTCTCAACCGGTAGAGCAGCTCTCGACTGGTGAACAAGCTTGTATAGCTCAGCTGCTCAGTCAGTGAGCTAAGTTTTGGACAAAGCTCGTTTTACAGTCAGCTATATTTGTTGCATGTCGACTCACCTAGCATCACATGTAAGCTTTGTTGATACCATAAATGTTTTAGGTAAGAATGGGCATCCCCTAACTTTCGACAACCCTACTTTCGTGTCAGTAGCTCTCTTGAACCATTATGGTGAAATTGGCAACTGCTCCTTCGTGCAGTTGACACATGACTTCTGATTTTTTGTTTTTTTCTAGCGATAACTTTTTAGTGCACCTCGGTATTTGAACCAGTTACTTCCATATTTAAACGTGGGCTACCACGTTCTCTAACCCTCGACAAGCCCTGCATCTAGAGGTACCCTTGTATGGACCTACGTTATAAACGGCGTTTTTTAAAAGGAGATTCCATAATCGATTTTAAGCGGAGATTCGAAAAGTGAACGAGAATTAAAATTATAAGGACGCGTCACGTTCGTCTAGGCACATTTCGTTACATGGGAGAGAGAAATGATATGACGTAGAGAGAGGTAGAAAGAGACCTATATATTCCATTGCTACGGAATTGAAGCAAGAGAGAGCGACGTATACACGATACTGAGTGATAGAATAAGATAGTGTAGAGCATGCGCGCATTGTAGTTTTAAAGAAGTTTAACTTCTATTACGTGTATAGCACTACACGCGCAATTTTTTATATCTATACATATAATAAAATTGTAGAAAAGTGGTGTCTGTACAATGGAAATATATAAAAAAAAAGTAGCAGGGGTTGTTATTATATCGATGCCGAACCCGAAATTGTAATTAATATTTTTTTGTCTGTTTGTCTGTTTGTCTGTGTGTTTGTGCACGCTAATATCAGAAACGGCTTATTCGATTTAGATACGGTTTTCACTAATATATTGTAGTAAGCTTCACTTAACATTTAGTGTTTATTTAATGTCAATCGGTTCATAAATAAAAAAGTTATGTCAATTTAAAGAATCACGGCGAACATTTTTAACGTACAGAGTACGTACTACACGCCTCGCGCCTGAGCGTCCGTGGCTATATAAAGCGCGCTGAGAGCCGCGCCGCGCCGCTGCGCTGCCATAAGGATTCAGTTATTCAAAATATGCTGCCCGAAAAGTCACTATTCCACGCGAACGAAGTCGCGGGCACAGCTAGTTTGCAATATTTTACTACTTCGTCAAGTACTGAAAAAATTATTGTGTGAGCCACACTTATTGCCAATCTGCATTTTTTTTGACATTTTTTTTTCAAACTTGTGTACGTGTCTCGATTTCAGTTGCCAAGTGCTGTGTCGTGGGTGGCAGCCGCGCGCGCGCTCACGCCGCTGTTCCTGGCGGAGGGCCCGGGTGCTGACGAGGACAAGGAGGGGGAACTGAATGGAGCGCTCGCGCACGCCATCGCCACTGACGTGCGATTCTCCGCTGCTAGGTGTGCCAAGGTTATAATACCAACATGTCCTAGAACTAAAAATTCGAAGACATGTCTCAAGTGCACGAAAGGAGCCTCTTTGAGCCGCACTTAAAATCCTTTCACCACACTGGTTCGAGAGAACCAGTGTGACAGAATAGAATCAGATCACATATTCATGGCAAATATTAAATATTGGAGAAAATTTCATACAACGCCAACATCATACAGCCCTAAACTAATCATAGATATGAAAACCAGACAACTGATATAATACTTATGTACTTTTGTTTTTGTAAATACGTACATATAATACGTACTAAACACCCAGACACAACTTCTCGTCAAACAAATGTTGGTCCTGATTGGGAATCGAACGCACGATCTACACCGAAAAATACAGAGTTCCTGCCGATTTTATTTATTTTACCGACTGACTGACCGAATTATATTGTGTGCTATACGTTTTAATTGACCACACATAATTGACATATTTCAGGTGCTACCTATCGCCCAGGCGTCGTACGCAGAGGGTCTCCCATCGCATTATTCCAGCCAACATCACGCCCACAAGGTGAGTTCCAATCCGAGGTTCCAAATAACTGCCGTATATTCAAAGATTTTTACCAGTTTTATATTTTTCCGGAAAATAATAATCTGGGAGCTTTTAAGAGGAGAGGGAATAGGTTACTCATAGCCAAGCATGCTACATCTTCGACTAAGCATGCTCTATCTTAGACCTCATCGCATTCTTTTAGTCCTAAGGTCGTGCACTGGAAACACAGTTTTTTACTTTAGTATTTTCCATTTTTGTACTCTGTGCACTCTGTGTAGTTTTCTGAATAAGATACAACGGGTGTTGTATCTTATTCAGAAAACTATTATTTTTATTATCATCATCGTCAGCATAAGGTTAGATTGCATTCAATTAAACAAGTATGGAAACACAGACACTAACGAGCCTGATATAGCTATCGTTTGTTCAATATACATTAGCGTGCATTTATTTGTGTATTGTTTAACTTGTTATTGACAGGTGGGTGTTGCTTTAGGTGTGCTGGAAACAATGGCCCGCGGGCCGCTGGCGGGCGGCGCCGCGGAGCGCTTGCGGGCCGCGTGTAACAACATCTGGCGCACGCGCACTTTGTGCGAGGAGCTGTCGCTCACCGGGTACGGGTGCATACATCCCGACCAGTGAGTGAACTCCTACTTACGTTATTAGTAGGGTCGGTTGCAGTTAAGTGTCCAACTGTGGCCCGCGGAGCGCTTGCGGGCCGCGTGTAACAATCTAGAGATAGAAAAAAAACATGTGATATTTTTAGGTTGACTGTCAGTTTTTCGTCTTCCTCTTGTAGAATGGAATAGGTTATCAGACGTAAAACTAGGCACTAATTAACCCTCCAAGTTTTTAGAAATTCAGATCGAGGCCTTTCTGTAATATTTGTACTAGAAAGATATTCTTGGAAAACTAATAATTGAAAAAAAAACCTTGTTGAATTTCAGCGACGGCAGCAAAGAGCACTCGTCAGGCGTCCGGTACGTGTCCGCGTGCAACTGCGGGCGCACGCGCGTGCAGCGCGACGACCCGTACTCGGTGCGCGCGGCCAACTTCACGTTCTACACGGTAGCCAGCGAGCAGTGCGGCGTGTGCGCCACGCTGCCGCAACACGACTTCCCCGTCTTCGAGCCATCCACGCCTAGCTTCAGGTAACTCACACGAGCACGCACACGCTCGCTACGAACGAGTCGGCTCACTAAATCAACACAAAAAAAACAATCAAGCCCTAATGGAGGGCTTCCTTTTTTTCGCGAGCACGATCCTTGTAACAATCTGAGTACTAGTACTAGTTATGACAGTTTTTATGTTCATCATACGATAAATGTGTGATGTAATCGTACGTTAAATGTACATACTAAGCTACCTGTAACATTTCCTATAATTGTAAAAATAAAATAAGTGACATTTCAGGGCGGCGTCGGTGAAGGGCGCGTCGTCCCAGGAGGAGTGGTCGGGCGGGTCGGGCTCGCCGCGCTCCGGCTCTGATGGCGTGTTGGGCTGGTCGTGCGCGGCGCTCTCCCCACCCCCGCCCCCACCCCCGCACGCGCACGTGGACACGGACACGCGCACGGACACGGACCAGCGGACGGACCGGTACCGCGCTACAGGTACATTTATTATGACTATTTATCGTCCAAGTGTTAGAATTCGACCATAATCATTATTGTAAATTTTAGGAAAACATTCTAAAATAGTAGAGAGAAATGTTATTTAGAGAGATTATCTGTATATTTGGAATTCAATAAAATTTGTTTACAAAGTCAAAGTCAAAGTCAAAAACTTTATTTCCATAGAATTCATAAAGAAATGGCTTGGAAACGTCAATATTCAAAACATAAGGTCACGCGTACTTATCGATAAGTTTGACGCCTGTTCAAACCCTATCCGACCCTCCATGGGGAAGAACAGACAAGAAACCCCTAATGGAGGGATTCCTTTCTTTTCGCGAGCACGATCCTTGTAACAATTGAGTACTTAGGTCTATGTTACATTTATGACTACATAATATACTATTACAGGATGTTTTGTGTGTCGTTGAGCAGAGCGACATCAGACCATGGGGATTTATCATTTATATAATCATTTACAGTGTAATAAGCTTTACTTACCAGACCCTTCTTTATGTATGACTTGAATTTTTGGGTCGGAAGCTTCGTTGCTTGTTCAGGAAGTTTATTATAAAAGTTTACACAATTTCCCATAAAAGATCCGTTGACTTTTTGCAATCGGAATCTTGGAATGTTTAATTTATTTTTGTTTCTAGTGTTCTTGGTATGAACATCACTTTTTTTCTCAAAACTAGATATGTTTTTATGAACATATAATAAATTTTCATATATATACTGTGATGACACTGTAAGGACATTTATTTCTTTGAATTTTTCTTTCAGAGAGTCCCTTGATTTCATTTTATAAATTGAACGTATAGCTCTCTTTTGTAAAACAAATATGGCATGGATATCTGCTGCTTTCCCCCAAAGCAGGATACCGTATGTCATAACACTATGAAAGTAACTAAAATAAACTAACCTAGCAGTAACTTCATCCGTTAGCTGTCTTATTCTACGTACCGCGAATGCGGCTGAACTAAGTCTGGAGGCAAGTGCTGCGATTTGATCACCCCACTGTAGCTTTGCATCTATAGTTAAACCCAAAAACACAGTGGAACCAACAAGATTAAGCACTTCTCCATTTATTTGTATATTAGCCGACATTTGCTTCACATTTGGCAAAGTGAATTTAATGCACTTAGTTTTGTTAGAATTGAGTAAAAGATTGTTCGATATGAACCAATCTAAAACTTTAGATAGTGACGCATTTACACTATCGTAATTATCTTTATATCTGTCAACTTTAAATAAAAGAGAAGTGTCATCAGCAAAAAGGACTATATCACACAAAGTATTCACAAAAAAAGGGAGGTCGTTGACATAAACTAGAAACAAAAACGGGCCCAGTATTGAACCTTGCGGCACACCCATGTCAATAGCGGAACCTGTAGACCTTTCACCGCCAATGGCAACTTTTTGGATTCTGTTTGATAGATATGACTGTACAAGGTCAATCGCTTTATTTTGGATACCGTAATGTTTGAGCTTGCAAATCAAGATAGAGTGATCTACACAATCAAAAGCTTTGGAAAGATCACAGAATACACCGATTGCATCTTGTGATTTCTCCCAAGCTTCAAAGATGTGCTTTAAAAGCATTACACCAGCATCAATCGTGGACCGACCTTTGGTAAATCCAAACTGATTACTATGAAATAAGGTATTTCTATTAAAATGTGTTAATAATTGCTCTAAGATTATTTTTTCAAATATTTTACTCAAAGTTGGTAATACCGATATCGGTCTATAATTAGCTGGGTCTTTGTGATTCCCAGATTTAAATAAAGGAATCAATTTACTGTGCTTCATCAGCTCAGGAAAGACTCCATCGTCAATACATTTATTAAATATGTAAGCTAGACATGGAGCAATATCAGTAACTACTGAACATAGAACTTTCGTGGATATTCCCCAGAGGTCTTCGGTATTTTTGATATTAAGTGATTTAAATGTTTTTGAAATTATGGCTGTGTTTATATACCTAAAATTGAATATAACATCACTTTTTGTTACACAGGATTCTAATAAAGATCCAGCTCCACAAACAGAAGACTTCAATGACTGAGTAACTATCTTAGGTATGCTAGAGAAATAACTATTAAATGCCTCAGCAACATCAGTTTCATTTGTAAGAGTTTTACCATCAATAATTAAATTAATCTTATTGTCCCGTGTCTTAAATTTACCTGTTTCATTGTTTATAATTTTCCAGGTCGCTTTAATTTTATTTTTTGAACTTTTAATTTTATTGTTTAAATATAAAGATTTGGCAACATGACAGACATTTTTGAAAATTTTAGAGTAATTTTTTACCATCAAAATGAAAGAATCGTCATGCAGCATGTACTGCTTTGCAGCATACAGTTCATATAATTTATTTCTACTTTTATATATACCAGATGTGGCCCAGTCATCGAAACTAACTCCCGATCTGAATTTACATGTTTTCATTTTAAATACCTCTTTATGCTCATTATTTATCATATTTGACAAGGCGGTGAAAAGTTCGTTCGGGTCTTCAATGCACGGAAATTGTGTCATTCGTAGCTCAATGTTACCCTGGAACCGTTTGATGCGGCTCTCAGTGATAGGCCTGTATGTAAATTCTCTAGGATTCGTAACAAATTTTGAAGCAAACATAGCACTCTGGCCATAGTGGTCTGAGCTTAAGTTCATAATTATTGATTTACTGATGGAATTACAATTACAGAATATATTGTCTAGACAGGTAGACGACGACAAAGTTACTCTCGTAGGTTCTCTAAAAATATTGTTTAAGTTATAGCTCTTAAATAAATTTAGTAATCTCCCAGACAGAACAGAAGATTCATTCAACATATCTACATTAAAATCTCCACAGACAATTACATTTTTACTAGTCACTGTCTTTATTAATATATCCTCCATGACAGATTCAAATACTGTAAAGTCAGCACCGGGGGGTCGGTAAACGCACACAACGATATGCCGCTCCAGCTCAACACACGACACCTCAATAGTTCTCTCTATCGAGAGATTTGCAATATCTTTTCGCTCCTTATTTTTTATAGTATTTTTAACAATAATCAGTGAGCCTCCATGTATGGCTTTTTTTCTTTTGAAAGAACTGACAACATTATAATTTAAATAATAGGGGAGCAGATCCAAATATTTGACCCAATGTTCAGAAATACACATAATATCTACTTTGAAAAATGTCAAAAACAGTTCTAATTCTAATATTTTGCTGGAAAGACCCTGTATATTTTGGTGAACTACATGTAAGAGGGCACTGGGCTTTTCCGCTGTCGAATTAGTCAGTTTAAATTATTAACTGACTCATTTTCTATACCCTGATTAGTATTACTACTAACAACGGGGTCGTCACTAACTAACTGAGTTATAATATTTATAACCGAATTAAAAACATTATATGCTAACAATTTAGCAATCATCATTTTCCTACGCCTACTTAGATACATTGTATCTCTAGTCAAATAAAATTTACTAATAAAACTATTAGTATCAAAAAATAATACATTGCTATGACGGCATGTCATATTATACATTAACATATTTAATTTGTAAACCATTTCCAATGTCACTTGACTTGAAGAGTAAGAGTATGGAAATGCACATAAAATTAATTTACCTAAACCTAAATCTGCCTTTTCTAATAGGGCGTCAACAAACTTCAACAAATCTGCTCGCTTGACAAAGGTACTGTCCCCTAACTGAACAATCAAAGTGGTACAGTTTTTAGTAACACATAATTTCACTTATAGGCAGTCATAGCATGCGTTAAAGACACCCCATACAATAACAAATTATAGACATTATAGAAACGTATAAAAACTTCATTAAGAGTAATTAAATTAAAATAGCTTAAGTCTTACATTCCTTCTATCGAAGAAACGAGACTTTGATGTAAACGTTAAACACGTAACTTCCAGATAAAGTGATGACCCGTCAGCCGTCGACGACGGAGTACCTGCCGGGCATGCTGCACACGGCCAGCCCGCCGGGTCTCCTGCCCGCCTTCCCCTCGTGGAGCCTGGTGTGTCTGGGCGCGTCCTCGCTGTATTCGCACTCGATCGGGCTGCCGGAGCCGATGCAGCCGGGCTTCCTACCGCACACCAACTACCTGCTGCCCTGGGACTGTGCATACAAGTCAGTCATCACTCTACTCAATACGCTCATCTCTCAACTTGACTTTAATTGGCAAGAAGCAAGATTCCCACAAATATAGGAAAAAGTCTGGAAATTATTAATTTTTTGTTACTAAACATCGAAAAAAAAATTACAAACATACATTTGCAGTTGGAGAATCGACCGCCCCATATATCGATGCATGCGAAAACATTTTATCAACTACAAAGTATGTACTTTCATACTGAACGTTTAAATCCCTGCATATAAGTTTATACGTAGACATCAATGCGCGAGTCGACTCGCAATTGGCCAGTTTTTTAATGATTGGTAGAATAGAATAGAATTTATCTTTATTGTACACCATAAGTAAAAAAATAATAATGATACGTTAACATTGTACGGTGTTGCCAGGTTGGAGCAAGCGAGCGCGTGGCGCGCGGCGCTGACGCAGTCGCGGGGGCGGGGCAAGCCGCACCAGCACACGCTCACCGTCAAGATATTCATCGGGTTCGAGTACGAGTGCCCCCGGGGACACAGGTAATGTGCTGACCACCCATCAGTACAGGGCAGTACCAGACCGAACTGAACTCAGACCACTGACAGGAAATGTATTGTCGTCATTTCATGATGAAATTACAGGCACACGAGTCTTTCCACCTACACGTCTCAGAGTTACGGGCGCAAACGATGCGATTGGGTTTTGTCGTACCTAGTAGGGGAGGACCCAAGTCGCATCGGTTGTTATGGGCCGAGGTTACCACTTAACACCAGGTGGGCCGTCGGTTCGTTCATGAAGAAAAAAAAACTGTCCTTGAAAGGGATTTGGCCGGAAATCCTTCGCCCACTATAAAGATATATAACACTTTATTGATCACCATACATGGAAATTTCGCAATATAATACCATACATGAAGTATGTACTATATCTACATACTTATAGTTTTGTTTTATATGAAGGAAAGAGACAGCAAGAATTTTAGCTCAGTCAACGATTTCGAAATTTCAAATTTTTTTGTTTATCTGCGATATGCATTTTCTATAGAGATGTAATTATTTAATTATCTTCCAGTTTAAAGAAAAGTTATAGTTTCCATTTTTAACAAAATATCATTTCAAAAGTAATACAATTTAGGTATAACGTATTTATTTCACTTTTATTTTTGCACATTTTATTATATTTTGCTTTAAATAGACTATTTGGACTGCTGAACAATATATAACACCCTGTGTACGCGCCCCGGTTGTGCCTCGGATTACTGACTCGTGTCGTCACTGCCACGTGGTAGGTTCATGATGTCGTCCCCGGACACGGTGGTGAGCGGCGGGGGCAGCGCGGGGGCGGGGGCGGGGGCGGGCGCCAAGGTGGCCAACACCGACATGCCGGTGTACGCGCCCTGCGTGTGCCTCGGCGGCGCCGCCCTGGCCGCCCAACTCACCAGGATACACGTGGTCACGCCCAAGGCGCCCGTGCACGTTACACTCGACCCCAAGGTATATCTTTTTCTAGTATATTAAGTAGTTAAGTGTAGGAACTCTGTCAGCCAGTCTGACTGTTGTTAAGCGCTTCTTTTTTTATGTCATATTGGTGATAGAACTGTTAAGTGGTAACTGCCGCCCATAGACAACAGCAATACGAATCAAGAGCTCTCCACCAAATTACGAGATGACTCAAGTCGCATTGCGTTGCGTCCATCACCCCGAGACCGGGATGTTACGTCTCATGCGCTTGCGATTTCATTGCTCTTTCCATATCCACAGCTGTAATTTTGTGTAACCACGCTAACAACACAGATACATTGAAATTACGGGCACGTGAGCCATTCCAAGCTTACATTTCAGAGTTACAGGCGCATACGTAGCGACTCGGGTCTTAGTGTACCTAAATAGGGGAGACCCGAGTCGTATTGCCTCGTTATGGACAGAGGTTACCACTTAACGCCAGATGGGCTTGGCTCGTAACTTTATCACATAAAATATTGAGGGCATAGAGTGCAATCATGTTTGGTTTCCTTCTGCTTGAAACTCGCTAGAGGAGCCTCGCATGTCACTGAAATATAAAGTAGTGTTTTGTCCCTCCAGGTGCAGCCCACAGCCGGAGGTTCGATATTCGTGCCGCAGCCCGCGGGCTCCGCCCCGGTAAAGCTGTCCGCGTCCGCGTACTGGGTGCTGCGGCTGCCGCACGTGTACAGCGACGAGCGCGGCACTGTCCCGCGGCCGCGCAACCCCCCGCCGCACCCCGGCGCCATCCTCGCGCCGCTCTTCGGCCTCCAGGAGTAATCCGCTCCCACCGCTAAGCTGGCACGTGGAACCCGACGAGCGACCAAAACTCATACAAGAAATCCTTGACGAAGAACAGATGTTACCAAGTATCCTTTCCTACGCTGGTCTTTCATAGTATCAGGGCAGTATTGGAATTTAGGCAGGGAAGAAACCAGAGTTTCAGCCGATCTCGAGTTTTTGGGTGATTCCGACATAAATGAAACGGCTAGAAATGAATTTTTAAGATAGAAAAGCTGTCGTCCTATCCTGGCGCCTAATTGTGGTCTCCGGGAATAGTACCATGATTAGATCGAACTTTGGTTGGTCGGACATTGGATAAAAGACCGAGAGGATCCTTTCTGACGGTATTCATTGATGGAAACGTAACTAATCTTGGATTTATAGCAGCGAACTTGGGAAACTTTATAAGTTGATTGTTTTTGGAGCCGATACTAGGAATAAATAGACTAAAGAGCTTTGAGAGTATAAAGTCTTTACCCGCCGGCCCACTACCGGATGTTTCTAGCACCGCTTTTCGGTTTTCCGGAGTAGGCTAGAGTAGGTTAGAACATTCGACGCGGACAATTAACGTGGAAACTTGGACAACTTCACACTTCAGAATTCTAAGAAAAAGAAAGAAAAGACAATTTGGGATTTCGGAATTTTATTGACTGCAGATGACTGGTGCCATATCGACCTCTGATTATAAATAAAATAGAAGTTGGTCGGTTGTTGCAGTCACCGCACGTCAATGAAAGTTTGCCAGTGACTTATTTCTGTATAATCTGAAGGAATTTGGACTCTTACGGTCTGAACATCAACCTAAGTATTGTTGCCAAAATTATAGCTTAATGCTGTAATTTTGTTCTCGAGTTGAAGTCCTGTTGATTTCAGAGAATACGTTTCCTAAGAACTCTTATTGCTGCGTCAGGCATTTTAAACTAATCATATAATACCATTTTAAAACTAATTTGATCTCGTAATATCGTTGCATCTCATACATGTCTTCATAAATTTGCAATAAAATATTGAAAATGTTTTCGTATTTTAATAAAAAAATCCTTCCTTGAACTTGATTATATTATAATAATGATGACCGTTGTCGATTATTCACGGAAATTAAATTTCCCCGAACGTGACGTCTGGAATTTTGGGCTACGTCATTTCCTATCCATAACTCGCTTCTCATCCATCTGAAATAGTGTTTTGCTTATTGTAATTTAAAAAATAATATTTATTTGCAAATAACCTCCTGAATAAATCAAGTGTATTTTGTTTTACTTAGTAACCATTCCAGCATTAGGTACATCAAATTTGTTTTATTCATTACGACGCAAGCGCCATCTGTTTCCGACTTCGGATATTTGAAGTAGTGCGAAAAGATTGTTTAGACTATTTAGAGTTAGTTATTTCAAAAAATTATGCATATAAAGGAATTTAAAACATGTTGATGAATATTTCACACTAAAAAAAATTTTATGGAGTAGTTTTTGTCAAATATTAAATGAACTAATAGAATTTGAGTAGGCGTGGCTTGCAACTTCGCTGTGATTGGCTGTTTGGCGGGACGGAGGTGGGGTGAGCCGGCTTGCGCTTCGTGGCTCGCTGTGTTTGCCAGTCGCTCGGGAGCTGCCGACGCGAGAACATTGGAACTGGAAACGCTGCTCGTCGGTCTACCGGAACATTCTTCGCAACTTCGAAAAACTTTTCGGCGCTATGCCGTTTGTACAGGCGAGTCTTTTGTTAGTTTTTTCTTGAAAAGCATATCTTAAGTCCATAATTTAATACATGTATAATTGTGATTTTTAATTATTTCCAATTCTTATTTTTTCTTTGTTAGCAGGAATTTAGCTGTGAGGACAGCGGCTCTAATGAAAATCATCGGTCGTTATCAGATTTGCTGGGTCTAGATACGCGCTTAACGGACCCGCCCGCTACCGCACCTTCCGCTCGCAACAATGTGAGTACCTTTTACTTTGGCAATAGAATTATGCGGGTAGTTAATTTCCAGGTGTCCTTTTTTTTGGTATTTTTCAAGTTTCCTCAACTTTATGGAATTTCTAGATCGGACTAAAGTTCTTAAAGCTTTTTGCATTAGTGTTTTTTTTTTAGTACGGTGATATTGATGAGACATTTTTTTTTTCTTTTGTTACTAAATCGTGCAACCCGTTAAAACCAGAGTGCGTAAAATGCAATCTCATTGCTTTTAACCCCTGCCTATATCATCTCTAGTACCGAGTTGTGCGCCAACAATATTCTAGTCTGTGGGTATTTGTATAGCGATACGGAGCCAACGCGGCACTTAAATCAAATTTCAAGTACAATGCACTAGGTTTTATTGTCCGTTCATAATGTAGCATACGACATCCGGTTTGATGGCAGTTAATGTCGAGCAAGATGTGCCAAGCGCGGGCCGCGTAATGGCGTGCCCCGTGCCAAGTAGAGGGCACGGTGTTCACTCCGCTAACATTAGCCCCTAAAGCCGTTGGATTCGGAATCATATTCTAATATTGCTTATGAAAGCCAATTTTTGATTGTAATGTTAGTTTTGTTACTTTTAAGGTATATCAAGATTATTTTCATTGGCTTTACTTTTATTTGTAAAAGGGGTTCAATTCGGTTCTATCCATAGATCGACGTTAGTCCTATGATTATTGTTATCTACCCTCTGTACTTTTTCTACTGCCTACCCAGTCTCTTCTTAATTTATTTCGACCTACCTACAACTTTAAATAGATTATTTTTTTGCTTTTTAGACAAGAACTTACCTATTCATATTTAAACATGTTCATACAAATATCTTAATTTAGTTTTAAGAATAAGTATAAGAATATTTATTTTCAAACTTACGTGGTAGTTATAACTAAAAGATATACGTAATTACATTCAAAAGTACCACATTTATGCCAACCGAATACGCAATGTGGGTAGACGTTTTAAATATAATATTTTAAAGAAACTTTAAGATGCTTAGACGTTAGAAACAAGTGATTTTACTTTTGCTTCTGCACTGGCTGTGCAAGCCAGACATTGATTAATGTAATCCCAAACTTAATTGCTTAGTTTGGATACATGTATCGGACGGGTGGACGCAATCCCGCACTTGGCAGCGTCTGGGTGTATTGGCGGGCGCGGGCAATTTGATATTATTTGCTTGGTTCATGCCAAGGCGGGCCTAACGCGACCCGGATAACCGGCGAGCTTTCATGCTTGTTGACTTTTGATTACATCCTTTTATATTTGTTTCGTTTTAGTTTTGATTTTATAACAATGATTTCAATCGTTTCCTTTTGTTTGGTCAGCATTTTAGTAATTCGTTTGTAGGTTGTGATTAGATAGTAATTAGTGACCGGAGGCAATCTCCTCCATTATCCGTATTTGCCTGTTTTCAACAGCCTTTTTTTATTTTTTGATACCTTTGTGCCAAGAGCCCAACTCCGGCCATATTTAGGTTTTTGGTAAAATATCTCTGTGTCAAATTAATATTAGCACCAAGACCTGCTGTTACATACAAAAGCTAGCTATGACTCCTATAAGCAGCTGGTAAGAACTTTAGGGTCTACGGGTGTTACCTATTCTTAATCTGTCTTAAATGTTTCCTGGTGATAATCCTATTTATGTCTGCAGAGTTTCGGTAACGACGAGTGGACATGGGAGTCTCCTCGGAGCCCCGAGGCTGGACAGACGCCGCGCGGCCTCGTCCCCTCCCGCTGCTTCCCGCCGGTACACCCGCGTGCATTTGCTAGCTACAGGTACTTACATCTTGTTTCTTTTTTAATTAAAATATTTTTTGGACATTTCATTCTTCGACTTCTAGCCCCAAAGTAAGCTAATTATAGCTTGTATCATGGGAACCAGACAATTATATACTTACATACTTTTTTCGTAGATACATATTTGAGTGCTTCCATGTAATTGTTTTTTGTTACTTATAAAAATAAGTAAATTATTATTATTATTATTATTATACATATGAGCACCCAGACACAGAAACATCTCACACAAATGTTTGTTCTGGGTGGGAAACGATCCTAAGACCTACAACTCTGAAGGCAGGGTTACTACCAACTGAGCTGTAATGCCAGTCATTTGCCAACTAAGTGTACAATTATGTCTTGCAGATAATCTGTAAGACCTAATATTTACACTGCTTTTGTTTTGGACAACTGTCTGTTTATGGTTAGGTACTGTTATACAGAATCTTAGAGAAATTAGAGAACGCGCTGGTCCAGTAGTACGGATTCCAATCCGTAGGTCGCTGGTTTGGTATTGACGAACAGTTTTGTCACTTGAAAAATTTGTACGTGATATCATTCTCAAAACTAAACACACCGTAGCAAAACCGCATGTCCTAGAACCAAAAATTCCTCTAATATTGGCCCTCTTAAGTACAGATACCTGTGTTAGAGGGTCAAAAATCTATCCTTTTTAGCATGGATATCGGATATTTTGTTCCTTGTTAGCTTCCCGACTGCGTTCAAGCTGTTTAATTAGGTATTTAGCGGTAATGTGAGCAATAGTGTGCTAAGTGGCAACTTTGTTTCAGCGAGAGTGCGCAGCCGGCCTTCAGCTGGGACGAGGCGAGCGCCGCCCCCGGGATACAGGACCTTGTAGCCTCTCTGGTAAGTGATCAAAATTTTAGCTTCGAATTTTCTTAAGCGATTAACTTACTAAAAGAGTAAGATAGCGATGTTCGCAAGTTAACATAAAATTGATAAAATGAAAAATATTCTATTTATTTATTTGAAAAAGACTTACAGCACATAAAAACAATAATCAGACAACTCATATAATAATTAATACTTTTTGTATTGCATATAATTACATATAATTCACATTAAAACTTCGAGACATCGACCAAACATCTGTTTGTGTTGGAATCGAACTCACGACCTGCAGCGCAGAAGCAGCGTTACTGCCACTGAACTGTGAGGCCAGTCTAAATGTATTAAACCAAGCTATTTTACAGGAAGCATTGGGAATTCCCGGTTCGGGGCCTTTGAGTGGCATCACCTCCCCGCCGCCCGCCATCTCCTACGCCCGGGACGATGGCTCGGTAACTTATTACCTTTTTTGTATGACTATATCCTGCTTATAGCGTCGATAGAAGTATTCTAGAACTATATCGTGCTTACAGCGTCGCGGAGCATTCTAAACAGTTATAGAGCACATGTCGTTGAGAGAGCATTCTAGATACGAGTAAATATCCATTATCTAACTTCCGCCCACTGTTGCAAATCTGCCCCAAACCTCTTACTTAACTAATTGAAGTACGGTACTTTTTAGTCTTAGACATAGCGTTTAATGAATCCTAATATATATTACCGATGGACATATCACAATACATTTTTTTTAAATGCATGCATATAATACATATTAACAACCAGGCACAGAACATATTAGTCTCACAAATGATTGAGTAGGAATCAAACCCACGATCCACAGCGCAGGAGGCAGTTACTACCAACTGATTTCTGAGGCCAGTTAAATCTAAGATCAAGATAGTCTGATGAACTGAAAATTCCATGAATGGAACAATTTTTGAAGTAGTTATTGTTCCAGGGCGATGCTTCGTGGATACCGGATAGACCCGATGCGACCGTGGCCCTCTATCACGACAGCCGCATGAGCATGCTGTCGCGCCGCTCCTCATTCTGTAAGTATCCTACTAATATTATAGACGTGAAAGTTTGTATGGATGTTTGTTACTCTTTCACGCTCAAATGGCTGAATGGATTTGGATGAAATTTGGTATCAAGATAGATAGCCTATATCCTGGCTAAACACATAGGCTACTTTGATCCCGGAAAAGGTGTTCCCGTGGGTTGACTTACTCACCGTGGGGAATACCGCAGGGCGCAGCTAGTATATAATACAATTAGAGACTTAGCTTTGCACGGGTACAATTAATTTACAAATTAAATTTATTTATTTTATTTATTTATTTATTAAAATTACATAATGAGCTTACAGATGTCATCCAAAGCGCCCAAACGTTAGGTTGTCATAGAAAATTATACATAAAAAATTAACAAATTCACAATCATAGCAAGTAAAATGTCACTTATAAAGAGATTAATTAAATATATAGTAAAGAAATTTCAAAATGAAAACTACAACTACACATTTTAGGCAATAAATAACAATAATCATTAAAACTGGTTATTCAAATTGATAAGATGTGGCCAGGCTAAAGCTACATACGCAAACCTTCCTCGTTTCTATTTTTCTATTAATGAAAACTGTATCAAAATCCGTTACGTGGTTTTGACATAAGCAAATAAACTAGACTGAGCCAGGTAGCCACTTAGTTTTATACTTTTTGTCATGAACGAGCTGACGACCCACCTGATGTTAAGTGGTAACCACCGCCCATAAGTCAAAGTAAAAAACATTATTTTCATAGAATTCATAAAGAAATTGCTTGGAATCTTCAATATATTCAAAACATAAGGACACTCCTACTTATCGCTAAGTTTGACGCCTGTTCAAACCCTATCCGATCCTCCATGGGGAAAACAGTCAAGAAACCCCTAATGGAGGGCTTACTTTGTTTGTAAATCTAGACAACAGTAATACGACTCAAGTCCTCTACACCAAAGTACGAGATGACTCGAGTCTCATTGGGTTGCGTCCATCACCCCGAGACGCGGGGATGTTACGTCTCATTCGCCTGCAATTTCAATACTATTTTTGGATAATTTTCCCAGGTGGTCCGGGAATGTCTACGCTGGCCCGCGGCCCGGGGAACGGGCGCGTGCTGTGCTGGCGGGGCAAACTGCCAGCCCGTATAGACTACGCGGAGGCGGAGTTCAGCCCCAAGCTGTTCCTGGGAGGGTTGCCCTGGGACATCAGCGAGACAGAGCTGATGCACGCTTTCAATCATTTTCAACTCGTGCGGTGAGTCTGTCAAAGTCAAAGACTTTATTTCATTAGAAGACTGAATTAGAACACTTGTTCCCATAGAACTGCGGTCTACTAGAATAAATAAATAAATAAATAAAAATGTGAGCCGTCACGGGACGCCTGGCAGATGTGAAACATCGACATTATTTTGTAAGAAACTAAGTACCCCATCACTAATAATGTTTATGATTTGTCGTAACCTTGAACGGACCAATCAGCGCTCATGCCGTGGCGACGCGTCGCCAAGCCAGAAATTGGTTTTACGTGCGGCTATAGATGTTTCACATCAATAAAAGTTCGCTCATTATCATACTGTAAATTTTTTGAGAAATGTAGCTATTGTATTTATGGTTTCAAGGCTGGAGTGGCCGGGTCGTGACAGCGGCATGGGCGGCTCGTCTTGTCCCCGCGGGTTCGCGTACGCGACGCTTGAGAGCGAGCGGCGAGTGCGCGCGCTGCTGTCCGCGTGCCGCCGCGACCACTCCGGCTGGTACTACCGGCTGCGCTCGCGCAAGTGCCGCACCAAGGAGGTGAGTCCACACTGTTGTACGAGTTGTATAGCGTGCCCGTATAACCGTAAGCTTGGTAGGAGCATGGGAGGTGGTTCACTTTAAACTTTTTTATCGCTGGTACTCTAGATGGTCAGCGTCACATCCATTTCGAGATGAGGCCATCATGGAATATATTGTCGCGCATAGTTACCTTTCATCTATTTGTCGGAGCCAAAATAAAGGCGGTAGTTTCACAAAACTGCCTCATTTTCCTATCTGGCAGACTGACGTTCAACGTTATTCAGAACGCTAGCACAGACTGGCCTCATAGCTCAGTTGGTAGTAAATGCCTTCTGCGCTGTAGGTCGTGGGTTCGATTCCCACCCAGGACAAACATTAGTCTGGGTGTTAATATGTATGTATTTACTAAAAAGTATGAGTATTATATCGAGTTTTCTGGTTCTCGTGACACAAGTTATGCTTAGCTAACTTTGGGGTTAGATGGCGCTATGTGAAATGTCCACCATTATTATTATATTATTGTAAACGTCGCGCGTCTGTGTGGTGTGTGGCAGGTGCAAGTGATCCCGTGGGCGGTGAACGACTCCAACTGGATGTCGACGGACTCTGCGCGGCTGGTCGCCACCCGCACAGTGTTCGTGGGCGCGCTGCACGGCGTGCTGTCCGCGCACGCGCTCGCCATCATCATGAACCAGCTGTTCTCTGGCGTCGTCTACGCAGGTAAGTAGCCCAGTAAGCCCAATAAGGGCCTAGTTATGCAGAAAGCAGCCATGTGGCATTTTTTTCCAAAAATGCGTTAAACGCGGCCATACTAATTTCGATATGACTGATTTTTTGCAAAGACTGCCATGTCAATATCTCTTGTTATTCACGGAGATATAGCAAATACAATATATGAATCAATACATAACAGAAGTGCAACCATGGACAGAAAAATGCTTATAACTCTGTTTGTACTTTTCCCCACATGGCTGTTTTCTGCATAACACTGTCCATATTTTGAGTCACTGGTTCTCTCGAACCGGTGTGGTGAAAGGATTTCAAGTGCGCCTCAAACAAGCTCCTTTCGTGCACTTGACACATGTCTTTGAATTTTTTGTTCTAAGGTTTCCTCACGATGTTTTCCTACACTGTTTTGTTAACGTGGTAATTAAAACTTTATATATATTGACTGGCCTCGCAGCTCGGTTGGTAGTTACCCTGCCTTCTTCGTTGTTAGGTCGTGGGTTCGATTCCCACCCAAGACAAACATTTGTATGACGAATATAGATGTTTGTTCTGTGGCTGGGAGTTGAAATGTACTATATGTATGTATTTACGGTTAAAGAATATTTATTTTCTCAAAGAAATTTACATTTAACTTACGAGAAACTCAAGATCTAACATAAAATCTAAAGTGAGTATTTACAAAAATAAAGTATTTATGTATTATATCAGTTGTCTGGTTCCCATGATAGAAGCTATTTACTTAGCTTAGTTTGGAGGTGGATGGCGCTGTGTGAAATGTCCACTAATATTTATTATTTATTAGTACTCGTCACGCAGCGCCATCTAGCCTAAACTAGTCATAACTTTTACTGTGGGAAGTAGGCAACTGATAGAAAAGTTTTTCATTAGTGGCATGGATGACCCGGTTTCGTTTGCAGGTATCGACACTGACAAGAACAAGTACCCGATCGGTTCCGGGCGCGTGACGTTCGACAACGTGCGCTCGTACGTGCGCGCCATCTCCGCCGCATACATAGACATACAGACCGACAAGTTCACCAAGAAGGTAACCTCTTTACTAGATAATTCGGTAAAAAGTTAAAAAATTTAATATAACTAAATAAAAAAGAAACTGACTATTTCTAGCCCAAATTGAATAGCTTTTGGAAACTGTATATCAGATAGGATACTTACATATTTTTCTGTAAATACATATGTTAGTCCCATATCTGTGCAGAAGGGAATAATGGTTCACAAAGTTTGACCTGGCCCGATAGCTCAGTAGTTAACCTGCCTTCTGCGCTGTAAGTCGTGGGTTTGATTCCCACCCAGGACAAACGTTTGTGTGATGAACATAGGTATTTGTTCTCTGGGGTATTAATGTATTATATATATTTACAAGAAGTATATAAGTATTATCAGTTGTCTGGTTCCTATGATACAAGCTATGGGTTTCTTTTATTCTTTTATGGGTGCTTTGGGGCTAGGTGGCGCAGTGAGAAATGTCCACCAGTATTTTTTTTTTTAAACTTACCGAGCTTGTTGCCAGTGTAACAGTTCCCTGCAGTGATGTTGGTATGTTTGCAGGTACAAGTGGACCCGTACCTGGAGGACTCCATGTGCTCCGTGTGCAACCTGCAGCAGGGGCCGTACTTCTGCCGCGAGCCAGTCTGCTTCGGGTGAGTGCTGCTCTACTATGTATTTGGACACCAACAACAGATACATAATATACTGAAATCTTATTGTACGGTTTTGGCCTAGTATGGCCCACCTGATAAGCGGAATCCTTATACGCTTTGTTGGCGCACGTCATTAATAATGAGTAAATTGTTTAAATGAACTTTAATTGCTATTAGATATCGACCGGAATTAAACATAACGTAAGCAATTTAGACTTGCATGGTTTTGACTAGATTGACCTCGAAAAAATTGTTTACTAGTTAATAAAAACATGACTAAGACTCGTTTTCCGAGAATATGAAGAAATTTCTACATTTGATAAATAATTATGTATTGTATAATAACTGATATGAGTTTACGTGCGCTTTTTCAAGGGTAGCGTGGCCGAGCGGTCTAAGGCGCTGGTTTAAGGCACCAGTCTCTTCGGAGGCGTGGGTTCGAATCCCACCGCTGCCAGGTTTTTGTTTCTGAAAATTATTTACTTTTCAATTCTTTTAATTTGGACCCGGCATAGTTTTTCAACGGCTTTGGTTGCCTAGCCTAGTCTAGGACCGAAGCTTAGAGGCCTACGATTTTTTGTTTTTTAGTCTTATTTAACTTCCAATATTTGTATGTTCGTTTGGCCAACATTTGCAAATGAATTTTAGACCAGTTCTCTCCGATAGATTTAGTTATAGTTTGGAACATGTTACTTTCTTGAAAATGCAACACGTTAACATGGCGGTGGTCTCATGATGGAGCCGGAAGGTGGGCATAGGAACTAAACTCCTCATCTTCTCGCCCATAACTGCCGTGTTTGGGCACTTTGGATTAGTAGTATAGTTAGTTAGTAGTACACTTTGTGGTTCAGGGTCAGATTGTAGACCTTGTTTTTCAATCTTAAGGTAGTCTGGATGAGATCGTATACTACGATAAGACCGCCTATTGGTTCCACAGCAATTGTCGCAAAGTACTATGTATTAAGCATCACAGCTTTCCAATAAAGAATTATTATTATGGTTTTTAATAATGTGTATATCACCGAAAACTAATTGATTGGTGCAGGTACTTCTGCCGCTCATGCTGGTCCTGGCAGCACTCCAGCGAGGAGCACAAGCCGTTGATGCGCAACTCCAAGAGCGCGGTGTGCTTGCCGGCGCAGGTGCAAGCTGCGACACAGAACGGGCGCGCGTGCCCGTCCCGCCGCTCGCCGCCCACCTACCACTACGAACACTACGCAGCGCCCCACGATGGTAACCATTCAATGATATATGTATGTCTTAGAACAATCAGGGCGATTGGAAATTTGAATAGCGATGCTCCTAAAAATAGCTCTGACAGTTGTGAAAATGTGCATTAGATTTCAATCGCTGGTCCTCCAATATTGTTCATCAACTATATATTTTTGGCACTGTATCTTGAGTCGTAATAGTAAATTGCTTACAGGTGCGACTGCATCCACGAGCGGAAGCGGAAGCGGCAGCGGCAGCGGCAGCGGCAGCGGCAACTGCGACCTGGATGCCGGCGACGCTGAGCCGTGCTCCTCCTGGCCGCCGTGCTAAGCTGGCCCACCTCCACACACACAGACACACGCCACTATACGAGCCTCACCCACACACTTGGAGATACCTACAACCCACTCAGTTAACTGACACCAGAATACTGAAATAGCTGTTGACTGTGCCAGACAGTTAGGATCAATTTAGGACTGATAACTTTTAAATTTGGTTCACTCTATGAACGTATTAAAATAGTACTTCTTTTTGAAGAAACTAACTAATATTAGCACTATACTATTTGATGACGAAATTTGGACAATACCTAAGATCAGTCCGCCGTAACGCGACACTCAACAGGCGATTTGGTAACTTCGCAAGCAATATGGCTGACATAAGACAAGTGTACAGCGGCTGTGTTAGCCCAGCACCTGTACGGACGAGCCGCTATTAAGTTGGGCGCTTCGCCAGCATCAAGCTTACTACGGTTGATTTTGATAAGACCTTATGTGTACAAGCTTAAAATATCATAGAAATTATTGAACATTTTAAAAGTAGTTAAAATTTTTCACCAGAGGCGCTTCGATTTTCATGTGGTGCTATAACTGGCGTAGTAGCTACGTCTTAGCATCAAGACTTTATTTTAAATTCAAACGTTTTTAAATTAGGTTTTAAATTGAAAGGTTTTTAATTACAAATGTACATTAGTTCGAAATTCTACAGTGAAGGTGTCTAAAACTAAGTGTATTTAGATACTTATTTTGAAATTGGCTTGTACACATTCAAAATGTCTGTTTTAATAATCTCTTTACGGAAGTTTATCGTGAAATTTATGTATTAGAAAATGAGATAGTTTTAATGTTCCTTTATGGATGCTGATTGTTAATTATTGGAAAATTGATTTTCGTTACGTTTTAATGATTTAGTTAAGGATTTTGATTTGTTAATTGAAAACGTTTTTAGGCATAGAAATGAGTCTCGCTGTTTAAATTTTCCGCTTTCCGAGATTTCTTAGCGTTGAAGTAATTTTACAGTATTGTTCAGCAGCAAAATTCATTTCTGCGCCTGTTTATGAATTGCTAAAGGCTTTGCTACACAGATTCCGGCTCTGATTTATCAGTAACTTACGCCCGGATGTGTGTAGTGACCCTTAGCTTCTGAAGATTGATTGATCGATCGGTTGGGGAAATGTAAATCCAGCAAAAATTTTAACAAAATTATTTCCTAAATTCTCTTATGAAATAGTTCCATAGTAACGCAGTTCGCGTAGGATTGTTCATAGATTTTATAACGTGCCTATTAGATGTACATATTAAATGTTTTCAAAAGTGCCTGCCACGAGGCGATTTCATCATTTTTAATCTTTTAAAAGGCTTTTAAAGTATTTCGATGTTAAACAATATGAAATGTTGATTTTTATCAATGCTTGTTATCTGATTCTATGATTACTCAAATAAATGAGTGAAAATATTTCTGTTTTTAATTATATTTCAGTTCCACCTTTCCGATGAATGTTTCAGGTTAGAATAATTTCCCATCTGCTAATGCAGATTTAGGGGTTGGCCCACAGCTGACCTCTGGGTACCGGGTTTTTGCGTACCTCTTCACTCTTCTTGAGAAACTAAATATAGAACCATTGCTTGCCTGTGATCGAATGAATTTTACGGTATAAGTAGATAGTGCAGTTTATAATAAAAATGGAAGTAGATATTGGTGGGCATTTCACACAGCGCTATCTAGCCCCAAAGTAGCTAAGCATAGCTTGAATCATGAGAACCAGACAACTGATATACCTACATACGTACTTTTTGTAAATAAATATTAACACTCAGACGCGTCACGCGTCCGCCTGGGTTAACAATTGCTGCGGCACGTTTCCCTTAACCGTGAGCTCAAGCTCATATTGTAGGATTCGAACCTACGACCTACGTATGACTTAGTTCGAGACAACCAAACAATATGGTCAGAATTAACAACTTATCAGTGGTATCGGTAATTTTGAAATTAAAACCTAATTGTATTCATGCTATATATTTACAAACAGACAAAATATTCGAATCTCTCAATTTGCTTGTTACTTAATAAGCATTTGATTTCGGGGCTAGTTCATCTATTGACGTACTGCTACCATACACATTTCTACCGCAGATATTTCATATAACTGAAATATGGAACACCTACAACTTAGGCGACAGGCATTAATCTATAAAACTTTTAGAAAATAGCCCCACGTCTTTATGTGATACCGTTACGGAACAAGCAGACGACCCACCTGGTGTTAACTGGTAACCTCTGCCCATAACAACCGATGCCACTTGGTCCCTCCCCTACTAGGTACGACAAGACACAAGTCGCATCGTATGCGCCCGTAACTCAGAGACGTGTAGGGGAATGTCTCATGTGCCTTTAATTTCACCGGCAACCACACCTTTCAAACCGGAACACAGTGACGCGAATACGTCACTGCTTGGCGCCAGAAATGGGCATGGTGGCAGTACTTCCCCGGACGAACTTTGCTTTACTGCTCTTATTTCGACGAGTACTATATCTAGGTGGTGTGTATGTAGCAGGGAGAAGATAAAAAACGGAGATTTGATCAAATCCTTAAGGTAGATGATCAATTAAGGTAAGATGTTAATATAACTGTGTGGGGTAACTTTTATAAAGAACGTACTTAAGTGATTGTATCAAATCTCTTTTATCCCAATTTTAGTGAAAATGACAAGTCATAAACTGGTATAATTAAAATATTTATTTAAACAACATGGGCGTTATCCAGCCACGTGTATTTTGAAAGTTACTGGTCTACACAGATCGATCGGTTGATTGGCTTTAAACTGTGTCCATGAAGAGCACTGAGGCGAGCGAGCGCAGAGACCATGCCGCGGCACACACTAGGATATGGCAAAGGATTGTATTTTGAATAAACAAGTTATTTCATTGACTATTGTCTGTTACCGACTGTTGCGTATCTACATTTAATAATGCACGGTTTACTTAATAAATACTTATAATATCAATGCAATAATTTCATCTTTTCACTAAAACGGGAGGGAATTTCTTGTTTTATAAAACTTTGTTGACTGTCTTACATGTTTTCTCCTGTATTAGAATTAAGTAATTAAGTAGTTTTTCCTGTATAAGAAAAAAATAAAAATAAAAACTAAGTATTAGAATTAAGTAATCTTATTTGTACACCGCGATACAGGCTAGCCCTAGTGCGGGGTCCACACACAATACTTACACGAAAACTTTTATAGAAAATAAATGAATTAGATTAGATTTGATTTTGATTTCATCAAATCACCGTTCTAATCATTTCCGTGCGTAATGAACACCCTGTAGCGTCTGATAATAAAATATTGTTAGGAACAATATACAAGGTGTGTTAAGCGTCACGACCGATGTAGACGCGCTCACAGTGAGCGCACGCGCCGCGCTCACTCGAAGCTCATGCTCATGCTCATGTCGGTCGCGTCCGTGTTGTCCGCGCACGCGGGTGCGGGTGCGGGTGCGGGTGCGGGTGCGGGCGCACTCGCGGCCGCGGGCAGCACTACCAGAGGGAACGGGAACTGCGGGATCTCCTCGTCTGGAATGGCCATCATTACTCTTTTAAATATTTGTCACTTAATCAGAAGTTAATTAAGAAGGTAGGAGTATTATTTTTGTCTATATCCAGCCACTATCCTATCATCTATCGGGGCCACTGAAATAAACCGAATGAATGAACTAAAATAGTGATATTACACTTGAAATAATAAATAAAAGAAACTTGGTGGACTTTCACAGACTACTTCCTAACAATAACGAGACACAACAAACATAACAATGTTCACCACACAAATGTTTGTATTGGGTGGAATCGAACTCACGCCTTACGTCGCATAAGGCAGAGTTACTACCAACCAACTGGGCTGTGACGCTGGACTGAATCTGAGATCCCATCCCGCGGCAGCCAGCTGTCACCAACCAGCTGTGCTGTGACGCTGGACTGAATTGAACATCCCATCCCGTCGTGAGCCAGCACTATGATATAGAGTAACCGTCACTGACCGGTGAGCGCCGCGTCGAGCCTGTCGACGATGGCGTCGAGCAGCGCGAGCGAGACGACGTCGTCGGGCTCCCTGGCGAGCGCGGAGTGGAGCGCGGCGGCGGCGTCCGGCTCGCGGCCCAGCAGCGCGAGGCACAGGCCCGCGGCGGCGAGAGAGGCGGCGCGCGCCGGCCGCAGCGCGAGCGCGCGCTCGTGCCACGCGAGCGCCTCGCGCGCGCGCCGCGACCCACCCAGCGCGCGCGTCGCGTGACCCACGCCGTCCAGGGTTGCCGCCCAGCACGGGCTCAACTGCAACACACACACACACACACTTAACTCAATCTGTGATCACTAAACACGGTGCAGAGACATCTATGTGTCATTCAAAGTCATGCTGTGACTTTGTACAAATTCTTAACCAATTCCGGTTTTCAGTCAAATCAGTAATTTTGGCGGAATCAATTTATATATCAATGTTATATTGTGTGAAGGCCAAAGAGCATTATGCTAGTAGATAAATAACAGAAAAAACTGATGCGTCCCAGTTGGGGAGACGGTGTGACTCGAGATGGACCGGCTTCAAGTCAAATGTCAATACCTACTTATTGAGAATAATGTGATTACATAGTATCAATTTACAATGTCGTTGAACTTTTTCGGTCCCCCGTGCCCGAGGGAGTACACTCCCAGTAGTAGTGTATGTGTGTACGTGTACGTGTGCACGTGTACGCACCGGGGTGTGGAGGGCGCGCGCGAGGTCAAGCGCGCGCAGGAACAGGTCGCGCGCGCACCGGTGCTGTCCGGCGGCGAAGGCGGCCGCGCCGGCCTCGTGCGCGACGTGCGCCGAGCTGGTGAGCGCGAGCACGCGCTCCCACCCGCGCGAGTTCTCAGAGTCTTCCTCCGCGGCGGTCTCGTCTGCCGCCTGCAACAACACATCCACATCAGACCACGTCATTAACCTCTTTTGTGTGATACTGTTACGGATCGAGCCACCGGCCCACCTGGTGTTAAGTAGTAACCTCTTTTATGAGATACTGTAGTAGTAACCTCTTTTATGAGATACTGCAGTAGTAACCTCTTTTATGAGATACTGTAATAGTAACCTCTTTTATGAGATACTGTAGTTGGACGAGCATGTAGCCCGTACGTGGATTTAGTTGTAGTAAGTAGTTAGTAGTTATAGTTGAAGTTAGTTAGAGCGGCCTGGGAATGAGGTAAAGAGTGAGTAAAATGACCGCCTGAGTCGCCGGCTGTGTGCGAACTAGTTTATTGTGAGTTACAGATTATTATGTAGTTTAGTTTATAATGCTGATCGGGCAGCATTCTTTCTTATAACTGTACGATTCCGTACATGTAGTAGTTGTAGTAGATGTCACTAAATGGTTGCGGGTAGTAACGGCACTTGACTGTGGGTAGGCACCGCAGATGGTAAAATAAAACAGTGTTCACTCAGCAAGCTTTGTTTCATTACATGGTGACAGCGGTGGGATATAGCGGTATAGTAGAATATATGTTATATGTTTTACGTTGTATTTAATTTAAAACTGATTTTTGTTTTGTTTTTTATATATTTGTAAGGGGGGAGATGAAGTAGATGTCACTAAATGGTTGGGGGTAGTAACGGCACTTGACTGTGGATAGGCACCGCAGATGGTAAAATAAAACAGTGTTCACTCAGCAAGCTTTGTTTCATTACAGTAGTACAATACAACAACTCTTTATTGCCAAACCACAAATGAATACTTATAAAATAAAACAATTTTATGTGTACACTAAATGCGGAATAACAATGGGCGGCCTTATTGCAATGAGCAATCTCTTCCAGGCAACCTTTGTATGGAACAGAATTGTGGGTACGATATAGACGGTGGCGCATTATAATTATATACCTAATAATGGTATACATATACATAAATACTATTCTATCTATAAATATATATACTAACTAATATATATATATATAATAATAATATATATACTAATACATATATATAATAATACATAATATACATACATATAAATATAGCACATAATGTGTGATCTACACAAGTTAACTAATAACAATTTTACAACAATGATAAAAAGTGATTTCGCACGAGGCTTTTAAAAATTGGAAGAGATTTAGCGCGTCTGATATCCACAGGTAACCTCTTTTATGAGATACTGTAGTAATAACCTCTTTTATGAGATACTGTAGTAGTAACCTCTTTTATGAGATACTGTAATGGAACTAGCCACCGGTCCACCTGGTGTTAAGTGGTAACCTCTTTTATGAGATACTGTAGTAATAACCTCTTTTATGAGATACTGTAGTAGTAACCTCTTTTATGAGATACTGTAATGGAACTAGCCACCGGTCCACCTGGTGTTAAGTGGTAACCTCTTTTATGTGATACTGTTAAGGAACGAGCCACCGGCCCACCTGGTGTAAAGTGGTAACCTCCTTTATGTCATACTGTTACGGAACGAGCCACCGGCCCTCCTGGTGTTAAGTGGTAACCTCTTTTATGTGATACTGTTGAGGAACGTGCCACCGGCCCACCTGGTGTTAAGTGGTAACCTGTAACGCATGAACTCGGCCACTGGTGTAATGTGTTCGGTACCTGGTTGGTGTTGTGTAGCGCGGCCGCCCGAAGCATGAACCGCTCGCACATGGGCACGTTGTTGAGCAGCGAGCACTCGACCGCGACATACAGCGGCGGCAGGTGACACCCGGCCATCAGCTGACTCGCCTGCGAACATAACGAGCGCTGTTTTATAATCAGCGAAAGTAATGGTGGTCGTGGGTTCGATTCCCACCCAGGATAATATTTTTTTTGTCATTGAAGTGACGAACTGACAGGTGGGCCCAGCTGATGTTAAGTAGTAACCGCCGCCCATGGACAACAGCAATACCACTCAAGTCCTCTCCACCAATATTTATTATTATTATTAATATATTCGTGTATTAACTACTTATTATTGCGACAACTTAACTGTAGATACGACAGCGAACTAGGTCCGTTATTTTGTAGGTATCATCATTGTAACTACTAAACAGGCTAGGAGACAGCGGATATTTTTTGTTGTTCATTACGTATTTTTATTTTCGAGGATTACATTTGAAATGCTATTTGGGGAAAATTGTCGCTTACGATAAGTCGGCGGTCAAGGGTCGATATAATACAAATCAAATACAAATACAAATCATTTATTTCGAAAAATTGTGTACATGTGTTTGTGAGCACCGTCTCCTGCGTTAGTTTAACACTGTGTTGCAGGAAAAACAGTAGCTTCCCCTTAATGTATACATTAAAATAATTTAATTATAATTTATAAATTTAATGGAAATATTATTATTATATTACCTTGAAGTACGCCGCCATGGCCTGGTCGTGCTCGTTGTCCGCGGCGAAGCTGTGCCCGTACGCGAGCCACACGCATCCCGCGCTCCCGTCCAAACTCTTAGCCTTGCTGAGGTACCGACGCGCGAACTCACTCTTGCCTGCGAACACCATTCACTGAAACTAGAACTAATATTTGCCATAAAATAACTTATAATAATAATTTGTTAAATCAAAATAACGAGACGACGAGGAAGTTCGAATAAAAATCCCCCCCCCCCCCCAAGCATCAGGTACGACTTGTTAGAAGGCATTATTAACGATCGTGATGCGACGTCAGGTCGTGTGAGGAGTGTGGCAAGACGTCCACGCGTTAAGGTACAAAAAAATACAAAATACAAAAATTTTTATTTATACAAAGTAAGGGTACAAATAACTGTGGAAGCTCTGCCTCCTGTTTTAGTTTATAGAAACTGTGTTACAGGAAGCAGTGTCTTCCCAAATATAGGTACGCGTCGACTAAGCGTTAGGGGACGCGTCGACCAAGTATTAGGGTACGCGTCGACCAAGCGTTAGGGTACGCGTCGACCAAGCGTTCGAACTCACCTATGAGATAATAGTAGCAGCCGACAGCGAACCAGGAGGTCCACGCGTTAGGGTACGCGTCGACTAGAGTGTGCGCGAACGCGAACAGGTCGGAGCTGCGTTTGAGTTCGAGGAGGCAGGCGGCGCGCACGTCCACGCAGCACCACGGGTCGCATTCGTCGAGCGCCGCCAGTGCCTCCCGCCAGCGGCAAGCGGCCGCGAGCCGCCGCCCGCGGCTCAGCGCGCCCTCCATCATACGACCGCCTATACGTTGCGCTGCAGCTCTTATCTATTCAAATAAATAAATAATATAATTTATGTAGTCATAAATACAACATATATTTGAGTATTCAGATTGTTACAAGGATCGTAATCGCGAAAAAAAAAGGAAGCCAGTAGTCTTTTTAAAGCGCCATCTAGCCGCCAAGCATAGCTTGTAGCCTGGAACCTACATAACTGATAAAATACATACATAACAGCGCCAAGACACAGAAAAAACATCTATGTTCGTCACAAATATTTGTACTGGGTGAGAATCGAAATCGATCGGACACCCTACAGCGCAGAAGACAGTTTTGAATGAAAATTCTTTATTGTACGTCATAAAAATATAGCACAAACATTAAAACTACTTAATAGACGTACAGTGGGCGGTCTTATCGCTAAGAAGCGGTCTTTTCCAGACAAACGTTGTATGGAAAGGATTTACTTCTATCTGAGCTGTGAGATCTGATCTGCTGATGAGATGTTTAAGGTAGAAATTGTTCAATAAACTCTAACTGAATGGCAGTTAATTGTATAATTAGTATCAGATCAGCAGTTATATGCTTTTTCATGAGTGGTCAGTCACCGGGCAATCTGTAGTTTGCTGTTGCGGCTCGGGCGGCGAGTACCGATGCAATCTCTCGCTGTACGCAGCTTTCAGCAGCGCTGCTTCTGCTGCGCTTAACTGCCCGTTGAAGTCCAGGGACTCTATCAATTCGCGTTCTGGAAATGAAACGACCATTTTATTATTTTTATTTTCGACATGAAAAGATCAAGGATGAAGCAGATACATCCACCACCAGGTGTTAAGTGATATCCTCAGCCCATAACAAAGCAGACTTCGGTTCTCCCCTACTTAATGATGCACCTGTAGCACTTGTAACTCTGAGACGTGAAGCTGGAAAATCTGCTTGATGGCAGACATGGTTATAGTGGCAGTACTACCCTGGACCAACTTGGCACACATCGCTGTTTCAGGCAAAGTCAAATGAGGGTTGTAAGTCAGCATTTTTTTGCAAGCATGTATGTTCATTTGTTCCCTAAGTGACATCACAAGTTATATAGTAACTAATAATCTTGGATGTTATAATAATAATAAAAGCAAATTAAATATAACTCTGTGAGACCACTTCTACACATACAGATATAGGCACACTACATGTGCTGTAGGTCTATGAGACCACTTCTACTGCCTACCTTCTCTAGGTGTGAGGGCTTGTTGTTCAAGAAGTAGATCCAGTGCTTCATAACAGGCACAATCTGCGCGCAATGCTTCTGAGAGCACTTTGGCCGCTGCGTCGCGCCGCTCGAGGAGGGACAGAGCTCTCGCTTGCCAGACTAGCACTCCCGCTAGAGCCCGCTGAATAAATAGTTAAACATTTTGCTAATTAATGTTGTTGTAAAGAGTTTATCTATCTATTAATCATTTTTTATTATGGAAATCAAATAATGACACACTATTTATACTATTTGTTGTGACTTTGCGAAACCACAAAGATACATTATTAAATTCAGACATCAGGATCTAGATATAAAATAATATGAATAACACTAATAGAACAGAACATCAGAACACTGACAACAGAGTTATAGTCAGCACATCAGTGCTGCTAGACATACTGCTAAGCTGTAGGGGTGTGTTATAAATTGCCAGGATCTGGATGTGTCGCTTCATTACAGAGTTATAGCTAATAACTATAACTCCAAAAAAAAGCTTCTTTATATAATATATATATTAATCTTATAATAAATGTGTCTCACATTATGTGTATGATCTCCATTCCTGGGCTCCAGCAGCATTGGATCTGCTTCCTCCATGAGACTGAGGGCAGAGCCTGGTTCCTTTGCAGCGATGTATGCTCTCATCGCCACCCCAAGACACAGTAGGTGTTGCCTGTTGAATTAAAACATCAAGATCACAAATTCACAGTAATCTACAAATGGAATAGAAAGATATAGAAAGCAACAATATGTAAATAATAATCTTTATAATTGCAAATACTTTAAAGTAAAATCATATTTTTGGACAACACATCACATCATTAATTTTAAATTAAATATTTGAATGAAATATTTCTGTAACATGTTACCTTAACAATTTACTTACTGTATCTTTAGAAGACTATATCATTCATAAAACCCACTCGCTCTACACAGACAAAATGTTGCAGAAAAGCAATAGTAACGATATACTCGTTATTAATAATACCCACAGGCTTAAATTTGTTTTAAATCAAGAAATATACTTCACTTATGTAAGTTTCTGGAAGTGACAGCATGTGTGGCTCGGTGGAGCTCTCCTCTAGCTAACATGGCGCTGGCAAGCAGCCATATATCATTCCCGTGAGGTGCGCCGGTCCCATTACTGGCAGCAGCTGCAGCTGCATCCGCCCAGAACAGAGCGCTTGTCCACTGCCCCTACAAGTGTAATGTGTACACAGAGTTACAACCTGAACTGTATTAGGCTGTGACAATATTCAAGCACCTTTATTATCTATATATAGTTAAGAAACACTGCAATACATACTAGTTCAGAGTATTGTTTTACGAGGGATCGCATAAAATCAATGTTCATGCCGCCTTCTATATTTCTTACAGGAGTATCGACTTTCGACATAATTATTCGTATCTATACTGGAACTCTGACTGGACGGCTATAGTTATATGTTATAGGCTATAGTTGGTAATTTACGTGGTTTTCCACGTCTTTCTGTAATATTTATATCAATCTAAAAAAACACTTCAAATTTGTTGTTTATTTTCGTTTCGAATGGAATTCATTCGGCACTGATATTATTGTTTGGTTACTGACACTAACAAATTCAAAAAAATGACAGTATGTTTTTCTACGCAATCCGGTCCGGCTACGCCCGTATCTGGTGAATACGCGACAGGCCTCAGCTCAATTGGTGGTAGTTGGTAGTAACTCTGCCTCCTGCGCTGTAGGTCGTGGGTTTGATTCCCACCCAGGGCACACATTTGTATAACGAATATAGATGTTTGTTCTGTGTCTGGGTGTTAATATGTATTATATGCATATATTAAAAAAAGTATATAATTATGTCTTGTATTCTATCAGTTTTCTGGATTCCATAGTACAAACTATGCTTAGTTTGGTGCTAGACAGCGCTGTGTGATTTGTCCACCAGTATGTATTCCAAAAAATGCAGTTTATTTAAAAATATGTACAGTTAAAAAGCTTTCTCTATTTGACGCGCTTCTTAAACATCATTCTGTCTCGTTCTTGGCGCGTACTTCTAAGATTATAATTTAGCCGTACTACTTTGCTTACATGCTGGCTTGCAGTCAGCCTAATGACAGATTTGAATTTTGATGACGGAAAGAAAAAGGTTATCCACAGAAAAAGAGGGAATAGGCTGATTGAAAAATTAATTTATTCCCGATATTACCAAATAGCGAGTAAAATACGTATAAATAAAAAATATCTATTAATGAGTGATATTCGTGTATGCTTCTTTTAATTGACGAAGATTCTGAAAACTCAAAGAAGCAACGTGTCCTAGGTTAGGCCGTTGGTGAAACATGTTAGTAAAGTTGAATTATCATGACTGAAAGGAAAATGTGCAAATTTTACAATTTAAACGTGCCTGAGCGACGTTCTGGAGACGCTGGGGCGTTACAGAACCATATAAATAATGAGGACGAGAGGAACGGCGAGGAGCCCACTCCTCCATTGGCAGCACCACTTGAGCACAAGCTGGAATATGAGTACTGGATGTGGTTCTCACGGCGGCCGCCCGCCAGAGAACTATCCACCACCACTACAGGTTACGGACAGGTTGGTAAAACACATGTATCATACAGTGACAATGAAAATATAAACAAACTATTGTTTTTATTTCCAAGTTGTATTGAGACTTCCTATAACTAATCCGCTTATATCTGCAGAATAAAAATACAAGTAACTAAATTTACATACATTTACATACACTTTAAACACTGCTTCTTTCATGGTGTCCATAAATAGTATTTAGGTTGAATATTGATAGGTAGTTTTTGTTTGTTATCATAGTAAATCATGAATCACAGTTACCTACTTCACTCTATTGACTGATCTTTACTTATATTTGAATAACCTAAACCTATAGTTACTCTGCCTTCCACACTGTATGTTGTGGGTTCAATTCCTACCCAGGACAAACATTTGTGTGATAAATGTAGATGGTTCTTCCGTATCTGGGTGTTAATATGTATGTATTACAAAGAAAAGAATATATGTATCTCATAAGTTATGTAGTTCCCATAGTACAAGCATAGCTTTTTTGAGGCTAGATGGTGCTGTATGAAAATATTCATGAATATTAATTGTTTATTTATTTGAAAGAAAGAGATAAATAAAGAAAATATATAATATTAAATTACATTACCTAGCTATATCAACCATTGTATAATTATCATACAATGCATATAGTATGAACATCTATACTACATGGCATTTATTATCCACATAAATGTCTCAAATAATATTTACTTGTTGTAGGGATAACATTAAAGAGAATTAATTGTTTGTAAACGAATTAAGCCATGGGTCAAATAATAATGAATTAAAAGTTTCAACTCAAAACACTTCAAATATTCTAAGGATACAGTCTTGAATTTTAGTTTTTAATTATAATCTAAAGTTAAACATTAGAAAATAATAGCATAGTTTTGTCAATTTATCACATTGCATATTATGTTTATGTTATTGTGTTAGACATAATTATGAATATTATCAATATGTGTATCTTTTAGTTACAGTATCATGTATGTTAGAAATAAATATTAATATTCATAAACAGTAGACAGTCTTAAGCTTAGTTCTGATGATGATTCTCTTGCATTTCATTTTTAATTATAATCTGTAGTTAGTTAAACAACAGAAACCTTTACCTTATTTAGTTCTGATGCTCTGAGATACCATCCTGGATTTCATTCTTAATTATAATATAAAAATAGCAATTAATAATAATGAACTAAATTTAATTTGATGTAATTTGAATATGCCAGTATATAAGGAAGGAATTTTCTCTATGAATAAGATATGTCTCAGACCCAATGTAGTATCTAGCCTGCACTATAAAAATATAAAATTGCAATTAGAAACTGTTTAAAAAATTTCCGCAATCGGGGCACCTGATGGTCGAGCTGGGTTCGGCAACTAGGCCACCAGTGGGCCCATTTTTGCATGATGTGATACAATACGTATATAATGTATTTTTATTGTAAAAATAATGTACAATTACAAATAGTTTATTTGGAACGAACACAATGATACATTTAACAATAAGGAATGATGACTACTGCAAAAGCTAGATTGAACTATGTAGCAAAGTCAGCACATATAATACATAATAACACCCAGACACAGAACAAACATCTACGTTCCTCACACAAATGTTAGTTCTGGGTGGGAATCGAACCCACGACCTACAGCGCAGAAGACAGGGTTACTACTGAGTTGTGAGGCCATTAAAGTAATTATCTATACAAATAAATAAAATTGGAGTGTCTGTTTGTAATATTAAAATAACCGCTTTGTACTAAGTGCATATAGATGTATACACGGTACATATACCAAAACAACATTTTTTTAAATTTTTGTCTGTCTGTCTGTTTGTTCCGGCTAATCTCTGAAACGGCTGAACCGATTTTGACGGGACTTTCACTGGCAGGTAGCTGATGTAACAAGGAGTAACTTAGGGCTTAGGGGTAAAATAGGGGTTCGTGATAAAACCGAATTCCACTTGGACGATGTCGCCGGCAACAGCTAGTAATACATGAAATGTGTCAGGCGTTACGCATGGTGGGCCGCGTCGGCACAGTGGAGCAGTGGTGGGGGCTGTACACGCACCTGGCGCGGCCCGCCGACCTGCCGCCGCTGTCCGACCTGCACCTCTTCAAGTTCGGCATCAAGCCCATGTGGGAGGATCCAGCCAACATTCACGGAGGCAAATGGGTAATATGTCATCACCTGACCACAAGTAAATTATGTACACACATAACAAGACTGGCCTCACAGCTCAGTTGGTAACCCTGCCTTCTGCGCTGTAGGTCGTGGGTTCGATTCCCACCCAGGACAGACATTTATGTGAAATTTGTAACATTGATGTTTGTTCTGTGTCTGGATGTTAATATGTATAACATGTATCTATTTACAAAATAAAAGTATATAAGTATTATATCAGTTGTCTGGTTCTCATGATACAAGCTATGCTTAGCTTACTTTGGGGCTAGATGGCGCTGTGTGTAATGTCCACCAGTATTTATTTATTTATTTATACATATATATATTCACGCCTTTATCCTCAAAGGGGTAGGCAGAGCTTCTTGAGCTTGTAGCCTTCATTGTTTTTTGCCACAAATAACTCGGCTAACACTTTACTTCAATAGTTCATTCCTATATGTATTATGTAAACAACATAATTTCATTTGACACCAATACTAGCAAAATAAATGCAAGATATGTAATTATTGTGTAAAATTCATGAGTGCTACAGATTACAGTGGCAAATATATATACACGACACAGATATATATTACCTGTAATATGAGATGTATGTAGCGGTCAGATATACAGCGGACTCACGACATCACCACTGAACCAGTCTTTTTAGCTGTTTCATGGAAATTTAAACATATTTCATAATTCCTAAAAGTAGATAATAACTAAAGTGAAAAAAACTTAATATTTTGTAAGTAAATTAGAATAGAATAGAATATGTTTTATTTGACACACACAGTTCACATGTATACAAATAAATAAAATTGGAGTGTCTGTTTGTAATATTATAATAACTACTAAAACTACTAAATGGATGTATACACGGTACATATACCAAAACAACATTTTTAACAATTTTTGTCTGTCTGTCTGTTTATTCCGGCTAATCTCTGAAATGGCCGGACCGATTTTGACGGGACTTTCACTGGCAGATAGCTGATGTAACAAGGATTACTCAGGCTACTTTTTCAAGGGATAAAATACGGGTGCGTGATTAAATCGAATTCCACGCGGACGAAGTCGCGGGCAACAGCTAGTATAAAATAAAAAACCTGTTAAATGATGCGGATAGTTATGTATATGTAGATGCAAGGAGGCAGGTAGCCAGGGAGGCATTGCTGTTTGAACCGTCGATTACAATCCCGAGGTGAATCAAATGTTGTAATGTTCAGGTGGTCCGACTGCGCAAGACGCAGACGGGGCGCGCGTGGGAGGACCTCTGCATGGCGATGTTGGGCGAACAGTTTATGGTGGGCTCGGAGCTATGCGGCATCGTGCTCTCCGTTCGATTCCAGGTCAGCACCATATTTTTCAACATATTTTTTTTGTTGTCTATATATTGACTGGTCTCATAGCTCAGTTGGTAGTAACCCTGCCTTCTGCGCTGTAGGTCGCGGTTTCGATTCCGACCCAGGACAAACATTTATGTGATATTTGTAACATTGATGTTTATTCGGTGTCCGGGTGTTAATATTTATAATATGTATGTATTTACAAAAGAAAAAGTATACAAGTATTATATCAGTTGTCTGGTTCCTATGATACAAGCTATGTTTAGCTTACTTTGGGGCTAGATGGCGCTGGCCAATATTATTATTATAGCTGTCCATCATCATTTTATTAATTTGGACACCTTTATTTCTATGTGAATAAGTTATGTAGAAGTCTTGGTGTTAGGTGGTAAGCTCTGCCCATAATAAAGCAAATTCACTTGGTTTTCTCCCCTATTTGGGTATAAGAAGAGCGTTTCTCATTGTATTGTAACATAGCGTCTTGAGATGTGAAGTGGAATGTCTCATGTGTCTCTGTAATTCCTGTAAGTCTACCGGCAGCCACACCTTTCAAGCTAGATCAGTAATGTGAATTTTTCTTGGCGAGAGAAATAGGTGTGGTGGCAGTACTATCCAGATTGGCTATAAAAAAAAAATTGGGTATCGCTCTCGATATCGATATCCAGTAACCCTACTAATATTATAATGTGAAAGTTTGTATGGATGTTTGTTACTCTTTCACGCTCAAACGGCTGAATGGATTTGGATGAAATTAGATACCAATATAGCTTATATCTTGGCTTAACACATAGGCTAGTTTGATCCCGGAAAAGTGCAGTGTTCCCGTGGGATTACTTATTAACACCGCGGGGCGCAGCTGGTGTAATATAATGAGGTAACGTGAAGTGGTATGTGGTGTGTGCAGGACGACCACCTGGCGGTGTGGCACCGGACCGCGGCGGACCAGCCGGCGGCGGCGCGCGTGCGGGACGCGATGCGCCGCATCCTGCAGCTGCCCGCCTCCGTGCCCATAGAGTACAAGGCGCACGGAGACTGCCTGCGCGCCTCCGCGACCGCGCCCGCCCCCGCCCCCGCCGGCGACGACGCGGACCCCTCCCCGCCCCCGTCCCCGCCCGCCTCCCCGCCAACCTCCACCTCCACCTCCGCCTCCCTCTAGCCCCCGCTGAGGGGTTCTGTCGCCTCACTCGACCTTTACTGCGCCGTTACGCTTACCCTCACACGACAATGCACTGCAGTGCCACACAGTTATGAGACCTATACGCCGCTGTTGTACAGTGCCCGACGATTATGAGACCTGTACGCCGCTGTTGTACAGTGCCCGACGATTATGAGACCTGTACGCCGCTGTTGTACAGTGCCCGACGATTATGAGACCTGTACGCCGCTGTTGTACAGTGCCCGACGATTATGAGACCTGTACGCCGCTGTTGTACAGTGCCCGACGATTATGAGACCTGTACGCCGCTGTTGTACAGTGCCCGACGATTGCAACAGCATTGTATGACAAATGTTGCTGTCCTGTTGTGTTACAGTGTTTCTCAGTTATGAGATCTATATACTGTTGTAAAGTGTCCCACAATTATGAGACCTATGCGCCGCTGTTGCATCTCGCTGTTGCACTGTGCCACACAATGATGAAACCTAAACGCCGCTGTTGCGTCACTCTGTTACAGTGTTCCACAACTGGAACAGAATTGTACATATTACAAATATTGACTCCTCTGTTGTGTCTGTGTTACAGTATTTCTTAATAGACCTATACTCTGATGTTGGCTTATCACACGATTAAGTGTCAGTATTGGTACATTGTACCACAAAACTTTACGCCTCTTGATTCACTGTTCATCAATTTACAATGTTGAATTAGTGTTCCCCGTTATGAGACCTATACGCCGCTGTTCAAACCTTTGGAAAGTATTTTAGTGTTATTTTTAACGGTCGCCTGATCCAGAGTTGGACTTAATTTGGTCGAGTGTTTCCAACGGTCGGAAGTATCCAGCGTTTTTTTAATAAGTTTATTAAACGAGTATTACAATGCATTTAATGTCTGATGATTTTGTATTTTTCTTTAAACTTACGCTAAGATCATCCGGCAGTACTGCCACGTACCCATTTCTGCCGCCAAGCAGTGACTGCCGGTGGAATTACAGGCGCATGAGACGTTCCGCCTTCACGTGTCAGAGTTACGGGCGCATGTGATGCGACTTGGAACTTCCATCTAAACAGGGGACCCAAGTCGCATTGCTTGTTACGGGCAGAGGTAGCCGCTTAACACCAGGTGGGACATATGCTCTTCTGCAAGTTTATCACATTAAAAAGCAAAATGCTCAGCCCTTAATACGTTTTCAATATGGCTTTATTGACACGCACAGACGAGGCGATATCTCAATATTTTGTGTATTAATAGCGAGCAGGCGTTCTCATGATTGAAAACCCGATTAATACAATTAAATTATATGTTAGATTTGTGTGATGTTAAAAGTGAATTAGAGTGAGGTTGTAAACATCTTGGAACCTTGTCGCAGGGATCTCCCTGTTATGTAATCGAGTGATGTACATATAGTGAAATTCAATGGAATAAATAGTATGTTGTTACTAAAGGGGGAATGCGAACTGCACTCCCCTTGTAAACTGAAAAGAACTGGTTAAATAAAACAATCAGAATTTTTATATGGTATTATTTTATCTGCTCCTTTTCTATTATTATATGAAATAACATTATTATTTAGCAGTAGAACTTGTGCCAAGTTCGCCCGGAGAAGTACTGTCACCACACCTGGTAATCTGCCACCAAGCAGTGATGCACTCGTGTTGCTGTGTTCCGGTGAAATTGCAGGCGCATGAGACGTAATATCCCCGTCTCGGGGTGAAGGACGCAACGCAATGCGACTTGAGTCATCTCGTACCTTAGTGGAGAGGACTTGAGTCGTATTGCTGTTTTCCATGGGCGGCGGTTACTATTCAACATCAGGTGGGCCGTCGGCTCGTTAATGAACGGCACTTAAATGAAATAAAAATTCAGTTAGTTTCTTTTTTTCCGCTGCAACGACTTGAGTAACTGTAACCCATTGCTCAGTCGTAGTAACCCTGCCTTCTGCGCTGTAGGTCGTGGGTTCGATTCCCACTGAGGACGAATATTTGTGTGACGATCATAGATGTTTGTTCTGTGTGGGTGCAAATACGTATTAATAAATAAAAGTATACAATCTATCAGTCATCTGGTTCCAACGATCAAAGCTATGCTTAGCTTACTTTGGGGCTAGATGGCGCTGTGTGAAATGTACACCAATATTTATTTATTGCGGCTTTGCACAAATTCATTGTCACTTAGCGTATGTGCAAGTATTAATGGATGATTCACAACTATACAATTCAATAACTCTTAAATGGGCGACCTTATTGCAATGAGCACTCTCTTCCAGACAACCTTTGTAATGACCAGGATTATGGGTACGATATAGATCCCAGTTTCACGTAAAACATGATCGGATGTATACATCAAAATCCATCGTTTTATCAACCAAAGCCATCCCAGCTCAAAATAAAACATCAAATTGTCTATAAAATATATTTTTATTTAATACATCAAATCTCAACAGACATCCACATCGTTAAAAATAAATGATAAATGGCCTTACGACATTCACGACTACCACGCAATGTCTAACAATTACACTAACATATCTAAACAAAGTTCTACAATGTTCACATTACAATAGTAGAGGCGCGACCGACCGCGACCGGGCAAAACATTCGATATCGAACCTTAGGCCTTCGATGTCCGTTCAGGACTTAGGCATCACTACTCAAACAGTGCACTGACTTAGGGCGCCATTCAATCTGGAGTTTTTAAACTAAGTGCCACTTCGTGTATACATCGCTGTGATGTATACACTGTCACTTCGCGTATACATCGCTGTGATGTATACACTGTCACTTCGCGTATATACATGCCGTATTATGTGATATAGTATGATCTGACAGCTACATTCTTAATTTCATGACTTATTCATGACAATACTTTGTAAGCCACAGTGTCTCTTACAGGGTTGGACAACATCTGACTACCCGAAACCGGATTTTGTCATACCTCTATCCCTTTCTGTCGCTTAAAACAGTTATTAGTTAGAAAGAGAAAAATCCTCACCGACTCGGGATACCCCAAGCAATGTGTGCACTTGTGTAAGGGAAGGAACTGGTTGCCGACATACAGCTAACGCTAGTTCGGAAACCAGGGCTATAACAAAATTGTATAATGTGGTTTACTCAAATAAAGTTTTTATTATTATTATTATAATGTTCCAGTTCTCATTAGTAATATTCCTGAGCGACAGAGAGATAAGAGGCGTGCAAAAGCGTTGCCGTCGTAATTAGATGTGGTCCGACCCTAAGTCAACGCTTTCTTAGCTTAGCGGCGCTGACCGGTAATACAAAGCGTTGACTTATAATAATAATATATTGGTGGACAATTTACACAGCGCCATCTAGCCCCAAGCTAAGCATAGCTTGTAGGTAGGTACTATGGGAACCAGACAACTGATACAATACATACTTTTTTGTAAATACATACATATTAACATCCAGACAGAACAAACATCTATATTCGTCACACAAAAGTTTATCCTGGGTGGGAATCGAATCCAACCTACAGCACAGAAGGCACAGTACCAACTGAGCTGTGAGGCCTGTGAGATTTAGGGTCGGACCACATCTGATTACCGCGGCAACGCTTTCCCCAGATGTAAAGGCGCCCTTAAAACGTCCAAATCAACATCTGACGGTTCAAACATATCTAAACCTAACTTAGGATTAACCTAACTTAGTTATTTACATTTGGCAACATCACTTAGTCTACGTGTGGTGATATGCACACGGCAGGCGTATCAACTGCACATTTCCACATTTGATATATTTACCTTCTAAGATCACAATATTTTCAATGATATATTTTAGTGTCAGTGTGCTATGATAAAATTCCATAGAATTATGAACTTTAGAGTTTATACAAATTGTTTTATAAATACCTAGATATAATCGCGTCAAAGTTCGTTTAATTTATTTCATATGGCACTAACTGTATGCCACTTAAAACTAGTCCCAATTGTCTCTCGACTGGAGCGTACAATTTCACAATACATTCAAAACGAATTTTATTTTATAATTACTGATTATTTTCCACATTTAGGTATATTCCACACCAGACGAGGTAATTTAGACTTTAATACAAAGCGCTAAAACACTTTCAAACCTTAAGCTAATTTAATTGCTTTAATTCCATGCTAGCACTTAGTAATTATACTGAGTATAAATAAATCCATCGAAACTAAGTAAAATAAAGCCAATTTATGTAAAATATAACTAGTTGCCAGTCTTACTAATGAAGGAGCCCTTGGTGGTTGGTGAGATTTGTTCGAATAATGGACTAGCCTTAGGTAAAAATAATTTCGATGATTATCGAATATACATTGTTTCATATTAGTGTGTACTTTTGTGAATACGGGCTCCTCAGTTCATATATTAACTAATTAAACACGGGATTTTAATAAAATATTAAAATTAGAAAAATAAATATTAATACATTTTAGTCAAAAATATAATTATAAAGATAATTCTAAAAAAATGGAGCTGTGGCCCCCTTTCTGCTTCGATGAAACTTAGGTTTTAAATCCCAGACTATTAATATAATTGTAAATCCATACCAGGATACATGAGGAAAAATAACTTGATATAAAAATCAAATACCTTTTCTGTATTTATGTCGTAACGCCACAGAAAAACATTACCTTACCTAGACATACACATTACATTACCTTGTTACAACCAGGTATACGGGACGAGTTAGGATCCAGAAAAGGGGCCACGACTCCCAAAAATCTCCTTTACTTAAATATTATTCGTTGATCATGCACACAGCATGTTCCATGCCATTACACCATCTAACACACAGTTCAGAATGTACGAAAATCTAAATAGTTGTTTTTTCAAATAGGGCTAGGAACATAAACATACAATTAAAATGGTCGTCTGTAAAAATGTCTGTTACTAAATTATGAAAATCATTATTATTCAAATGAAACAATGTTGTGCAGATTATAGTCAGGTTGCGCGTAAAGCTAAAACAATCATACGGTGGTAAACCATATTATTACTTAAATGAATACAGACCGTCTATTTAGTTTGTATTTGATCAGTTTAGTCATTGAGCACTGTTATATCAGTTAGGAGAATAATATGATATCCTTAACATCTGAAATATTTATTATATAATTCTGATATTTCTTAAATTCTCTTTACAAATCTGAATTTATTTCTATTCTATTGAATGGTTACTGGTGCTATATGTATGTATGTACATTTTTTTTATAGATTTCTCATAAAATAAACACTGAATTAACAACTTCTTTATGGTGTCAGGAGAGTTATTCTAAATTATATACAATTCCATGAAAATTTGTATAATGAAAATAATTTGATTAATAAAAGCAATATTTTTATCGACACTTGATCTAAGTTTCATATCTAATCCATTTAATGATTATTTATTTTGGGTCATCCAACTCAATTTAAAACCACTGCATTCATAATGAAAATAACTCTACTCATAGTTATATGACCTAGCGATTGTCAGCATTATGTCGAAACACACAGCGAACTAATTACTGGCATTCACAATTTTATTTCACAGTCAATTAATTACTGAATAAGAATATTCCCTTACCTACCCCTGCCTGTGTAAACATCTGATGCATAAACAATTAACGGTGATAAGGAAATTACTCGCTTACGACATCAGTATTAATTCTGGTCTAAATCTGATTCTAGTGCTAAGGTCAGGATATTAGAGTCTACTTATTTTTGATTCAACGGTAAACAATATAAGTTTAATAAATATTCTCGATTATTGTATGATTCAAAACAAGATATTTGAGATTTCACTTGATCATAAAAAACTATGATAACAAAAATAGTTTGATTGTTTTCAGGTCATACTTAAAGTACAAAGTTACATAACTTAAAAAAACGTATCAAAAAAGAGTCAGTCAATGAAGATCAAATTCTACAGTTACTTTTTTAATGACAGTTCTTATTTTTAGGACACAATATTATATAAAAAGCGGTCCTTGCAGCTTGCGCCTTACTTCATTAGTCCTGTAAGCATATTTGTATTTTTTAAATCAGCAAATTAGGAGTTAAAAAACAAAACATGTTTTTTTACTTCAAAACAAAACAATAAATAATATTTTTTTTTACAATCAAAGAATATTTGATGTCTGTTGTTTCCAGTTCTATGAATATGTCTACTCTATGGTTAGTTAGTCGGGAATCGCTAGATAGATTCTATTCCACGAATTGAGTCCCGTGGCGAATCCAGGAACTAATTTGAAACAATGGAATAATGTGCTTTCACGTAGACACTAGTGCCATAGCCAAGGGGCTTATTTCGTGAAATGGACTCTACGCACTGCACTCGAACATCCCAGCCTCAGTGGTGAATTACCATAATGAGTGAATTAATTTTTAGTTACAATTTTCTCAATAACATGTTTACACAGACAATCTACGATTAGTGTCGTATTCAAAACTCTATGTACGACTTCCCCTCATACATTCGCTACTGTTAAAATTGTACAAAACCAGTTCGCAAGTCTGCGATCAGACGGAATCCGTTGACCGATCCGTGCACCAAGCGTTCAGAACTGGATGAGTGGGAGTCCCACGTTGGTTGTTCGTGCACCGAGCGTTCAGAACTGGATGAGTGGGAGTCCCACGTTGGTTGTTCGTGCACCGAGCGTTCAGAACTGGATGAGTGGGAGTCCCACGTTGGTTGTTCGTGCACCGAGCGTTCAGAACTGGATGAGTGGGAGTCCCACGTTGGTTGTTCGTGCACCGAGCGTTCAGAACTGGATGAGTGGGTGTTCCTAGTTGGTTGTTCGTGCACCGAGCGTTCAGAACTGGATGAGTGGGAGTTCCACGTCAGTTGTTCGTCAGCAGACGTGTTGTTCGGCCAGCTCGTGGATGAGCAGCGGCGTGGTGTCCGGGGTGGGGGGCGCGGCGCGGGTGGCGGAGGGGAGCGCGGCGGGGGGGCGCTGCGCGGCCACGCGCTCGAGCACGCACGACGCGGAGAGGCGCGCCTCCGCGTCGTGATCCCAGCACTCTTCCATAGTGTCACACAGCACGCCCAGACCCTGTTGTATCACACACATACATTTAGACTGGCCTCACAGCTCAGTTGGTTGTAACCCTGCCACCTACACGCTACACGTCGCAGAGTTACGGACGCATACGATGCGACTTGGGTCTTGTCGTACCTAGTAGGGGAGGAGCCAAGTCGCATCGGTTGTTATAGACAGAGGTTACCACTTAACACCAGCTGGGCCAACAGCTCGTTCCGTAGCTTGCAAACGTCAAATAATCCACAAGATGGCGGCTATATGCACGCACGCACGCACGCACGTACCGGATGGTTGCGCCACTGCGGCGGGATGTGCGGGCGCATCTTGCGCTGCACCACCGCCTCCTGCATCTCCTCGAGGCTGGGGTGTGAACCCACTTCCTCCTCAAGCGGCAGCCGGTACTGCGAGCCTGCCTCCAGACCACCTTCGCTGCATCTGTAACGTACAACGACATTACTATAGGAATTAATAAAAAAGTGTTGGCCAAACATTAATTTAGTAATAATAATAATAATAACAACTCAAACGTCAAGTTAGCGACCATTTTTTTTTTCGATCTAATGTTAATTATGAATATACTTAATCACTTAATTTAAATTAGCTTCGCGTCTACAACTTTGTTTAATCTTCTTTTGTACATATCTGTGGAATCTTTTAATTAGCCTAAAGCCTTAATTTACTAACCTAATCCATTAATCTAGCTGTAAGATTTATTAAAAATGTAGAAATAAAATAGAATAATATTGGTGGACATTTCAGTCAGCGCCATCTGGCCCCAAAGTAAGCTAAGTAAATAGCTTGTATCATGGAAACCAGACAACTGATATAGTACTTAAAACGTTTTTTTTTTAAATACATACATATAATACACATAAACACCCAGACACAGAACAACATCTATATTAGTCAAACAAATGTTTCACTTGGGTGGGAATCGATCCCACGATCTACAACTCAGAAGGCAGAGTTACAGACAACTGAGCTGTGAGGCCTGTCTATATGCTAATCTTTATAATCTAATGCATATGCGTTACTGTTTAGAGGCAGAAAAGGGTGTGGTGGCAGTATTTCCCTGGACGAACTTGGCATAAGTTCTAATGCCATTTTATGACGTCAAAGGTAACTACTGAATTCGTAATACAGACTGCATTAACAAATTGTTTTGTTATTTTCGTCTAACGGCCGAGTAATTGACGCGATAAGGGGGGGCCATCTGTTAATGAATCACAGACACGACACTCGACCGGGCCCGGGCCCTACGGGACTCAACTCAACAAAAACATCCTGAAACTATGGAACGAATATCTAACCAATTGTCCATAAACTGTCTGGGAATGGAGACGTGGCGATTTCCCATTAGACATACTTTGGTACAGTTACGCGTACAGTTCGATGTTTATTACGATTTTCTTTAACACATTTTGACAGGCGTCCCAGCTGTTGGTAGTAACTCTGCCTTCTGCGCTGTAGCTCGTGGGTTCGATTCCCACCGAGGACAAACATTTGTGTGACGAATATAGATGTTTGTTCTGTGCCTGGATGTATGTATTTACAAAAAAAGTACTATATAAGTAGTATATTAGGTGTCTGGTTCCCATGATACAAGCTATGCTTAGCTTACTTTAGGGCTATATGGCGCTGTGTGACATATCTACCAATATTTATTTCCTGTTAAAAAAAAACCTTAGAAGAAAATTGGAGTGTCTGTTTGTAATATTAAAATAACCGCTTTTTGCTAAGTGCATATGGATTTATACACAATATATACCAAAGCAACATTTTTTATAATTTATGTCTGTCTGTCTGTTTATTCTGGCTAATCTCTGATATGGCTGGACCGATTTTGACGGGACTTTCACTGGCAGATAGCTGATGTAACAAGGAGTAACTTAGGCTACTTTTCCGAGGGGTAAAATAGGGGTGCGTGATAAAACAGAATTCCGGACGAAGTCGCGGGCCACAGCTAGTTGGTAATAAATTGGACCGTTTTGTCGCAAAATGCTGAGCGTAGTGGCACTTGCCTTGACGTGATCTCCCAGAGGACCAGCGCACACGCGTACATATCGATCCTGAGGAAGGCGTCCTTGGTGAAGTTGATGGCTCCGTCCAGGACCTCAGGCGCCATGTACCGTCTCGTACCAACTTGTCCGTGCGCGTCACCGCAGCCGCGTCCGGCTACAAACACTAGTGCGAGGCCGAAATCGGCAATACAAGCGCTCATGTCCGCCTTCAAGAGGACGTTTTTAGATTTGAAGTCTCGGTGGGCCACCGCTGGTTTGCCCCCGTCTTCTTCGTGTAAGTGCGCCAGCCCCCGCGACACGCACGCAGCGACGCGCCACGCCTCTGCCCAACTCAGAGTGTGGGCCTTCAGGTAGTCGCAGAGGGAACCCTGAATTGACAAAATAAAATTCATAATTTAACGTATTAAATTTGTATAAAAAAAAAAGTTAATTCGTACTTCTTAGACCTAAGTACAGGCTTAACCACCTAGTTTGGGCCTCACTGTTTTTCATAATAGTAATAAGGTACATAATTATATGTGTGAAATTGACTTTGAAAATGTAATTAATTTTGGAAATAAAGTTTTTTTACTATATTATAATTAAAAGTTTGACCCAATTATGTGGCATTATGTGAATTGAGAGAAAGCAATGAACTATTTATTTACTTTGATCTAAATAGCTGAAGATCTAAGAAATCGACTTCAACTATTTTGTTTTGGCCAAATTAATGAACGATTGGGTATGAAGTACAATGCGGGTTAACCATCTCCTCACTATAAATGAGACGGGAACTTCTGATATACACAGTCATTAAATACAACTATTCGACGGGTTGTAAATAAAAATAATGTAGGTTATCAAACATAATAACCAACCTATATATATTTATCATGATAATCATCAATGATAGTTAATGGTTTGAACTCTACTTATTTTAATTGATAATTTTTCAAATTAGTGCCCCAATATTTATAACTTACCTTTTCATGGTAAGCAGTGACTAGCCAATATTCAGCCTGTAGATTATCTCCCTTCTTATCAACTCCAATGTAATGCAGAATGTCTGGATGGTCCATCTGAGCAAGTCGATAGATCTCTTGCTCCGCTAGCCATGATTGCTTATCTTGCAATGGGAACACTTTGACTGCAACATCCCTCTGCCCAAGTTTAGCTCGCCAAACTGCACCAAATCTACCTCGCGCTCTGACCTCACACAGCGTTACTTGTCCCACCAACACACCAGATTCATTGTCAATACCCGCTCCAGCCGAAGGAGGCCTCGATAGTGATGCTTCACCATTAGCCAGCTCGGCGAAAGAACTGCCTTTACGTTTTCTGTACAACAGGTAGCAACCGACCAGTGCAGCAAACAGCAGGAATAGAGGAGTCAGGGTATACGCTATCACTGCTTTTGTATCGTCATCTGAATCTGGCAATACTGATGCTGGGATCTTTTCTACTGGAGCATCAGTAGGCACGAAACCCGCTTCCAATCCAGGGAATGTTGTATTTGTATTACACATGTCTCCCTCACAGCAGCAGTGGAGTAGCAGTAGCTTCGCACTGTGGAGACGACAGCTAGAGTACCGATCTTTACATGATACGGTTTCAATGAAGCATCCTTTGACTTTGGTGACAGCCGTGTTAGTGGTGTTGTCATAATGCCACAGTGTGTAACAATGGATGCTTTTATCTGATTCAACAGGTGGACACTCTTCGGTTTTTATGTTGGATACACAAGTTGCATTGTTGGTAGGATCACAAATAGGCTCCGAGCCATTGTAGAACTCACACTTGGTGGTGGTAACACCTCCTTCTTTAGGCCTCGGGGGAAGGTTCTCATCGACATGGGGAGACGAGTAACTTGCTTGAATACCTTTAATGAATTTTACACTTTATATGTAATAACTTCACATGACTATAGCTTGGCTACATGGTATTACTGGAACAGTGGGATGGCAAGTAATTATTAAGATTATAATGGATTTCATGAATTAAATATTACACAACAAATAAGAGTCCGGACTAATTGAGTCTAAAAACGAGTTATTGTACCATACAGTCACTGACTTAAATAAAGTACATACCAATCACAAAGAATGCGAAGTGTAACAACTTGGTCACCGTCGTGAGAGCCATGGCGCAGTCGGGCCCACTCCTCTTGACCCGACTCGAGAACCCAATGTTATTTATAAAAGCGGCCCCGACATAAAACGTCTAGTCTATTTATGAAATTCCAACATAGGTACATGACAAACAACGCACATCCGAAAGCGAAATACAATAATTTACACTAAGATTTACAAATGCAGCTTGATTACACTAGTAAACTCTCTGTAGCTGCATTGCTTTTGATTACAATTAACTCAATGAATTTCACCAATTTTAACTACAATACAAATCACAATCAAATCAAAGTTCCGTAATTTGGTTCGCTTCGCTTTGGTTTTTTGTCTTTTTCTCTTCTCCTCCTCGCAGTCAGCTCTCTCCCTCACTCGGCTCGGCCCTTGACTTGACACTAGGGATATAAAATAGGTAGTAAATAGTATATAATGCTACTCTACTGTTTGACGTTTTTGACTGTCATTGGAGCAAGTACCTACCTGCAACGGTACAAATACGAGAATGAAAGGAAAAGTTTTTAGATGCTGTCACTCAACTGCTACTGTCATGTCAGTAATGTAAGCAGTTAATTTAATTTCAATGTCATCAAATGGTAATAAATAAAAACGCGTTGGTAAATAAACAAACAATTTAAAAAGAAATTATTCTTACCTAAATGTAAATCATGAAATCTTATTTCAAGTATTTGTAAGACGATAATGTCCTTCTTTTATATAATGCCCGTGAAAGGGGAAATGCCGGTTCACTTGCTGGAGTTAATAATTATGAGAAGATTGGACTTTTTGAAGGATGTTATAAAAGGAAATACTCTCGTTTACAATGAATATGTTGTGGAAGGAAGTATATATGATAATGCAAGCCATTTTATGGTTTGTCTCATTGCTATTCTGGGAGAAAATTCAGGATTCTTGCAGTTCATTTTGAAAGCTGAAGGAGAGTTATTCAAAAGAAGAATTGCTGCTCTAAGCGCCTATGACATCCGAAGCTTTGCCAAGAAGCTGACAAGAAACATTAGAAAGCACGAGGAAACTTCTCCTATATTCAAACCGCTGCTTGTGATTTCACGCCATCTTCTAATTAAAGAACTGGCTCAACATTTATGTTCACCTGCTCATAAAACTGATTGCAAAAAACATTGTATCAAATTGAACTTCAAAGACTGTTTAGAATTTGTTGCCAAACGAAAAGTGGAACTACAAAATGGAGTGGCTTCACTAGCATGTGGTAAATGGAAGCAATATTTCACAATCCTTTTTAATAATTATTTAGGACTGAGAATTCAAAAGACTGATCTATTTGCTCTCAAATCTGACCCGAGAGTAACAGACTTGGTGGTAAAAGTTAAAAGAGACTTCTTTCCGAGAGCTAATACATTACATAATACAATATTAAGCAGAGAGGTTGATAATGTTTCAAAATGCTTTCCGCCGTGCATGCTTAACTTGCATCAGAATTTAAGAAAAAAACATAGGCTGTCTCACACTGAAAGATTCCATTACAGTTTGTTCCTCAAAGACATTGGCATGCCTATAGAAGAGGCTATTGATTTCTGGAGACAAGAGTACAGACAAAGTCCCAGTGGGAGTCATTCTTGTTGCCACAATTGGGATAAGGATGAAAAGAAATATCTTTATGGAATAAGACACATGTATGGACTGGAAGGTTGCAAGAAAGACTACTCTTCAGTGAATTGTCATCGTATACAGTCTTTGAATAATGCTTGCTCGGAAGGTGGATGTCCGTTCAAGTCTTTGGATAACCCAAATATGATTTCATTATTGCTAAACCCATCGGAACCTCTGCTGTCGCAAATTAAAGAACTGAGAAAAAAACAATTGTATACACAATCATGCATGTTGTATTTGAATAATATTAGGGAGTACAACTGTGATATTTATAGCTTTAACTTTACTCCGTTAAAGTTTTACACAATTGCTTCCAAAGCATGTAGCTCTTTGAAAAATTCTGTTAAGTTCGAACATAGTTGTACTTAATCTATTTACTGTCATCTTTAGGTAACTGTGTTTTGTAAATGAATGAATTAATTGCAAAGATGAATTAGATTTCTGTTTTTTTTTAAGTCTGCCTAATGTATGAAATTGTGATAGGTATTTTACACCAATAAATAATCTAATATCTTGTTTGATGCTGTTTCTTCTGATAGTTTTGTCTTTCTAGAAAAAATATCAGCATACATATCACTTACTTTGAAATCAAATCATCTATCTATTTTATTTGAAATTAACTGTCATGTTGTATAATAGTTCGAGCAACCTACTAAACAAGGGTCGTAGGTTCTATTCTCGCACTGAGGCAAATGTTTGCAGTAACCTGAATATATTCTGGGTCTGTGTACACGAATCGCTCTTATTTCATTGATTTTGAAAGAATTCATAAAAATTGTGGTATAACGTTTCACACTGTAAAATGTAATTAGTTGAATGTGAGGTAGAACCTTATTAATAATGCCCTTCGTATATTAGAACCGCAAGTGGTGCTTTTCCTTTTCAACGAATTCTTATAGAAATCGATAACCGGCACCCCAATGCTAATAGGTACTTCGTACGTAACTATAGGTAATCAAAGCACTCGAAAAAAAAGGAAGCCCTCCATTAGGGGTTTCTTGCTGTTCTTCCCCATGGAGGGTCGGATAGGGTTTGAACAGGCGTCAAACTTAGCGATAAGAACGCGTGACCTTATGTTTTGAATATTATTGAAGTTTCCAAGCCATTTCTTTATGAATTCTATGGAAATAAAGTTTTTGACCTTGACTTCAAACTACCCAGTAATGTTCTACCTACTTTGTCGACACACCCTAAAACAATCACTTTAAAAGGCTACAAATAATGTTGTTCGTCCCACCAATGTTAGTTTATCTTCCATCCAACCGAACTACGATTGTCCTAATTGACAACTTGTAGGTTGAGATAGCGGCCAAGGTGTCCAAAACGGCTCGTATCATGGGACACTGATATAATCTTTCAGTCGATGTTCGCGTGGTCGGAAGGCAGTCGCCACCATGAAAACGCGCGACAAATTCCCCGTAAAATTTCATGGCGGAAATTACGATCTGAAAATGTTTATGCGCGACCATCCTGGTGGGGTGAATACACTGAAGGTTTACGAAGGCAAGTCGGTACAGAGTGCTATGCGGAAATTTGGTCATAGCGTCAGTGCTTATCATATGCTGAACGATCTCAGGGTGGATGAAGTGGATCCAAATCTGACCGGGCAGTTAAGCGGTAACGGAAGGATTATCACTAATGGAGAGACTGGCCGTGAGGCTGAAGAAATCAAATTTTTGGAGGAGTTGGAGGTAACTACTCAATTGATATAATAAAAGACTCTAACACTTGAATTTTATTGTGACAGTCCCGTCAAAATCGGTCCACCCGTTACGGTAATTCGCCAGAACACACAGACAGATAAATTTTGTTTTTGTATTTTGTTATATAAGTACCGTGTATACTTTAATATGCATTTAGTAAGCTGTTATTGTTACAATACAAACAGGTACTTCAATAAATTTATTTGTATAGTTTACTTGCATACCTCGGAAACTATATGAATCGCCATGTTCTCATTTATAGTGTATGTACCTACATTATTTAAACAACGAACATTATCAATTTAAAATTAGTATCTGGCGTCATAAGTTAGGCGCGAATATGCCCCCGCCCTAAAAAAACCGTTGGTTTTTAAAGAATGGAAAGATTTTTTTAAAGAATGGTGAGAGAAAGAACAATGTGGCAATAATTTGCGGAAAATGCTGGAAAACAATAATTTAGAGAGAGATGGGTTTTAGCGGTTAAGAGCACTAGAACTCATGCCAAGTTCGTCCGGGGAAGTACCCACCATGTCCATTTCTGCCGCCAAGCAGTAATATATTTGCGTTACTGTTTCTGGTTCGAAACGTGTGGATGAAATTACAGGTACATGAGACATTCCACCTACACGTCTCAGAGTTACGGCGCATACGATGCGATTCCCAAAAATATGAAGTAACCTGCCGGTAGAAAACAAAGGCGCGACTATAAATTCGAAAAATCGCCGAACGTATTGTTTGATACAATAGGTTCGGCGCAAAGTACCTAAATAAGAAGCTCTCCCGTCTCGAACTAATATGAATAACATAAACGATATAGGTAAATCTTTATCGATTACAAGTAAATCCTTGACAGTACAGTCGCTTGCTACATAGTTACGTAGGGGACATACTGCTTTGTGCCATTATGTATAATACGGTATTATTCTAGCCGACTCGTAAGTGCACAAATTACATACTATGACGACGGGGTTGACATTTGATTCTGCATGAACAATACGATGAAAATAACGGTGTTATTAGGTAGTCTGAATATCTCGCGATATACCTATTCACCCATCTCTGCTTGTACCTACAAACATACTCACACATAATCACGCCTGGGTTTTCCATCTGCTGCAATCCTGACATAACTCATTACCTTCATCCACTCTCGTCATATTCTTCGTGCACGCTCGTTGGTTTAGGGTAGATACCTACTCTTGAACTGGAGTTTTTCAATGTGGGATATAGATATTTAATTATCCTCGCGTTCCAAAAAAAACTCGCTGTCTGCGATTGTATGTTATGACAGCTTGAGATTAAAGAAATGTCCACCAATACTTATTTATTCGAAAATTACCCGAAACTTTTAATTATTTTTGCCTCCTCGCTCTTTCGCTTTGTAACCTCCCCGTGGGCGTTTTGCGGGTAGCTACCTAATATAATCGATGGGCTATTCCTTGATAGCTGTCATTATCACCCGCTGCCCGGGCAAGGCCACGCGGGGTGATTTAATGCTTAATCGATATCTTTAATAACTACGGTCGACTTCTTTACGTCCAAGGTAAATACGAAAGACCCCCATACGATTTCAAGGCTCCAACCGGTGTATTGAACGCTAAAATGCGCCTGAAATTGGCTCTATTCGTACACTTGACACATGATGAGTTTTTATAGAAATTCGTACGCTTTTTCTAATTTACACTGTCCGTGAAGCTACGAAGGTCGTACGAAAGAATTACAATTCAATTCGAAGGTTACCAAGTTAACTTAAATTGGCACATTTTGCGGTTTCAACTGGCAAAATAATTAAGTAGGTAAAAAATATATTGTACATTATTGTGTAGTTTCCATTTCAATCTAATTACTATAACTGTAATGTCTCAGATATACCTGACTGAACTCAAACACGAAAGATATTAAAAACAGTAGTAATAAACAATAAAATAAGCTTTGGCTCTTCTGCTCAATTTAATTTGCTTATGTCTTACTTCTGTTATCTATGTCTTACTTGATTCATTTTAACTTTCTTAGTTTTAAGTACTTACCCAGGTACTTTCTTTTTAGTTTTCTATGAGTGTAATGGTAAACGTTATGTACACTTCTAATTGTCTTGTATGTAAGAACTGTCATTTTGTTTTTGTTTAATTGATTAATGTATATGATGTTTGTGTACTTCCTACTAATATTATAAACGTGAAAGTTTGTAATGATGTTTGTTACTCTTTCACGCTCAAACGGCTGAAAAGGTATGGATGAAATTTGGTACCAAGATAGCTTATATCCTGGATTAACACATAGGCTACTTTGATCCTGGAAAAGTGCAGTGTTCCCGGAGGATTACTTATTCACCGCGGGTAACACTGCGGAGTGCAGCTGGTAATAAATAAATAAACATGGTCAATACGCAATAGATTAAAAAGTTATTTTTAATTGCGTATGACTATTCCGTTTCCAGAGCCGGCTGGACTGGTCGAAGCCTATCCTAGATCAGCTGCAGGTAATCTCCCCCCACTACGGGAAGTGGGTGAACACCGCAGTCTACAGGAAATGCCGTCTGTTCTCCAACCCTATCGTGGAAGCTCTCACTTACACACCCTGGTATCTGGTCCCTATGTTTTGGGTACCGATCATAATGTACTTAGCGGTCACGCAGTATTTTGAAAATGTTGATTGTGGAGGTAGGTACTGAACTACATATATTAATTTATTCTAGTAAGTAGACCGAGCGAGTGGCTCACCTGATGTTAAGCTGTAAGTATATCTTATTTCAGTATTTTATGTAATCATAAATGTAACATAGATCTAAGTACTCTTTACTACTTTACGTCTAGATTCGAATCTGCGACATCTGGATTGAAACTTGAGTTCCATACCACAGCCATTGCTATGTTAAAATTCAGAGAATATACCTACGTATGGGTTTCAGACTTAGCTATAATAATCTACGCGTGATCTTATGATTTTTAATTTGACTGATTTACGTTTCCAAGCTATTTCTTTAAAAATTCAATGAAAAGAAAGTTTTGTTTGTTGTCTAAAGATACTTTTGAATCCAGTTACTATTCAGGCGAAGCCACGAGCAAAGTTATTAGGGAACAAAGAAGAATGTAATCTACCTTTACATCAAAGAGGGCAATTTAAGGCATATCATCTTCCCATCATTTTCGTGTTATCATCATTTTATATAATTGTCTTTTTATTTTAGTTCATGTAATATGTGTGGTGTGTCGAATAAAATATATTCTATTCTATTCTATATCTTTTCTGTTCCTGGGGATATACCTATTTATTATCCTTTCAGAGTCCTGCAAAAAGATTCCATTGTCGAATCTTCAGTTCGTGTTACACTTAGCAGTGGGGGTGATGATATGGACAGGGCTGGAGTACACGCTGCACCGCTGGGTGTTCCACATGGACCCGGGGTCCTCAGTCACCATGATGAAGATACACTTTGTACTACACTGGATGCATCATAAGGTAGGTATAAATAAAGTAAATAAAAAAAAATGCCCTTCTTAGACCTCCTTTGATAGAAAACTATTGCAGTCAGTGCGTCCCCGTATGGTGGCAGTCATACCAAGCTGTGGTTCATTCACATTGCAGCTCAAAAGTGAGGGTTAGAGATATTTTAAAATCACAATCGTTGAGAGATTCACTTTTGCAACTTAAATTCCGAATAACATATATCATCTGCATGTGATGACACAGAACAAACATCTATGTTTGTCACACGCTGTAAGTCATGGGATCGATTCCTCAGGACAAACATTTGTGTAGGTACTAACATAGATGTTTGTTCTGTGTCTGGATGTTAATATGCATTTACAAAAAAATATATAAGTATTGCATCAGTTGTTTGGTTCCCATGATACAAGCTATTTCCTTAGCTTACTTTGGGGCTAGATGGTGCTGTTTGAAATGTCCACCAATATTGTTATTACGTAATTTCACGGGAAGCCGCAATGCGAGCGCGGCAAGCCCTACTATAACTGGATTGTTGACAGGTGCCATTCGACAGCTACCGCCAGGTGTTCCCTCCGCTCCCGGCCTTCGTGATAGCTAACGTGTTGTTCTCCTGTCTCCGTGGCTTCTTGACATATCCTATGGTGAAGCTCACCGGTGCTCTTGTAGGTAAGTGCGTAGCTGGTCTCTGGATCGAGGGCATGATCCTCGCAAAAGTAAGTTTTGAGGGGCCCACGTTGCTCGCGTCCGTAGGTGACAACCCTTTGAAGCCCTACACGTGTCCCCCGGGTGGTGCAGGAGCAACCCAAAGTAGCAGTACAACTTGTGCCAAGTTCGCCCAGAGAAGTACTGCCACCACACCTGGTAATCTGTTGCCAAGCAGTGACGCACTCGTGTTGCTGTGTTCCGGTGGAAGGGAGCGGGTGCCGGTAAAATTGCAGCCGCATGCGACTTAACATCCCCGTCTCGGGGTGATGGACACAACGCATTGCGACTCGAGTCATCTCGTACTTTGATGGAGAGGACTTGGTCGTATTGTTGTTGTCCATGAGCGGCGGTTACCATCTAACATCAGGGGGAGCGTCAGCTCGCTCTATCAACAGAATGACATAAAAAGAAGTACAATAATATAGAAGGTTCCTACAGGGTGGGCGACGCATTGGCATCCCCGCGGATGCAAATGTCAATAGGCGACGGTAACTAAATAACATTCAGGTGGGTCATCTGCTTGTTGGCCTAACAATCACATAAAAAAAAAGTTTTTTTAACTTCTAACTTTTTTTTTTTTATGAAATTGTCTTTAAGAGCCATTTTCATATTATTTAGTATCCCTGCCTACCAGCTGTATCAGAGTTGTAATTTCCGTCGGTATGGAGAGGCATCTTTCATCGGAGTTCAATCCAGAATTGCAAATGCCTTCACATTTTTTGGTTCTAGGACGTTTTGGTTTCCCTACGAGATTTTGGGAACGTGATAGGTGATATGCAAATATTTTATTCGAGTTCAAAACTTGTTTCTCCGGATTTGAACCGGCGACCCTCTAATTGAAATCGAGGTCCGTATCAGCCACCACGCTCCCGAGAACGGATAAAATATAAAACGGTAGTTCAAAAATAGTAATTAGTTAAAACAATGGATATATCTCGTGTAATCGCAAATTCACTATATGTCACAGAATTCATTAAAATTCATTACGATTTTTGCTTACCTAAGAGGAGTTTGTCCAACACACATTTTCACCATTCATTTTTGTTTTATATACAAAGATAAGAGATAAATATTTTACGAGATAAGCATATATATTGTAAAGAACGATTCCGTAAAAAGATAACGCACCTGTCCAGCAGGCTTCGGATATTAATCATTGTGTAAATAGTATTCTCAAAATATCGAACAATTTTAGTTTGTTTTGGTCAAAATGTATATGGTATAACTATTTTTTTATATTAAAGTTACGGAACAAACCGATGGTCCACCTGATGTTAAGTGGTAACCACTGCCCATAACAACCGATGCGTCTTGGGTCCTCCCCTACTAGGTACTTACGACAAGATCAAAATCGCATCGTATTTGCCCGTAATTCTGAGACGTGTAGGTGGAATGTCTTATGTGCTTGTAATTTCACTAGCAAACCTTTTAAACAGGAACACAGTAACGGGAATGCGTTACTGCTTAGCGGCAGAAATTGACATGGTGGCAGTACTTCCCGGACGATTTTTACTACGGACGGACTATTTACTCCTAATTGCGTCGTTCTTTGCATTGGTAGCCATTAAAAAGGATGAGGCAAATGGACAACATTATGCTTAAGTATTATATTATAAGTGGCCCACTGTGGCTCCGCATACCCCTTCATGATTAAAGTCGTAAATCTATGTATGTATCTATGTGTGTATAAAGTATGCATTTATTCATTTTGTATCAATAACATAAGTAGATATTATACCCATGCATCATGACTTTAGCCACTTAAAGTTAAATGCTGGGAACAAGCGAATTCGTTTTTGAATAAGATGCTCATTTTGACGTGACAACGTCTTATAATTCGATAGAGCCGGCTGCACGCACGAAAAAACATGACTCATGCGGCGTTACCTCGCTCTGAGGCGTTCCATGTAAGGCTTGTGCAAGTGCAAGCGAGAGCGCGGAACGAGCGACAAAGAAGCACAATCGGCCTTTGCGTTCGGCAGCGTTCGACATCCGTCTCTCTCCTACTTGAGTGAGCGATGCGTCTGCGTGGACAGCTGCTAATACTTACATTTACATGTTTTGATCGAGTACCATTCCATCAGTATTTTCTTAAGACGTTGTCACGTTCAACTATCGTCAGTAAACCGACTTTACAGACAACCATTTTTTTTTGACGTGACAACGTCTTATAATTCGATAGAGCCGGCTGCACGCACGAAAAAACATGACTCATGCGGCGTTACCTCGCTCTGAGGCGTTCCATGTAAGGCTTGTGCAAGTGCAAGCGAGAGCGCGGAACGAGCGACAAAGAAGCACAATCGGCCTTTGCGTTCGGCAGCGTTCGACATCCGTCTCTCTCCTACTTGAGTGAGCGATGCGTCTGCGTGGACAGCTGCTAATACTTACATTTACATGTTTTGATCGAGTATCAAGTGCAGTGTAAAACTATTAAATTGTAAAAAAAAAATTGACATAATTGTATTTATGCGTACAAATAAATCTAACTTGATCAATTTCATTGTGATTTCCAATTACCTCCTTCTCTATATACATACAAATCTATTAAACAAATGAAATTAAAATTTTCTTTTGAAAAATGCTACCATTCCATCAGTATTTTCTTAAGACGTTGTCACGTTCAACTATCGTCAGTAAACCGACTTTACAGACAACCATTTTTTAGCGAGAATATAACTAACGTCTTAGCATACGCATTATTAAACATAGAAAAAATATATTGTTATGTAAACACCTGAAAAAGTATTAAAATAGTTTTTAATTTACAATTAACAATATAAAACTTCAATGGTATCCGTAAATCGGAATGGAATCGCTTGGCTCATCCTTGGCCATTTTTTCTGCCGTTAGTCACTATGTAACTAATGAACCAATTTCATTAAAATACCAACGTTCTGCTTACTTGATACATGAAGCAATTTTAACTATGAACCTAACTTGTTGCTAAATATAGATGTCATAAATAAGAAGAACTAATTTTGCAAATGCACAAGTCAGACGATGTTGAAATTTTACAGCAACACCTACCTACACTACAATGTTTAACTTAGGTAATAAAGTATAGTGTAATATTAAGTTGGATTGTTTACAAATACAAACTTGTTTACATACAAATATTTATTGTGAAACAGGTAATAGGATAAATGCATGGTTGTGATTTTATGTTCACTGTGGTTACCTTAGTGCAGTATACAAATGTACAAATTTGATACAAAGAGAACAAAATGTAACTGTGTATACTGTAACCCACAAAGTGAAAAGTGCCCCACTGAATCTTTGCTTACCCCTTCGGGTATAAAGGCGTGACCTGTGTTACGACTGGCCTCACAGCTCAGTTGGTAGTAACCCTGCCTTTTGCGCTGTAGATCGTGGGCTCGATTCTCATCCAGGACAAACATTTGTGTGACGAACATAGATGGTTGTTCTGTGTCTGGGTGTTAATATATGTATTAATATGTATGTAGGTACTTAAAAAACAAGTGTATAAGTATTATATCAGTTGTCTGGTTCCCATGATACAAGCTATGCTTAGCTTACTTTGGGGCTAGATGGCACTACGTGAAATGTCCACCAATACTTCTTATTATTATGTATGTTCATATTTATGCGTAATTCTAAAGAATTTATATTTCGTACTACCAGGTGAACAAAATAATTTATTTAATAGGATTACTAGGCTATTTGCCCAAAACTATTTGTTTACAGGCTATTTAACGTACGATATGATACATTTCTACGTGCACCACGGCTCTCCGAAGCACGGCACGTATCTCTACGCGATGAAGAGGTATCACTCCAACCACCACTTCCTGAACCATGACAAGGGTGAGTTTCACGCTCATTCAATAGGAATCACGCTGACACTCGTACAGACAATAGGATTCATATGCAATAGGAATCACGCTGATACTCATACAGACAAAAGGATTCATATGCAATAGGTATCACGCTGATACTCGTACAGGCAATAGGATTTATATGCAATAGGAATCACGCTGATACTTGTACAGGCAATAGGAATAACGCTGATACTCGTACAGACAAAAGGATTCATATGCAATAGGTATCACGCTGATACTCCTACAGGCAATAGGATTTATATGCAACTAAATTACCAAAATATATCCTATAATACAATTTATTAGGTCACTAGACACGTGACCGGCTTCAACATAGCCATCCAGTGCAGCACTATGTAGGAGCTATGGCATCCGACAACCACGGTTAGGAGGCTGTTGGTGCTGCCACGCGTGCGGCCCATCAGAGATGCCGTTCTTTTACGCATTATCGCATAAAATCATCCGTGCGTGCGTCTGCAAACATCCCCGATGCGCTACAAAAGCGAGGCAGCCCCAACACCATCCTAAAACCATTGTTATATTGGACGCGTAGGGCGTTATAAGATCTTTGTGTATATTTGGCCCACAGACTGCACGTATAAAAAGATGTACAGTACGCCCTAAATAACGTAATTTTCACACTAGGTGTACATCGTGCAAATCTGCGAGCCAACATATTACACCTGACTGACAAAGCCCTACGCTCCCGTTCTATGTCTTTATTATCTGACAGGTCATCCGTCACCCAGTGGCCCAGGTACTTGAACTGTGTTACCGTTGCAGTTAAGAGGAGTGTTATATAAGTGGACTGGCGGTACCCAGTAACTTTTGGTACCAGCCTTAAATAGTATCAACTCGCTCTTTTTGACGTTGTACCTGAGTCCGTGGGACGTAGCACATGTTTCACAGATGTCAAGCAACAAGCAACCGTCTGAGAGCGTTGATCGATGGACACAGCAATACCATGTCATCCGCGTGGCTTATATTATTAAGCAGCAATAATTTACTCATTACTCTGTTCGAATGGGATGTAGGTGCCTCTGTCAAATTTCCATTTATGCTATGCTTAGTTTGGAACTGGATGGCGCTGTGAAAAATGCTGACCAATGTTTATTTATCTGCGTGCGTGCGTCAACAGTTAGTTTATTGCATATATATTATTTTCAGTTTTGCATATCTACCATAACTGTTACTTTTTTACTGACTGGCCTCACAGCTCGGTAGTAACGCTGTCTTCTGCGCTATAGGTCGTGGGTTCGATTCCCACCCAGAACAAACTTTTGTTTAACGAAAATAAATGTTTGTGTGTCTGGGTGTTGATATTTATTGTATGTATGTATTTACATAGAAAAAGTTAATAGTATTATATCAGTTGTCTAGTTCCCATGATACAAGCTATGCTTAACTTACTTTGGGGCTAGATGGCGATGTGTGAAATGTCCACCAATATTTATTATTATTTATTTACAGCTTTCGGCATCACTTGCAAGTTGTGGGATTACATCTTTCGGACATTCGTGACAGTGAGAACACTGAGTTTTAGTTTAAATTGGAACTTATGAGTTATTTATTGAAGTTTCCGTACCTCATTCGGGAAAATGGAGATACATAGTTGTACTAAGTTGCGTCTATCTAGGCTTGCATTGTGTTGCGGCGTTTACTTTGCAATATTAATATGTCGTCATGTATTTTTAATAAGTTATTTATATTTACATAATATCGACGGATTAATGTTTTACCTGCAGATTGTTAGACATTGTTGTTAGATATATAATAAATACACAATAAATATTTGTAAGCGGTATTAATTAACAAAACTGTGATGACATAGAAATTAAAATAGTAAACACAATTATTTCTAAGTTACGTTTACGCACCTACTCTTTTATTTGTTAGAAAAGTATAGGTACGTACATTAACGAAGAACATAGTGTGACCTAGTATCGAATAAGATTTTAATTAATAAGAAAGATTAATTAATTATTTGTCATTGTCGTTATTGGGTCTTTATAACTGCAATTTGCATCATGCAACATTGTCAAAACACATAATGCTTGCATAGATACATTTTCCTCCGAAGAATATAATCATTCCGTTGTAGGCAAATATAAAATCGAACCAACCTTTTTGGGTAAGTTACATTTTGACAAGTATGTTTTTATATGAATAAGTTACAGTATGAGCAGTTGGCCCACCTTGTGTTAAGTGGTGACCTCTGCCCATAACAAAGCAATACGACTTGCGTCCCTACTTAGGTAAGACAGGACTCAAGTCGCATCGTATACGCCCGTAACTCTGAGACGTGAAGATGGTCAATATTTTTTTAAGTGAAATAACTTTTTTTTATATTGTAAACCACGACAAGAATCAGAAGAAACAACCAAATTTTTTATTAATTTACTTTAATTATATTACATTTTGTTCTATTCTTTTTTTATTAATGATTATTCTATTCTAATCTATTGAAATGTCTCATGTGCCTGTAATTTTACCTGCAACCACACCTTCTAAATCGGAACACAGTAAAACGAACGTGGTATTGCTTGGCAGCAGAATTGTAATGTTATGGTGGTAATGCTTCGCCGTTTTAACTTGGCATAAGTTGTCTTGTCTGTAACTGACTACAATGGTGAATTGCTTACAATAAATTAATTGTAAGATTAATTATGCAATAACGATGATAAGCAATTAAAACATGCTTTATCCTTCCTAATGTGTTACAGCACAACTTTGACGTAACTTACGTGACATGATTAGATGAGTTTTCAGATATTCAATTCACTTGTTTCATTCTCAAATCAACATTATTCGAAAAATAACCTATTTTCCATATTAAATTTAATTAAGACAGTGACTATGAGGTTTCCAAAAGCCATTAGTTAAATTAAAAAGTACCTAGTGATTTGATTTTTACGACCGGATGTCACGTGACTAGTTTTTGGGAAGCGCCACCAATTATGGATATGAAAAAGTTTTTATGTGACTTTATTGGGTTTCTGGCATTATTGCTAACGTGTTTATTGCTCGCTAATGTAAGTGGGTGTTGTTTTTCTGGGTGGGACTTGTTGGAGGAGCTGCTGGAATTGCCAGCAGCTTTGTGTCCGTTACTTACCAGTACCAAATGTGTCGTGAAGGATTTATTCAAAACGCATACTATCGGTAAGTACTTGGTTACCTCTAGCTATTTTTAGCTTATTATGCAGAGTTTTATTTATGCAAATATTATTAATACTAGCAACACTGCACACTCTAAGCATTAATGTGTAAGTAGGTATATTATTAACGTTTAGTTATCGGTATTTTTGTTATGCTTTAAAATTTTATTTGTACGGTTTCTTCTATGAGTCATGGACTGGAAATAAATGTCAAAGTCAAAAAAGAAAAGGCTTGGAAACGTCAATAATATTCAAATATATATATAGTCACGCGTACTTATCGCTAAGTTAGACGGCTGTTCAAACCCCATCCGACCCTCCATGAGAAGAATAGACAAGAATCCGCTAAAGGAGAGCTTCCTTTTTCTTCACAAGCACGATCCTTGTAACAATCTGAATGTATTATTACTGTTTGACTGGCCTTACAACTCGCTTGGTAGAAACTCGGCCTTCTGCGCTGTAGGCCGTGGGTTCGTTTCCTACCCAGGACAAACATTTAATGGGTGAGAAATAGGTAGTATTTGGCTTTATTTTCAAATTGACAGTTAGTTATAAAATTATTAAAATATATATATATTATTAAAAAGATCTTTTTATTTCCGTCCTAACTCACATCCGGTTAATAACTGACTTAGCCATATTTCTAGTAGGACTACTATATTTATATAATTTCCTATTACAATTTTATAAAATCTTACAGCTAGCTTAATGAAAAGGTTAATAAATAGATGCTTAAGTCTAATTAAAAGATTCCGCAGATACGTACATACATATGAAGATTAAACAAAGTTGTAGACGCGAAGCTGAGTTAAATTAAGTGTATCAGAACGAAAAAAATAGTTGCTAACTTGACATTTGAGTTACATTGTAATAGTATTAAATAAGTCAATAATATATCTGCTATTCTGGTTAGGTTATTAAAACATCTGCTTGCCCTTGAGATAAAAGAGTTCTGCCTATAATTTGTCTTTACCTACGGAACATGAGGGATTTTCGGCTTTCTAGTAGATATTTTATCATCGGCAAATTCTCTTTTTTTGGAGTGGTAGAAAATGGAACTTCTATATAAGAACTATTGGTTTGTGCTTTTGAATTGATTAGAGAATGTGAAATCTTATTAAGTTATTACTAACATAGGTTTAAATTATAATGGCATTAAGTAGCAGTTAGTAGTAACAAAATGGATTAAAATCTAAATTTTAAATAAATTACATAAAATTAAATTAAATTAAACAGAGAATGAAGGTCCGATCACACCCGAGCTAGTCACCGAGTGTCTAAAATGCGGCCGAGAACTTTCCCGCGCGAAGAAGAAACGCGCCAACGAACTGGTGAAGAACGGAGTCAGCCTGGAAGCCTCCACGCCCGCCATGCTGCACTTCTTCACGTCCAACCTGCCGGCTGACGTACGGAAGGCCTGCGATATCTCCCAGGAGATCCTTACATCGACTAGGCTGCTACAGATGAAGATTTGCACAAGGTAACCGGGAATTTTATTACAGTTTGGACTTTATCAGAATTCTGCAGGCACTGATAGCGTGGTGGCAGACTGGAGACCTCGACTTTCAATCCGAAGGCCATGGTTTGAAATCAGGAGCAGACGATAATGAAGTTTTCGCTTGAAAAATTGTCTATGCGCAATATCACGTTCACTTTAAATAATTAAGATTTTTAAAGTACCTACCTAATTAGGTATATCATCAACGTTACCTTAGTATAAATATAAACGAGTACAAATATAAATATAAAATAATCCACTGTTATTTGATCAATAAATGAAATCTGGATCTGGAAAAAATAGTTTGAAAACCGGCATATCATTAATCCAAAATTAATATTTTATATTATATTCGTTTGATACATTTTTTTTTCATTTGATAAAGTTACAGAACTATAAGTTGGCCTCCCAGGTGTTACGTGGTAACCTCTGCCTATAACAAGAAATACGACTTGTCAAGTCGCATCGTATGCGCCCGTAAGTGAGACGCGAAGGCATAATGTCTCATGCTTGTAATTCACCGGCAAGCACACCTTCCAAACCGGATTCAACTTCCGAGCCCTAAATTCATTCCCGCTTTCCAAGAGGAAACCTGTGACACCTGTTTTAGATATGTCACAGACCTCATAGAATTTAGGGTCTGTTTGTAGTAGACCTATTTTGTCCCACTGTAGGCATAGGCTATAAGGCTCTCCTTTTTCTCAAGTTTTTTCATATAATAGCAGTACAAACCGCAGAGATTATAGCAAACAATCAGCTGTTTAAAATTGAAAATGGTGTGGATGGAAACTGAAATATCCCCCGTGAAATAGCCACGCCAGTTAGTGTGACAGAGTTCCCTTGAATACTGGCGCATTCTGAGTACAAGCCGTAAATATTTGATTGCATTGTTGGTCGGACGACCCACATCAGTCTGATTAGATTAAGTTGACTGTGAAATTTACTTTTTATGTAAAAGTTTGGTCACACCTATAAAAGGAACTCCATACGACTTAGTTACATAATATGAATGAATGCATGGACTGGACTAGGTATTCATATTATAGTGAAAAACATAACCTGAGTGAAGATAAAAATAAATGTAAATAGTTTTTTGTAATACATAAATCTAATGACGATATTGTGAGAGAGAAAGAGCACTAGAACTCACGCCAAGTTCTTCTGGGAAGTACTGCCATCATGCCCATTTCTGCCGCCAAGCAGTGTCACATTCGCGTTACTGTGTTCCGGTTTGAAAGGTGTTATATCTCATAAGCCTGTAATTTCACCAGTAACCTGGTGAAATTACAGGCTTATGAGATATTCCACCTACACGTCGTAACGTACACGTAGTATCTTTGCCTTCTGCGCTGTAGATGGTGGGTTCGATTCCCACCCAGGACAAACATTTGTGTGACTTATATAGATGTTTGTTTTGTGTCTGGATGTTAATATGTATGTATTTACAAAAAAAAACATTATTCTACCAGTTGTATGGTTCCCATAGTACAAGCTATGCTCAGTTTGAGGCTAGATGGCCCTGTGTGAATTGTACACGAATAAAAAAACCATAGACTGCATCGTCACTTAACATCAGGTGAGATTGCGGTCAAATGTTAGCCAACATATAATAATAATAATAATAATAATAATACATAAATTGTCTCTCACAAAAAAGGAAACATGTAAAATTAAAAGAAAATACAAAATGATTGTGAAAAAACAGTTTTATGGTGCTAGAGGTAGGTTAGTAGCCTGCGTTACTAGTCACCAGGCCCCCCCACTCCACGGAAACACAAAAGCCTTAAAAAAGTAAGGTACTATAGGGATGATAACACATAAAATGAAAATAAGATAGAAGACAAATACATAAAAACAAATGTTGCAATAAAAGTCTTGTGATTCTGATCGTACTCTCACCTCGCCAGCTGCGACGTGACTCCCAACACGTTCCTGGCTTTCCTGGAGCACCAGGTCATACGTATCCACGAGCCGGGGTACTGCCAGCCCGTCAGCGTCACCTACAAGCGCAGCAAGTACCGCTCCGCCGACGGGACCAGCAACAACCCTAAGCGGCCGGAGTGGGGCCGCCGGACCGGGCCCTTTACCAGGATAGCGGCGCCTAGATACGCTGACGGTATGTAGGATGATTCAAACACGAACATTTATCTCGCACGATGAGTAGATGAGTGAGTCCAAGTCCTGCCAGATATAACTTTTATTTTACTAGATTCTATTACGGAACGAGCCGACGGCCCACCTGATGTTAAGTGGTAACCTCGGCCCATAACAACCGATGCGACTTGGGTCCCCTACTAGGTACGACACGACCCAAGTCGCATCGTATGCGCCCGTAACTATGAGACGTGTAGGTGGAATGTCATATGTGCCTGTAATTTCACCGGAAACCACACCTTTCAAACCGGAACGCAGTAAAAAATAACTTTATATTTCTAGGTATCTACACAATGCCCGTAGCGACAAGCGGCGGTCCGCTACCTAACGCCCGGGTACTGTCCACCCGGTTGTTCTACGACCGTCCCGTACAGAGCCGGGTGCTCACCCATCTCAACATGCAGTGGGGGCAGTTCGTCACGCATGACATGGTGTTTCAAGTTATGGAGGTGACAGGTGAGGATAAACTTAAATAAAGTCAATGACCTACCTGGTGTGGTAACATCTACCCGTAACTAAGCAATACAACTAGGGTCCTCCCCTATTTAGGTACAACAAAACCCAATTCGCCGTCCGTAACTCTGGCACAAGATCTAACAAGAACTGTTAGCAACAAACTGTTTTAAGTAGTTTTTTGGATGATGCATAACAATATAAACTATAAGCTTTCACTAACCCCATGGACTTATATTGTCTGAATAAAGAAATTAAATTATTATTATTATTATAACATGCATAACAACCGATGTGACTTGGGTCCTCCCCTACTGGGTACGACAAGACCCAAGTCACATCGTATGCGCCCGTAACTCTGAGACGTGTAGGTGGAATGTCTCATGTGCCTTTGATTTCACTGGCCTTCACACCTTTCAAACCGGAACACAGTAACCCAAATGCGTTACTGCTTGGCGGCAGAAATGGTCATGTGGCAGCACTTCCCCGGTTGAACGTGGCGAGAGTTCTACTCTCAACTCTCTTTCCTTTCCGTCTTTCAAACCGGTGAGTATTATTATTATTATCATAAGATTTTGAATGACTTAGGCGGGAAATTGATTTTTAATTTGTGCACTTTCTAGAGACGGGATTAACAAATGATTATTAATTGTTTCCCCACTAGAGAAGGGAGGGATCCAGTGCTGTTTGGGCAACGGGAAAGACGTCCTCCCAGCTGAGATGTTGAACGACAAATGCATACCAATCTGCGTGCCAGACGACGACCCGTTCTACCGGCCGCACGGGATACGATGTCTCAACTTCGTGAGGAGCGTCACCACGCCACGAGACGACTGCAGCCTAGGGTACGCGGAACAGGTAACAGAGAGAACAAACCTTGTCCCAGATTATCGACTATCAACTGTCAACACATCCAAATAATAATATTGGTGGACAATGCACACAGCGCCATCTAGCCCCAAACTAAGCATAGCTTCTACTATGGGAACCAGACAAATGATAGAATACATATACTTTTTTGTAAATACATATTAACACCCAGACACATAAAAATCATCTATGTTCGTCAGACAAATGTTTGTCTTGGGTGGGACTATAACCCACGACCTACAGCGCAGAAGGTAGAGTTAATACCAACTGAGCTATGAGGCCAGTCTTATAAATAGTTTTTAGGTTTTTCAGTAGCAGTGGAAATTATGCCATGTTTGTCGGGGGAAGTACTGGCATAATAACTTCGCATTTGCGTTACTGTGTTTCGGTTCAAAGGTGTGGTGGCTGGTGAAATTACAGGCACATGAGACATTCCACCTTCACGTTTCAGAGTTACGAGCGCATACCATGCGACTTGGGTCATGTCGTACCTTAGTAGCGGAGGCTCCAAGTCATATTGCTTGTTATGGGTAGAGGTTACCATTTAACACCAGGTGGGCTGTGCTATCTTGCTCGTAATTTAATCATATAAAAAAACTTGGTTATCATACAGTCACATTAGTCGGGGATAAAGTAGATGACAGTTCTGAATGCCGGCTCCAATTATAATATACATAATTTTATTTTATATATAATTGTTATTATATGTTTTATATATAATTTATTTTTCCAGATGAACACAGTTACTAGTTTCCTAGATGGCTCCCAAATTTACGGCTCAGATAAGACTCTAGCTTCAAAACTTCGGACAAAGAAAGGAGGTAGATTGCGCCAAGATCCCAAAAAAGGATCCAAGAAAAAAGGATTCCTTCCCTCCGTTGACGACAAGTGGGCCGTATGCGATATGAGAAACTCTTCGGATGCTTGCTATTTGGCTGGTAAGGAAGCTTTATCGATTAAAGAGCAGTAGAAGTCATGCCAAGTTCATCCGGGAAGTACTGCCACCATGCCCATTTCTGCCGCCAAGCAGTAACGCAGTCGTGTTACTGTGTTACGGTTTAAAAGATGTGGTTGCCGGTGAAATTAAGGCACATGAGACATCCAACACGTCTCAGAGTTACGGGCGCATACGATGCGACTTGGATCTTGTACCTAGTAGGGGAGGACCCAAGTCGCATCGGTTGTTATGGGCCGAGGTTGCCACTTAACACCAGGTGGGCCGTCGGCTCGTTCTGTTACTTCATATTCATATTTATTTAAAACAATTACAAAATCGTGTCTGAAATATATTCCAAACCTACTTAAACTATCTTAAAATTAAATGTAATTGATAAATATTATGGAAAAAATTGTGTATATCTAAATCATGCACATGTCAATAAAAATCACAATTACAATTTACAATTCAGGAAGTTGTCAACTGTGTAGTGTGCATTCCTTCGGCAACATTTGTTTTAATGAAAAATTTTGATTAACAGTAAATTTAAATTGTTGGTAATTCAGGTGATGGACGAATCAATCAGACCCCAACTCTTGCGCTGATCCACACGTTGCTCCTGAGGGAACACAACAGAGTGGCGGACACATTATCTTCCATGAACCCTCTGTGGGCCGACGAGAAGATCTACCAGGAGGCCAGGAAGATAGTAGTGGCTGAAATACAACACATCACTTACCACGAGTGGCTGCCCTTGAATTTTGGTAACGAGTTATTTTTTACCATACGTAGATCCGAGGATCGTACAGGGTTTGAAGGGGTCAAATTAATGTTCTTCCTGTTCTTCCCCATGGAGGGTCGGATAGGGTTTGAACAGGCGTCGAACTTAGCGATAAGTTCGCGTGACCTTATGTTTTGAATATTATTGACGTTTCCGAGCCATTTCTTTATTAATTCTATGGAAATAAAGTTTTTGACTTTGACTTTGACCGCGGGCAAATCTGTCACGAGATGCGAACGAACGAATCGAGCCTCTAAATACTATATTCTTGTAACTCCCAGGTGAGAACTACCTCCGCTACTATCGTATAACACCGTCCGGTCTGTACAGCCGCGATTATAGTGAGGAAGTGAATCCTGGAACCATCAATAGTTTCGGCGCGGCCGCGTTCCGATTCCTACACTCGATAGTTCCTGAATCTGTGATGCAGCTGCCGTCGCAGTGTCCGGCCGCGCAGGGCGGCTACCAAGCTGCATATTTACACAAGTAAGTTTCACTGCACCCAGAAGAATTTCCACTTTCAATAAATGACGATAATTCTCCAACCATGATAGGTGTCAAGGCATTATCGAATTTACGCACAACTAGGGGGCCTATGTTGCTCGCGTCCGTAAGTGATAACCCTTTGAATCCCTACACGTGTCCCCCGGGTGGTGCGAAAAGAGCAACCCAAAGTAGTAGTAGAACTTGTGCTAAGTTCGCGCGGTACTGCCACCACACCTGGTAATCTGCCGCCAAGCAGCGATGCACTCGTATTCTTGTGTTCCGGTGGAAGGGAGTGGGTGCTGGCAAAATTGAACATGTGACGCGGGCTACATTATGCGATGTTACCAATGTATAAGTTTACCTTATATGTATTATATTATTATTATATTTATACCTTATCTGGTAAATAGGGGAAGACCTTAAGTCTTAATACCGAACGGAAAACATGACGGACAACCTATTCTTCGTGCATAGCTCTTACTTATACATAACTTTTAAGAGCAGTAGAACTCTCGCCAAGTTCGTCCGGGGAAGTACTGCCACCATGCCCTTTTCTGCCGCCAAGCAGTGACGCATTCGCGTTACTGTGTTCCGGTTTGAAAGGTGTGGTTGTCGGTGAAATTACAGGCACATGAGACATTCCACCTACACGTCTCACATTTACGGGCGCATACGATGCGACTTGGGTCTTGTCATACCTAGTATGGGAGGACCCAAGTCGCATCGGCTGTTATGGGCCGAGGTTACCACTTAACACCAGGTGGGCCGTCGGCTCGTTCCGTAAATGTAGTACATAAAAAATAAAAAAATAAAACTTATTGGTTTCAGACTAAGCGACCACTACTTCAACCCGAGTCTCCTGGAGTCCACGCCAGACTCGTTTGACGACATGCTGCGCGGCATCGTCACCCTTCCCGCCCCGGAGTCGGATCCTTTCATGACGAAGGAGATCACAAACCTCCTGTTCAAGTCGCACAACAAGTGGGGGATGGACCTCATTGCAATGGACATACAGCGGGGTAGGGACCACGGGCTCGCTTCATACAATGATTACAGGTGCGTAAAGGATAATGAACGTCTGTAAGCAGATTTGTATCAGTATGATACTTTTTGAATGTCAACAAGTTACTAACCTCTTTCTTGACCTATGCCTAACAAATACAATATATACGTCTCGGGGTCCTAGCCTACTTGGAGAACGAGAAGGTGGAATGTCAAACGAGCCTGTAATTTCGCCAACTTTTAATTTCGTCAGCTTTCAAACCAGAAAACAGTGATGGTAAAAAAATACGCGTGGTAGAATTAAACTTCTTAAAAAAGAATATGAGTTTAAGACAGAAGAGAGACAGAGAGAGAGAGAGAGAGAGTATCGCATAAGAAATACTTACAACAATACAAAATTGCAAACATATCTAGTAAATATTTACTCTTTCTATTTATCTCTGCGTCATACCATTCTCTCTCATGCAACGAAATATGCCCAAACGTTCCGCGTCCATAAAATTTTACTCCCGATTCTCGTCGATATCGATTATCTAATCGCCGCCTAAGAAGTTTCACTTCAAAAAGTTTTGATGAGTCTCTGATACAAAATCCAACAAACGCACGTCGAGTGCTTAGTGGAGCAATAGAGCTAGGTCAGGGCCAAGAGACGCTGCACGTGGTTGGGATAAACTGTTTACCTAACGGTGTGATATTTATCATAATAGATGGTTTGTCTAGAAGAGATTGCTCATTGCAATAAGACCGCCCATTGTCATACCACATTTAGTATTCACTTTTTATACGTATTCTTTTGTATTGTGGTTTACAATAAAGAGCTATTGTATTGTAGATAATATAAAATAACAAGTGTGTTTCTTCTACAGAGAAATCTGCGGTCTACCTAGAGCCCGGACATTCCAGGATTTAGCTGAAGAAATATCACAAGATGTAAGTTGGTTTCGTACTTACTATTCCAGGTTCAATGTGTTCACCGTCGCCTAGCAGTTGCCGTCTTCCTTGTTGTCCCGTGGAGTCCTCTTCTTGCTTCTGGGAGGATCAGCTGGTTGATCAAATGAAACGAAGGCTCACTCACAATTTAATGTATTACGCCTTATTCCGCAGGTTTCAGAAGATAATTTTACAAAAGTAGGCTTGGCTTGTCTTTCCGAGCCGTGCGTTTTTGTCAGCGCGATCTAGCTTTCGTCAACTTTTACTAGCGACATCTACATTTTACATTTGGCATTTTACCGTTCGACATACCGCCCACCAAGGACAAACTGACAGAATTTGTCCTTTTACTATGATAAAGCCGCTAGTAAGTAACCGCCCACCATGAACTCTCTAGACCGCGCTCAACGTTAAAGATACATTATACAATACTAGATTTACATACTACAATAGATAAGTTACAAGTCCCGTTATAAGTTTAATCTAGTTCCCTATGTTACACACATAAATTATTTAGCTATAGGTAAGATACACAATTTTGAAGTGGGTCTTTTAATGATAATTGACTTAGTGCGAAGAGATACAACCCGAGTGATGTTGTCCGGTCCCGGATGTTTAGTGATCACTCGGCCAAGCAACCAACGCGAAGGAGGTAACTCTTCCTCTTTTATTAAGACTAAGTCCCCTATTTGCGGTTCAGGATTTTGAAAAGACCATTTTTTGATAAACACTTCCATTGCTTCGTTTAGTTCTTGTGTAGTCACAAACCCCTCTGTTTTTCTTTGCTTTCGCTGTTTCCATGTCATAAATCTTCGACAGTACGCTATCACTCTAATCATTTTCCCTAAATTTGAGAACTTATCCCAAATTTCTAGCTTTGTTACTAAATGTATTTTGTGGACTGTATTTTCTTCCAAGTTTGTTTCTTCGTCTTTCTTCCTATCATACTTTACATTGTTTGTTTTCAGGATATCTGGACCACTCAACCACAACGTGTTTTCTACAAGTTCGGATGGTTGAAGACCCCGTGAGGCACCATCTGCTGGATTTTGTTTCGTCGAGATATGTGACCACTGATGAGAGTCCAGCGTAGTCAAAATCTCAGATACCCGATTCGCCACGAACGTTTGCCAACGATTGGGATGACTATTAAGCCATGCTAGCACCACTGTGGAGTCCGTCCACGCATGGACATTTCTTTTTTCTACGTTTAGCGTTTCAGCAACTTCCAACAGTAACCTTGCCACGAGAACAGCTCCGCACAGTTCCAATCTTGGAATCGAGACTTGCTTGATGGGCGCTACCTTTGTTTTCGCTGTTACTAGATTGACGTAGATATCACCATTCTTGTCGACAACACGTAGGTAAACGACGGCAGCATATGCGAGCTTTGAAGCGTCCGAAAACCCGTGAAGTTCGACGACACTGTTCTCTGGTGAAGTCTGTATCCAACGAGGTAAGCGCATTGCGGATAAGGTAGGTAATTGGTCCCGGTAAGTTAACCATTCTTTTAATATTGTGCTTGGAACTTCCTCATCCCAATCTGTTCCTAATATCCAAAGCTTCTGAATGATAATCTTTGCAACTATTACTGTAGGTGCTACCCAGCCTAATGGGTCAAATAAACGTGCTATGTCAGATATAACTCTTCTTTTTGTTACAGGTTCCTTGAGCTGCGGGAGTGTCACCGTGTATTGAAATGAATCGGCTCTTCGGTTCCAGGTAAGTCCCAGTAGCTTCATTATATCATCGACTTTAAGTTTCAAACCATCTTCTTCCGTTCCATGTCCAGATTCCTTTATGCTTCTTAGAAATAATTCGCTATTGCTTGACCACTTTTGTAGTTTGAATCCCCCTTTCTCCAGTAGTGAATTCATCTCATTGTAAAGTTGTTTTGCTGATTCTATGTCTTGACAGCCTGTAAGTAAATCATCCATATAAAAGTCTTGTTTGACTTTTTCAGCTGCTATTGGATAATTTGACCCTTCATCGAGCGCCACCTGCTGCAGTGCCTTTACTGCTAAGTATGGCGCAGATGCTGTACCGAAAGTGACCCTCAGTAAGCGAAATTCCTTTAGACTTTTCGTGTTGGTTTTGATGACTGAAAGAGTTTGTGGTTGATCTTCTCTCCACAGAATTCTTTGATAGTCTATGTCTGAAGAAGCTACCTTGACTTGGCGATACATCTTTATTATATCTGCCGACAAGCAGATACGATGCTGCCTCCATCTCATCAACAAGTTACGCAGGTCCGGTTGTAAGGTAGGCCCTACCATCATCTTGTCGTTTAGCGATATGCCATCTTCACCTTTACAGGAAGCATCAAAAACTATCCTAAGTTTCGTGGTGTCTTTATCATCTCTAACAACTGCAAAATGAGGTAAGTATGACCCTTCAGTAACTAATAATTCTTCTTTCGGTATTTCTTCCATGTGCCCCAACTGTAAGTATTCTTCTAGTACTTCTTTATATTTCGCTCTTAGATCTGCTGCTTTGTCAAGCTTTACTGTTAAAAATGTTAACCTTTTCTCAGCTATTCTCTTTGAATTGTATGTTTTGATTTCAGGGTCTTCCTCTCTGAATGGCAACTTAACAATGTATCTTCCCTCTGGATCCCTGGTGGTGGTTTCTGCAAATAGCTTCTCACATTTCTTCTCTTCTTCTGTAAGCAATGACTTTTTGCTTGCAAGTGTATCTGCTTCTAACTCCCAGAACTTCTTTAGTTGATAATCTTCATGCGTGCCGCCATGGCATATTTGGTGCAATGTTATTAAATTTGTAGCTTCCCTTTCTTGATTTGATCCTACAACTCCCGATAAAATCCATCCTAATGTTGTATTTTGAGCTAGTAATGATCCCTCTTTCTTCACTCCTTTTTTCATCACTTGTCCTATCACCTCCGCTCCTAGGAGCAGGTCTATTTTGCTTGGTAAGTAGTATTTTGGATCAGCTAATGGAAGTTCTGATACCCAACTTGCTGATACTGTTTTCTTGCTTGGAAGTAGTGTGGTAATTGACTTTAAGACGAACACATCCAGTTTAATCTTTACATCCTGAAAGCCTTCACGCATCGACGAAATGTTGAGCTGAACCATTGACTTGGAAACCAATGTTTGGCTGCCTCCCACACCTGAGATGATGCCTTTGACAGGTGTTCGTTTGAGACGCAAGAGTTGAGCAGTTGCTTCTGTGATAAACGATGCTTGCGATCCTTGGTCTAATAGCGCCCTCACAATTCTTGTATCTCCGTTTTCTGTTTGTGCATTCACGAGAGCTGTTGCCAAGAGTACCTGACTAGAAATCGATGCGTTATCTGATGCAAAGCAAACGACGGGTGCTTTACCTGAAACACTTTCTTTAGGTGTATCGCTTTCCACTGACTTTGACTCATTGGAATTATCACCCGTGACATGCAGCAAGGTATGGTGACGCCTGCGACATATGCGACAATTGATCCTACATCGGCAGTGATTGGCCGAGTGACCATTACCCAAACAATTGTAACAAAGACGATTTCGCTCGACAAATACCCTACGGGCTGGTACCTCTTCGCGCTCAAATTTCTCACAATGTACTAACTTATGCTCTTCTTTACAGAATTTACAAGAAACAGTAGAGCTACTGTCCTGCGACGCATGAAATGACTTTACGGAAATCTTCTTGGAGCTGGTTCCTGTACCGATGAACTCTAAAGCCCTAAACCTTTTAGTTAAAAAATCTTTAAATTCTTTGAATGAGGGCAGTTCCTCTTTTTCAGAATCTGCGCTTTGGAGCTCCCATTGCTTCCTGGTTTCAGGATCCAACTTCAATGAAGTCATATAAATGACGATTAGATCCCAAGTGGATACGTCTACCCCTTGGTTGGCTAAAGCCCCCAAACATTCGGTTGTTTTGTCTAAAATTTCTTTCAAAAAGTTTGCTGACTCTGAATTACAACTTTTTTGACCAAACAATCTCTTCAGAATGGTGTTACAAAGAAATCTTTTGTTATTGTACCTTTCAGTTAAAGTAGCCCAACAACGATCATAATTATCGGCAGAAATGCTAATGTGCCTAACCAATTGTTCAGCTTCACCACCTAGTAATCCCTTTAGATATTGCAATTTAACTACCTTATCAATTTTTGTATCGTGCACTAGAGATCTAAAGAGGTCACGGAAGCTGTTCCATTCATGATACTGTCCATTAAATTTTGGTATCACAATCTTTGGCAATTTGGCTAGATTATAATTGCTTGCCCCCTGTGTACAATCTTGGGTTGGTCTGGCTAAAGGCTCCAAATCCCCGGGCATTGCACTTCTTAACATACATTTGTATTCGGTGTATGTATCTGAAGTTGTCTCCCACACATCCTTTTGCCAGTATGGCGTTACTTTTAATTCGTCAATTTTAGTTGATTTACAAAGGTTAGTGTGCATTTCGGAGAACAATTCCCACAACTTTTCTAACGTTTCAAGTTTCGTTTGTATATAAGCTATAGTCAAGCGAGATTTTGGAGCTTTTTTAAAGTTAATGAGCCCATTGTTTATTTTACTAAAGATATCTTCTTGTAAAAACAAAAGTTGTTTCATTTCCGACATTTTACAATTACTTTAAGACCACACAATTAATTTTTGTAAGTTAAGTTTAGTTTGTCTTTGAGTTTAGATACTACTTACAAACTTTGGGCACAGGTTCCCCGTCAACCAAATACTAAAGCTACAAATAAATTTAAAACACTTACAGATAAAGTCCAATTTCACTTATCCACCACTTCAATAGTCACCACGGTCCTTGCGTAACTGGCTCGGCACGGATCTTGAGCTGCGACGAAGGCTGCTTACTACTGGCTGGTTGGCTTTTCCCGTTGCTTGATTAATTCCCTCGTTGGCTTGGCTGCAACCGTTCCCTCCTGAACGTGTTGCGTGATTATGCGCCTCAGTCCCTTGGTTGGACTGAGCGCCCCGGCCGCCGACGTTGGTCCCTGGTTGGCTAATCCTCTGGCTGTCCCGTCTGGCTGCAACCGTTCCCTCCTGAACGTATTGCGTGATTATGCGCCTCAGTCCCTTGGTTGGACTGAGCGCCCCGGCCGCCGACGTTGGTCCCTGGAACTCCGCTTCCTGGTTGGCTGCTGCTGCTAGGCGCTGGTGGTGTAGTCCGGCTTATTGATCCAATTGTCCGACGATCCAATGGCCGGCTCAACGATCCAATGGCCGGCTCGACGATCCAATGACCGGCTCGACGATCCAATGGCCGGCTCGACGATCCAATGTCCGGCTCGACGCTCCAATGGCCGGCTCGATGATCCAATGTCCGGCTCGACGCTCCAATGGCCGGCTCGATGATCCAATGTCCGGCTCGACGCTCCAATATCCGGCTCGAAGGTCCAAAATGTTCACCGTCGCCTAGCAGTTGCCGTGCTTCCTTGTTGTCCCGTGGAGTCCTCTTCTTGCTTCTGGGAGGATCAGCTGGTTGATCAAATGAAACGAAGGCTCACTCACAATTTAATGTATTACGCCTTATTCCGCAGGTTTCAGAAGATAATTTTACAAAAGTAGGCTTGGCTTGTCTTTCCGAGCCGTGCGTTACCGTTCGACACAATGGATACTAGATATTTTATTAATCATTTCAGAGCATTTGCTTGATGGGCCCCGAGACCTGGTAGAATAGTTTTTTTTTTATTTGACACACACACATCTGAGATGACATAAAAAAAGACTACAAAAAGAAGAAATAAAAAAATACTAGGCGAATAGGATGGATCTACCTAAGGTTTTTCTCTACCACACTGTCCGGTCAAATACCTAAGTGTAAATCATGTAGGTATACACGCTGGGGGACAGAGCTGGTTTTCGGACAGAGCCTATGATAGGTAACTTCCTGGCTCTGAGATTGAGCTGCTGTCCAGCTCAATGACTCCAGTGTTTTGAACACAATTCCGTCTAGTGGTGAGCTGGATTAGTCACAATACATTTTTCACAATGCATTTCAATCCATATATTTATATTAGGAAAATATAGAATAGTAATAAAATATTCCGCGATCACAAATACAAAATTATCATCAACCTGTATAACGCTTATTAGTGTCCATAGAGATAAGTGAGGAATGCGGGTATATAGAAATCTTTTTCACTGGACATCGACTGAGCAAAATTGCTCGGTTTACCTTATGGTTTTAATAATTAAAGTTTGATTTACTCCAGTATATATTATATAGTATATAAGTGTATCTCGTTCAGTTCATCCTTTCGGCGTATAAAAATAAGCATTAACTGTTAAATTTTATTAACATTTTGACTGGTAACATGATTATTTTGTAAATGCACGAAGTATTTATTTAAACTAATGAGGAATCTCCTAACATCTTAGATAAACTAAGTATAGTTTTTAAGATGTGTAATTTAAATTGTGAAATGTACTTTTATTATGTAATAAATAAAAAAATAAAAAAAAAGTTGTCTTCTATGGATTCTTTGGAATGGTCTTTAGATATATACAAATAAATGAAATTTAGTGTGTGTCTAATAGCTTTTTACTAAATTCACATGAAGTATTTACGCCATTTTTGTGTTTGTTCCTGGTAATCTTCGAAACGGCAGGACCAATTTTGACGGGAATTTCACTGCAGTTAATCGATTTATATGGAGTAACTTAAGCTACTTCTATTAAGGTTTATTCACAAATTGAATAATCTGACTAAACCACGTAACTAACTACTATTTCAGTCACAAACTGAATTTAACCCGGGCACAGCTATTTTCATATATAAACATTTACATATGATTATAAATATCTCTAAAGATTTATTGTTATTTTTGCAGCGTATAAACGCTCTAGCCCAACTTTACGAATGCGTTGACGACATCGACCTGTTCGTGGGTGGCGCGATGGAGAGAGACGTGCAGGGATCGATCCTGGGACACACCTTCCACTGCATAGTGGCTGAGCAGTTCTACAGGACTAGAGTGGGAGACAGGTTCTTCTATGACAACGGGGAAATGCCGCATTCTTTTACGCCTGGTCAGTAGGTTTAGGCCGAGACTTCGACTTAGACGTTGGTAGTACCTAACTTTGCGTGTTCGATTCTCATCAAGTACAAACTTTTTTATTGTAACTAAAGCCAAAATACTACCAGTCCCATTCTACTTGACTATGAGAATAGATAATATACAACCATAACCAATGGTATACAGTTTTATGCGATTATATCGAGTTTTGTTTTGGCCTAACCAGCGTCTTTTACAATATGAATACTCATAAGTAAAACCCATGCATTGTAATATAATTCTGGTTCTTGGACGGCCTCAGGCATGGATCCAATTTAAACTCAATGTAATATTCCAGATCAACTGAAACAGATAAAGAAGGCGTCGATGGCGCGACTCATCTGCGATAACTCCGGAGTCCAGCTCATCCAGCGCAAGGCGTTCGAACAGGAGTCGCAGTACAATCCTAAGTGCAGGTGTGACGACTACACCGCCATCCCCTACGTAGACCTAACGCCCTGGAAGAGACCTGGACTCGATCTGTTTGAGTAAACAGGGGAATTCGACCAACTTACTAGCTCATTCTAGTCTGATTAATGCTAAATATTCCATTTACCTGTTCTCAAGATACGCTTTCCTCGTAGACTTTTGAGAAGTCATTTTTTATCTAGCGCTTTCAATACGACGAGGAATACAACGTAATAAGCGTGGACTCGACCTGTTTCATTAAACAGGGGAACTCGACGAACTTATAAGTTTACTCTAGTCTGATGCAATCAATTATTTTAAAGCTTTTGACTTCCAAACTAGTCCAATAATGTATTTCTTATAGTGAGTGCGTTTGACTGACTGATCAAGTTACAAATTCTTATCCATTCACATCGTTATTAGTCCGAAGTTCCGAGTATCTAAATATGTTTACTATGTAAATAAAATGTAACTTTTTCAAAAACGGATTTTATTTTACGTATGTGCTCGTACCTAATTAAAACATAAATGTGACTTCGCAAAAAGCATTTTTACTTACAAACAATACGTTATTGCTTTAATTTTAACAAAAAAATAAAAAAAACCATTCATATCTATACCCATGTGAATTACTCGTTGCTGGTGAAATTGCAGGCACTTGACCCACAAATTCCACGTCTCAGAGTTACGGTCACAAGCGATGCAACTCTGTCTTCCCATACCAAAATAGGGGTGGACACAAGTTGCAATGCCTTGTTACTTACATTATCATAAAAAACTTAGGTCCATGAACATATATTACTGAGATAGGTAGCCATTTCATTTTTACAATAATATTCATTAAAATTTCAAACAACACTTAAAAATATTTAATCCTTACTAATTCAACACTACTTATCCTATTTTGTGTTTTCCTTACAAGCCGCCGTAACTCTACTTCGGCTTTCTTATAATATCAATGACATTCTAATACCCAGGACAAATCACGTCATACAAACTCAAAGCCAAAATGTGGCACACGCTTCTAAAATTTCACCATGCGAAGCATCGACTGTTGTTTCGATTGCTGTGTTTTGCATTGCCGCTTACGCTTTGGTCACATAAAATACTCTCGGTGCTTAAGCATTAATGTACAACAATTGTCTAGTCGAATCTTCGCATGGTGAATTTAGGAGCCGAGCCGAACAAAAAAGCAACAGAGTAGTATCGGGCAGTAAATTTTTTATTACCAATTTATGCATTTCGTTTAAACCTAAATTTTAATGTATTTGTATTATCTATTATTTATGGTACCTATATATTATTTAAATAGATAAATTATGTATGAGAATTTAAGTGACTTTTTATCATTGGACGATATTTTTATCATTTAGACGTAGAGTTCAAGTACCATTAGAGGTTTTGATGTTTTGTATGGGGACAACATTTTTAACTATTTATGTTTTTCGCTATTCTCTATTTGTGTATCCTTCTTGCAAATGTAATGTAGACGGACATCGACATATTTCTGTATGATGGCTTTAGTCAAATCATATATAATGATTAAACTGATCTTTTGTGTGTGCATCAATTTGGTTAAATATGTTGATATTCAAAAGTGACTGTATTACTTTGTAGTCAAAAAAGCTTTATCATATAATATATATCATTGAAACGTTTCTTCATAAATGCTTTAGAAATGGTTTCTTCATCGACTTCTTCATGGCGGTAGCTATGCGAAGAACTATTGATATTTTGTAAATTATTTTGCAAAATAGGCATATTTTCAAGAGGCAAGCAATTTCCTGTAAATTTGGAGCTCAATTCCAAGTGGGATAGTATTTTCTTGTAAGCTGACTTAAATTGTCGGGCATTTGGGTTATTGTTGAAACCACCAAGACTTCTAATTTTACCGAAGAATAATTCAACATGGTCCTGACTGAATTTGTACATCGTCAAGTACGACACAGCTTTACCTAACTTAACCAGATAAAACAAAAAAAGGTAAAAAATAATGTTTAACCAGTTCCGAAAGTAATAACAAAAAATAGCGTCTCCATTGTCTTCATAACTGACTATGTTCTGGTTGCGTTGTTTCGGCTGTTTCTTTCTGACGCGCGAGTTAGAAGGAGAAGAAAATATGTTTAGATGTTTGTGATAATTTAAACTGTTTTTTGATTGTTTTACTAAATAATTTACACATTTTCGTGTGTTATTTTACATAATTAAATTCAGCTTACCGGTGATAGGTCACACCATCATTTTTTTGAGTTGTTAATGTATTATTTCGGCACTTTTTTATTGCACACTTCGGCATCCTTACTGCTTAGCAGTCTACGCGCGACTGAGGCAAAAGTGTGCTTAAAATTGATTTAAGCACAATTTTGCCGTGCCGTTTTCAACGCGCCGATGCGATGTCCTGGGTATATAGAATGTCATTGTGTAATATTGATAAATCCGGCTATATGTAAAAATAAAATATAATCCTTAATTATATAAACACTTGCAAAAATACATAAATTTCTTTGTTATTACAGTCATATGTCATATAAACGCGATTTCATCTATTTAGCTAATTTTAATATTCCAGGTCACATGGTTCATTCATAAAAAAATAGTACATATCGTAGGACGATCGCAAAGGGTCGGGTAGTTGAGGACCCCTGCTCTATGACACATAGGTACATCTCAGATGAGGAGATTCCTCCCGTCCCGCTTTCTGCCCCCCCCCCCCCCCCCTCCCCACAGATAAGCCAGCTTGTACTGCAGGCTGCTCCCCGTGACGGAGTCGTGCAGAAGCTGCGCGATGCCCCCTCCACTGCCCCCGCCCCCGCCGCCGGGGCTCGCGAGCCGCTTCTCAGATGAGGAGATTCCTCCCGTCCCGCTCCCTGCCTCCCCACAGGTACGCCAGCTTATACTGCAGGCTGCTCCACGTGACGGAACCGTGCAGCAGCTGCGCGATGCCCCCGCCGCTGCCCCCGCCCCCGCCACCGGGGCTCGCGAGCCGCTTCTCAGATGAGGAGATTCCTCCCGTCCCGCTCCCTGCCTCCCCACAGGTACGCCAGCTTGTACTGCAGGCTGCTCCACGTGACGGAACCGTGCAGCAGCTGCGCGATGCCCCCGCCGCTGCCCCCGCCCCCGCCGCCGGGGCTCGCGAGCCGCTTCTCAGATGAGGACATTCCTCCCGTCCCGCTCCCTGCCTCCCCACAGGTACGCCAGCTTGTACTGCAGGCTGCTCCACGTGACGGAACCGTGCAGCAGCTGCGCGATGCCCCCGCCGCTGCCCCCGCCCCCGCCACCGGGGCTCGCGAGCCGCTTCTCAGATGAGGAGATTCCTCCCGTCCCGCTCCCTGCCTCCCCACAGGTACGCCAGCTTGTGCTGCAGGCTGCTCCACGTGACGGAACCGTGCAGCAGCTGCGCGATGCCCCCGCCGCTGCCCCCGCCCCCGCCACCGGGGCTCGCGAGCCGCTTCTCAGATGAGGAGATTCCTCCCGTCCCGCTCCCTGCCTCCCCACAGGTACGCCAGCTTGTACTGCAGGCTGCTCCACGTGACGGAACCGTGCAGCAGCTGCGCGATGCCCCCGCCGCTGCCCCCGCCCCCGCCGCCGGGGCTCGCGAGCCGCTTCTCAGATGAGGAGATTCCTCCCGTCCCGCTCCCTGCCTCCCCACAGGTACGCCAGCTTGTACTGCAGGCTGCTCCACGTGACGGAACCGTGCAGCAGCTGCGCGATGCCCCCGCCGCTGCCCCCGCCCCCGCCACCGGGGCTCGCGAGCCGCTTCTCAGATGAGGAGATTCCTGCCGTCCCGCTCCCTGCCTCCCCACAGGTACGCCAGCTTGTGCTGCAGGCTGCTCCACGTGACGGAACCGTGCAGCAGCTGCGCGATGCCCCCGCCGCTGCCCCCGCCCCCGCCGCCGCCCCCGGGGCTCGCGAGCCGCTCTACTAGCGGCCGCTTGTACAGCCTGTGCGCCTCCGCACGTTGATCTTCAGTGACTCGCCGGTCGTCGAGATGGTTCAGCGATGGAAACTGGGATATCACGAACAGTCTGAAATTGAAAAAAAATAAATCGTTATATACATACATCAAATCACGGCTTTCAGTTAAAATGAATAAATTGAGCAGTATTTATTTATGATCGTTATATAGGTTTATGTATATTTACATTATGTATGTATGTATGTATAACAAGTTATGTAATTTTTATATACAGTGTTTGTAAATATTTTTTACATAAATGCACTACCACATCCAATCCATATTACACAAAGGTTAGCTGGAAGAAAATTCTGATTACCATTAAGTTCGACTATGTACGTTTTTTTGGTGCAATAAAGAATTTTTTATATATCTATCTATCCTTTGCTTTCATCCACTCTCATAACATTCTTCATGCACGCTAGTCGGGTCAACGACGAAATAAGTAGTTATAAAAAAAAAACGTTGCGCAGCAAAACTCAAAAACCTACTTCTTCGCCCAATGAACGAGGATGATTCCTCATTATCTCGTAGAAAACATAATACCAAGTAGTGACAAGTAATACATGTACAAACCTAAGAAGACCCTAAGAAGAGTTCTCTTCCAGCAAACCTTTGAGGCTAAAGAGAGGCGTTTTTATAAAGGTAGGACGCGTACATAAAAAAGAAAAATTTAAACTAAATTTTAAATCCTTTCAAACAAAAACAAGAATTTTCGAAATCTTCGATCTTAACTCATTGGTGCACGTCGGGATTGAACCAGCGACGTCTGGATTGACACTCGGCGTCAGCACCACTATACCAGCACGCTCACATGAACGCATGTAGTACCTATATTGCAGGTACTCGTAGAAGGTGCCCCCGTTGAAGTAGCTGGGCGCGGCGGAGTTGCCCATCAGGCTCAGGTATTGCAGATTCGGACACGACTGCTTCAGCTTGCCCGCCCAAGGGTACAGCGACGACACTTTGCAGTGGTTTAACCTGAAACAAAATAAGTTTTTGAAAAATACATTTTCACAATCAGATTGTGAAATTTTTGTTTTGTTGTTTGTCCATGTTTGAGTGGTGTGCACACCACTCAAACATGGGAGAATATGTTGAGAAGTTTAGGAGTTCCTGTGCCCACCTCCCGACTCCATCATGAGACCTCCATATTAACATACAATTGGACTGTCATCCAAGTTACACATGTTTCAAACTTCAGCTCAATCAGTTGGAGTCTAAAATTCAGTTGCAAATTTTGACCTAAACAAACATTCCAAGTTAAATAAATGCTTGTAAAAAATTGGTCTAATTTGCTACCGGGTCTGTATATATGGAAATTTATTCTCAGGAAGTTAACTCCAATAAACTCCAAAAAGGAATGCTTTGTAACTGGGGTTTCTAAAGCTGCTGTACGCTCTGTTATTGTGCCTAAGGAGTGCTACACATAGAGTGGGGTAACACGACGCGACTGCCTAGTTTTGTATGCATCTCCAACTCCCTGTGTGCATGCACCGCTGCACAGCAGAGAGGGCTTTGCACATTCCTTAATTGTATTAGTGTAGTGTAAGTAAATATGTATGTAAAAACATATATAAAATAGCAATATTGCTTGATCAGTACAATTAAAATTTCTATATAAACTATTAACGTCTGGCATGAGTGAACGAGAAGTAGGAAGGTGTAGATTCTATTCAGCGATGAAACAATCCTTACCATAACAATTCTAGCTTTGGCAGCGGTGGCAAAATGCAATTCTCGGTTATGGGATTGTGGTCGGCTATAAGGGAAGTCAGCTGCTTGAAGTATACAAGGGAGTCCAGGTTCCTGAAAAGAGAGTTAAATGACAATGAATGTTGCAATGGACCTCCAGTTTCAATCTGGTGGCAGCTGGTTCAAATCCCAATGTACAGCAATTAATTATTTCCACTTAAACATTTGTGTGCAATACCACATTTACAAAATGCTGTAAGAAACAGCCTGAGGAAACTGAAATATCCTTTGAACCAATAATTCGAAGACATGTGTCAAGTGCATGAAAGGAGCCTCTCTCAGGCCCTTTTATTCCTTAAGTCTGAGATGTGAAGGTGGAATGTCTCATGTGCCTGTAATTTCAGCAGCAACCACACCTTTCAAAATAGTACACAGAATTGGGTGTAGTGGCAGTACTTGCCCATTTTTGCTGAGTTACAGATGCATGCAATGTGTTTTGGGTCTTGTCGTGCCTAAGTAAGGGAGGACTCAAGTAGTATTTATTGTAAGGGCAGAGGTAACCACATAACACCAGGTGGGCCATCTATTCGTTCTGTAGCTAGATAACATAAAAAACAGTCTCACCATAAGTAATGTACCTCTACATACATATTTATTTATCTCAGAATATAGTTGAACTAACATTGTGAGAGACTGATGCCTTAAGTAAGTTTATATGACATATTTATATGTATTATATAAGATAACTGGATATCTACTAACTAGCTACTACCAACTGAACGTGAAGAGAAAAATGCAGATGCTTACGTTATTTTGTTATGACTGATGTCCAAATACTTAATGTAGCTTGAAAACCTATCCACAATTGTTTTGGGTATCTCATATATCCTCTCATATGCAAGGGTCAGCTTGGAAGATTCTTCATTATCTACATTCAACTCGGCAGACCTGAAAATAAAGTGTTTATGAGAACTGACAAATGATATTTGTACACTTTGGAGTAGATAATGTTATGAATGTGAATGCAATAAATACTTAATTTGTATCATATATTACAATAGATTTTAATTTCTGAGTGTTAAGATATTAGTATTTAGATTTAGGACTTTGTGGTAGAAAACAGAATTACACTCAAGTTCTTTAAATCTCTCAGAACAAAACTGTAGATGAAGTGTAGGTATGTACAGAAAAACTTACATGATCAGGTCAGGAGGAATGGGAAGGCCAGACATTTCTGCAAATGAGTCTTCTAACACATCTATGAAAAAATCCACGGCTATCACGCCTTCGTCTGTCCCTTCAGAAGTGATAGGGCAACTAGAAAAAGTTTATAAAACTTTTTGATAAAAACTTGTTACTAAATTTATTTAATTAGCAAAACTACAACTACTCAACTCGAATACATATTATATAGGTATCTACGGCACTAATTAGCGATGAACTTATAATACAATATCAAAACAACACACACACACACACACAGCCAGACATAATCACATTTTGTGTCCAGATTTGAGCCACATCGCTCGCTGTATTGTAGTGAAAAGTGAAATGAAAACTTAAAAGTCTGCCGCTTTGCCACTCATCAAAAAATAATGAAAAGTTTTTTTCTATTTTTCAACTGGCAACCAATTCAAATGGGTAATTACATTATTATTACAAAATTTAGCAAATTACCTGTTTATTTACGGCAATAAGACAAATCTCAAAGAAAAAATATATTATCAAGCATTTCAAATTATATTATAATGCCTGTATCGGATGTGAATAGGCACCCAGTATTCCAAAAAATTGAGAACAATCTTAAACCAACCAATCGACCTTGAACAGGAGTTTTCAAACTTTAGAAAAGAACGTAGCAGACTGAGATGAAATGTAAAGTTGTGATTATAAATAGAGATAATAATGTACTGTCGTACAACCGAAAGTACATACCTACTACCTCCATGGATTATAATTAATAAGAATTAGATGGTGTGTTGTTTTCTTAAACATATTGATGATAGAGCTATTTTCCACTAAGAGGCTGAACCGGTTGTCTGGACCCCTGACTCAATACGAACCACAACTCGATAAAAAAATAGCCGCTAGCGTCGCGATCGCCCGACCTAGCCATTTAATGAATAATAACTCAGTTGCAGCAGTTAGCTTCATCATCTCAATATAGGGTTGGTAAAGGGTTCTCATATAAAAAATGTTTGGGCAGATTATTATATTTTATTAGTACCTACCTATATATAGTTTATAATCAATTAGTCTGGAAGACATCGTACCATATCATAAGACCGCCATTGGATACACAGCATAATATTACTAACGACCAGTATGTCTTTTCAATAAAAAGACTTATTATTATTCGTACTTCAATTAATGCTTGCTGATAACGATAAATAGTTAGTTATTTATTCATAGTTATGAAGAGCAGGTAGGTATATTTTTTTAATACCTAATTAAGTATGTGCTGAATTTGACAAACCTTTGAGATACTTCATTGATGTTCATTGCTGTACGTTACTCTGCAGCTCTTATTAATAAGTATCTGAACGTTTAGCACATTTCCACGGATTTTTTCACCAAATAAATGATTATTAGAAGCTAGTTTCATTACTAATAATATAATACACAGTAAAGACAAAAGTATTCACTCACTAACGAATGGGCCATATTATTCCGTTCTGGGTTATCACACTACTAAAGAGATACGCAAATAATGCACTATATTGAAGTTTGTACAAGTAAATATATGTTGTTGATAAGGATTTATCGAAACTTCTATGCGTCACATCAATCCACACGAAATTTTTTAATAGTATTATCAGTACCTATGTGTATTATTTAACTATGTCCGTTAAATAAAAACTCGATTATTTCGATTAATAAGGTCAGGTAGAAAACTGAGGATGTCTTAATTTTCCATTCTTAGAGCACAGAAGCTATCAGCCGATTCACAGTTAGGTATAATATTATACTATTTTAAAAAGAGCTACTACCTAATTGTTACATGGTGTGTAGTGAACACCACTGAAAAAGTAAATGATGAATTACCTATTTACTAAAAACTCTTTCAATAATAATTTTGCACAGGCGGAACTTGTACCTACTGCGACCCCAAAATTAAAAGATTGTTTGGTTTCGCGGTCTACTTATTAATAATAATAATTCAGAAAGCTATCTATGTTTCCGTTCAAAAGCACTACAATCTTACATCATACACAATTATAAATTTTTAAGAGCTATTCTACTGCTCTTAAAAATTAAGAGCAGTAGAACTCTCGCCAAGTTCGTCCGGGGTAGTACTGCCACCATGCCCATTTCTGCCGCCAAGCAGTAACGCGTTCGCGTTACCGTGTTCCGGTTTGAAAGGTGTGGTTGCCGGTGAAATTACAGGCACAAGAGACATTCCACCTACACGTCTCAGAGTTACGGGCACATACGTTGCGACTTGGGTCTTGTCGTACTTAGTAAGGGAGGACCAAAGTCTCATCGATTGTTATGGGCAGAGGTTACCACTTAACACCAGGTGGGCCGTCGGCTCGTTCCGTAATTGTATCACATAAAAAAAAAAAAAAAAAAAAAAAAAAAAAAAAAAATTATATATATAAACAAATAAACATTTTATAAATGATTTTCTATAAAAATATGTAAATACAGTGCGCATAATTATTATTTTAAGTCCTAGTAGGAAAAGAGAAAATAATGACTCTACGAAATTATAATTAAAAAAAGACGAAGTGAGGTTCTTTTTCAGGACGCTTATCCTACTAATATTATAAACGTGAAAGTTTGTATCCTACTAATATTATAAACGTGAAAGTTTGTATGAATTGATGTTTGTTACTCTTTCACGCTCAAACAGCAGAATGGATTTGGATAAAACTTGGTAACAAAATAGCTTATAATTATTCTGGATTAACACAGAGGCTACTTTGATCCCGGAAAAGTGGTGTTCCCGTGGGATTACTTATTCACTGCGGGTAACATCGCAGGGCGCAGCTAGTTATAAATACAAGAGAAATTTCTTTCAACAGGCACTGATTAAATTGATATGGTTTTTGAAAAAAAACAACTTGAAAAATACGTATTGTAATAAAGCCCCTAGGCCTAGAAGAAAGGCCCTAATGTTGGGAAGCCATAAATTATATTTTGATTACAGCAATATTAAAGTTTTGTTGACATTGACATAACATGACACGTCACACGGCCGTCACCTGGCCAGCTGTTACAACGTCAACAATCTATTTTGTTTAGTACCGTACTGGAATCGTACAGACATCCACAAACCTCTGTATTTTTCCAACAATAATAATAAAGCAATAACCGCATAATGGATGTAAGTAGCCTTCCAGATACCGAATCGATATCTTCCAAACAACCTTTATTGACAGCTGCTACTTTTCAGGAAAGCAACATACCGATTGATATAAACATAGGCAAACTCCAGGATTGGCTTGTAAGCCGACGGCACGTGAACAAGGAATGGCAGAAGAACGTGATAGCCGTGAGAGAGAAGATAAACAACGCTATTCAGGATATGCCCGCTCACGAGGGGATCGCTGCGTTGCTGTCTGGGAGCTACATCAACTATTTCCACTGCGTGAAGATCATCGAGATTCTGAAGGAAACTGAGGCTGATACCAAGAATTTGTTTGGCAGGTAATAAGTGTTAACACCTATCAATTTATATGTATTATAAACGAATATTTATTGTAGAGGCTGGCGAGTCACCACCTGCCTTTAACATTCTTTATAGGACAGAATTGGTAGGTACCGAGTCTCAGTGCAGTAACCCAATAATCAGACAATTTAGTGTACACACCCATATAAAACGGCCCTCATAATTTGGCTTCGGCTCGACTAACACCTAAAGGACCATGATTGGACCCAAGATACAGAATAAATGGGAGGAATAATATTAAGTCCTTAAACGCAAGTGGAGGAATATATTATTGGGTGCTTAAACTAAATTGTGTATCAAGAGGTGATCTTAAGTGTTAGCATGATTTCTTTTTTCTCGACGCAAAGAGGTAGACAATTCAAATATTTACTTCTTCCTCCGACTGAACTAGCATAAACTGTATCCTGGGATAATATGTGTATATTATAATTATTGTTTATTGAGCATCAGCTTATGCCACTGGAATCGGAATATTAAGGGCTGGTATAATGTAATGAACTTCATAAATGAAAGATTCCTCAGCGATTTGTATTTAATTATTTTGAAATACTAATGGTAGAATGAGTCTGTCTAGAAATTTAAAAGTGGCGCACTCTGTTAAAAGATTGCATGTATTATATTTATTCTACATGTGAATGAACATTATCTATTTAGATCTCAATTGTAGATTATAATTTTTTTTGGTTAGGTATTAAAATAATCATTTATTATATGGAATTCCATTTACTTTTTTGTGTATTTTATAGGTACGGCTCTCAGCGCATGAAAGACTGGCAGGACATACTCAAGACTTATGAGAGAGACAACCTTTATTTAGCAGAAGCAGCTCAGATGCTGGTCAGGAATGTGAGCTATGAGATACCGGGGCTGAAGAAACAGATTGCTAAGGAGGAACAGTTGCAAGCTGTAAGGAAGCATATTTAATTCTTAAATTAGTTTTTATCTGGTTCGGTTTTAGGATTATCTGGTTTATTTTAATTGTTTTATTATCAGCAAAACTGTAACATAAGGCCGCCTTATTCTTGACATCAGCAGTCCTGACGTCAGAATTTTAAAAAACAAACCCTAAAAAACCCTGGAGCCTGTCATATATTATACTCTATATTTAGTCTACTCTATATAACTCTATATTTAACTCATATTAGGTTATTTGAGGGCTATTTACAACTATGGCATTTTAAATGTTGACATGTTTCTGGCTGCAGGAATGTGAGAAGAAACAAGCTGACCACCTGAAGAATGAATCCACAACAAAATCCGAGTTCCTGTCTCAGTGCAAGCAGCTCGGCATCCACGGAGACAGGATAAAGAAAGAGCTGGTAGACAGGCTGCAGGAGCTGCCTGAAATGTATCATAAGGTATGGGAAACCTGTCATCAGCAGTGCCTGTTCTATTGATGCTAATCCTAACATCGTTCATCTATCTGTTTCATATGCAGTAAAAGAGACATCAGTCAGTTTAGGGTTATCAGAAAACAGTTTTGATTTTGTAAATGCCAACTGCTTAGGACGCTATTATCACAAGTAGTTTTATTCCCACTCCAGGAGCAGAGATGGTGGTGGCCCAGTGGTACAAACCCCGTTTTTGAATCCGGAGGTCGCTAGTTCAAATCGTGACGTGAACTAATATTATTTTTCACTCCGCAGTAATGCATACGCATTACTCCGGTTTGAAAGGTGTTATTGCAGGTAAAATTACAAGCATGTAACACATTCGCAATATAGTGTGAAGCGGTCTTTCGATACTTAGGGATATGTTACCGCCTAACATCAGGTGGGCCATCTGCTCGTTCGTAACAAATTCACATTCTCTTTCTTCTTTCAGATAGGCAAATCCCTGGAACCGCTGCTACCAGCCATAGAGCTATACTCAGCGTTTTCCCGCTACATTCTGGGTGAGCGGGCAAACCCAGTGCTGCCACTACTGCAGTATGTGGTGGAACATGGCAACACCACGGTGTACGAGTGGAGCTACGGGGAGCCGCCGCTCAGCGTGGAGCCCGACCCCATACACATAGAGCTGGATGATGAGGACCAGGGCGCTGGTGATCAGGTAAATCTATCACTACGAGCAGATGTCCCGCGTGGTAACCTCAACAAGTGGTAACCTCTCTCGGGGGGACCATTTATCGGGTAGAGCCAAGCGGTGCATTACTATGGCGATTCTATTTTATTCGAGTCACTGGTTCTCTTGAACCGGTGTGGTGAAATGATTTTAAATGTGCCTCAAAGAGGCTCCTTTCGTGCACTTGACACATGTTTTCGAATTTTTAGTCCTATGACATGTCAAGCGCAAAAATCAAAAGTGCACGTCGGGGTTTGAACCAGCGATTGTAAGTCGAGGTCAGTACCACTAGGCCACCACGCTCTCTATGTCGAAAACGAATACGGCGCGTGAAACCGCGGGGCACGCCTAGTATAACTCGCCCGTCACTATTTTGTAACCTTATATTACAATTGCAGATAGATTTGGTCGACAACACGATAGATTTCGGCGAAGTTGATCCGGCAGATGGCGCCATAGATTTCGGCGACGGCGACGCTGAGATCGACTGGGGCAACATCGACAGCGCCGGGCCCGGGGATATTGTGAGTCACTTAACATAATCTAATATATCTTAATCCATGGAGGTAGTATGTACTTTCGTACAACGGGAGGGTGAATGAGGCCAAAAAACGGTCTCGAAAGAGAATACTTTTTGGTCGCGGTGTCCTTGTCTAATATGGTGACCATTAAACATTAAAAAGTTTATTATTACAAAGTTATTAACAGTTATATTCTCACTCACCATACGAAACGTGACAGCAAACTATCATTTTACTTTGATTTACTGTGAGACAGTGGTACCCCGGTTAAGTCGGCTCATTTATGCTGTAGACACATGTGTACAGCGTGACTCTACAGCGATAACTGTATGCCTGTGTATTTATGTTTCAGGATATATCTGCAGACATAGCCAGCATATCTCTGGAGGAGTCCGGCATAGTGCTGGAGGAGCAGGGGGTGAACGGGGGTGTCGCGCGGGGGAAGGACGCGCTCACACTACTAGACAACCCCAGCACTAGGAACCAGTTTCTGGACCAACTGTTGGAGGTGACTATATCAACAACATTCCCCTATATATTGAGTTCGTAGTGACGACAGTTACATTTGTACGTCGGCAATTTGAATTAGATAGATAAAAACATTTATTTTAACACAAACATAGGAACAAACACAAGAAAAAGTAATAAAAAATAACATAAATAATAAGTAAAGTCCCTATGCGCCCTGTGCTGAAAAACGGGTTGGCTCAGCATAGGTATGCTGAGAACACTCAGCGCTGATTTTCAGCCAGTAAAACCTTTACCAATTAATTTTGAATTCACAGTTACCAGGAAATTCCGTTGAAAGGAATATTGTAGCAGTATAAAGTAAAAGTCAAAAACTGTATTTCCATAGAATTCATAAAGAAATGTCTTGGCAATAATATAAAAAAAGAACGTTTATTTAAATCTGTTTCACCCACAGTTAGAATCGTTCCTCAAAATGCGGCTGTACGAGACGAACCTGTCTAACGAGAGCCACAGTTTCTCCCTCCTGCAACAGCTGCCGGCAGAAAGCACGAGCGCACTCGCGAGCATGTTGGCCAGCGTGCAGGCGGCGTCTGCTAGTCTGACGGCGCCTCAGTACGTGCATTTGCACAACGTGAAGCATTCGCCTAGGTAAGTGATGTCAGCTGTTTGCCCCACACTAACATACCGTATCGCATGTCCCCAACTGCAGTTCACATGGATTGCTTTCCTTGAAAGTGTGTAGATACTGCATGCATACGAAGGTTGTATGGAAGAGATTGCTCACTGCAATATGACCGCTCATTGTTATTCTGCATTTAATGTACACGTATAAAGTATTACTTTGTATTGTGGTTTCTAATAAAGAGTTAATGTATTGTAATGTATAGCGCATCACTGCTTGGCGGCGGATATGGATATGAGGGCAGTACTTCCCCGGACGAACTTATTGTAAGTTCTGCTGCTATTAATATATAATACATAATTAACAATTGAACACTGTTTACGACAGATACGTGGACGTGCTGACGGCGCAGCTGAAGCAGAAGCTGGTGTTGTGCGACAAATTGTCGCGGCTCGCGTCCCGAGTCGCAGGAGCGCGCGACGCGGCGGTCGCGCGCGCCGGCGACCTGCGACCCGCGCTCGCTCGCCTCTCCGCCGCCACCAGGGAACTGCAGATAAATGTACGTCTACCCTTAGAAAAGAAGAAGAAAAAGAAACTTCTTTCTTCTACCCTAATAAGCGTATGTGCGCGAAAGGAGCCTGTTTCAGGCGCACTTAAAATCCTTTTACCACACCGTGACTTTTTTTGTGATACAGTTACGGAACGAGCTGACGGCCCACCTGGTGTTAAGTGGTAACATCTGCTCCTAACCGATGCGACTTGACTTCTCCCCTACTAGGTACGACAAAACCCAAGTCGCATCTCATGCGCCCGTAACTCTGAGACTTGTAGGTGGAGTGTCTCATGTGCCTGTAATTTCACCGGAAATCACGCCTTTTAAATCGGAACACAGTAAATGGCATCCAAATGTTTGTCCTGGGTGGGAATCGAACCCACGACCTACAGAGCAGAAGGCATTACAACCAACTGAGCTGTGAGCCAAGTCAACAACAATTGTTGTTTGTTGCAGATTGAAAGCGACATCTCGACTAAGTACAAAGGTCGACGTGTGAACATTATAGGTGGCGCTAAGTATCTATAAGCTGTAATAACTTATGTAAATAATGTAAATTTTGTTTTGTATCGTCCATAGTGCATCGTCATTATATATTTTTTATGCGTACCTACTTATATTGTTTTATTTCAACTTCAAGCGGTTTGTTGATTCAGAGTATGAAAGCGTTTGGTGCCGAAAATTTGGTAGAGAACGGTACCATATGACTACCATGAACTAACAATACTTGTTTAATTTATTCATTATTAAGGGTTAATTATAACACCATAACAGTAGCAACTCCAAACCGATGTTATAACACAAAAAACTCAGTAGTTTTTTACATTCCTCATTAATATTATTATATATTCATATGTGACGTTCATAAGTGTGACAGTAAAGTAAGGTGTATCAGACTTGTACTACATAAAATAAATAATATACATTGCTAATTCAAGTATAATAAAAGTGGGAAAAAAATCTTTTTTTTAATTCTGATCTCTGCCTCCCCTTCGGGAAATAGCCGTGATTCATTGTATGTATATGTAAAAATATATCAAAATCTAAGTCCTGACCGCAACAGATCAAACATTTCCAAGGTATTTAGAGCCAGCTGAGATAGTTTGCACAATATTTAGCTGTTATTATTAGCTATGCCTTGCGTGAGATTCACAGCTAATGTTGAAATAGCTTCCGAGACCTCAAACACGCGAACAAACAGCGCTGTTTGCACTGCACTAAACGCGTGCGGACATAACGTCTGTAAATTAAACAAGATTACTTATTTGTATTGCGCAAATATGGAAACAAACTTTAATTAAAGGTCAAATATTGCGCTGAAATATAAATATTGGTGGACATTTCACACATCGTCATCTAGCCCCAAACTAAGCATAGCTTTTACTATGGCAACCAGATGACTGATAGACCTCTTTAGCGTTCACTTTATTTTACTGACTAAAATCTGTCTAGCTTTACACATGAAATAAGTGAAGTTTCTTAAAAACAGCAACGCGCGTACGCGCTACACTATTTTACTCTATCGTTTTGTATCTTGTAAACGTCGTTCTCTTTTGCGGCATCGGAATGTATGGCTCTCTTTCTATTTCTCTCTACGTCGTATCTTTCTTCTCTCTTGTGTAACGAAATGTGCCTAAACGTGACGCGTCAAAGTTTTACTGTCAATTCAAAATCACTTATCAACTGTCTAATCGCCTTCAAGAAGATTCACTTAAAAATATAAGTATCTAGGTACTAGTAAAAATAATAGATAGAAAAAGCTTATTAAAAAAAAAACTTATTATTATAAAAAATGAGTGTACAGATGGTCATACTTGGTTTTAAAATTGGTACGTACCGGTGGGATTAATTAGTGATAATTTGTACCACCAATTAAAATTAAAACAAAAACACTTGGCTTCATCTCCATACAGGAAATATTTCTCTCAAGTTTATTATCAATAATAACTGCCCATCATCCATACACGTACATAGGATAATAATAAGCATAAGGGTAATAATAAGCAGGGTAATAATAATAATAAGGCACTATTGGCACTTTCCCAGCATCCTTTGAACCATCTTGTGGGTGAGGGTAAGGCCAGTACCACACGCATTCAGAACCGTTTGAACTTCTTCTGGAGCAGCGAGCTGTTGAATCGGTGAAGCATACTGACGTCAGGATAAACAGTATAGAGATGATAAACAGAGAGCACATCTGTTGGAGATCATTCAAAGTTAAGGTCAAAAACTTTATTTTCATGGAATTCATAAAGAAAAATGCTTGCCAGTAAGTAATATTCAAAATATAAGGTAAGTGTGCTTATTGCTAAGTTTGTCGTCCGTTTAAACCATGTCCTACCCTCCATTTTGAATATTTAGAACTAGAGTTCTAACGCTACCTACCTAAGGTAGCGTTAATAAAAGCAACGATATCAGCATCAGGCAGAGCGTGGCTAAGTGGTAAAGACCCCTAGTTAAATCCGGAGGTCACTGTTTCGAATCCCGACGCCACCAAACATTTCACTTGTTGAAATTATGTGCCCATCAAAACTGAAGGAAAAAATATGTCCAGGAACCAAAAACTTGATTTGTGGAGTGCACGAAAGGAGCCTCTTTGAGTTGCACTTTTTTTCACCACAATGGTTCGCGAGAACAAGTGACTCGAGTAGCAGTAGTAGCATCAGTAAAATCACATCTAATTACTCGACAATTTGTACCGAATCATTGCATGATGCTTTAGTTACATTTGAATTATTTTTTCTTTTGGTGATTATATCTAATTCCTCCATAACCCGACAGCCAAGAGACAGGTTAAAAGTGACAAAGTAAAAAATGGTTCACTGAAACTCTGCCTACTCCTTCAGCGTGACTCTGTGTAGTGTAATATTAAATTATATCTAATATAAGTACTAAGCGTGGGCCAGCGCGGCTTAGCCCGCGAAGACTAAGTAACATTACTTATCAAAGTAAAATATAGGCGCGCATTACTCAGAGATAAGGAAGTTTTCTACGAGAATTTTACGAACAGATCAGTTATTTAGAGCTTACCTCTTTTATAATATTGTAGTGTAGAATATATAATGTATCTAACAATGTGACTTTCACCTAAGAATATTATAAGGAGTTCTCGCAATCTCAGCTCATTAGATTGATGCTCAATAATGTGAAATTAATTTCTGTTTATCAGCCTCGTGATTGTGTGATAATTAATTTCACGCGTAGGATATTGAAAAGTGGAAGGTTATCACTGTGTTAATATTTTTCTAAATATTGGCGGTGTGTTGTCACACTCTCGCTCGTGATCTGGTGTAGATATGTGTATTCTTGTCGTCACACAGGTACCTACCTAATAGATGTTCACTTTCCTGGTAAGAGAGTGGCAGAAGCCTGTCACTCTCTTACCAGGTGTCTCTTCTCTTATTGATTTAGATAATTTAGAACGTGAAGAAACCAAGGTTAATTTTATAATTTTATACTAGTTTTTTTATGATTATTTCATTGAGTTGACGGAACGAGCTTACAGCCCACCTGATGTTAAGTGATAACCGCCGTCCATAACAAGCGATGTGACTTGGGTCCTCCCTTACTAGGTACGACAAGACCCAAGTCGCATTGCATTGCGTCCATCACCTCGATACGGGGATGTTACGTCCCATGCGCTTGCAATTTCGCCGGCACCCACTCCCTTCCACCGGAACACAGCAACACGAGTGCATCACTGCTTGGCGCCAGATTACCAGGTCTGGTGGCAGTACTTCTCTGGGCGAACTTAGCACAAGTTCTACTGCTACTTTGGGTTGCTCCTTTTGTACCACCCGGGGGACACGTGTATGGATTCAAAGGGTAATCACATACGGACGCGAGCAACGTGGCCCCCCAAGGGTCCTCCCCAAGAATGGTCTTAAGTAGCTGTATGATCTGTTAGGTATGACAAATGAGTTGTAACTATATTTTGATACGCACATAACCTTACTAATATTATGAACTTCAAAGTTTGGATGGATGGATGATTGTTAGTCACGCTAGAATTGAATGGATCTGGATGAAATTTGGCACAGAGATAGATTACAGTCGGAATAGTACGTAGGCTACTTTACATACTTTCACATTATAATACCAACACAAAATTACAAAATTTCTACGAGGTGACCGAAGTTGCATTGGTTTACGACCTATTGTCAAACCGGCCCGGAATCGAAGTCGGTTCCATTCGACTACCATGTCGAAAAACTAACAATCCAAATTAAATATTTTGTAATGTGTATCGCGAAGGTCATATAAACACATCCGTTGGCAAATCGCGGTAAATAACGGTAATTAGGTGACAATCTGGCCTCTTGTAGTAATTACGAGCGCATGCTAAAGGTCATCTCGTGGGAATCTAACAATGTGAGACGTTGTCACATGTTTATTCGTGGGACCGTTTGGAAAATCAGTGTTTATTGCAGTGTTATGAATTTAAGGTCTTTTGAACCCCCGTTAGGTCACATATGACGCAGTCAGTGTTGAACGTTTTAACATTAATAATCCTACTAATATTATAAACGTGAAAGTTTGTATGGATGTTTGTAACTCTTTCACGCTCAAATGGATGAATGGATTTGGATGAAATTTGGTACCAAGATAGCTTGTATCCTGGATTAACACATAGGCTACTTTGATTCCAGAAAAGTGCAGTGTTCCCGTGGGATTACTTATTCACTACTGTGTTCCGGTTTGAAAAGTGTTGCCTGGTGAAATTACACATGAGACATTACACCCACACGTCTCAAAGTTACGGGCGCATACGATGTGACTTGGGTGTTATCGTACCTAGTGGGCAGGACTCAAGTTGTAACAACCCCCCCCTTAGATGTTAACCCCCGACAACTCACCACTACCACGCACCTATTTTTAAATCTACCGCGCCTAATCGACTCCGCTATCTCCGTTGGGTTTGTTATGAAATATATGGCCTTGGCTTGATCGCTAGTTTAAGGTAGGACCTACATTGTGTTTCCGTAATAACTCAGATTCTTTTGAGGAATTGAAGTCTATACCTAACTAGATTGACCTAAGTTTACCTGACTTTAAATATGCCTAACTATTAGTATCGAGCTACATAACTATAATATAACTATAATAATTAGGAATGAGAACCCGCGAAATATAAATTAGATGGTTAATTAAGTAGGTACCTATCTTATTTAGTCAACTACAATAAACGTGGTAAAATGTTACATGGGTAATTCTTCATTGAAAAGTGGTAAAAAGTTACATGGATAATTCTTCATTGAAAACAAGACATAGTACATCGAGACCTAGGTTAAACCTAAAGGATTCTATGAATTTCCTAAGATATGATTTAGTATAGTTTACACAAACTTAGGAGAGTAGAATAAATAAAAGATGTTATATCGACTTTACTTAGAAATAAATCTGTTTTAGAATATTTAAATAGTTCTTTTGACGCCATGTTTGTTATATTTCTCTTGCGACAAATGTACAGGGTGTGTATCGAGAGGTTACTTTAAATTGCGCATTAGTTCGGTTAGTCTGACCTAGAGCCACACTCGTGGTAAGTTTCTCTCACTTATAAGGACAGACTAAAAAACTATGCATCACTCATACAAACAATAGGGAGATAAGCCCCCCCCGGTCCTCCACCTTCCCCATAGACCAGCCCTGGCCACCAAAGAAGTATTCTTTGTTACTTCTTGATACATTCCCCCTTAAATTTGTTATAAATTTAATGATATAACGTTTCTCATCAAAACTCCAATTACCATGGAAATCGCATCGTTTTTCGACACCTTTCTTAGGCTTTAGAGCAGACAATATTAGTCCTTTCTGACATCACCATGACTAAATAATCATTACTCATACTAATAAATATAAATATGTTCCGATACAAGAACACAAGAGGCTTTCTTACCCTTAGAGCTATAAGATCAGCTGTTAATACGTCTCACATGGACAACAACGTAATTCGAACAATAAAGTGACATCTACCATTTCAGCTATAGATCAGGCCACGGGGATACCTCCCAGGTTGTACGAAGTACTTAGTTTTATATACAGCTTTCTTACCATTACAGCTATAAGATCAGCCTTTACACGTCTCACTTGGACAACAAATGTAATTCGAACAATACATGTAAAGTGACATCTACCATTTCAGCTATAGATCAGGCCACGGGGATACCTCCCAGATTGTACGAAGTACTTAGTTTATGTACCTTCTAAATCGTTACAACATAGCAACAGTCATTCAGATCACATTTCAGTCTTCAAGGACCAATATTGAGTTAAACAAAAGACAACTCTGTTTAACCTTACTTATATCGGACACACGTCTTTTGATAAAGTAGGTAAAACGTAATTATATTAAAATACTTTAATGTACATATGACTAAAATGTCAAGTTGTATGTTATGCAAAATTGTTCAACAAACTTTTTAATGTATATTCAAACTAGGATTTATAATCCCTAGGTCTCAGACTTACTATATCTTTTAGAGACTAAATATATTTGAGTAAATCCACGCTCCAGTTCATCAATATCAATACTTAGATTTAACAAACTCCAGTATTCAAACTTAACTTATATAGCAGGCACACATTTTAGATAAAATAGGAAAGAGTATTAAAATATAATTCAATTACAAAGAAAGCCGACGGTTAAATAATTCTCTACAAACCGTTAGCTCCGCAGCTCAGTGACAATAGCTACACTGCCTTACGCATCGCAGATCGCGAGTTCGATTCCCGCCCATAACAAAACTTGCGCGACGAAAACAACATTAGTTCCGTCTCTGGTGTTAAAATTCATTACATGTTTGTATTTTAATAAATAAAGACCAAAAGTAGCAGATATCTGGAAACCACAACGCAAGCCATGTCCAGTTCCTCCGTCAGATGGCGCTGCTCGAAAGCGTCCACCAAAAATGCAGTAAAAACCTGCCTTGCACATCGTAGATCGCGAGTTCAATGCCACGCCCAGATTATTCCAATTAGGTGATGCTGCTCGAAAACGTTCACCAAAACGCAGTCAAAACCCTGCCTTGCACATCGTAGATCGGGTGTTCGATTCCCCACGACAAAACTTGTGCAACGAAAGCAAACATTATTTTAATTGAAGAATTAAGTTAATCTTACCTGAAGTAAACTCGTACCGAAGAATCAGTTATTCTATTTTGTGCTCCTTCTCAAACCCTATTTATCTAAGATAATACACATAATACAAATATAAATAAACAAGAAGACGTACTTTCTTCCGCGTTTCCACCTATAAATTTACCGTGCACGTAAGTTATTAATTAACTAATAAACAAGACTGACGGTCTTGTCGTAGTCGACCTAGGTCTCTCTTAGATGTTTTCATGAGCCGAAGCTCTGAATGTAGTTTGAGCTAAATTACTAGAAAGACACATATGTTAACATCGCAAAGTGTCTAGCTCCTCCTTTATATTGTTCATCAAAAACATCGCTAAAGTAATACACAACATAAACAAATTACCATGGTCAGAGATACTTTTCAGATTATTTTAAATTAAATAATGATCCAGAAGAGTCAGTATGTTAACACCGCTAGGTTTCAAAACTCCTCTGTTAATTCTACTTACCCAGACCGCCTTCAAATTAACACAATTTCACAACAACAAGAAAACAATTACTTTTAAAATTATATTTAGCCAACCAAAGAATAAGATGGGTCTGTATGTTAACCCCGGAAGGACCTCCCTTTAATATCGACTGCTCCCTGGCTGGCCTCTGACTAGTCATCTACACTCCTCAATTTCCGACGCTGACTGACTGACTAACCGACCGACTGACTGACTGACTCCGACTGACTGACCCCGAGACGCTCCCGTTCCTTGTATTTATACCCTTGAGTCCTAAAAAATCCCCGGGTTTACGATGCCTATTTTTTTTGTTTGGTCGCCCGACAAGCGCTCGGCGGCATTCCTCAAAGGAATCCTATTTGTTTGAAAAAGCCGATCCATTCCTTTGACAGAAACCGAAACTACGTATGAGTCATGTTTTAAATATAATTCTTTATTTTGTTTATAGAAAAGTGACGGGGTAGCTATGCTGGACCGTTACAGCCGACCCCCAAAATTTACGCAGGTGTGAATTTTTTCAACCGTAGAAAATTTTAAAAAATATTTTCTAATAAGAATATAAATTATGACAATAACAACCTTAAACTTGGAATACTCATCTTCTAATATGTCAATATTTTACTTCAGACACTGAAAATGTATGTGCGTTAATAGAGTCGTAAACCCTGCCAGAATTTGAAGATTCTATCAAAAAAGGATTAAAAAAAAGAGAGAAAATTATTTTAATAATTGTTACTATCATTATTTACTCACATCACCTTAAGTTGAATTTGTAGCGGCCAGTGAGTAAGAATAGAATCTCAATGAACGGCCATTGAATGAAGAAATTCATTCGAATGAATTAAAAAATCTGTAATCTTCCTTATTCGTATCAATATACGAATACAAATTCTAAAAGTATGTTTAAATATTATTATTATATATATTCTTTTTTAACAACTTACACTGTGGAAGTTTTTTTTTTTTTTTTTATTTCTTATTTCACTCTCCAGATTTCTTATCCAAAAGGTTGACAACTCCAGCGATAATGCGTGTACCTATTGTGTATACATCGTGATGTATACTGTGTTTTTAAACCAATCTTAGAGTCATCGTTAACTGGACCAGGAACCAAGCTTTATAGTAAACTCAAAAATGCTTAATCTACCCCTCCGTCAAGATGATCGTTTTCTGGTTGAAGAGCGAGTTTGTGAGGCTCACTTTCTCTAGTAGAACGCTGAATGGGTTAGTCGGCAAAAGTGGAATCACGCGCTCCGTTTACTTACTAAGCGAAACAGCCCTTCGGTCGATTAGATACACCTTATAGACTTTGGCATAAAAAAATCATAGATTAGAATACCCCACTCGGGCTGATCACAGTTAACAACTCGTCCTCGAATTGGAGCCGGTGGAGTGTATTTAGTTATCGGCTTATTGTCGTGTAGAGTATGAACCTTTATGAAACCAGGACAGCCCTGATGAGACACGTAACCTAACACCAAATTCTTCATCATAGCAGTTCTTTGTGAGTGTAATGTGTGTCCAAAATAGAATACTGCAGATCATTTCAACGCCAAGATACTGTCGAATTATAGAGGCCCTCCTATATCTTTAACTACAACAGTCACTCTATTCATACATCAATCACAAAATACTCCCTCATTCGCTTCCATACACGTTAATTAACAATTGTTTCATAACACACACGCAATACTCCAACTTTTACAGTACTTCTACGCCACCCATATAATCCGACAGTCATAACTTGTGTTAAAACTACGAAGAAGAGCATACAAGAACTACGCTTTTTTTTTTTTTTTTTTTTTTTTTAACCTTTTTTTTTTTCTTTTTTTTTTTTTTTTTAGTTGTCATCCACTAATCTGAGTAACAGATTTCAATACTGTTTAACAATCCTTTATGTTTTTGAAAGCTACTATTCTCTACTACTATTTGAGTTTTTTTTTTTTTTTATTATGTCACTATTATTATATTTTTATTTATGTATATAAATATAACAAATAAAACATAATTATGTGTTGTGAATTTTCATTAATTATTAATTTGATTTAATATAAATATATATTTTATATATATTTATATCTAACCTAACTTTTTTTTTTCCGAACCTAACCTAACCAAAGTTTTTTTTTTTTTCCCGGAGCCTAACCTAACCTTTTCCTTTTTTTTTTTTTTTTTTTTTTAATTATTTATTTTGTCAGTTTTATTATTATAATATATTTATTTATTTTATATAACAACTAAAACAATTTTTGTTGTGAATTTGCAATATAACAACTAAAACAATTTTTGTTTTGAATTTGCATTAATTATTAATTTGAGTTAATATTAATATATATAATTATATTTTTTTTAGGGTTATTACTTCTTTGTTCTCATTATATTCTCGTATAATCGAGAATATGCTATGTACTTAATCGAGTCAATTTTCAACTACCGGGCACCTGGATTATACATAAAAAAATACCTATATCAAAATAATATGTTGAAGAGTAGTAGATTCCCAAAAAATTTGAAAAATGTCCGTGATGTCGTTATGTGTATATCTTCTAAGTCCCTCGTCTTTTTTTTCTTTCGATTGATATGTATTCATTAACATATTTATTACTGTTTAACATTGAAAACATATCAATAATTTAACATTGAAAAATTATCTAAAGTATTTTTTTTTTCTAATAAGATTTGAATAAGAATTCTAATTGGAAGACTTATATATCCTCAGGAATTTGTAGCGTATTAAAAAATTAAATTCTATTCTAATTCTATCTTACAAGTCATTCAAATAGTTAGATTTTATAACTTCTTTATTTACAATCCTTAATAATACAAAACCTGTAATAATATACAGTATCATGTATTTTATTCTTCTTTGAATATCTATTTCCTGGCAATAGCACCAATTTTAGATTATTAATTAATGTCTGTAATATCGATCACATCCATAAATATAACGAAACTCACAACAATAAAATCCAATTGAAATTATTTTCTCTGCAACTGTGAAATATTCAAAATCAAAGTCAAATATAAATAAAGAAACGCCCGGAAACGTCAACATCATTCAAAACACAAAGCCACGCGCACCCATCGACAAGCCCGACGCCCATTCAAACCCGATCTTCGTCCGACCCTCCATGGAGAAGAACAGTCAAGAAACCCCTAATTATATATGATATATTTTTTAATCGAACTGTCGACCCCCCGTTTGTATATTTTGTAATGATTTTGAAATTAACTGCATTAATCGTAGAAATGATGAATATGATTAGTCATCCATCTATTTATCAGTTATACTTCCCCACGTAATAGTAATTGTACAAAACTTGCAGATGCTTGCAGAAAATTAAATACTTACTACATATATTATGTAACTACCTAATTAAATGTTTTCATTTTATACACCTGACGTTGTACCGAACCTATTGTAATATCTATCCCATTGTTTATGAAGTTACTAGATACGTATTCGTAATATCTCAAAATCTGTAAACAGAATTATACGCATTTATAAAAACACTAGTTTTGCACGCGTCTTCGCCCGCGTATGATACAGCAAAATATAACTATTAGATCAGCGTCATGGATCAGTCTCATTTTATCACGTTGTGAACTAATGCTAGCATCTATCCATCAGGAACAGTACTTATTTTTTCTAGATGAAAAGTATCCCTATGTGCTGATTTATTTGAGTAGTTAAAGCTGAGGCAACAATTTAACAAACAAACTCACATCCATACCTACAATATTAAGGACTGTTAGTTAACTTGAAAGCATAACTAACTTTATTTAAGCAGTGAAATGACGCACACGCATAGGTACTTAGTCAATATGAAATTAATCTGAGTGTCCTAGCTAAGTCTAGCAATAAAAATTTAATTACCTAAATACTATTATTCTAAACGGAATAGTTTCTACTCAAACGTCAAACTTGCTTTGGATATTTAGCTCGACTTTAAGACATGATTTCCCTATTATTATTTTCCATTGTCATGGAATTACGCTTCACAATTTGCGTGTCATATTTGCGCAGGAGCTATGCTTATTGAAATAGGTACTGTTAAAGATCGAGTCGAACGATCGCTAACTGATGTAGAGGATATGTGATTGAAATAGACTCGAATTTATTATACTTTTTACGAACCGAATCCACATTTGATATAAATCCAAATTTGTTTAATGAACCAATTATCCGCATACATACATAATCCCGACGTGCGCAGTAAATCTAAAAATAAATAATACCTACTAAAAGAACTAAGTCTAACGATAAAAAGATTGTACAGTATGTATGTATGTATGTGTGTATGTAACCTAAATCGCAGGTCGCAATACTTGTTATTATTACATGTCAAATCATCCGGGGAAGCGCCGCCACCATACCCACTTCTGACGCGAAGCAATAACGCATGTAGACATAACGAGAAAGAGAGAGACATAACATTTAGATATTCACTATACCTTTTCGAGTTACGAATACCTAGGATGTCACTTAGGTCTTATTCTAGGACCTAAGTTGTTTTGCTTGTGAAGAGCAGAGGTATCACTCAACACCAGGTGGGCCATCTGCCGATACCTTAACTCTATCACGGCTCACAATAGAAAGACGCTAGATTTTTGACTGGCCTCATAGCTCAGTTGGTTAGTAACTCTACCTTCCGCATCGCAGATCGGGGTTCAATCCTCACTCAGAACAGACATTTATGTGACATTTGTAACATTGACATTCGTTCCGTGTCCGAGTCCTAATATATATACCACATGTATGTATTTACAAAAGAAAAGCATATAAGTATTACATCAGCTATCTGGTTCCCATGACACAGCTATGCTTAGCTTACCTTGGGGCCAGATGGCGCCGCGTGAAATGCCCACCATTATTTATTTATTTATCATATAAGTTCTACCTACGTGTGTTTCATATTTTATTTATTACATTAATGGTTTTATTCTATACTAGCTGTTGCCCGCAACTTCGTCCGCGTGGAATTCGGTTCCATCACGCACCCAGCAAAAAGCGGCTACTTCAATACCACAAACAGACACTCCACTTTTATTTCTTTGTATGGATTTTAGTTTTGTACTGTTTCGTGATCTCTAAAACATATAGATACTATGTAATTTAGTGAACTTTTCATTAGAATTGTTTTGCTTGTATTGTACCTAGAAATTTTATTACTCCCCAATTTTAATTTTACTTTGATTTCTTTAAAAAAAACCCCTGTGTATAATAAAGAGACTTGTACGGGACGCTTCGTACCGAGGTAATAAAATTGAAAGCGGTAAACAATATGGCGGCCTACCTTACAATCCTTTGTTCTTATCTTGCTGGTTTTTTCCACGTAGCGAGTTATTAGCTACTGCCTACGTGTAAACACCAGATGTTAAAACCGTTGTTATTACTTGTTCGACTTAGTGTTTCCTATTGTCTATTTATTATGCGTGCTATCCTAATACTAAAGCGATGTCGTTGTTCGTACGGGACAAGAATATCTTTCCTTTCATAGTAAATGACTTTAAATCGTAGGATAGTTATTGAACATCTACAATCATGTATCACTAATATGTATTAAGAATTTTACCCAATTTTTCCCTTGATAAATTTACACCAGATATATATATAATATATGTATCTTAAAAACGAGAACCTATTTAGATGAATTTTAATTATTAATAAATCTTGATGCCTTGTTGGTAGATAAATAATTGTGTTACCTATCTAGATTGTCCCTTTGGCCAATTTTTAAACTATGTAGGTATTTACTTTTGAAATATTACAACTTGAAATTACGACCCCCCAATATTTAGACATTATCACCGTTTGTACAATAAATGCATGTTAATCATGTTTTAATGCAGATAACAACCATATAATATTTTGACCCGCTAATATTTTAACTTTTCTACCTATAATCTTTGTCCATTTAATAAGACAATAGAATATACCTATTTGTTAAGTTAATGTTTATGGAAACGCAAAACCTCGAAAACAATATCCGTTATTTATTTTCCAACGCTACCTTTATTACCTAGATTACCTAAACTTTATCTAAGCAAAAATTCGACTCGACTTAATTCCTCTCCATTTTCACGTCAACAAATTGTGCGAAAGGATTCGCAACACTATAACTAAGTCTTACATCATAACAAACCCAAACTATTTATATTGACCCTAAAAGAATAACACTATAAACAAACCTAAATAAATAAGTGACCTGAGAAATATTTTGTAATGACCTAAACTTTAGATAAAGTAAATTGTTATAAAATAGTAAAATATGATTTAGCAAAGTAGACTTTAATGTTATCGTTTTAAAGTTCAACCTAAATTTACAAATAAAACTATGAAATATGGAGGATATAATTAGTTTTTTTTTTTATTCATTTATTATTATTATTTAGATTAATAAGACAATAATCCTGGTCACGGCACCAAATTGTAACAACCCCCCCCTTAGATGTTAACCCCCGACAACTCACCACTACCACGCACCTATTTTTAAATCTACCGCGCCTAATCGACTCCGCTATCTCCGTTGGGTTTGTTATGAAATATATGGCCTTGGCTTGATCGCTAGTTTAAGGTAGGACCTACATTGTGTTTCCGTAATAACTCAGATTCTTTTGAGGAATTGAAGTCTATACCTAACTAGATTGACCTAAGTTTACCTGACTTTAAATATGCCTAACTATTAGTATCGAGCTACATAACTATAATATAACTATAATAATTAGGAATGAGAACCCGCGAAATATAAATTAGATGGTTAATTAAGTAGGTACCTATCTTATTTAGTCAACTACAATAAACGTGGTAAAATGTTACATGGGTAATTCTTCATTGAAAAGTGGTAAAAAGTTACATGGATAATTCTTCATTGAAAACAAGACATAGTACATCGAGACCTAGGTTAAACCTAAAGGATTCTATGAATTTCCTAAGATATGATTTAGTATAGTTTACACAAACTTAGGAGAGTAGAATAAATAAAAGATGTTATATCGACTTTACTTAGAAATAAATCTGTTTTAGAATATTTAAATAGTTCTTTTGACGCCATGTTTGTTATATTTCTCTTGCGACAAATGTACAGGGTGTGTATCGAGAGGTTACTTTAAATTGCGCATTAGTTCGGTTAGTCTGACCTAGAGCCACACTCGTGGTAAGTTTCTCTCACTTATAAGGACAGACTAAAAAACTATGCATCACTCATACAAACAATAGGGAGATAAGCCCCCCCCGGTCCTCCACCTTCCCCATAGACCAGCCCTGGCCACCAAAGAAGTATTCTTTGTTACTTCTTGATACATTCCCCCTTAAATTTGTTATAAATTTAATGATATAACGTTTCTCATCAAAACTCCAATTACCATGGAAATCGCATCGTTTTTCGACACCTTTCTTAGGCTTTAGAGCAGACAATATTAGTCCTTTCTGACATCACCATGACTAAATAATCATTACTCATACTAATAAATATAAATATGTTCCGATACAAGAACACAAGAGGCTTTCTTACCCTTAGAGCTATAAGATCAGCTGTTAATACGTCTCACATGGACAACAACGTAATTCGAACAATAAAGTGACATCTACCATTTCAGCTATAGATCAGGCCACGGGGATACCTCCCAGGTTGTACGAAGTACTTAGTTTTATATACAGCTTTCTTACCATTACAGCTATAAGATCAGCCTTTACACGTCTCACTTGGACAACAAATGTAATTCGAACAATACATGTAAAGTGACATCTACCATTTCAGCTATAGATCAGGCCACGGGGATACCTCCCAGATTGTACGAAGTACTTAGTTTATGTACCTTCTAAATCGTTACAACATAGCAACAGTCATTCAGATCACATTTCAGTCTTCAAGGACCAATATTGAGTTAAACAAAAGACAACTCTGTTTAACCTTACTTATATCGGACACACGTCTTTTGATAAAGTAGGTAAAACGTAATTATATTAAAATACTTTAATGTACATATGACTAAAATGTCAAGTTGTATGTTATGCAAAATTGTTCAACAAACTTTTTAATGTATATTCAAACTAGGATTTATAATCCCTAGGTCTCAGACTTACTATATCTTTTAGAGACTAAATATATTTGAGTAAATCCACGCTCCAGTTCATCAATATCAATACTTAGATTTAACAAACTCCAGTATTCAAACTTAACTTATATAGCAGGCACACATTTTAGATAAAATAGGAAAGAGTATTAAAATATAATTCAATTACAAAGAAAGCCGACGGTTAAATAATTCTCTACAAACCGTTAGCTCCGCAGCTCAGTGACAATAGCTACACTGCCTTACGCATCGCAGATCGCGAGTTCGATTCCCGCCCATAACAAAACTTGCGCGACGAAAACAACATTAGTTCCGTCTCTGGTGTTAAAATTCATTACATGTTTGTATTTTAATAAATAAAGACCAAAAGTAGCAGATATCTGGAAACCACAACGCAAGCCATGTCCAGTTCCTCCGTCAGATGGCGCTGCTCGAAAGCGTCCACCAAAAATGCAGTAAAAACCTGCCTTGCACATCGTAGATCGCGAGTTCAATGCCACGCCCAGATTATTCCAATTAGGTGATGCTGCTCGAAAACGTTCACCAAAACGCAGTCAAAACCCTGCCTTGCACATCGTAGATCGGGTGTTCGATTCCCCACGACAAAACTTGTGCAACGAAAGCAAACATTATTTTAATTGAAGAATTAAGTTAATCTTACCTGAAGTAAACTCGTACCGAAGAATCAGTTATTCTATTTTGTGCTCCTTCTCAAACCCTATTTATCTAAGATAATACACATAATACAAATATAAATAAACAAGAAGACGTACTTTCTTCCGCGTTTCCACCTATAAATTTACCGTGCACGTAAGTTATTAATTAACTAATAAACAAGACTGACGGTCTTGTCGTAGTCGACCTAGGTCTCTCTTAGATGTTTTCATGAGCCGAAGCTCTGAATGTAGTTTGAGCTAAATTACTAGAAAGACACATATGTTAACATCGCAAAGTGTCTAGCTCCTCCTTTATATTGTTCATCAAAAACATCGCTAAAGTAATACACAACATAAACAAATTACCATGGTCAGAGATACTTTTCAGATTATTTTAAATTAAATAATGATCCAGAAGAGTCAGTATGTTAACACCGCTAGGTTTCAAAACTCCTCTGTTAATTCTACTTACCCAGACCGCCTTCAAATTAACACAATTTCACAACAACAAGAAAACAATTACTTTTAAAATTATATTTAGCCAACCAAAGAATAAGATGGGTCTGTATGTTAACCCCGGAAGGACCTCCCTTTAATATCGACTGCTCCCTGGCTGGCCTCTGACTAGTCGTCTACACTCCTCAATTTCCGACGCTGACTGACTGACTAACCGACCGACTGACTGACTGACTCCGACTGACTGACCCCGAGACGCTCCCGTTCCTTGTATTTATACCCTTGAGTCCTAAAAAATCCCCGGGTTTACGATGCCTATTTTTTTTGTTTGGTCGCCCGACAAGCGCTCGGCGGCATTCCTCAAAGGAATCCTATTTGTTTGAAAAAGCCGATCCATTCCTTTGACAGAAACCGAAACTACGTATGAGTCATGTTTTAAATATAATTCTTTATTTTGTTTATAGAAAAGTGACGGGGTAGCTATGCTGGACCGTTACAAAGTCACATCGCTTGTTATGGGCAGAGGTTACCACTTAACACCAGGTGGGCCGTCAGCTCGTTCCGTAACTGTATTACAAAATACTTCCACCAATTGGTGGGAAATTGCTAAAGACTGGGATGTGTGGAAGGAATTGGGAAGACTTTGCTCAGCAGTGGGACAGTATAGGGTAGGAAAAAAACTTTATCATGACGACTCTCTCTCTCTGTTTTTATTTGCTTACTCACTCTCTCACATTCTTATAGGTTTTTTCACCTAATCATATTACTGACGTCACGAGATTTCCCGTCGAGATCATCATGATGGGCTAAAAACCCGTCCCGTGAGACTTTATTGTGGTAATACAATAGTTAGTGGATTTAGCGCAGATTGCAGATAACTACCATAGTACCACGGTCAGTCGTGCGTGGATTAAATGTTTAAAATGTAACCGAAAGTATGTTATCGTTTACATAATTTGGGGAAAGTAATGCTTACTCTTTTGGAGATAATGACTGTGGTTATGATTCATGGGTACCCGGAATAAGTCTCTGAGTTTTTTAATTAAAAAGCGAAATCAAACAAATTAATATTTTACACATTTTATTCACATCATAAATAATTCGTATTTATTATTATCTATTTACATTTTAGGTACAAGCTCATATTACGTTCAACATTTTAACTATCAACTTTAAGGCGGTTGATTACACGGAGCTTCATCAAAATTTGTTCCCCAAGGATTAAGGCTTAGGGTGCGCCATAAATTAACGAGATTTCTTCAAAATGAAACATTTCGCAGATGCTTTCTTCCGGGGGAAATTTATTAATAATCGCGACCTTATTTATAGACGGAAAAGAAAGCCAGCTTTTTTATCATTTAAGCTTTGAAATTTGCCAGCAGTCATTGCATCAGTATTTTCAGATTGCTGTAATACTGATCGAAGGCTTACAATGTACCTACCCACATATTTAAGAGTAAAGTACAGCGTAAAGTTCGGCCGGTTTAACTTAACTGCCCGAAACTTTGTACGTTACGCTGCTCAACACATTTTTTAGGGACCAAACATGGGTAGAAAGGAGAGATTATGTTCACCTGCGATCACTATACTGTCTCTATGTAGCTTCAGAACAGCAAGGGTCAAAGCAAGTAAGTTTAAAGATCTAATTTGAATAGTGTCGCAGACGGTCGCAGACGCCAGAACAACCTTCTCGTTGGTTCTGTATGTAAAGGCTACCATTGACGATACGTCCATTTAGTAGACTTCCTTTTGGATGCACTCCAAATGGAAATTTATCCAGATACGGTACCATTCACAATACTTCCATTTGGATGCATGGCGTCACTTCGAACTTTGCAATCGTACGGAACGGAAATAAATAATACTATGGATAACAATACTTTACTGGTAGCAGCAGCTGTGTGTATTTTATTAAAAAGACAAAAAAAACCTAAGAGAAAGTGGATGAAGGATTGGTTGAAACAAAGAAATACTTTTACACATACCAACTTATTGTCTGAATTGTCTCTAGAGCCCACTGATTGGAGAAACTTCTTAAGAATGGACGAACAGACGTATTTCAAATTACTTGGACTTGTGACGCCAATAATAATAAAACAAGATACTAATATGAGGCAAGCCATAACTGCTCACGAAAGGCTATGTGCTACACTTCGTTTTTTAGCCTCAGGAACGACATATGAAAATCTGAAATTTGAAACTGCAATTTCTGCACAGTGCCTGGGAACCATTATTCCAGAAACTTGCAAGGCAATCATAACGGTTTTGAAGAGTTATATGAAGGTAAGTAAATAATACAATGTGTATTTAGTATTTTTATTATCGAGTATTACAATCATTTATTAGAGTAAAAGTAACATATTTAAAAGTAATTATTTAGTGTTGTCTGAATCTGTGTCGCCTACAGCGGTAACAAATGCTTCATACAATAAATTATGGTGCTGTTGTGAAGATCCAGGCTCATTCACTGAATTATTCACAAAAACAGAATTGTCATTATTCTGGTTTGGCAGATTCATATATATTTGCGAATTATTTGCATTGTTCTGGTTCAAATGGGTATCTACAATGTGCGAATGAATAGTTAAATTGTTGGTCTCAGCCATGAATATCGCATCATTAATTATTTTTTGGCAGTATGTAGCCATCATTGCCGGCAAATTTCTTAATTTTTCTGCAATATGTTCACCAAATGAGTCATATTGCTGTTTCACTTGTGGAGGTTCTTCCAATTTTTTTGCTATCTTTGTTAGAACATAGTCAGCTTGGGCTTTGGTTTTTCTTGTTTGAGTCCTTGACGATGAAGCCACACTACTTTGTGAAAGTGGCGATGGCACATTCATTGATACACTGGTTTCAGTTTCATCATCGTTCATCTGAAAAAAAAAAATGTTTTTGTTACAGATGCCAGATACTGAAGAAGAATGGAGGAAAATCGCAAAGGACTTTGAAGAAAGATGGCAGTTTCCTAATTGTTTAGGGGCTATAGACGGAAAGCATATAAGGATAATACCACCTCCAGGTAGTGGTTCCTATTTTTGGAATTACAAGAATTTCAATAGCATTGTGTTAATGGCTTGTGCAAATGCCAACTATGAATTTATATGGTGTGAAGTTGGTACAAATGGTCGAGTTTCAGATGGAGGAGCCATACAGAATACAATTTTTTATGAAAAATTACTGAGAAAGGAACTTAACATCCCCAATGATGACTCCCCAATGAGGTGTCAAAACAGCCACACTAAACTACCTTTTGTATTTGTAGGAGATGAAGCTTTTGCTCTACGAAGTGATTTTATGAAGCCATTTAGCAGAGCAGCTCTGACAAAAGAAAGAAAAATTTTCAATTATAGGTTGTCAAGAGCTAGGCGAATAATAGAAAATGTATTCGGTATTATGTCACACCGTTTCAGAATCTTTCATACTGCTATAAACTTACGTTTAGATAGAATAGATCTAGTTGTTTTAACTTGCTGTCTCCTTCACAATTTTCTTAGAAAATCTAGCTCCCCTTATGCAACGGATAATGTATTCGATATTGACATCAATACTAATGATTCAACTTCTGCAATCGGTTTTACTTCATTAAATATTACAAATAGGAATGCCAGCAGTAATGCAAAAAATGTAAGGGAAGCCTTTGTGCAATATTTTAATGGGGAAGGTAGTGTCAGTTGGCAAGATGATAAAATAGTATAACGTATGCATGTACCTCAGCACTATCTTCAAATGGCATGTCATCGAGGATGGAATTCACTGATCTTGTGACCCTTGGTACATCCACATCTGCTAAGAAAAACATTTCACTGTAGTACCACAACTTAGGGACGTGAATTTCTGCTGTTCCTGCACCAGATCTTTCTGATGCCTTAACCTGTAACACAATATAAAGTCGGTTCAAATATAATAAATAAGTAATTAAGCAATTCGTTAACCATGTTAACATAAACTCCTAATTTTAATGTACCTATATTAATGATCGAAGACTTGAAATAAATATTCTATTTTATTGTGTTATTTTATTTGTCTACACATATTACAAATAACTACCGAAACGAATAATTTTCTATAAATTTACAACACATACCTTATTTAATTCCTTTTTAAAACAATTTCTTAAAGTGGTAATCTTTTTTTTAACCGTATCTAGGTTAGCTTCTGGATCCTTTGTTTTAAACAATTCCAACAAAGCATTCATCGCTGCATTTCTCTTTTCTCTGTTGTGATAATCAGGATGTTTTACTTGCCATAAACATGGATATGATTTATATTTTTCTATTACTTCCAACACAAAGTCACGCGCGGACAAAGACATAATAAAATAAATAAATTATAACGCTTGACAAATGCACAGCACATGCACCACCATCGACATCAAAACATAAACTGAAACAATAAACTCAAAAAAATGGACGCCGTTTCGCCCATTCACGGACAATTCGGACTGCTTCCATATGGCGTGGCACACGTTTCTGACATTGACGGACGGCCGCGGATGACGTCCATTTGGCCTGGACGCATGGATTTCAATCCGTTTGGAAATCCAGACCTGGACGACGTCCATTCAATTGGCATACGTTTTTCACATTCACGAAACGATTTTGGAAGACGTCCACTCCATTTGGATTGATGGCCGCATCGTCAATGGGCACCTTAACACAAAAACTACACAATTTTTTTTAAAATGCAGCTGTCTCTTTGAAAAACTCGTTTACTCTGTCACCAATGAAGTTGACACTTCTGTCATACGAACTCATCACAATCCAAGCTGACCCAATATTTCTATCCGAATACACAGAATGTTTCATGATCAATCAGAACATGAGGATGTTTTGCAGCAGTCTGATTGGTGAGGACCTGCAGAGCGCGCGGCCTCGCGGGCACGAGTACCGTCTCACGCACATCGCGAACTGCCTGAAATATGGAAAGGATTTACGTCAATTGCAGCTCACTTCACTGCGAACGTGTGTTTTCTCTTGCTGTGTCGGTTTTTTTTTGAATGAATTATTCGACTACGTATCCGGCGAAGTCAACATGGCGTCCCGGTCAACTATGGTTCTTAAAAGTTACCTACTGTTTGGTCTACAAGAAAAAGGCTTAAGGATGTTGTTCAAGGCACAATTTAGAACCTGTCTCATCTTCCTCGTCAGACCAACTCCTCTAGAATTCGTGAGAAATCCCCAGACACAGAACAAACATCAATGCTCGTCACAGAAATGTTTGTCCTGGGTGGGAATGGAACCAACGATTTACAGAAGGCAGAGTTACTAACCAACTGAGCAGTCATCGAGCTAGTTCGTTTCTGTTTTATATACCTGTCGCAGTCGCAGAGTCTGGCAGCGCATCCGTTGATGAGTTTGTTCTGGGAGTGGTAGTTCTCGAGCGCGCACAGCGGCCGGTTCCGGTAGCACTTCCAGTAGTAAGGCTGGAGGTACACCGTGTACAGCGGACAGTAGATGTTCTCGTAGCACTTGTCGTGCATCTTGCAACATCTGCAAGTTAAGATCAGTTCAGTTGGAATACATTTGAATTGAGATAATTGACGGATTGAGGGCTGGATTTGTTCTGGAAATGGAAGGAGGTAATACCGAAAATCGGTAAATGGATAGGGTTTGAACAGGTGTCAAACTTAGCGTGAAGCACGCGTGACCTTATGTTTTGAATATTATCGTTTCCAAGTCATTTCATAGAAATGACCATAACTTTCTATGGAAATAAAGTTTTTGACTTTGACTTTGACTTTAAAATATAATCCTGGGACATGGTACACACCTGTCAATCCCATCAGTGGGCCTGCCAGCCCCCAGGAAGCCGCAGTAACACCCGTAGCCCTTGTAAGCGAGCGGCTCGCACCCCGTCGCGCAGAATATCATGTTGTACAGGTGAAGCACGCCTCTCTTGCCGCGGTCGCCTTTATTTATATACGTCTGAGGGTTGATTGTCCTGTTGGATGAATATATCGCGATGAAATTTTATTTTTATGTAATTGAAGTCACGGAACGAGCTGACGGCCCACCTGATGTTAAGTGGTAACCGCCGCCAATAGACAACAGCAATACGACTCAAGTCATGTCATGTCATTATGCCGTGGTACGAGATGACTCAAGTAGTATTGCGTTGCGTCCATCACCTCGAGACGGGGATGTTACGTCTCATGCGCCTGCATAGCTGTTGGTTGCTCGTTAAGGACATCTCACCTTCAGATTTATTATTCAACATAAAACTACTTATCTGACTTTGAAACGAAACCTTTAAGGTTAGTGGCCTTAAACCCCATTTTTTAGTATTTATAACCTCTAAATTGTCTAAATAAATTCATAAAGTCGTAGCAGACATTTTGTTGGTTATGATTGGGCAGTAGCCTTAAGAGTTTTAGTAATATATAATATAATATACAGTAATATATATAATACATATAATAATAATAATAAAACTTAACCTTTCAAGACGTGATTAGCATGTTATCAATAGCCCCGTTTTAAATTTCCAAATATGTTCACTCACCTAACTCCTTTCCTGTAATCTTCTTCGGGCACACTGTACCTGAACGGATCCCTAGCGAAACCCACCAGCAGCTGCCCACTTCCCTCGTCTTCTACGTAATCAAATTCTTCGCTCACTTCATTTCCTTTGGTTTCATCGCTATAACTGAAAGTAAGAAATTATTTTCCGTTAAGACGAGCACAATAGAATTTGAAACTAGTTCTAACTTTTTCATGTTATTAAGCGGTAACTTCTTTCTTTTAGGGTCCAGGGTCAGGTCAGAGGAGGTGAGTAAAGGTATGTAGAAAAAAAAAATTGTAAATACTTTAGGTTGCTTTGCAATGCACCACTCTCTCACACACACACACACACACACACACACAAGATAGAACATCTCGTGCGTCTGTAATTTCACCGGCACCGGGTCGGGTTAATTCATGCTGTCTACTACCCTTTTGTCACCCTCACTAGTGGACAGCGAAAAAATCCTAGGTAGCTTCCCAACCAAAGTCTATTAATAAAAATATTTATGACGAAACAAACATTTCTTAAAGATGATCTGTTCATATCATATAATTAATGGTTACTGCTCAGAAGTCTAGTTTACAAAAAGGGACACACTTACCTATAAATATGATTATCTACGTAAGTGCTATGTGAGGGGGTGTATGGCCGGGGGTAGTGCTTTAACTGTGCGTACTCCGTGACGTTGTAGATCTGCTCGTAAGTGAGGCGGCCTGCCCATTCTGAAAACAAAGAAAAAAATACATAAAGTTTATAATTTTCCAAGACATGTGCATAAAATACTCTTTGAGGCGCGTTGTTATTATGGTCAGTAAATATAGTGTCACAAATTCGTTAAAGTTGGCTAATCGGCCACCATTTGCGATATTTCGTGTCAGCATTGGTTGATCGTGCATGTAATTACAGTCACCTTTACATAAATATGTACGTAGCTCTTGAATCGGCTGCTACGTGATAGGCAAGGTAAACTTAGTATGTCGATTTTGTCTCGATTACTAAAATAGTATGACTGGCCTCACAGGTCAGTTGGTAGTAACGCTGCTTTCTGCGCTGTAGGTCGTGGGTTCAATGTTTGTTCTGTGTCTGGGTGTTAATATGTATTATATGTATTTACAAAAAAGTATATAAGTATTATATCAGTTGTCTGGTTCCTATGATTTTGATTATGATTTATATTGACTTGTAACTTTGTTACGAATAAATGAACTATGAACTATGATACAAGGTATACTTTGCTTACTTTGGGGCTAGATGGCGCTGTGTGAAATTTCTACCAATATTATTATTATATAAAACAACTTTCTGTAGAAAATATATTTCTCAAAACTAGTTTTTACAAACCGACCCTGGATACCATCGAGGGCTATAGTAATCAAGACAAAATCAACGAGTTATAGATAAAGTTATATTCAAAAGTTAAGGTAAGTTCCTATATGAGACCACCTCCTCGTTAACTTATTATTGCATTGTCATCTAAGTTACACATGTGTTCTAAACTTCAGCTCAATCGTTTGTAGGGCTAACTAGTCTATAATTCTATAAATAAACATACAAACGTCGCAAAAAACTTGTAAATAAAGAATCACTTTGATTTTTATCGGTTTCAGGCTTGAAGTTTTTTTTTGGGACAACCTATGAAAGATATATAAAAGAGAAAGGAGAAACAAACATACACTGTATTTACTGAGTCCACGCGAGCAAAGCCGCGCTGTAAAGCTAGTATTCCAGTAAAAAGCCAGTTAATCACCTAACAAGAGGAAAAAGGTGACCGGTCAGTGGCGAGATTGAATGCCCTTTAAATGAAGTGAACCCGCTTTCATATGATGCGCTCTGCAATCTCACTGATTACGTATCCGTGTTCAACCGAAGGAGCTTTTTACAAGCTTTTATTATGTAACTTACTTATATAGTGGCTGACCTCACAGCTCATTTGGTAGGAACCCTGCCTTCTGCGCTGTAGGTCGTGGATTCAAATCCCACCTAGGACACACATTTGTATGACGAACATAGAGGTTTGTTCTGTGTCTGGGTGTTGATATGTATAACAAAAAAGTATATAAGTATTATATCACTTGTCTGGTTCCTATGATATAAGCTGTGCTTAGCTTACTTTGGTGCTAGATGGCGCTGTGTGAAATGTCCACCAATATTATTATTTATAATATATAAATATAAATATAAAAATCTAGATAACTTTAAATATTCTATTCGAGTCACTTTCTTTCTTTTTCTTTTGTAAATCAATTCACGCACTTGTTGACCGTTCGACTGAGGTGAATTTTGGCAGACCCATGTCACTTTTAGTTGCAGGAGAACTTATGCCAATTTCGTCTGGGGAAATACTGCCATAAGGCATAAGGCATCTACTGAATTTTATTATAGAAATTAATTTACAGATAGCTAATTACGCCAATAGGTACCTTTTTTATTTTGCATTATATAACTTTTCTCAAAAAATAATTATCATTACAATAAATTCATTACTTTCTTCATTACTTTGCTATACTATATATAAGTACTATGAACTATCAATAATATATAGAAGGCGTACCATTACTAACACTACTACTACTATACAAAGTAACTACACAACTGTAGATAACTCAAAGGTGTCTTTGTGTTCTAGTACGCTGTTCGAGTCATTATTATCTGAACACTATTATTCCAAATGTATCTCGGTAGATTTCATCAAAAGGAATCGTGTATCAGAGGCCGCTTCGTTCGCTCGACTGCGCTGGGGTAATGAAGATCTTATATTGATAGTAGTTATACGAATACAATAAAATTGTTTATTGATATAGGGATACAAGTAAATTCGGCTCAGCCTCCTGTTTTAATTTATGTGACTGTCTTGTCGTACCTAGTAGGGGAGGACCCAAGTCGCATTGCTTGTTATGGGCCGAGGTTACCACTTAACACCGGATGGGCCGTCGGCTCGTTCCGGAACTGTACATGACAGTATGCACTGATCATCTTATCATATACATTTATAATATTAACTAATACTTTTTTGTTCAGTTCAGATGGACAGATATTATGTATTTTATTATTTGGGAATGTATTTACACAAAAAAAAAAGTATGTATATTAATTGTCTGGTTCCCATGATACAAGCTATGCTTAGCTAACTTTGGGGCTAGATGGCGCTGTGTGAAATGTCCACCAATGTATATTTATTGGTTGTAACTGAATTTGGCACATTGGAGTAATGTATGTACTACATATGTACTAAATACTACATACGTACTACATATGTAGGACTAGCTATTGCCCGCGACTTCGTCCGCGTGAAATTAGGTTTTATCACGCACCCCTATTTTACCCTCGGACAAGTAGCCTAAGTTACTCTTTGTTACATCAGCTATCTGCCAGTGAAAGCCCCGTGAGAATCGGTCCAGCCATTTCAGAGATTAGCCGGAACAAACAGACATACAAAAATTGTAAAAAATGTTGTTTTGGTATATGTATCGTGTATACATCCATATGCACTTAGTAAAAAGCGGTTATTTTGATATTACAAACAGACACTCCAATTTTATTTATTTGTGTAGACTAGGATGTTGTACTACATATATGTAGATTCTACAGTGGTATTTCCGTTAGGTGGCTATTAAATAAGCTGTATTGTTCAGCAACATAAAGAGTTTTAGGTTAATAGAATGCAATGGAGTCGCTGTGTAGTAATCTGCTATTCGTTATTCTCATATTACAAACGGTCGCGTGAATGAAGATATTATTTACACATAATTGCGTTATGTTTTTATTGATTTGCGTTGTTTTGTATAAATTTAATTGATTTGTTATTGGACAAGCGAGTTGTTTTTGCAATAAACTGCTAAGTCTTTGTATGTTTTTGTATTTTAATGGGCCATTGTTGAAGTTACCTACATTTAACGATAAAATTGATGAACATATGTTGAAAAAAGACTTGTGTTATCGACCCCTCGATTTTGTTGAAGACTTAGATAAATAAATATTGGTGGACATTTCACACAGCCACGGGGGCCACATTGCTCGCGTCCGTATGTGGTAACCCTTTGAATCCATACACGTGTCCCCCGGGTGGTGCAAAAGGAGCAACCCAAAGTAGCAGTAGAACTTGTGCTAAGTTCGCCCGGAGAATTACTGCCACCACACCTGGTAATCTGCCGCCAAGCAGTGATGCACTCGTGTTGCTGTGTTCCGGTGGAAGGGGGGGCTTTGTGCGTTTGGCACTAATTATTCAAAGCCAGATGAAATTAAGTATCCATCTTCCCCTGAATCAGATGTAAATTTGCGAAAATCGTACCAATAGTTTTGGAGCTTACCCTATACATACAGTCAGTACAACAGAAAAAATACACTCTAAGGGCGTTTATTTATATCCCACATAGATAGATTATCTCTTTATTGCATACAAAAGTAAAACATTTTAGTTGTAGGCACACAATGGGCGGCATATATGTATATGGGAAAAGCAAAATTAAGTTAAATACTTCAAGTAAATCCCCGTTTGCCAAGCGGGAACTAACTTACCAGTAACTTAGTGTTTCTATGCAAGGCAGATGGCCCCCGGCGCCAGGGGATGCGATTATGTCAATATGTCATGTACCTCTAGAGCCTTCGGAGTCTCATAGACTCCACAATCAGCTGCAGTGTAGGACTTTGGGGATCGTTGTTATAGACGTCAAACTTATCGATAAGTAGCTAAGCGTGACCTTATGTTTTGAAATTATTGACGTTTCCAAGCCAGTTCTTTATGAATTCTATGGAAATAAAGTTTTTGACTTTGGCTTTGACTTTGACGTCTGTACTGTGTCTGATTGCGTTTCGTTTGGAAGAATTACGTATTTATATATATTGTTTAGTTTTTATTTCATTAGGTACTACCACATAGAAGAGTGTTTACTTACAAGTAAAATACAAGGACAAGGATAAATAACTGACTTTTTTTTAAATAAAAAATTTTCGACGTTTTATTGGTTCGCTGCACAATTTAATTTGTTTTAGTGGAATCCCGCACAATCTGTCCCGCTAAACTGTTTCGCTGTAATCCTAAAAACCAATGATTTATATTATAATGGCACTGTAGGTCGTGGGTTCCATTCCCACCCAGAAAAAAAATTTGATTATTGAGTCGTTAAATATTAGAAGAATGTAAATGTTTCATGCATTGGTTCACAAGCTGAGGATAAATATACGCATTTGTGCACTCTTGTTAACGGGCTTTAAAGCCGTGAATGCGGAAAACATCAGCACAGAACGTCCTTAGGAATGTTCCTATATATCGTAAATACTCTTGCGCAGTACAAATATTATAAACCTAATACGCACGTAAATATTTATTGGTATTTTATTTGTCTTAATAAAGTCCGGATAGTTGGACCACAGAGTAAATAATATACTGCGTACGCAATGACGTACTGAAATTAATGATGTTTATTTTTTAAAGCTGTTTTGTCAAGAATATAATAATTTAATTCAAAACAGCACGGTTAATTCTTGGTACCTATCTATGGACGGCTGTACCTGTGACCCCAATTTTTTACACGATAGCTTTACTGTGTTTCGGTTTGAAAGATATGGTTGCCGGTGAAATTACAGGCACATGAGACATTCTACCTTCACGTCTCAGAGTTACGGGCGCATACGATGCGACTTGGGTCTTGTCGTACCTAAGTAGAGGAGGACCCAAGTCACATTGCTTGTTATGGGTAGAGGTTACCACTTAACACCAGGTGTGCCATTAGCTAGTTTCATAACTGGTACAGGTACGGAAGGAGCAGATGGCACACTTAAAAAAGAATAGAATTTTTGTATCTTTTTCATCACGCGATAACGATACATATATTATGAATCACAAACGAATATACATTCCATTGTAAAAGTTTAACCTCCATGGCTATCTACCTCAGGCACACAAACTGTACTTTTATAATGTCAAGGCCGACGTACTATGTCGATATATTGCAATCATTTTACATAAGGTGCGGTGATCTTGAACTCATTAGATTAGAAAACATTGAGATGAGGGCGGAATATTTACGGTCGTGAGCTACGTTTAGACTTAACGCACCTTAGTTTTTATTTGGTACATTCCTATGTACCATATCTAAATTATATAAATACGATATTATTGAATGCAACTGACGATAAGAGATGTCTCGATGCGAAACGGCCTTTGAAAACCACTTACACTAATTAATTATACAATCATAGATTCAAAGTCGCTAAGGCAATTATATGCAAAAAATACAATCACGGTAAGCAAAATGGAGATAAATGATACACAGTTTCAGAGCCATGCAAATAATCATTAAATACTTTATTTAAGTGTAATATAAGCAACAAGTATTTATGTACATATGTCATTGTAAATGGTTGTATAATACTATCATTAAATTGATATTTACTTACACAAATATAAAAGCATTACAAATGTACTATTTAAAGAAACTTGTCATAATAGTTTTGAATCATATTAATAAAATATTATTTAAATGTCATTACACTAACAGAACATAAATAATTGGCCTTGTCATTTGAAATAGATAAATAGAATCGAATTTTAAAACGTGTTTTGCATGTGCAAGTATATAACTGCAGAGAGTTTAGAAAAAAACTACAGAGAAGAAGGAGACTATTCTTAATACATATTTTTTTTTTAACAAAGAACGCTTTTTAATTTTATCAATAAATTCCGTTTGGTGCAATAAAAAAACGTAATAATAATATGGAGAGTATGGCCGCGGGTTAAGCTAGGATTTTCACTTGAAATATATTAGTTTTATTGAGTTTAAAACAAAGATGTATTTCAGAAATATATTAATATTATGATTTCGAAGTTCGAAGCGATAGCCAAAACTTATTTTTAATTGATTATATGAAACGTTATGTATAAAAAATTTATTAACCGTAAGCACCGCTTATACCAAAGGATTTCCATTGTCTAAGAGTAATTCTATTTCTGACATACAAAACAATCTATGAAATAACCTATGGCTTAGAAAATAGATATTGAATTAGAAAGTAAATTTTTTAATTAGACAATATCACTATACAACTTTCACGTAATGAACCTCATTCATAAACCTCATACATAAGTGATGCATCGGTTAAAGAGTAAGTCTTTCTTTGTAATGTTTTTAATTTAGAGGAACAACGATGAGTTAAGTAGCAGTAGACCTTGTGCCAAGTTCGCCCGGAGAAGTACTGCCACCACACCTGGTTATCCGCCGCCAAACAGTGAAGCACTCGTGTTGCTATGTTCCGGTGGAAGGGAGTGGGTGTCGGTGAAATTGCAGGCGCATGAGACGTAACATCCCCATCTCCAGATGGACGCAACACAATGTGAATTGAGTCATCTCATACTCTGGTGGAGAGGGCTTGAGTGGTATTGTTTTTGTCCATGGGCGGCGGTTATCACTTAACATCAGCTCGACCTATCACCAACATCACATAAAAAAAAAAGTTTTGGCTGTCTGTGTGATTTTTTGTAGTATCTAAACGTGGAATTATTAAAACACTAGCGGCCCATACAGGCTTATCACGGGTAGGTTAAGTAAGTGCAGCTTAAACTCATCAATATCAGAAAAAAAATAGTCCATAGCATTCGGAATGACGGGAAAGAACTCAAAAAGGTAATGGGAACGCTTATGATATCGAAAGGAGGAACGTGCATCATATTCTCTAGAAAAAGTTTACAAATATAAATGACGATGATGACTAACAATGTGTGCAGAGTTTTGCGAGGGAAGTACTGCCATTATACTGAAACTACATTCACCCATTTCTGCCGCCAAGCATTAGAAACAAAGATTTACATTGGTGTGTTTCGAGATCGGTATATGATACCATATAACTTACTTTTTATCATGAGATAAGAGACGAGCAGGTAGCCGATACGATCTTAAGCTGTAACCTCTACCCAATAAGTAATATTAATTGAGTCCTCCCAACACACTTATGGGGAGACCCAAGTCGTACTATATTGCCCCCGAAATTCTGAAATGAAGATGGAATGACTCATGTATCTATCATTTCAACACCTTGCTGACCAGAACATAGTACCGCGAATACCTTACTGCATGGCGGCAGAAATAAGTCTGGTGGCAGTACATCCCCCTGACTTTAACGTATCATGACATTAGGACATTGAATGCACAATCAACCTTGAATTATTAAAAGGTCAAATACTTAATTATTTTCATCAAATATTTATAATATCATTTTATGCATCACAGACACATTTAAGTAAGTCAGTTACTTCATTGAATTTATATCGTCTCAGCAACTTTCAATATAAGAATTTATTACTATATAGTTCAAGGTACTTGACTGGCCTCATAGCTCAGTTGGTAGTAACCCTGCCTTCTGCGCTGTAGGTCGTATGTTCGATTCCCACCCAGGACAAACATTTGTGTGACATTTACCTCTATAACATTGATGTTTGTATTTTTGTATTGGAATTAAGATGTATGATATGTATGTATTTACAAAAGAAAAGTATATAAGTATTCTACCAGTTGTCTGGTTCCCATGATACAAGCTATGCTTAGCTTACTTTGCGGCAGATGTCGCTGTGTTAAAAAAAAACGATAACATCAAAATTTGTAATATTTAATATAGTTACGTCAATCGAAAGTTTTGCAAAGAAACATTCGATTATTTCTCATATTACCTTGGAGTCAAGTTATGTGCTAATCAGATGGTGAACCCAATATCACAGTTTACATAATTGTGTGATAATAGGCATATATATTATATATTATATAAGTATAACTCTGATTCTCGTCTATATAATAATACTATGAATAAATAAACATTTGTGGATATTTCATACAGCGCCATTTAGCCCAAATTAAGTATAGCTTGTAATACCAGGCAACTGATATATTACTTTTCTTTGTAAATACATTCATATAATTAATAAATAATAATATATACATAATTATATATATAATTTTAATAGTCAGAAATACAACAAACATCTATGTTCATCACACATTTTTTTGTGTGGGAATCGAACCTACAACCTACAGCGCAGAAAGAAGCGTCAATACCAATTGAGCTGTGAGGCCAGTCTCATTTGTTCTCATTGAGGCATTTTTGTGGTTATCAGGTTCTTTATAAAAGTCGATTTTATTTCTGCCACACTTTCTCTCGTTTCGGTCGTCTAATTACACTGATGTAATGCTACGTATCTCGTTTTAAAGGTTTGGTTCCGTACCGTTTTGTGCTGTTCGATTCCCATCCAAGACAAACATTTGAGTGACGAATATAGATGTTTGTTCTGTGTCTGGGTGTTAATATGTATTATATGTATGTATTTACAAAACAAAAGTAATTAAGTATTATATCAGTTGCCTGGTTCCCATGATACAACCTATGCTTAGCTTACTTTGGGGCTAGATGGCGCTGTGTGAAATGTCCACCAACTTGTCTGTGTTTGTGTAACTTGGACCAATGTTGGTTGCCTGGAAGAGATAGCTTTTAGCGATAAGGCCCTCCATTGTGCCTCTTATGTCTTCAGCAGTAGTTTTGTATGTTTCTTACTTATGGTGTACAATAAATATATATTCTGTTCTATTCCATTCTCGTCTGGTTCTCACAGCACGAGCTAAACTTTGCACTTATTTATTGATCTTTCGACATAAATGTATGCACTTAGATACAAATTAAACGAAATTAAAAAATATTTTTTAAATATAATTCTATAATATCTACAATAGAATTATTTTTAAATAATCAGCTATAATATTGTCTTAATGTAAATTATTAATAAAATAGGACTAAAATATATTAAACTGTTAATAAAAATAAATTATATAAAATTAGTTAAAATTGCTTTGTTTTGGGGCTAGATAGTGTGAAATGTAAAAAAATGTGTGATGGACTTGCTTAAGAGTTTCTTTACGAGTTTTTATAAGTTTATTGAACTTGCTATTACGTCAACTGTGGGTTTATACTGTTATTTTGATGAAAGATAGCGGAGTGATAGAGAATTCTGTGGGACTCGTCCAGCAAAGACGAATAATTGTGGGCCGGATGACCGCATTGAAAATGCGTACGTTGAACTTGTAAGCTTTAGTTGAGGATAAATATTTTGATATAATAATATAACATGACATGTTCATTTTAAGAAGAGGAAGACATGCTCATTTTCTTTTATGTATGTGTGGAATGTCAGAATTTATTAGTAATAATAATTATTATTTATATGAATTCGTTACGTAACGAATATATACATAATATATATATATAATAAACATGGCCCAGCTGATGTTAAGCGGTAACATATAACGGTACTCATAACGAAAGTAAAACGTACTTAGTTAAGAGAAGGCCCAAGTCGTACTGTGTTGCGCCCGTAACTTTGAGACGTGAAGGTGTCATGTCTTCGAATTATTAGTTCTAGGACATGTCGGTTTCCTCACGATGTTTTCCTTCACCGTTTTGAGAACGTGGTATTGCGCAAATCAATCTTTCAATCGAATAATCATAGTGCATGTCGGGATTTGAACCGGATATGGAGGTCACCTCCAGATTGAAACTCGGGGTCAGTACCACTAGAATACCTCTCACTGCCTGAAAGAACCTTAGGTTAGCTACCCTCGAGTCGAAAATCTGCCGCTGTGCTTAGCTACTAGAACCCACTATTTGGTGCTCGTAATTGTGTTTCCAGTAGCCTTAGTTGAGGCGTAGTTCCCAGTCCAGGTGTATTCAAATGCAACCTCTAAATACAAAATAATACAAGAGATACTCCATTATGATCTGCGAGGCTCTATGTAACGATTTAAGAAATAACGTTTTATAAAGAAATGATTGTATAACATAGCTATAAAATTACCATTCGTTACGACATAGACATAGGGTTTGGAAACCATTAATATTACAACTTAAATGATTTTGAATCGGGTGACAATGTAATAAGCGCTCGCAATAGCTCAGTCAGATATGATGTTTATAACATTTTCATACACTGTATAATAAAAAGTTGAAAGAAAGAAAGAAACAGTACGTTATGTTTTAAAAGAACCTGATATCATTTATTTTTTATATATCTACCAAAAACAACATAGTCCCACGTTTTTTAAAATATAATTTGTATTTTCATTCACGATTAAGCTAAAAACACTCCGAAAATCAATTTCAAATAGCCTGATCATTTTTTCGGCCATCAGTAATTCGGCCATCAGTAAAAGTGCGTATATTTCCATACCAATGAAGATAAGAGGATTTCGCGTGCTCTTTAATAAAAAGGGCCGAATGATTTTTATAGAGAATAGAAAATACATACTTTGTTTCCCAGAAGGGTTCTGCCACAGAGTAATATTAAATCCGAAAAGGCCACTCATCCGTAAGAATAGAGGATTTATTTCATTGAAGCGTTTGTAACTCTATATCATGGATTAACCAACTCTTTTGTTCTTGTTTGTCGTAACTTTATTTTAATAGATACTATCTTTATCTTTATCTTCGAAACGACCGTCAGTATATTCTGCCTCAAATAATAATAGAATACTTGTATGTAAGAAACAATTATTTCTGCCACTACTGCTAGTCGAATCACTGGTTCTATGGAAACCGTGTGGTGAAGGGATTTTAAGTGCGCCTCAAAGAGGCTCCTTTCGTGACACATGCCATCATAGCACTATAAAAAAAACTACGATAAAATCTACATTAATTAAGTACTTGCAAACCTTAAGAGATTTATGCTACTTTTTTTATGATTTTTATTGAGCTAAGCAGAGAAACTCGCGTGGACAGCGCTTTTTAAGTAATTGAAATTAATAAAAAAAAATACAATTTTTTTCAAATGTAAGATTTAGTTGTGTTGTCGAAAGCTTACGAGCTTTCAAATCAATATGTCGCGATGAAAATCATCTTTAACATCTAAATAAGTCGAGTGATTGTCGTAATACTAAATGATAAGTAAAATTAATTTGTTAATGACTGTATCATTAATTTCAATAGTTCACTTATTTATTACGAGAACTGTAGATTATGTTTGAAAAAATAAGGTTAAAGGAAAAAAGGTTATAACTTCGAGTTCATACAGTAAGTAGGCACTATGTACTTGATTTCTGTTCTATGAGGTTTTTAGCTTGAACGTGTCACATGGGAGGGCATCAAGGCTACACTGATGCTACTATTTCCATGTCATACGGAATTGTTTAGTTCCGAGAAACTTCCCGAGCATTGTTTTCGATTCATCTTTTTTGTAGTGTTCTATTAGATGATTTCTAAGACTATGAGGCAAACTACGAGACATACCTTTTAGCTTATTTGAAAATTATTCAGTTTGTTTTAGACCAGATACTATAATAATAATAATATAATAACAATAATAATATTGGTAGACAATCACACAGCGCCACCTAAAATGATATATACATAATGCAACCAGATGACTGATGGAATACTTATATACTTTTTGTATATACATAAATATATTACATATTAACATTATTACTCTGTTAATGAATACATTCATGTAGGTAGTTACGAATATACAAAAACATGAGTTATTTCAATGCATTATTTCAAATAGACTTTAACCTTATCATTTTAAACATACATGGATGTAGTATTGTCTTGGTATGTAGCCTCATGAGTATGCGAAAGTACTTACCGAAGTTTATGGGGAAAGATTTAGCTTAGCTTAATTTGAGATTTTATTCATAAACCTGGATTGACTGCGAACAACATACAGAAGTTCGTCTGGGAAGTAGTGAAAACAATTTTTTTTTTTTTTTATATATATATATATATATTTTTTATGTGATTCAGTTACGGAACGAGCCGACGGCCCACCTGGTGTTAAGTGGTAACCTCTGCCCATAACAACCGAAGCGACTTGGATCCTCCCTTACTAGGTACTATAAGAGCAGTAGAACTCGCCAAGTTCGTCCGGGGAAGTACTGCCACCATGCCCATTTCTGCCGCCAAGCAGCAACGCGTTCGCGTTACTGTGTTCCAGTTTGAAAGGTGTGGTTGCCGGTGAAATTACAGGCACATGAGACATTCCACCTACACGTCTCATAGTTACGGGCGCATACGATGCGACTTGGGTACTGTCTTACCTAGTAGGGGAGAACCCAAGTCGCATCGGTTGTTATGGGCTGAGGTTACCACTTACCACCAGGTGGGCCGTCGGCTCGTTCCGTAACTACATAACATAAAAAAAAAAAAAAAAAAAAAAAAAAAAAAAAAGGTACGACAAGACCCAAGTCGCATCATATGCGCCCGTAACTCTTGAGACGTGTAGGTGGAATGTCTCTTGTGCCTGTAATTTCACCGGCAACCACACCTTTCAAACCGGAACACAGTAACGCGAACGCGTTACAGCTTGGCAGCAGAAATAGGCATGGTGGCAGTACTAAGAATTGAGGTTTCATTCACAGATCAACAGAAATAAAGTTTTGAACAAATTTCTTACACAAGTAATATGTAACAGCAGGTCAATCAGGCAGTCTCAACTGATTAATTGCAATCTAAACTTAAATATTAATAAAAATTTCATCCGTTGCGTGGTTAAGAAGTGGAGAACCATACATAGGTATATCACTACTTTGCTAATTGGTATGATTGATTAGAGATATATAAGTACTAACTGGTAGATACAATATTTGCATACATTTGGAACCACAATCTGCCAAGCTCCCAATAATGATGAATGAGTAAACATGTTACGCAAATCAAAGGCACAATGATCGCTGTTCGGGGCAAAGCGTGTGCTTAGCGCATTCCATAACGAATGTAGGTTAATTAATCTAAGCAGCGTTGTATGAGTTCCAAATGGTTAATTGTAGCCAATACGCAGAAGTACCGAATAATACCAGAATTAATGCTATAATAAATCTATACAAATAAATAAAATTGGAGTGTCTGTTTGTAATATTAAAATAACCGCTTTTTACTAAGTGCATATGGATGTATACACGGTACATATAACAAAACAACATTTTTTAAATTTTTGTGTATCTGTCTGTTTGTTCCGGTTAATCTCTGAAATGTCTGAACCGATTTTGACGGGACTTTCACTGGCAGATAGCTGATGTAACATGGAGTAACTTAGACTACTGTTCCGAAGGGTGAAATAGGGGTGCGTGGTAAAACCGAATTCCACGCGGACGAAGTCGCGGGATATAAAAATGCTAGTTTTTATTGTACACCAACACTACTTGGTAAACATAGCTGGACCATACGTCAATTGTTACACCTCTTTTGTTAATACCTATGTTTCACAATAAATGATATTGATTGATTGATTGATTAACCGCGCAATCTAAACAGTAGACGCTTCCTTGTGCAGAAATCCAGTTTTCAACGATGTTTTCCTGCAAGTTAACACCCTTAACTCTTACAGGCATTAGTTGTGACAAGCTCGTCCAGGGAAGTACTGAACTTATGCCATTTTCGTCCGGTGAAGTACTAGCATGGTACTACTAACATGCGGTATTACTACTAAATTGCTACTACACGCACCTTGATTGAAAAACTAATTAGTAAATTTCGGATTTTGGACCAGCGACCTCCACATTGAAGTAGTACTTAGTGCCATGTAGTAGTAGTATGCCTTCTCAAGTGGGTTACTGACAGTGCCGCGGGACTGGAGGCTACGACGTTAGATGGCTCATTTCACGAACAATCGAGCTGCAATCGGAAATGCGTTGTGTAATCGGGTCTAATGGAGGGCATCGATTATCTAGCCCGGCGTTCCGTTGCGACTTTGTGCGACGCTGCGCCGGCAAACTGTCTCGGTAATGCGTACTCGCATTGTTTCGTTTTATGCAACTGGGTAACGTAATAGGTACTTTTATTTTGATTAGGAGAAATTGGTTCGATTCCCTGCCCAGGACAAATATTTGTGTGACGAGTATGTAGGTTTGTTCTGTGTCTGGGTGTTAATATGTATTTACAAAAAAAAAGTATATATGTATTCTATCAGTTGTCTGGTTCCCATAGTACATGCTTAGTTTGGCGCTGTTTGAATTATCCACCAATATTATTATTTTATTATATTATTCATTCTAAAGCTGAATAGAGAAGTTTTACATGTTTCGTGAATGCTGCTAATTAGGTGTGTTCTAAATTGTAAAGTGGTGAAGTACATTCACGTAATAAGTTTTCCGCGGCAAGGAAGGAATGTGTCCATTAGTTTCTTGTCTGGTTACCTCATGGAGGGTAGGAGAGGGTCTGCCTGACCATATTGATCTAATATCAATATGGTCAGGCAGACCAGTCTCTTTTTATTAAAAACTTCAAGTTAGATAGAAATTAAACTTTGTAGATAATTAAACTTAAAATAAGTACCACAACCCATGTTTGCAGTGTACCATTTTATATAATTACAATTAACGTTATGGTTTCGATCTATGCATCACTTTCTTAATAAAACTATAAGTACCATTTTATGTAAAAAAAACTGGATTACTCCTGGTTCCTCTTCACTATTTCGTAACGTTATTTTGTTGAAGAATTCAATTTATATTCGTATTCGCATGTTGTTCCAAAACAGAAATATAAACCGCATTTTCAATGGAAACTTCCATACAAAACAGCAAAAAGGTATCCACTTAATTACCCACCTACCTAAATTTAATAAAAATGTAGGTAATCAAATTATACCTAATTACTTATGCACATACAAAGTCTATAAAAACGTTCGGATGTACATGAGAGATCGGTACATAAAATTCTTAAACTAAGCTTTTATACATTACGGACTTTTTGGAATGAATATGTTGCTAGTATTTTTTTTTATTTATTCTTGTGTACTGTTTTATTGCAAAAGAGTTTAAATAACTCGAGTTTAAAATTAAAGTTTAAAGTTTATAAATCCATTTTTTTAGATGTTCCTACTAGAAAATATGCCAAAAATGTTTCGCTTTATTTAATTCATAAATAACATTATATTTTACCTGCTTGACACAACACTGCTGGTACCAAAAACGCGAACAAGCCCGCATACGCGCTCTCGTAACTAATCAGTTTTCGGCACACACAGATAAGAAATAATAAGGTTCTGTTTCTGACATTTTTACACAAATACATTTTTTTGGTTGCATTCGATCACTGAAACTCATTAATTAAAATCACTAAAAAGTTTTTATTCATGGCATTTTACAATTTTTCTGTAAAAAAAAGAACAAAAGAGGTCACGTAAAAAGTTCCAATTTCGAATTCCGCGCCATAAAAAGCGCGGGAGGGCGAGCGCGGAGCATGCGCGGTTAGCGTACAATGATCGGAGATTTTTGAATGACTGACTGAAGACCCCGCTATACAGCCTCCGATTAAAATCACCACTGCACCTATTATTACAGCCAGGTATCGTTTAATCGTAACTATATGTAGAGTTGAATATATTTCGACCTTCGGCTATTTATGCATTTCAATTTTAAATTGTATGGAATGTAGCATTTAAGTAGTTTTTTTCTTATGTTGTAATTATTATTGTGAAATTGTATTGTGAATTGTGAATTGTTCACTATGTAATATTCACCTAACCCGGCGGAGGGCATTGGTACGTCATAACACAGGTCATCCTAGTTTGGGTACCAATGTTTTTCCAACCAGAAATGTCTAATGTTTTATATGTATGCTCTACCTATGTTATTGCATTTTTATATTTTATAATGTTTGTTGTCGAAAAATAAATTTCATTTCATTTCATTTCAAGTACTTATTATCAAAGAGACAGTCTATCTAATAAACACTAAATTGGCCGGGTTTGTAAAAAAGGAGTTATATGAGGGAGTATTGTTTGATTAATACCTACTCTTATACATAATTTGTTAGGTATTGATTTCACTCCTAAAAAGTATACTGATGCCTGTTTTTTTTAAGAAATCCTTAAGTTTAAGAATACCTAACCGTGCTCCCACAAACATGATTGTTTTTCTAACTTTTATTAATTTTCAAATTTAACACTCACATTACGAAGCATATGGATTTTACTGTGACATAAGTAATTAAATTGTTTTAACGGTAAGAGGTCAAAGTTTATTATTAATTGAGGGCTTAATTATTTACGACTTCTCAATATACTTAATATTGATGAGTAGCATGAAATTTTAACATGAATACGTTAGATATTTTATCTGTTACACAACAAGTTACGGCCGTTAACACTAACACATTTATAACAGATAATAAACGTGTTGGTAGGTAGGTAAGTTTTCGGCCTTTTAGTAGAGATGTCAACTTTGACACTAGAAAAAAAGTGCCATTGTATTAGCGTAGTGCTGTCATTGTTAATTAATAACATACATAGTCTAGTTTTCGTTTTTATTACTAGTTTGTGCTGGAAACATTATATCCTTTTTTTATTAAGTTCGATGTAGAAAATGGGTAAATTACTAGTTATGGTCACAAATTTTACATTTCTGCTAGGAAGTCTGTTTGTCAATAATTTACTGGAATACTTTTCTATATATTATATGTTGAACAGTTGTATAAGACAGAGTCTAGTAGTAAGTACCTACTTATGTATACACAAGAGTTTCAACTGGATATATAAAAACGCGATCAACGAAAAAAAAAACAAAATTTACAGCGAAACAGCGCGGAATGAATTCATTATAGGGCTTGTTTAGACCAACAATATTTGTGGTCGTGGAGGTGGACAATTCACACAGCGCGATAGGTCGCGCCTACCTAGCCCCAAACTAAGAATAGCTTGTATTATAGGAACCAGACAACTGATACAATCAATAAATACATTTTTGTATATACATACATATAATAAATATTTACACCCAGACATAGAACAAACATTTATGTTCGTTACACAAATGTTTGTCCTGGGTGCGAATCGAACCCACGACCTACAATGAGAAGGCAGAGTTACTACCAACTGAGCTGTGAGGCCCGTCAGAATAGTTATATACACTCAAATTTTGATCGAGAATCGAGTAGTTTTTTTACTTTGAGTTTTGGTCCTCGTTCTTTCGGGGCAGGATAGCCAGTGTGTAACACTAAACCATTTAATATTCAAAAGCGTTTCCAGCTCAGCGTTTGATTCTTTTTTGTTCAAATTGCGCTTACCGTTAGCATAATCTATGCCGGATCTGTTCTGAGCCAGCTCTGTGGATTTAAGCGCGGGTACCAGCTGTTAACACTACATAGCTCACTAGAAATACAGAGCTATTTAACAATTCGGGACAGCTTGCGTTACAGTGTCCGGGGAGTAATTCCCATCGGCTCTCATCAATGTGCCACCGATGGTGCTAAATGTCGTCGTTTCTTTTGTCCGGGGCGATGAGAAGAAATATTCCCATCTGCACCCCTATCTTCCCTATGGAGGGTCGAATAGTAGTAGCCGGGTTGGAACAGGCGTCGAACTTAGCGATAAGTGCGCGTGAATTTATGTTTTGAATATTATTGACGTTTCCAAGCCATTTCTTTGTGTTCTATATCTAATTCTATGGAAATAAAGTTTTTGCCTTTGACTTTGACAAAGATAATACAATTTAGATATTTTTTTACGATGAATACAATTGCATTTATTAAGTTATAATAATTATAGTCTATTTAACCTAAAATTATCAACTAACGACTAAATCAGAAAGTTAAGAAAATAAAACCATAGTTTATTTCCATTTTTATATTAAGAAACCAGGTTGTACTGAAAAAAACCATAAGGTATTAATTATTCTGTACTAAAACACACACAATAAAACACTGATTGCAAACAACTGTTATTATATAAATATATCGCTCCTGCCCACGAATATGAATTGCCTACCTATAATTGTTATAGTTTGACGTGCCTATGTAAGACAATAAAATGAAAATAGTTTTAAAAATAGGTTAGATTTGTTTTTAATTAAATGTGCCTTTTAGCATTTAGCATAAGTATACTTGATAACAGTTTTAATTGCAATGCAGAAAAAACCATGATTCTAATAATTCTAATAGTGTCACTGGTTCTTTCGGTACATTGTGATGAAAGGATTAAAGTGCGCCTCAAAGAGGCTCCTTTCTTGCACTAATGCACCTAATCGTGCATTCCTTTTTCATTGCATCTGCCGTTTGCTGAAAACTCGAAAACAAGAAAAGGAGTGCTCCAAAAGAATTCCTAGAGAAAATACAGGCACTTGAGACATTCTAACCTTCACACTTGAGATATGATGCGACTTGGGTCTTCTTGTACCTAAGTAGGAGAGGACCCAAGTCGTACAATTTTGTTTTGGATAGTTTTTACACTTTACACCAGGTGGGCCATCTGCTTGTTCCGTTACTGTTTTAAAAATAGACTGCACTTGGAGCCTCAAGCAGATAATTGGTCAAGCTTTTAAAAACACGGTGAAAAAAATTCAAAGAAAAATATTTAACATCTTTAGGAAATAATTTTTGAAAGCCTCGTTAGGAAAATTTATGCGCCATCATTTTAATGGATATCCAACAATTCAATTACTATCAGAAATTGATGTTTAGTAGGTATTAATTACCTACGTATTACCGCTTTTAGGGCTCCCATACAGTCGTTTAAGGAACCTTTAGTAGCAGAACTTAAACGAAGTTAGTCTGGAGATTTTCTGCTACAATACCCATTTCTGCCGCCAAGCATTTATATAATCGCGTACTGTGTTCTGGTTGGGATGATGCGGCTGCCGGTGAAATTACAGGCCCAAGAGACATGCCACCCTTACGTCTGAGAGTTATAGGTGCATACGATGCGACTTGGGTCTTCTTGTACCTAAGTAGAGCACCCAAGTCGCACAGCTTGTTATGGGCAGAGGTTACCACTTAAAATTAGGTGGGCCGTCTGATCGTTCCGTAACTTTTTCATATAAAAAACCTTTACGATGTGATTTCAGTGTCCGTCCCTCAGTTATGAGTTGTCACGATGTGGAGAAAAAGGGCATGTAATCCTCGAAAAAAGATTAAAATGCCACCTCCATGTCTCAGAATTAAGGACGCATACGATGTGACTTGGGTCTTCTCTTACCTAACTAGGTGAGGACCCAGTGCGTATTGCTTGTTATGAGCAGAGGTTAGCACTTAACACCAGGCGGGCCATCAGCTCGTTATGAACTTTATGACTCAAAAAAAACAGCAAAATAACTTCGGACCTTCGTTCGTGAGTCCGACTAGTGCTTTGCCTTTTTTATCTGTTTACTTTTACTCACTGTTTTACGCACTCAGTATTGACTAGTTTCATGAACATTATTCCCAAAAAACGTTTAGAAGTTTCTAAGTTTTCAAATTAAATTTTAGAACTTTGGAAGATGCGTCAAATAATACTTTATTTGTTGGCAGTAATCATTATAGAATATTTAAGTCCAGTTTCATCAAGACCTACGGAATCGGGAAATGACATTAAGGGACCACGGATTTGTAACAAGATAATGTCACCACCACCAATGCCACCTGTATTCATCCCTCTGTACTACCCAGCTTATTACTACCCCGTGGTTCAGTATTCCTGGAATTTTTATTTGTATGGCTATTCTTGTCCTTGAACTAATAAATGTTTATTAATTTAAATTGTTGTTTTCGAACCATGTTTGTAGAGAAACATTCTAACTCTGAAAATAGTTGTATAATATGTTTAAAATAAATTGTTATAAGTAATAATAATTTTAATAATCCTTCCTCCCCTCTCTTACACAAAACAACTTACAAAAATCATTTTTTGGAATACTTATGGGCTTTCCCAAGTTCTTAAGATACCCGTTACGACTTTGTTGTCAATATACAATTTAGACACCTACTACCTACCAGCCAAGCAGCTGAGTTATTGGAACCCGCGGGTACCGACCACTCTTTGAATGCACTGCCATAAGGTTTTTCACAGACTCACTAGGAGTCAAGAAGTAAATGTAAATTAATACTTATAGAAAAACGGCTGTGAGCGAGAAAGCTCAGAAAATCAGGCAGATAGACACAGACCTACGAATTATATTTATCCAATTTTTTTACGGAACACTTGAAAAGATTTTGAAAACAAAAGACTCAGTCTGCAGAAACAAAAGCAACGAGTGATCCTATGATATTGCACTCTCATCACGATAATGGAGTGTATTATTATAATCAGACGGACCACAACTTAGTCGGAACGGCCTTTGTTGGCCATCAGTGTTGCCATTGTAAATGAAAATTTTAGGTCTCTGAGATAAAGGTAAAAGCTTAGATCATAACGCCTGATGTTTTACTTAGCGCAATGGGTTATGCGTTTCGTGAATAGGATTAAGTCGTAAGGTCTTTTAAGGGACTAAGTAATAAAATAGATTAAACCATAATAAATAGTAGGTAGGTGGTACCTACATTATAAATGCTGCTTAGTGAACAATACTTGGCCATATAAAAACGATAAAATCTGATTGTATTATAAAAATATAATTAAACTGTGTACTGTTTTATGCTAACCATTATCGTCTGGGCTTAGAAAAATAACATGGTTAAAATACGGGTGAGTCGACAATTCGCATAGATTAGCTGATAACTATATTTTTTTAAGTAATCATTATATACCTATGTATTCTGTCCCTGTAAATTGTACGATGTTAAGACTTACTCAGCCATACAAAAATCGGTACAGCGGTTTAGGAGGAATTCAGTGACATATAGATACACCTACAGAAGAGTTATATGTATATATTATTATTCAGTTATTATTTAATTCCCACGATTTTGCCATCGAGGCTGGCTGTCGCACACAGAAGAAAATTATTAGGTACACAAATAACCATCGGCATATCGCAAGCAATAAGTAATAAGCAAGCATCTAAGCGTAGCGCACAACGTACATGATATTAAGGAATATGTTACTTTTCAGACTACCCTCATATACATCACGTGCCTCAGCGTAGCCAGCTGTCTCCGTCGGCCGAGGATGAAACCAAAGGTCCAATCGGTATCCTTCTTCCCAAAGGAGCTACGGTCCCCCGGCCAGAACATCAACCCCGACTTGAGAATACCGAACGAAAACTTCTGTTCGGAAATGCAGTTGCACCAGGCACAGTACTACATGGTGTTGCCCTGGTGGCGCGGATACTGCGACAAGCTGCACGAAGCAAAGCAGAAGCAGCAGTCGATCGATCTCTCCGTTTACAGAACCATGCTAGACCATCTGCAACGGTATAAAAAGATGGAACGGATGAAAAGCTATCAACAATAGACCAGCCGAGTAATATTGGTAAAACGATCTTATCTGACGTGATTATATACATAGAAAACCTAATAAAATGAGCCAACTTCACAACCAACTCAGCCGACAGCCGACTTAATAGACTGGCCTCGTAGCTCAGTTGGTAACCCTGCCTTCTGCGCTGTAGGTCGTGGGTTAGATAACCACCCAGGACAAACATTTATGTGACATTTGTAACATTTATGTTTGTTCCGTGTCTGGGTGTTAATATGTATTATATGTATGTACATAAAAGAAAAGTATATAAGTATTATATCAGTTGTCTGGTTCCCATGATACAAGCTATGCTTAGCTTACTTTGGGGCTGGATGGCGCTGTGTGAAATGTCCACCTATATTTATTTAACTTCAGAAATTCTTAACATAATTGCCCAAAAACTTTCACTTTCGCTATAGAAAGTGTGAATCGGGAATATAAATTAAATGCTACATGTATTATCGACCACAAAAGCGTTCAAATAAATAATGTATAAAACTGTTTGTTTTATTGTATGAATAGAGACTTGCCTCTTTTCGAATTTAGTACCGTTAATAAGTCATCTAAAAAGAAAACTAGAGTATCTATCTGAATATATGGTCTCAATTACCATTTGCATAAATAAATCTGTGAACGTTTTGCCTCGATTCTTATTAAAACTTTATAGGTATAGGCTACGGTACATCAAATCTGGCCCTTCTTATCTCTGGGTTTAGTATCTCGCCATCATGAAACCTGAGCCCTTGACCTAATCAGCCACGTTAAGCTCAGATTGACTGAACCCGTCCTCTGTCCCCTCGGCTGTCCGAACCACAGAACCCTTGGTAGATACGTAAGTACGATTAACACAATAAAATTTCTCTCTACCCTAAGAATTTAACCTTAGAATGTAATCAAAATAGATACCTCTCTCTTCCCTAAGGAGACAGATAATATCAATCATCGTGATTTTTCCAGCATCGTTTTTCAAATACACATTTTATTATTACAGAAAGTTCAAGGCACGCTTAAAGGTAACCTACCTACGATATATTATAAGAATTATTGGTATAATATTTTGCATATATAATATAAGAATTCAGCAAGAAAATAACCTAAATTAGATTTACAGACATAACAACGATGTTGTTCTGTGTCTCTGTATCGATATGTATCCATTTAATATTTTTATATGTATTCTACTAGTTATCTGGTTTCCATAGTACAAGTTATGCTAAGTTTAGGACTGGATAGCGCTGTGTGGAATGTACACCAATATTTTTTTCAGGGTTACATTTTACTTGAAGTCCCTAAGTTATCCATCCGAATTTAGAACAATCATTATATTAAAAAAAGTTTGTATTATAAATAATGTATATTCTCTAATAAGCACATTAATAATAAACACATTAATAATAAACACTTGAGTACACATTTCATGTTGATAAGCCGGATTTCTATTGAGTGTGTTATCGGCAATGTTATAATCTGTTTTGTACTGTTTTCAAAACAGTTGCAAATATTACACTATTTATGATTCAATGCCTTATTGAAAAAAGTCACTAAATGCATTCCGATTTCCAAGACAGGAGATGAAAATATTATTATAGTCGCTATAAAAGTTTTCCTGGAATATTCACTCATCATATAAACACCCATTTATTTTCTAAATACATTATTCATGCTAGTTTTCTCAACGTGTCTCGCCTACCTTCGACGTACTAAGCACTCTTATCAAACAGAGGACTAGCACGCAAACCGCACAAACCTAAACCTTTTTGCACTTTCAAATTTCAAAGAAGGTTTTACTCAAGCTACTCTCGATTGGTTATTACTAATTATGTCACTAAAAAGATGTTTCACACTGTGTAAAAAGTATTCGTTCTACCCATTCAAATAAACGCACCTATAAAAAGTAAAGCTTATTAAAATCGAATCAAAAAAGATACCTCTCTCTTCCCCAAGGAGACAGATAAGACTCCTCTTGTAAATGTAACTGAGAAATAAAACCAATGTTGCACATAAGAAATGCAGGAATGAGCCTGCGAAGGTGCGTTTAGTTTTCTCATATTGTAGGTATATATCCTTCAAACGCTTCGAACCAGAGATGTTTTTACTGAAGCGTATGTAAGCGTAAGCAGTAAGCGTAAGCGTACGACTTGGATCTTGGTCTACCTAAGTAGGGAAGAATCCAAATTGTATTGATTGTTATGGGCAGAGATTACCACTTAACTCCAGAGGGGCATCCGCTCGTTCCAGAATTTAATAAAAAAAAATCAAACACTAATTTTAATAAAAATAAGAATGATTTCTGCACCTCCCTGTACGTACCGAATCTCAGGGAATGTGACATCGCCCACATCATATTAATGGATTATTTGTAGGCATTCGGTTGCCATTTGGCACCAACAGAATTAGGGAATTGAATGATTTAGAAAAGCCGCTATTTACTAATGTTGGTTTACTGAATTCAGTGAGTGACTTTACCCACATACAATAATACCTTTACTTTAGATTTTATGTTCGTCTTATACACAACTCCCATTTTGCATGAGTATTACTTAAGTACTGGGTAACTGACAAATTCAGGTATCGAAAACGAACTTGAAACTAAAATCACTTTTCAAAAGATTTTTCTCCACAGAATATTAGAAATCAATATCAAAATATTTTTTTTGTTATGTGGTACAGTTACGAAACGAGCTGACGGCCCACCTGGTGTTAAGTGGTAACCTCTGCCCATAACAACCGATGCGACTTGGGTCAACAAGTTATCTAAACCATAACCAGATCGTCTGTCAGCAGCCAACTAAGGTAGTATTCTTTGCACTGTGTTCTTCTCGGTATTAAACAATCGATTCATACTGATTAGCTGAAGACACTGCGTAAGAATTTGCGATCTGAGCAGCATGTAGCCATTTATATGTCGGTTGTAAAATTGTTAATATTTTAGATGATTGTTTCCAAAACTACATCATAATGTTTGGAAACTGAAAATTGTTTTGAAACATGTTTGTGCAGTCACTTCCTGTAACCACTATGCTTTTGGTGTTGGTTCTGCTTGATGTGAAGCTATTATGGATTTCATTCAAATTGTAAGTCCCTTTGTTTAATCCACAATTAATACATAAATAAGTAATAACAGACTGAGTAAACTTGTACTATGGAAACTAGATAACTGATACAGATAGTTTTTGTAATTAAAACATAAAATATATTATCACATCCAGAAACAGTAGGTATATTACTTACAAAAATATATGTTCAGGGTAAGAATCGAACCACGACGCAGAAGGTAAAGCTACTCCTACAATTTAAGCTAGTAAAGATATTTGTTTTGAAAAATAAAATAGATAAAAACCAAGGCACACCTCAGTTGTCTAACTACCGAAAGTACATTTATTTACGGACCGTTTGTTAAGTATTTCAGCAAACTTTTAAAATTCATAATGACTCAAAATCTGTTCCAGGTATTAATAACTGCTCAAATAGCGGGTTCCCTCTCAAAACGGTATGCATCATCATCCGACGAGAGCATAGAGAACCTCCTATACTACAAAGATTGCCAGAAGAATCCTAAACCGAAGGTAGAACCCCCAGAACCGATGAAACTAAGAGTAGCAGAACCGCCTCCACCGCGACAATTCGAATGTCCATACCCTAAAATGTGCTGTTCTCTCAGCTGCAACAACGAATGCGGAAGTTCTTCATCTCTTCTCGCAAGACAGGATGGACCGCAGAACCAGCCACAGTTCCCGCCGAGACAACCGCTGCTTTCGGTCCAGCCACAGATAACACAGAAAGGCAGGAAGAAGAAGAAACCACCAATTCCACCCATAGGCAGCAGAAGAGAGTTTGGATTCACGAAGGAAAGAATCAAGAGCTTAGTGGCCAATGATGAGGATATAAGGAAGATTTTGAAGGATCTGGTGAGAGTCACGATGCAGAAGGTGGATTTGGTGGAGATGATCAACTCGAGGAAAAATGTCATCAATGAGGTGGATAATGAGGTTAATGAGGAAGCTAAGAAGCGAGAGGTATCTAATAGTGACGATGATTATGATTTAGAATAATTTTGTAAAACAAATATTCTCAAAATTACTGAGGACTTCTTTGGAAAACTTATATTGAACCCTTTCTATGCATAAATAAATAATATGGGTGGACCTACCATACATCGCCATCTAGCCCCAAATTAAGCTAAGCATAGCGTGTATCATGGGAACCAGACAACTGATTTTTTTTTTGTAAATACATACATTTAATATATTTATATAGATTAAATTTAATAATAAACATCAATGTTCGTCACATGAGTGTTTGTCCTTGAGAGAATCGAGCCCACGACCTACAGCGCAGAAGGCAGGGTTACTACAAACTGAGCTGTGAGGCCAGTCAAATGCTAATATGAAAGTGTATTTTCAGTTTAGTTTTTTTTTTCATGATTTAGTACATAAGGTTAGATTCAAGTGGTCGCGTGAATTTCTGTGGGCACTGTCAGAGATTGGCTGTTGCGAGATCGTCTAAGCTTAGATTTAAATATCACCAGATGCAAATTTGCAGTCCCTTCGCAAAAGTCCATAATGCCATTACAAAACAGGTGTACTTAACGACAGAAAATGTGAATTTTCCAAACTTTTTGCCAAACAATTACCATGCATTAGCCGAATTGTGGACGTATGTAAATGTGGCGAAATGAAAATTTGCATAAATCCCCTTGGTCCTCAAGAGATCGCCAAAGACAAAGTATACTCAAATATTCATATTCAGAAATGCATATCACAATGTTAATTTCAGGCTCTTAAGTTTCATTTGGGCCAAGTTACAAGTATTGAAGTATGTAACTAATTAATGCCAAACCCTTCTACAGAATAAGCAATGCGTTTTCGTACATTGCGACATAAATAATTTGTTTTTTCATTTTCAAAGTGTTGTCTATGTAATGAGGTTTCGAACAAAAGAAATTTCGAAACTTCAAAGTTCCAAGTGCGAAGTCTTAAAAAGTAACAAAACCATGTTTTGATTGAAGGACACTTATTAATCCATAGATTTTTTATAATTCATTTTTTCTCAACTCCGTTCGTTTATATTTTGGCCTACAAAAACGAAGACTCATTAAAAAAAACTTTTTTTAAGGCAAGAGCTATATCTAAACTGGACAAATTATTTTATTTCAGAATAAATACACAATTATGAACACATTGTAAAAACTTAAAATATTTCTTCTTTCGATTCGATAAGATGTTTTACTTTAGAGTTTTCAATATAATCGCGAAATTTACGTTCAAATTTATGTTTGATCAACCAGTTTCTTGTATTCATTATTTGTTATAGAATCAACACATTTTGGAATATTAAATGAAAATTTATAATTGCAATCATGATATGTATGACAAACGGACGGTGTAATAGGGTCTGGGTTCTGAGTATGGAACCTTTAAAGGCTGTGTAGTACCTGTGAGGCACTCATCAAGTTCTAACAAACTGCGCTACTACATATTGCTCCCACTACACAAAATATTCAAGAGTATGCATTTCGCTTTGAGTTTGTCTTTCAGGTTATAGTTTTAGCAAACAAGGAGTATTTGGACACTAAAATTTAGTGCCGCTTTCAGCTGACTAGGAATTTACTTTCAGGCTTGTTTCTTAGTAATCTTATAAACATACAGGATGTAGAAAAATATTTCCCGAATACTGTGAAGTGAAATGTAACATAGATAAGTACTTGAATTTTTACAAGGATAGTGTTAGCAAGAATATCAATCACTTTTTCCAATCCCAATTTATTTTCTGTTGTTACTAATCGCTCAGTGCAGGCCACAGACGATTCTTCGACACCGCTGTGACCATGTGATTGTATGAGTGATGGGCTGACACTCAATATGACGCGATTTGATTCTTTCTAAACCTCTGTAGGGGGAAGAAACGAAAGCGTAAACGTATTAAATTAAAAATTAAATATTGGTAGACATTTCACACAGTACCATCAAACCCCAAATTAAGCTAAGAATGGCTTGGTTCATGGGAACCGGTCAACTGATATAATACATGATATTTATTTGATTAATATTTTTGTACATATTAACACCCGGGTACAGAACAAATATCTATGTTCGTCACGATATGTTTTGATCGATGTTTGTTTCAATCACGCCAGAACGGCTGAACAGATCTGAATGAAATTTGGCACAGAGATAGATTATAGTTATGAATAACAAGAATTTTTATTCACCTGAGACACAAGATTTCCTAGTGCAGGCATAGTGTAATTATTACCTTTTATTAGATATTAACTCACTCTTTTATTCTTAGAACGAAGTAAATGAATAAAGATTTATTATTATTATTATTATTTTGCCGGAAAAATGTACAATTCGCGTGGGATGAGTAATATCGCGGGGCGCAGCTAGGTTCTTCTGATAAATTAATATTTTTGTGTAAATATTTTGTTCATCTCAAACTCAGCACTTTCATGTTAACCACTACAGCACCATTTTCAGCTATTATCTGATAAACCAAGTGATGAAAACATTATTAAACCAATATGGAGTGGCTATTAAAACGGTAAAAAACAATCAACTGATTGCATGTTAATATCTTCATACAAGTACGGATTAAGTGCGTCAACTTTCAGGTAGACAGTGACGGAGCTATCGGAATATACTTGCTTCTCTATCTCACATTATTCAGTTTTGAAATCTGTGTTGCGAGTGGCCGGTGAGCGTTGGGCGGGCGGTTGATAGAATTACAAAGATGTAGACTGGGCGGGTTTTAAATTATGTATCGGTTGAATTGTGTTAAGTTAGTTTTGATTTTATTTTTCTTTATTGATTCTTGCTGGCTAGCATATCAGTAATTGTTAAATTATTACAACGAAAATAAAAGGAGTGAAAGTGAGAAAGAGATTTGTCCTAGAAAATTTTTAAAAGAAACTTAAGTAAAAAATATGCGAGCGACATTAGACTTACGCGTAATGTTAAACTTGTAGAGTATTATTAAAACTGTATTATAAATCAATTAAATTAATAAATCAGGCCATAGACTTGATCTTTGAACAAATGTTCAACATTTGTATATCCCCAATTATTCATTTTTTTAATAAATTATAAAAAAGCAAGATTTAACTTCTTAACTCTTTGTTAAGGTTTTAAATCTGTATTTTTTTACATTGTGGTTTTTATAATACAAAGTAAAAATCCGCAACTTAAATGTTCCCCAAATTACTATATATTTTTGAGGTTTTGAATTAGACACTTTAAGTCATAATAAGCACACGCGCAGCGCTCAACCTCTAATATGTTTATATACTTCTGGTGTAATTTAGACTTTTTCTTGTTGGTGGTCTTATAAAAATTAATCAATAATTAAGGCTGGTTTCTTTAGTGATATGATGTGCAAAAATTACAGTCGCTGAGATTACCTATACCATTTGGGCGGGAGGGCAAATCGTTTATATTATAAGTAATTTTAATATAAATTTAAAGCACAACTGTATTTAGTACATATTATATTTAGTAGTTAGTCTAAACGGGAAGTTTTACGTGAACTGTTAGGATATTTTAAAAACCTTAGTACTAGAACTCTTCTATCATGATATTTATGTTGGTAAGTCAACCACGTTGACAAAGGTTATATTAGGGTTCCTTAATAGTACATTCATAAAAAAAAAAACGATTAAAATATCTAGTAAAAATTTGGATATTTGAAATTGAGAACATTCTAGTGCCCACCTATTAACCAAACCAGACCACAGTTAACAAACTTATCCCGCCCTACGTCACTTCGCCCACGCGCTGTCTCCTCATTCTAAGCTCTGCATGAGCGTTTAAAAGCCGCCGCGATTGCCGCCCAAGCGCATTCTAGTTCCAAACTCGAAGCGAAAACCGCCCTACACCTTTGCCGTGAATTAAAAGTTCTACAACTTCTGGTGCATCGGGTTTTTATCGGTAAGTGTTTTATTGAGTTAATTAAATTGACTTTATATTAAAAATAGTGCAACTTTATTTCAAAATTAGTTTTCAATAAATTTGTAAAAATGTAATGCAGGAAAATTCTATATGAATTATACGAGGTGTGATCTCAAAGTAATGATAAACGGGTATTTCTTTATTATAAAACATTAAAATTTATTACAATTTTTCGATTTTAATTTACTTACTTATATTTGTGTAAACAAAATTTATGTATGATCTTGACTTATGATTTAAATGTTTGCTTTTGTAACCCATATTTCAACAGTTTCAATATCAATTTAAACAATATTGAACAAACTGTATGATATACGATGTTTGTATTTTTTTTTGCACATAATAAATTGCAATATTATTAGAGAAAATTTAGGTTTATTTTTTTATCTAGGCTAGGAATAGCATGGTAGGTGTTTCATACCCTGTCTACGACTGAAAAGCAACGTAGGTAAATAAAGAAATTAAAACTATTGGCTTAATTTTCATGCATGAGTAACTAATTGACGCTCCTTCGATCGGTAAAATTAATATAAATTGTGAATGATACTTTGTAGGTTTGTATTCAATTAAAAATTGAAATTTTACCTCATCTTCGGCGTTATATTAAATCCAGAGGAATAGAGTGGGTTGCAGCTAACTAATACGGATAACTGACTTTCAGCCTACTTTTAGGGTACCTACTTTCGAGTAATTCTTTTGAATAGAACAGAAAATAAATAATTTACAAACACATTCACAAAATAATTACAGCTCACAAAAATGTAGCTATTGTTATTTCATATGCAAATTAACCCACTTTTCTAAGGATTGCAGAACTTTAATTAAACGAGAATTAATAGGTGTACCTGAGAAGCAAAATTCGATATACGATTTATCAGGATTAACTTTAGTAATAGCCAATTTAATAACGCTTGACCAAAGTAGGCAGGTTACACTATAATAGGATTACTAAACTTCAACAAATTCAATCAATATGTAGCAAAAAAATATATTGGATATCGGCTGTTTAAATCAGGTATCAATTGTTTATACTTTAATTTAAATATTTAATATTGTTTTAGTAAGATTATAAAAAATAGGATTATTTAAGCTACTTTTAGTTATTCTGAGAGTTTTCACTAAAATTGGAAAATTGAAACTTCCACCAGTTGCTAGGAATATTAATAATATCTACAGGGTAGGCAAAGCATTGGCATCCCCGGGGACGCAAATGTCTATAGGCGACGGTAACCACTTAACATCAGGTGGGCCGTCTGCTTGTTTGCCTTCAATTACATAAAAAAATAATAATAATAATGAAAGTATTAGAAATCGGTATTAACATTAACGGTTTAAGTGTGAGTTACAAAAAAGTATATGTGTTTTTTAAGTATTGTTGGACATTTCACACAGCGTCATCTAGTCCCGAAGCAAGCTAAGCATAGCTTGTATCATGGGAACCAGACAAGTGATATAATACTTACATACTTTTTTTTATAAAATAAAAATACATATCAACACCCAGACCCTGAACAAACTTCTATGTTCTTTACACAAGTGTTCCTGGGTCGGACTCGAACGTACGACCTACATCGCAGAAGGGAGGGTTACTACCAACTAAGCTATGATGCCTGCAATTAAACCATATAAATATATTTGAATCCCACATTCTTTTAAAAAAAGAATCCTTACAATTTTCACTTTATTTTCTTTCAGGGAGCACTAGGAATTATTATTTTTCTTTTTTCTTAAGACACATTAATTCATCCATTTTTATTTGGGACAAAGATAAAAAACCAGACTAGAAACAAAAGCTCCATTTCTGTATTTGTACCTTAAGTGGAATTGATGTCTTGTCAATTGATTGATTGCTAAAATCAGTCAATTTGTAAATTAAATTTTATTTTATAAACTCTGCTTTGCACTAAATAATACTTATTAAATATTGAAGAAGACAACATATATGAGGAACACTCTATTTTTCATATATTTGGTACTAAGGTGAATTTCACCAAAATAATTATTTTAAAACATACCCTTTTATTTGGTAGCCAGCTAGTAAGTTTTTTTATTGCAATCAGATGCTTCTGATTTAAATATTCGCATTATCTTTATCAACCTTCGTTTATAATTTATAATAATTACTTCTTCTTAGTTTGTTGGTACAAGTAATTTCACCGGCTCTACATAGAAAAGCATAGAACATCAGCAATACTATAGTATTGTACAGTATATAGTAGTATATGGTAAGATAACCTTAATAGTTTTTAGTTATGCTAATCAAAACAAAGATAATTTTATTAAAAAAATAATTTGATTAGCTACTGCCCGCAACTTCACCTACTTAATACCAGCTACCAGGATAAAAAGTTGCCTGTCAGATTCTCATCTACTTATGCTCATTTCACCAAAATCATTTCTAATTAATATATATAAATATACCTAACCATGCAAACAGATATACCTCCCCAATTTTAATATTAGTGAGATGTGATAAAAATAACATAATGAGCTCCATACTTGCGATATTTCGATATTATACCATTTCTAAATGAACTTAGCGTATTGTCAACACTAGAGAATCACAATAAACGAATGACGCCATTTTTTTATCATTATTTACGGGATTCTGTCTATGCTTATCACCAAGATTGTTGGCTATTGCAAATAAACTAATGCTCTGCTCTTCTCTGCAAGTTGATTAATAATAAAAATAATAATAAATTTTCATGGACATTTCACACAACGCCATCTAACCCCAAAATAAGGTAAGTAGCTTATATCATGGGAACCAGGCAAGTGATCAAGTGATCCTACTAATATTATAAACGTGAATGTTTGTATGTATGGATGTTTGTTACTCTTTCACGCTCAATTGAAAGTACCATCATTTCACACCATTAAAGTACAATTTTTGAAAAAATCTAATAATAGTGTTTTCTGAGAAGATACATTTCCTTGCTATTAATAGCTATGGATTAATGTATTTAAGGCTCGTAATATTGTTAACGTTCCTGGAAATATATACTTACTTAATCTACCTAACGAAATTTGGGCAATTTATCACTTAGAAGTTTGACAGTGTGACTTTAACTCGGTAGAGATTATCAAAACAATAGCGGACCACCATCGTGCTTTCTTTCTGAATTATTATTGAAATTTGAATCATACCAAATTGCTATGAAGTCTCAAGGCTTAGTGCTTTGCATGGTTTCTGGGGCCCTATTCTCGGCCCAATTCTAGACGTCAGTTAATTTAATCTCACCCAAACAATATAACTTAGGGATATTGATTTTTTTGCATGTATATACTATAGAGGATCTCCTGACTGACAAGGTCTGCCTTAAATGCTGAACTTGAGACTTTTCTGTTGGTGTTTTCCACATACGACGTAGGGGTAAAGTAACAAATATAATCTCCATATATTAACCACCCTTAGGGATCCAAAATCACGTTTAGTGTGCCATGAAAGACACTGTTATTCGGAAACCGTTGGGAGTCGATACATAAAATTTGGCACAAAAGGGGGCCCACGTTGCTCGCGTCCTTAGATGATAACCCTTTGAATCCCTACACGTGTCCCCCGGGTGTGCGAAAGGAGCATCCCAAAGTAGCAGTAGAGCTTGTGCTAAGTTCGCCCGGAGAAGTACAGCCACCGCACCTAGTAACATGCCTCCAAGCAGTGACGAACAAGTATTGCTATGTTCCGGTGCGGTGGAACGGAGTGGGTGCCGGTGAAATTGCAGGCGCATGAGACGTAATATCCCCTATGATGTTACGTCGGGGTGATGGATGCAATGCAATGGGATTAGAGTAATCTCGTACTTTAGTGAGGACTTGAGTGGTATTGCTGTTGTCTATGGGCGGCGGTTACCACTTAATATCAGGTGAGCCGTCAGCCCGATCCGTCAATAAACGCTAAAGCTAAAAGCTAAATATAAAGAAAAAAAATATTCCTGAGGAAAGTTAGGAAATACGTTAGCAATGATAGTGTTATAGTGATAGCATTTTTTAAAACTTTTTCCACTGTATTCCACCCAAAAACCAGGCATTTGGAAGTTGTATTGTGTAAGTAAAGTATTGTAATATTGATATGTGTGGTACTAAATATTTTAAGGGTCTAAAACTAGAAATAAAGACTGAAAAAAAAGCATGAATGAAGTGATATTTTATTTACGTCGATCCTATATTTAAATAAAAGTTTGCTAGACAAACTTATAAAAAATTATGACAACTGTGAGGTATCGTTGAAAAGGTAATAAAAATGAGAACTCGCGGTGATATGAATCATGTAATATTCAAAGTATCTGAACGATCCAGAGGACAAATAGGAGACTTACGAATATGGTTTTTTTTTTTTTTTTTTTTTTTTTTCTGAATTTCAGAAAAATTATAAAATGAGATATACAATCTAATATATATAAATCTCGTGTTACGGTGTTTGTTGCCGCACTCCTCCGAAACGGCTCAACCGATTTTTAGTTTTTTTTTTAATTTGGTAGGTATGAGAATATGTTTTAAAGTTTTTCACGCTCCGGTCTTCAGGCTTTTTTTTGGGTATGGGACTTTTTTCTTTGGGATTTCTTAATTATCCCACGTCATTCGCTTACTTAATACCTACGCAATGCTGCGCTGGTAAGAGAGTAATCAAATAATTGGGTACGTTCATCCCACTTGTTATTACTGAAGCAAACTTCAAGAGATAATTCCCCAACGGACAGTGCGGTGTAGAAGTAACTAACAACGCGTAAGTTCCCAGACTTACACATTGTTCAATTCGTGAAAACTCACTAATTTAATTTAAGAACTTATAATATATTCCACGTGTGAATTTTTTAATTTAATTAATTATGCAATACGCTAACAACAGCACTACGAAGAAGCACCAGTATAGACGTTTGTATACATTTATAGAATTGCTACTGGCATTCAATTCCAGTGGTAACAGTGGGATACTGGGGACCACTCATTCCACTTCTGGGCAAAGGTCCACTCCACTATATTATTCCATTGCTTGTTTTTTAGTGGTTCCTCCAGCCAATAGGTATAGGAAGATATTAAGTCACGCCTCCATTTTTTGTCCCAACTAGTCAGAAACCAAGTCAGAATCTGCAAGTTTGGATATGCAGGATGCTTATGTCAAGGATTCTGCGAAGTTATATGTGACCAATGTTTTCAAACGAAATGAAATACAACTAATTAATAAATTATAATTCAATAAAACTTTAATGAACTCTTATATTGTTGAGGTATACATGCAGAATTTTGCCAAAAACCAGAGGATAACTCAGTCATATAATTATGTATGGTTTGCTGTAAAGGCTTTGTCAATTATTAGTAATCATATTTTATTGTAACAAAGGAAAAGACAATTATAATTCATTGCATATGATCTCAAGACAGTAATAAATGTATATTAATACAAAATTAATTGAACTTAACTTTCCCATCGTTATGAAATATTTTTTATATTTTTTTTTGTTATTTCTTATGGTATATATACCTACAGGTATATAAACATATCTCAACTATCAAGTAAATTTGTAGTAAATTAATAAATTCTTTTTCGCAGTGCCTGACATTAAGATGTTTCAAATTATTTACATCGGCCGATGAATATTCGTAATTAATCTAATTTACATTACATACATAAAGATCGAATAAATATGTATTTTATCTTGTTAAAAATTTCGTAGACCTCCCTGCTGTAGTTATTCATAATTCATTATTTTTATTCATGCTATTAGGACACCGGTGACACAGACGTACAATTTTCCTGAGTGCTATTGTAATCATATACAGTGATGAATATTTTTACGATGCAATAAAAACAGATTCAGGTCCGCAACCACACATTACTGTGTTTTTCATTGTCTGTAGTTATGTGAGATGGTAATCATGCTATTTTTGTGAAGTATATATATCAGATCGCAAGATATACTACACAATTTGGAAATTCTACTATTTGTTACTACTTAGTTTATAAATTTGTTAAGGGAATGTGCATAGATATAAAAAGTCGTTCAAGTTCGTCCGGGGAAGTACTGCCACCATGCCCATTTCTGTCGCCAAGCAGCAATACATTCACTTTACTGTGTTCCGGATTGAAGTGTGGTTGCCAGTGAAATTACAGGCACATGAGATATTGCACTTACACTTCTCAGAGTTACGGGCGCATAGGATGTGACTTGGGTCTTGGCGTACCTAGTAGGGAAGGACTCAAGTCGCATAAGTTGTTATGGGCCGAGGTTACCACTTAACACCAGGTGGGCCGTCGGTCGGCCCGTTCCGTAACTGTATCAAATAAAAAAGGCATTATGGAATTTCTACACATCTATTTTATTGTGCTAAATCTCATGCACCCAAAATGTTTGTAACTCTTAATAAGCTAAACCATTCAATACTCTAAATATTTCATTCATACATCTAGATACAAGTCATACAGGTACATATAGATATTATTTTAGACTTAGAATGGCCTCACAGCTCAAATGGTTGGAAGGAACTATGCCTCCTGGTCGTGGGTTCGATTCCAAGGACAAACATTAGGGTGAGGAGAGTAAATAGAGATATTATTGTACCGAAAACAGAAGAGACTGCAAATTCGTTAAAGTTCGAAGCATTCTGTCAGCACCAACTGTTTGGATGGGCAAAATAATCTGAGATAACTCGAACTGGCAAGAGGTCAAACTTGCGAAATGCTCGACCTTTCAGTGTGACCAGTTCTAACTACCTTAAATGGACTAATTGGGTTTCAATTTAAACAATTTCTTAACATTGTGTCTTGGTCAACTTTGCATATAAAATCACAACCATTTCAGCGACAAAGCCAACGGAAATGCAAACGAACGGAAGCAAATGCCATGATTGATTTTCTGATTTTCAAATCTTCATTTTAAACTGATTCTCATGCGTACTACAGTTCATACAAAGAATAATAATTCACATAAAGAATTTTAGTAGCTATATGTCTTGTGCTAAGTTCGCCCGGAGAAGTACTGCCACCACACCTGGTAATCCGCCAAACAATGATGCACTTGTGTTGCTGTGTTCCGGTGGAAGGGAGTGGGTTCGGGGAAATTGCAGGCGCATGAGACGTAACATCCCCGTCTCGGGGTGATGGACGCAACGCAATGCGAGTTGTGTCGTGCTTTGGTGGAGAGGACTTGAGTCACATTGCTGTTATCTATGGGAAGCGGTTGCCACTTAGTATCAGGTGGGCTGTCAGCTCGTTCCGTCACCTAAATCACATAACAAAAAACAAAATACTCATTTTTTTTTTATTATATATAATTTATAATATATAATTATAATATACAATTTATTAGTTATTTTTCATGGTAACTCCATAATACCGTCCAATAACAAGTTCTGAAACATAAATAGGGGCGTCTCTACCAAAATACCAAACAGTTGCATAAATGTTCTCAGAAATTCGGCTACAAGCTCGAATTGAAACTCGATTTCGAAATATTTGAGTTAAAGTCCGGGCTTCAAACTTGTATAACATTTGAAATACTTGTTGAATCAAACGGTACCTAAATTTAATTTGCTTAAACTGCAGAGTTCAGTTTTTTATTACGAAGATAATTATACTGGTGGATATTGGTGGACATTTCACACTAAGCCCCCAAACTAAGTGTAGCTTGTACCATAGGAACCAGATGACCAAACTAAGTGTAGCTTGTACCATAGGAACCAGATGACCAAACTAAGTGTAGCTTGTACCATAGGAACCAGATGACCAAACTAAGTGTAGCTTGTACCATAGGAACCAGATGGCTGATAGAATACAGAAGTCGAAAGATACTTATGGTAACCAATACAGAGACCAGGTGAGATAAGGCGAGAACTGTGGACGGCAGTTTTCCATTTATAACTTCTGGCGAGTTTCAGCAATATCTATTTACTTGACTATTCGAAGAAAACATGGCGTTCATTAATAGTTACAAAACGTTATTTAAATCAAATACAAATCATAACGATTAGTCACTACGCAGAGCACAAAGTATTTTTCAATAGAAATGAATCTTGAAAGTCAGTCTTTATTAAATTTAATTTATACATAAACACGTATACAAATATCATCACTTGTCGTTGAACTGATGATATAAGTAATAAGAAATAACTTATAAAATTCTATTTCATGTTGATCGGAAGCAACGATATTGCATAATGTAAGTTAAAGTGATAATATAATTGATCTCTTTAATATCCGCTGCATGTATCAATAGTCTAAAGTCATAAATGATAAAATCTATTTTATTCACTTTGCTAACCCCGACGCCAGACACGGTCAATTGAACAAACACTTTGATAGACTTTGTACACATATTTGATGTACATACATCTCGCAAGGTGATGCAATAGCAAATGAACTTTGCAAATGTGGCAGGCTACACAATGTGTGAAGTTTGAACGCTTTGATTCGCGCTCAAAACTCTGAACCAACACCGAATGGCAAAGTGCAAACATTTAATCAAACATTGAAACAAATCTCAAATACCAACGCCAGACAAGTGATCAAATAAGTGTTCAAATGTTGCTGCTGTGTCTGGTATCGGGGTAACACTAAGTCCAAGTAACCGGCAACAGTGTATGACAGACTAACCGCAAACTTGATTGTCACCGATGGCTTGAACCAGCTTACATATAACTCTATATTTTATGAAAATTCTCCTCTAACACAGCAATGTGGAGGCTCCAGGGAGGTGAGGAAGATCTAGGTATTCTGGTCGACATGAGGATTCCCGGATGTATAACTAAGTTGCTTCCCCGGTGAAACGTACGGATTACATTTCTGAACGGATAAATGCTTTTTGAGGACAGTTTTCATACTTTTAATCATATGTTCAATTTCATTTTAATCTATTGGGATAAAGGGTTTACAATTCATTTGCAAGTTTTGCCCCAAAATTTTCATAAACATGTTATACACATTAAATAAAAGTTATTACTACGTGAAGGGCCATTACCAGGTCTGATTTCAAGGATGTTCCTGCAATTATCAGAAATTATGAGACAATACCCGACTCATTCTCGTTCATTCACAAATCTATTTCTGCCACCAACCAGTAAATACAGTGTAGTCAAAGTTAATCTCAAAATCTTTATTTAATCTCAATCTTGAAATATTGAAACAATCCAAACTTGTACGTTTTGCTGCGAACGCCATAATTACAGTTTTGAGCTAACAATACCTTATACAGCTAGGGACTCAGCAACAACTTTGGATGAGGCTTGGGTTAAACATGAATTAAGCTAAACGCAATCGAGGCTAATTTTCTTCTTTTAATTTTTGAATGAAAAACTACGATAAATGCTTTGACTGGCCTCATAACTCATTTGGTAGTAACCCTGCTTTCTGCGCTGTAGATCGTGGGTTCGATTCCCACCCAGGACAACTATTTATGTGACATTTGTAACATTGATGTTTGTTCTGTGTCTGGGTGTTAATATGCATTATATGTATGTATTTAAAAAAGAAAAGTATATAAGTATTATACCAGTTGTCTGGTTCCTATGATACAAGCTATTCTTAGCTTACTTTAGGGCTAGATGGCGCTGTGTGAAATGTCCACGAATATTTATTTGTTTATTTATTTACATGATATCAAATTAATTGCTGAAATATTTTTTGTTTGTCTTGTATTGTAATAGATCTCCGAAACGGCAGAACCCATTTTGACGGGACTTCACTGACAGATAGCTGATGTCATAAGAAATAATCAAAAAAAGGAGTTACCTCGTTCGCCAGTATAATGTGGCTTGCATTAATTAAATAAATTGAATTTGTAATTGAGTTTACAAGTACTAGTGAGGTACAAATAGTTGAAGCGGTAAAAGTAACGAAAAACAATGAAACGTTTTTGATTGTTTGACTTAATAACGCACTAAATATTCAAATGCTCCTCTGAAGCCAGATTAGTTCAAAGGTGACATTGAATTGATATTTTTCGTGATTTCTATGATTTCCTACGCGACATTTGAAAGATCTGAAACGCAATTCATATTTTCCATTAAGCATTGGTAAATTAAGATATTTACGATTCTTAATTGTTCCCGTCTACTTTGAGTAATCTCGGTCTTCGCCAACATCAAAATAGATGTGAACTCAACATAAATAAGTTGAGATCGCGTCTATTTTGAAAAAAAAAAAATGGATAGCTAAATAGCTATTTTGTTTGTACATACTTTATCGGTCCTGCCTTAATTAGTTTATTCGTTATGTAGCACATAAAACTACTATAAAATTCTCAGCAATTTATAGACTCAAAATGGTTCTAATAACTTTGGAGGAGCTTAAATTGATTTCTTACAGCATGTTTTTACTTTGGAACATATTTAAAATAATATCTCTCTCGGCCGTAGGTAGGCAAAGATAATTTCAAAAATAAAAAGAATTACTCTTACAAGCGCTACAATTTGATGTGATTTATATTGCGGGTCTGATGTATTGTTGCCTGTAAGATTTAAACTTCAGGAACCCGCAAGATTTAAGTGGTCCAAGAAAAGCACTTAATGGACCACTTTTCACCCTGCGGTTACAATCATGGGAATGTAGACGTAACAAGTGTTAGTTTTTAATTACTACTACTATTCGAGTTACTGGTTCTCTCGAACCAGTGTGATGAAAGGATTTTAAGTGCGCCTCAAAGAGGCTCATTTCATGCACTTGACACAAATCTTCGAATTTTTATTTCTAGGACATGTCAGTTTCCTCAAGATGTTTTCATTCGCTGTTTTGAGAACTTAGCATTGCGCATCTTTCAAGCGAAAATTCATAAGTGCACGTCGGGATTTGATCCAGCGACCTCCGGATTGAAACTCGTGGTCAGTACCACTAGGCCGCCACGCTCTCTATTTCTCAAGTACTGTTATATTGTTGGCTTTGTTCTTTCTCGAATGACATAGCTAATGCATTCCTCCTGAAAATTTATTCCTTATGCTTTGAGTAATAAATTTCTGTGACCGACCCAGTAATTCAAGTCATTTATAAAGCAGGGGCTAGTAACTAAAGCTTGATACACTGTAAATGATTATATAAACGATAAATCCCCATGGTCTGATATCGCTTTCTTCAACGACACACAAAACGTCATGTAATATTTCAGTATTTCATGTAGTCATAAATGTAACATAGATCTAAGTACTCAGATTGTTACAAGGATCATGCTCGCGGAAAAAAAGGAAGTCCTCCTTTAGGGGTTTCTTGTCTGTTTCCCCGTGGAGGGTCGGATAGGGTTTGAACAGCCGTCAAACTTAGCGATAAGTACGCGTGACATTATGTTTTGAATATTATTGACGTTTCCAAGCCATTTCTTTATGAATTCTATGGAAATACAAGTTTTTGAGTTTGACTTGTGTTGTTTCAGATCATATGAAAATGGCGCAGACAGTGCTAGCAGTGGCCATCGTTGCTGCACTGATGACTTGCCATGGCGTCCACGCGAAACGTGAGTTATTTTTTATTTTATTTATGTGATAAAATTACGAAATGGCCAGATGGTCTACCTGGTGTTAAATGGTAACCTCTGCCCATAAGCGATACGACTTAGGTCCTCCCCTACTTAGGTACAAGAAGACCGAAGTCGCACCGTATGCGCCTGTAACTCTGAGACGTGAAGGTGGAATGCCTCATGTGCCTGTAATTTCACCGGCAACCACACCAACCGGAACACAGTATTGCGAATGCGTTACTGTTTGGCGACAGAAATTACGCATTTAAATGGTTTGTTTATCTATATATTATTATAAAAATAAGAAGAATGAAGTACAAATGCCGTTGCCTATTTATAAATAGATCAAAAAAAATACTAACAGAATAATCACTTAACATAAAACGGACCGGAAATTGTAAAATACCCTCAGTTGCAAACACGTTGTATCGCCTCGAATTGATTGTAGGCCCGCGTGAGTTCCACGTGATGTCGGAAAGGTTCCGTATAACGGTCCAATAGTTTTCGCTTCCAATTTGCGTGAACGTTACTTTACGTTATCTGTGGTAACTACGCATGATCACTAACCCACTTTTCCTGCAAATCGCAGGTACGATTTTCCTTATTCTTTCTTGTATCTATTGTGCGCATCAAACATTTTAAAGAAAACTTGACTGTCTGTTTGTTAAGGAAGGATTTACTGAAAAAAATTAGCCTAGCTATTTGTTAACCACTTGTCATGTCTTTGTGCCCAAGATGATGTTATTTTGCCAAGGTTTTTGACAAAAATTGTTTGTTATTATGTATAATAATAATAATAATAATAATTGTTGGACATTTTACACAGCGCCTTCTAGCCCCAAAATAAAGTAAGCATAGCTTGTATCATGGGAACTAGACAACTGATATAATAATTATATATTTTTTGTAAATTCATACAAATAATACATATTAACACCCAGACACAGAGTACACATCTATATTAATACCCAGACACAGAACACACATCTATATTCATCACACAGATGTTAGTCTGGGTGGGAAATCGAACCCACGACCTATAGCGCGGAAGGTAGCGTTACTACCAACTGAGCTATTAGGCCAGTGTATCTATGTAGAAAAGATTCGTAAAGATTTCGAGATTAACATTTTTCTATAGATAAATCTGGTACATACATCGTTTATGGATGGTTTTGGTTAATGAGGCTGTATTTGTATCAATACTACAATAGACTATGGTTAAATGAACTCTTAGAGATTCGGTAATTCGAAACCATAGGCGTAACGCTTTCTTCAGAGAATGCAACAAAATATATACAAAATTTTACTCCACATTCTTACTGGCGGTGAGAGTTAACACAATACCTCTTGAAATACCTCTTCCGCGTCAGTGAAAATTACTTTCATACATAACGTTTAACCCGTACAGTAAAAAAATAGGGCGGTATACAAAGTCCGCCCCTCAAAATCCGCCCTAAGAAGAGATCAGTGTTCTGTAATACTTAGAAGTAACGATTCCATTTTAGGTTCTTGAGAGAGCATTTCGTGATCTATCGAATGTGAACAGGACTTGTGTCAAGTTGCCTCACTTCTCAGTAGTAACTCTGCCTTCTGCGCTGTAGGTCGTGAGTTTGATTTTCACCTAGGACACACATTTATGTCACGAACATAGATGTTTGTTCTGTTTGGGTGTTAATATGTATCTATATGTATTATATATTTACAAAAAGTATGTAAGTGTTGTATGAGTTGTCTGGTTCCCATAGAACAAGCTGTGCTTAGTTTGGGGCTAGATGATGCTATGTTAAATGTGCACAGATATTATTATTATATGTATTTCCTATCATGAAATACGTATAGGTAGCTATTACGCCTATATTTATTTAATAAAAGCAAACCACCTACCCATTTCTTCGAAGTTTTCACATTTGTTCAGGATTTGCCCTGAAGCTATAAATTCTGCTTACGCAACTTTCAGATATACGTCAACAACTACATAGGTTATGGTTTACTGTTACTTGTTTATAGAAACTTGTTTGTTTAATTTTCAAGTTTACAGTTCAGCTGAACCCACAGAGACTACCGAGAAGACTTCGGAAGGATGTCGATTCAAAGCCGAAAGCTTTCAGACTCAAACTCTGCCTTCTACGCTTTCAAAGCGTAGATATATTTTTTAACGTTAACAATCCATTGCCTAGCATTTTTTTAACTAGTGAAAGTTTAATAAGAGTTTTTGCAATGGCGATTGGCGATACGAGAAATTAGAATTCAAAAGTCAAAAGTCAGTAGTTTATAGTATTTTTATGTTAATTTAGTTATTACATGTCAAGTTATTATCTCATGAAATTAAAATCGACTATTCAGTATGACAGTAACAGTATTTTCCTACCAATAATTAAAAAGTAAGTAAAAGAAGTAAGTAAAAGAAAGTAATTTAATTTCGAATACGTAATAAAATTTACTATTATATATTAAAATCAGATTGAAAATTATTCATAACTCGAAATATAGCTAGAAGATTTCCTCTTATTCAATAATTCGCGAGTATTGGTAAGAAAATGTGACAGGAAGCTTTACAATAGTACTCCAAATAAGAAGAATCATTTAATCCGAAACCTTTAGTAAGTACGTAGCAGGACCCATAAATAATATCTCCCATAAAGCGAAACCAATTCAACAAAATGCCCCAACAGGCTATGGGCGCAGACAATAGGGAAATGAAATAATCTTACAACAAGGATAAAGATTTCTGCTCAGAAACATCAAAAGTTCAAAAATGAAAACACATTGTCTAACCTTAAATGAGGCAAGTTTGCATTTCGCGGCCGCTGGGGCAAATAAATCATAATTATTTATGCGTATTAAACTTGTTTATATTCTCTCATTTAAGAAGCTGCTAGCTTATGCCCACGGATCGGACGTGGAGTGAAAAGTGCGAGAACAAAAGTTGAAGAAAATAAAATTCCACCCATTACGATTTTTTCGATAAACTTGGTAGTTTAACTCTGCAAATATTGATCCTAGCGTAAAAATGATATTGACCAAACTTGTGGAAAATTAAATTTCCAACAGCTTTGGATAGTACCATTTTTACTCTAAAGTTGAAAATTAACGAGTTATTTCAGAAAAACGAAAAGTAGAACTTTAAAACAAGATGGCGGCGAATGCTCTATCGGGATTAGTTAGAAAATCGAGATTTATACTTCCAACCACCTCCTGAGCTGTGTCATCATCCAAATAAACTTTCAGTATACTCGCTGTGTGTTTGCAGTGAATGAATGCAAGTTTGATTATAATTACAAGTCATAAATCTCGTGCTATGTGATGACTATTTGACGTCTATAATTAGTGACATCAATGACATTTTGCTATAGAACCCAAACACAACTCAAAAACGCGACGTAATTTTACATTATCTGTTACTAATTACACTTTACTGGTCTTATAGGATTCGGCAGCTTATTAACCTTATTCGTAGCTGTGACAAGTGGTGAGCGCATCGCCGCCTATGTTTTCGCATGAACTTTTCAATAATAACTTTAATAATAACTTTCCAATTTATTTCAGTTAATGTTCTTAATATATCTACAGCCATTGACCAATCAGTGATGTTATAAACTAATTATTCATTTTATCGACGCGTTTTAAGTAACATGATGACGTCTGTATATCCCAGGATGTAGTAACCTTTTCACTCGGACTTGTTGAGAATTTCGATGGTATAAGATGTGCCCTGGCTGTCGAGTTACTGAGGAAAGAAATACTGGAAGAAAGAGCTGAGTTATTCCTGGGAAAACAATGGCGGTGACGAGCTCACCCCTAGTGACGTCTACTTTCTTAAGACAGTGCAGTGTAACCCATGGGTTGAAATATGACTCACTCAAGCTTTTCCTACCCCGTCGAGGATAAAGGTGTAAGTCTATGTAAAGGTATAGGGTAGGTAAAGGTATATAAAGGTTGCCTGGAAGAGATTGCTTTAAGCAATAAGGCCGCCCATTGTACTTCATATTTTACTTTTATTTCCTATATCATTTTTTATGTTTATATTGTGGTGTACAATAGAGAGTTTTCTATCTATCTATGTAGTGACCACTTACCACGTGACGTGTGCGGCCTAACAGTACTAACAGGGATGATCAGATTAACCCTAACGAACCCTCACATAATCCTGCAAAACCTGCAAGCGGACGCAAGATATCCGTGGTCAAACTGACCTGGATATTTTTGATTAACCACGTTGGTAACATCGAGAGTCGATATCATAACCCAGTTTAGTTAGGCCTCACAGCTCAATTGGTTAACTCTACCTTCTGCGCTGTTGGTCGTGGGTTCGATTCTCACCGAGGACAGATATTTATATGACGTATATGACGTGTTTGTTCTGTGTCTGGGTGTTAATATGTATTATATGTAACTATTTACATAAAGTATTATATCCGTTGTCTGATTCCCACAATACAAGCTATGCTTAGTTTGAGGCTAGATTGCGCTTTGTGAAATATCCATCAATATTTAATTCTTATTATTATATTAGTTAAATATAATACGTGTCTTTATACTCATTTATCTCAAGGTTCTCTCGGTGCCAGAAAAAAATAACTTAACTGGCCACACAGATCAGTTGGTAGTAACCAACCTTCTACGCTGTAAGTCGTGGATTCGATTTCTACCCAAGACAAATATTTGTGTGACATACATTGATGTTTGTTCTGTGTCTGGGTGTTAATATGTACTATATGTATGTATTTACGAAAGAAAAGTATATAATTATTATATCAGTTGTCTGGTTCCCATGATACAAGCTATGCTTAGCTTACTTTGGGGCTAGATGGCGCCTTGTGAAATGTCTACCAATATTTATTTATTTCATGTCACTGTAAGTTTAAAGAATAAATAAAACTCTTAATATGATTTATTTGTATTGTTAAACGACTCTGTAAATGTCATTTTGTTTTAAGTTACTTTACACCTCGTTTGAGAAAGTTTGATGGAACCCTCGTGGAAGTTAAGTTAAGGCATTACATCAAACACTTTTAAAATTATTACTCTGCGAAATATATTTCAAAGGATCTGCGGTTGATTTGTGCTTTCATTTGTGCAAAGTAGAAAAGTAATTTTGGAAGCATGACTTTAAAGGTTCGGAAACCTACCACAAATTTAATAGGCCGCTGAATTCATATCAGGAAAAATGGTAGGCAAATTTTGTAGAGTGTAGAATAAATAAATAATATTGTTGGGCGTTTCTCACAGCGTGAATGATTCTACTCCTGAATTTATTTAATTTAATTTATTACCGCTTCGTCACATTTTGCAAACAGTGCTCATGCATTATTTAAAAATTAGATTTTCAAAAGCATCGGCGGGAGTACTACATACATTACTATAGCTCCAAAGTTAGCTAAGAATAGCTTGTACAATGGGAACCAGACAACTGATATAATACTTATTATTTTTTGTAAATACATTAATATAATACAATACATATTAATAACCAGACACAGAACAAACATTGACGTTCGTCACATAAATGTTTTTCCTGGGTGGGAATCGAACCCACGACCTACACCGCAGAAGGCAGGGTTACTACCAACTGAGCTGTGAGGCCACATAACGATATCGAGGTAAAGTACCTCGAACCCATAAAAAAAGAAAGGAAATAAAAGTTAACTTTAAATAAAAAAATAATCTTATACCATCCCGTAGAAATATATTATGAAAAAAATCAGTCATTGTTGTCTAGCAAATCTGAAATTATAAGTAAAAGCAATCAATCAGTCTGATTTATTTTCGTAACACAAAATCTTTCCTGACGAGCTTTCCAAGCACATAAGTCTCTATTGTTTATGGGAAAGTTTACACGCACGTTGATGAAGATAGCGCGCGTTTTCCAGATTCACACGATCCTGTTCTACTCGAAAGTTTCGAGTGGGTTATGTATGTGACAGTAATATTTAGAAAAAGAAAGAAAAATATTTTATTGACCTAACAATACAAAAGTAATGAGGTGGCGGTTACCACTTAACATCAGGTAGGCCGTCAGCTCATTCTGTCACTAATATGACATAAAAAACTATTTGATCATCGAACAGACAATAACTGGCGATTTAGGACACCATGATCCAATTATTTGGCTACTCGGTTAGTAGACTGCAAAATGACGATAGTTGGCAACTCAGGATTGCGATTTCATGATGCTTCCTGCAACAGAATTGTTGGTGTAATATACTCGTCTAAATTTACAGCGTCGACTTTCAGACTAAGATTGAGTTTTTGAACAATGGCCAACTTTTTTTTATGTATATAAGTTATGGAACTAGCAAGGTGACCTGAGCGGTAATCTCTGCCCATAACAAGTAACTATTTGTCTTGAGGTTTTTCCCTACTTAGGTAGTTGAAATTGCATTGTATTGTACCCATAACTTACGAGACGTGTCGAATATTACACGTATCTCTATTTTTACCGGCAACCACACTTCTCATGCCGGAACATAGTAATCTATACGCGTTAACCTTGGCGGCATAAATAGCTATGATGGCAGTACTTCTGCGGACGAATTTGGCAATTGTTCATTGACTATAAAAAAAGAAAAGAAAAAAAAATCTGACTACAAAAAATCACGAGGTTCATGTTTTTCATTGCAAAAGAATTGTTTTCTAAATTATGTTTGACACAATAAATAAGTTTTAATTTCCGACGTAGGCATAGAATCGCTGCGGTCTCCTATTAAATTGATTTGATAGGAAAAATGTGTAGCGACAAAATATGAATAGTAAGAACCTTGACACAATCCAATACATCGTTACAATGTTTGCTACGAAAATGAAATCAGTTTAGTGAAAATGTGTCATTCTATAGGCAATTTAAGAGCAGTAGAACTCTCGCCAAGTTCGTCCGGGGAAGTACTGCCACCATGCCCATTTCTGCCGCCTAGCAGTAACGCATTCACGTTACTGTGTTCCGGTTTGAAAGGTATGGTTGCCGGTGAAATTACAGGCACATGAGACATTCCACCTTCACGTCTCACATTTACGGGCGCATACGATGCGACTTGGGTCTTGTCATAACTAGTATGGGAGGACCCAAGTCGCATCGGCTGTTATGGGCCGAGGTTACCACTTAACACCAGGTGGGCCGTCGGCTCGTTCCGTAAATGTATTAAATAAAAAAAAAAAAAAAAAAATTGTTTTTATTGAATAACTGTGAAGTCTCATACATTCATATTTTTGTCAATTTGCTTTGAACGAAAGATATATAGGGTATTTTAAGGTCGACTCGGGGTTATTTATAAATTTTACATTCAAGTGCTGTACTGTTTTTCCCTATTTAATTATGGAATGATCCAAGCAGCATTGCAATTCTTCTACTTCACAAAAAAAAAACAGTCTCATAACTCTCATTATTTTGTATATTTAAGTGATAGTTAAAGTTAATAGTTGCAATGAGTAGTGTAACTAATAATGAGTGTATTTCTAAAATAGATTATTACATTGAGTACTTTGTTCCAGAAAGTGTTCGATCACGTCAACGTAAATTTCGATGGAGCTCGTTCAATATTTTAACATATACGTTGATGTGTATTGTTTGTACTTTACTTGTTTGTATTGAAGTCCTCAATGCATTCTCTCTCTCTCTCTCTCTCTAAAACATTCTTTTTATTTAATTATATAATAGAACAGGGTAATTTGATATAGACCACTGTGGAAATTTGAAAAATTTTGGTAGATATTTTTTACAAAAGCAACATAACGTTATGTTGAATTTTGAAGTTAAAAATAAGTTATAAATATAAATGTTACAGTTTATACGTTATAAAGATATTGGTAATTGTCACAGGCGGCTGCTCTGCATTCGGCCACTCGTGCTTCGGCGGACACGGCAAAAGATCCGGCGATACCGGCGTTGATGTGAGTATATACAACCAGAGCGATCGCTCCTACGAAACTGATATTCGTTTACAACCTACTTCAAAACCAGACGACGGTAGGAGTTTATTAGAGCTATATGTTTGTTACCTCATACCTTTGTCATTTATAAACCGATTTAAAAAAATATTTATTTATTTGAGAGGATATAGTTTCAGATTAATCCCATAGAAAATTCATAAAAATCGGTTCAGTACTTTGGTTTTCAACTCAAAATAACTAGAAAAAATATGTAATCGAAGTACGAGATAAGGAGGGATCATTCTCGTTCAGAGACGATGAAGTCGGTTCTTCGTACTGCTGCGCAAAATAAATCTATTATATATGACATGTTGTATTCAGGTATCCAACCAAGACATGGTGGGCCATCACCGGATGGGACAAGAGGAGATACCCCCCCACCCAGGATACCCCCACTACAACGCGCTCCAACCTGGTGACGACATCATACCCATCAGGGATGGAGGTAAGAAACAGATAATAGATAGATAGAACATTCTTTTTTTCAAAGGTACTATGTACACAAGTACATAGGCAAACTTAATGTTAAATAGCATTTTCTTCCAGCTAACCTTTGTGGTGTGAACTGGATGTGGTAGTGAATTATGGTTAAAGTTATTGGTTATTAAACATGGTATTCCTGCCATTATGGCTGACCTTATAGCTCAGTTAGTAACGCTGCCTTCTGTGCTGTAGGTCGTGTGTTCGATTCCCACCCAGGACTAACATTTGTGTGACGAACATAGATGTTTGTTCTGTGACTAGGTGTTAATATGTATTAAATGTATATATTAACAAAAATGTATATAAGTATTAAATCAGTGTGCCCATCTGCAAAAACAAAAAGTATTAATATTTTATAAGATATTTATAAATTTATAGTTTTTTATATATATTATCCCGAAGCTCCAAGGGAACGAGATATTCCAATCTAATAATTATCAGACCCAGTCATGGCGAGGCGTGGCCCAAACATAAGCTGTGAACAACGCCTATTGGAATTAATATCTTACATAAGTGCTATGTTACACAAACCAAGTACAGGGTTGGTCACGGCTAAACTGTGAAGACAAACAGCTGACAGAGTATGTTGCAGGTGCGTCCGACCGCGAGGAAGCCGGCGCCGGCCGCGAGCTAATGAACTACAAACTGCGCAACATCTTCAAACACTGGGTGAGAATTATTTAATTATATATACATTTAAAATTATTAGAGGTGACGTTTTGTAGCAACATTGGCGTACATATTGGTGGACATTCCACACAGCGCCATCTAGCACCAAAGTCGGACGGTAATAGCTCTGTTTTCTGCGCTGTTGTGGGTTCGATTCCCACCTAGGACAAACATTTTTGTGAAGCACATAATAAGTTTGTTTTGACTGGTGTTAATGTGTATATAAAGTATAACAAAATTATTGGTGGACAATTCACACAGCCATCTAGCCCCAAACTAAGCATAGCATACCATAATACAAGCTATGCCTAGATTGGTGTTAGGTGGCACAGTGGGTGATCTCCATTATTATATATATTATTTATATATTATGATTAATTTTTTTCGGAAAACCAACAGCTTATATACTACTTACAAACTTAAATAGAAATAGCTAACCAAATTAAAGGTCTTCACTAATAGATCATTATAGGATGAAGCTTCACAAATAAAACGCAGTGTAATCGCGCCCCGTGCGATTGGTTGGTACACCTGCAGGATTTAATTATGAATGGTCCCAGTGCGAAGTAGTAACCCGATGTTAAACCATTTACTCAAACTCGTGTAGCGAGGGCGTCACTCGAACTTTGCGGTCTGCCTGCAGTTCAAAGTAACTAGTGTCCATGCTATTCGTTATATTAGAAGTTGTTTTTTCACGTCGTATCCCGTAGAGCCAAAGCTTCAGTAACTTTTCACTTCTTTCTTTCTTTTCGAGCCACTGGTTCTCTCGATTCAGTGTGGTGAAAGGATTTTAAATGCGCCCCAAACAGGCTCCTTTCATACACTTGACACATGTCTTCGAATTTTTAGTTCTACGACATGTCGGTTTCTTCACGATGTTTTCCTTCACCGTTTTGAAAACATAGTACTTTTCACTGGGATATAATAACGTGGGAACGTAGGCGTGCCAAGTGGTGAGCCATAATTGATTTCCCGCGAATAGCTCAGCTAACTGTTTCTGGATGCCAGGACAAATTTCATACTAATGGCTTTATCAGCAAGTCGGGAAGGATTATAAAATATTTAAATCTTATTTCACGATTTTTAGGTACAAAAATACTTAAACACCGTTCATAGATTAATAGTGTATAGTCCATCTTATAATTGGGAAGAATGAATGGGTGTTAACCATAGTGTTTGAAACTTACTGATTGCCCGAAACAATAAGTAAGTAGTAAACCATATAGAGAAAAACCATATAAGTAATTTGTTTCGATTAGTATAAAACTAGAGAGCTCAGCCCTTTTCTGGGACCAAATGTAAGCGCTTGATGAGCGCGGGTATCGGAATGGCACGTCCACCGCCCGCGGAAAGTTACAGAGTTATCTGGTTTGCCTGTGCACAAGAGAATATAATAAAAACTTCTTCCCCATGGAGGGTCGGATAGGGTTTGAACAGGCGTCAAACTTAGCGATGACGCGTGACATTATGTTTTGAATATTATTGACGTTTCCAAGCCATTTCTTTATGAATTCTATGGAAATCAGTTTTTTTGACTTTGACTTTGTTAATTATCTTCATCTTCGTATTTTTTTTACAGATGGATAACTATAGACGTTCGCAGCAACAGAACGAGGATGGATTTTACGTGGAAAATATGTAATTGTAATAAGAAATCAAATATTTACTGTTGTACTACTTCCAAAATCTAAATTGTTCTAATTCCCAAAATGGTACACAGATTTCATTTCCATAACATAGGAACAGTAATGACGTAATCGTAATTTTGAAAATAACACGTACTTTGTGTATTAAAGTTTTTATGCTGCACTGTTAGAAGTTTTCAATTATACTATATACCTTAATCTAGTAAATTAATAAATCATAAATATATCGTCAATTAAAACTGTTGAGCCATTGATATATATTTACTAAAATATTATTAAAGAAAAGGCTGGGATATATACTGTTATTGTTTAAATCATGTTTCAAAGTACTAATCAGATATGCTCTTGAAATAATTTTGTTCTAACATTAAATTTCATTATTTGTATTTTTTCTCTTAAATTGTTATATTGTTAAAACGATAAGATATTTTCTTGGTAAATAAATAAAAAAAAACCGTTAATTCGTTACAACTATTTGCTGGAACCTTCTGTCGCAGTTTCAACGTTTTGACAACTATAATCATATCACTAACATTTCTAATAAATACCTTTTACCATATCTATTTTGATGGCTCTTTCGGTACCTGAAATACACATTTGCAATGTGTTCTGATTTCAATATTTGTAGTTACAGATATATATACTGGCACGCAGTCATTCCACCATCACTTCTCAGAGTTTTCAACATAATGTGACTTGGCTCTCTCCATACCTAAGTAGGGGAAGAATTGAGTCGTATCGCTTTTTAAGGACAGGGGGTCACCGCTCAACATCAGATTTTGTAACTTAAATACATAAGGTACCACTTAAGTTATATGAACATTATTATATCGTTGAATAAGTTTGCCATCAAGTTCTATAAGTTGTGTCTACTTGATAGAAAATTGACTGTCTCTATTATTAAGTGTTACGTGTAATAAATGGCTAGATACATCAAAGTATGAAAATGATGTTTCATTTAATCTATACTAGCTGTTGCCCGCGACTTCGTCCGCGTGGAATTTGGTTTTATCACGCACCCCTATTTTACCCCTCGGAAAAGTAGCCTAAGTTACACCTTTTTACATCAGCTATCTGCCTGTGAAAGTACCGTCAAAATCGGTCCAGCCATTTAAGAGATTAGCCGGAACAAACAGACTCAAAAATTATAAAAATGTTGTTTTGGTATATGTATTTATTTGTATTGATTGACTGATCTTACTGCTCAGTTGGTAAATTTGCCTTCTGTGCTGTAGGTCGTGGGTTCGATTCCCACCCGAGACAAACATTTGTGTGACGAGCATTTATATTTGTTCTCTGACTGGGTGTTAACAATATTATTATGTATTTATATGTTTGTAATCACAATAAATAGTATATAAGTATTATATCAGTCATCTGGTTCCATTGTACAAGCTATGCTTAGCTTAGTTTGTGGTATAGTTGGAGCTGTGTGAAATGACCAACATTATTATATTTATTATACCTCTATGTGTGTCATATATTATATATCTATTATTATTATTTTCTTTTCTTAAATTACACGTACTAAATTAGAATTTAATAATATCTGGACTACTTATGTAATGTTTGACCATTCATGCAATTGATTGTATTCCTTCCAATAGAATTGAATAGAACTGAATTGCTTTTGTATTCCTTGAATTGAATTGATTGAAACTCGATGTCTGTACAGCTGGAAAACCAAACAACCGAAAAATCGTTCTTCACTACTGAAGGGGGGCATTCGATTTTTTAAGAGTTACTTATGTATTTGATTGTTATATCACTTAAACTAACATACTGTACATGTATGTAATGTAATGCTGTGTCACTGGTCGCACGACTGTATCACGACTGTATCCAGAACTGTTTGATGAAGTCTTCGTGGGTCTGTATCCGCGTGAAGCTCGTGTAAGCTGCGGTGTTGCAGAGGAACTCGCTGCTAGGTGCTGTCGACACGACGCCGCGGAGGCAATAGCGCTCTGTGAACTTGTCCAGGGCCAGGAACACAAGCCCACCCCCGCTGTCGCCTCGGCATAGTGCCGTGTTGGCTGTAAAATAATGATTATAATAATAATAAATTCACCAAGTTTCACATTCAATAAGTTAACTAGGGTTAGAAATTACATCGAGTTTTTTCTATGCCAGAATGTATTTTTAGATTTATTAGTTTAGTGTACATTTCAATTGGTGAACCTAATAAAAAAATGTAGCAGTAGAACTTGTGATGAGTTCGCCCGGGGAAGTACTGCCACCATACTTTGTAATCTGCCGCCAAGCAGTGATGCACTCGTTTTGCTGTGTTCCGGTGGAAGGGAGTGGGTGCCGGTGAAATTGCAGGCGCATCAGACGCAACATCCCCGTCTCGAGGTGATGGACGCAACGCAATGCGACTTGAGTCATCTCGTTCTATGGAGAGGGCTTGAGTGATATAGCTGTTGTCTATGGGCGGCGGTTACCACTTAACATCAGGTGGGCCGTCAGCTCGTTCCATCACGTCAATGACATAATAATAATAATAATAAAACTTCATTTGAATAGACCACATTGTACAATTTGTTGAAGCCCTGATTTCCGAACTAGCGTTAGCTGTATGTCGGGAAACAGTTCCTTCCCTTACACAAACGCAAATTATTGAAATTGAGAGATATTGCTTGGAAACGTCAATAAGTAATCTAAGTAAAGTATAATCTAAACTAAAGTCTATAATATTCTGTTTTTAGTTTTTCATATGTGTGTTTTAGTATATAAATTTGCATTGTTGTTTATGGCAAAATAAATACACTTTCTTTCTTTAAGTGCTTCAAAACAAGGTCACGCGTACTTATTGCTAAGTTTGACGCCTGTTCAAACTCTATCCGACCCTACCCTACTCTCCATGGAGAAGAAGAGACTTACTTTGTAAAGTGCCAGCACATATCTCATCGCTGGTGATAAACTCGCGGAAGGCGGGCAGGTTGTCGTCGTAGCAAGTATTTATGTCTACGTAGGGCAGATCTACCACTTGGAGGGTTTGCGATGGCTTCCCTTTCTCAGATGTCAGCCCCCAGCCCGGCACCTGCAAGAAATATTGTTTTACTAGCTTTTGCACACGGCTTCACTCGCGTTTATATAGGTTTTGTCAATCAATTCAGGTGGTCGGTCTATAAAGTGAGCATTAACTTAAAAGGTATTTATCGGAAAGATACAGGTGCTTTTTTCCTTCTTTCTTTGCACTCTCGGAAACACGTTGCAATTTATCTATGTCAGTAGGCAAAGTCGTTATAACGGCCTGTTTATTATTATTTTTTTACGTATTTCCTCAGCTACATCTATCCAAAGTAAGCAAAGCATAGCTTGTATCATGGGAACCAGACAACTGATATAATACTTACATACTTTTTGTAAATACATACATATAATACATATTGACCCCCAGATACAGAACAAACATCTATATTCGTCGCACAAATGTTTGAACTGGGTGGAGGAATCGAACCCACGACCATTGAAGGTAGGGTTACTACCAACTGAGCTCTGAGGCCAGTCAATACGTTATTTTTCTAACCCTCCCCTAATAGAGAACTTTGATTATTTTAATGTACCACTTACTTTGCCCATATTGGCAGGTCGCAGCTGTAGCCTTTCAAACTGGATATCGAAACTGAGGCACACGGGCCTTATGAAAGTCTTGTACTCAAACGCCTCAGTTACTACAACTATGGCTATGTCATCTTGGAAATTTGCTTCGATACCTAGATATCGCTCTGTTACGTGAAATTATCTCACCTGGAAATTAATGGAAACGTGATACGTATGTGAATACAAATGAAGCAGTTTTTGATACATATTAGGCACACTGGAGCAGACTGTCCATATTATGTTTAGTATTTGAGGCCTGAGTCATATACGCCCGTAGGTGAGAACCCTATTATGGAAACCTTTAAGAACAGTAGAACTCACGCCAAGTTCGTCCGGGGAAGTACAGCCACCATACCCATTTGTGCAGCCAAGCAGTAACGCGTTCGCATTACTGTGCTCCAGTTTGTATCTTGGGTCTTGTACCTAGTAGCGGAAGACCCAAGTCGCATCGCTTGTTGTGGTCAGAGGTTACCACTGAACACCAGGTGGGCTGTCGGCTCCTGGGTGACGCCTGGGTGGTGCCCATCAGACGATAAAAAAGGAAGCCCTCCGTTTGGGGTTTCTTTCTGTTCTTCCCCATGGAGGGTTGGGTAGGGTTTGAACAGGCGTCTAACTTAACGATAAGTACGCGTGACTTTATTTTTTGAATATTATTGACGTTTCCCAGCCATTTCTTTATGAATTGTATGAAACCTCAAACAGACGTTAGTCTTACCTATAATTACGCAAAATTTTGTCATTTTGAAGTTAACAGACTTTTCAAAGCTATGTCACTAAAAACCCAATGGAAAGAAAGTTTTTGGCTGCTGTATGTGATATTGAATGAAAGAGTTTTCATACACTTAAATCCTCTAAATATACGGCATAAATAAGGCGGCGGTTACCACTAAATATCAGGTGGGACGTCAGCTCGTTCCGCCACCAGATTCACATAAAAAAAAACCTAAAATTCTGTGCAAAAGTGCCTCGGAGACTCTCCTCATTGTCCCCTGGCAGAGTTGAAACAAAAACTACCATGCGCATTTCTTCAAAAAAGGATAAAATTACACGGTTTAACCGTTAACAATGAAAACAAGCCATATCAGACAATGTATGTTTATCTCCAGCCACATCCCCGAATTCTAAACAGGTCATAGTTTGTTAAACGGTACGCAATTACCCGACAACTTTTAATGAGATCATAACAAAATTGAGGACGTTATCCCGATGAGTTTAACAATTATAAAAAGTTTTAATTTAATTGGATAATCCCGTGGATACTTAAGGCGAAGTGGGTGACAGCAGGTAAGTGGGGCACGCGACATCGCATTAACATGACCAAAGAAGAAATTGGTGCATTGCTACGAGTCTGTGAAATGAATAAATAATAGTGGACATTTAATGCAGCGCCATCCAGTCTCAAAATAAGCAGAACTTGTACTATGGGAATGAAATAACCGATAAAATCAATATAATATACGTATTTTTGAAAGATAAGGTCTAATTCTTTTTTTTAAAGTAGATTTATATAAATACATAATAAGACTCAAATGTACACTTAGGGATGCTATAAAATATCTTATCTTTTCATATTACTAGGTACCAACTAAGCTGTGATATCGGTCAAAGTTTTGGAGTAAGTGTGCAAATTTAACTCTCTCTTTAACTTCTAACCGCAAGAGCACAGCGGTTGCTTCTTAATAACACAGCGAAGAATAGATAAAAAAATTGTGACTCATTTAAATAATGTTTTCTTCGAGAATTACAAGCTTTTAAGTAATATTTGGACTGAATATGAATATTTTGACTGGCCTCACAGCTCACTTGGTATAACCCTGCCTTCTGCCTTCCTTCTGCGTTGTAGGGCGTGGGTTCGATTACCAACCAGGATAAACAATTTTGTGTGACGAACATAGATGGTTTTCTGCGCTCAGGGGAAAATCATACAATAAAAGTAGCAGAGGTAAGCACTTAATACCAGGTGGGCCATCAGCTCGTTCGGTAACATTGCCAAATAACAAAATGAAGTCACAAACCGAAAAAACTTAACGTTCGTCTTTATGACAAGGTGTTGGATGTTACTAAGCTTTCTCGGCAATAGAAATATAATATTTTAAATTCAGTTTGTATAATCTGCTTAAGTTACTGTCTTCACACACAATAATCCAGGCAAGAAGCTGAACAAACAAACACAATAGATGGATCATAATTCAATACAATGGTACTTAGAGCTGCCATTGAGATGCCTCAACATTATTTCAAACAAAGGTTTGAGGATGTTATCAAAATAATGATTAATACTGGAATAATGTATAAATGAGGCAGGGTTAAGATTAATCTTTGCATTGAGGCGCTTAAACTGTGCGGTAGAGGATTACTATATTAACTTGAATTAGTGTAAGTTAGGGCCTTATATTTTTGTGCCCATTAATCAGCTAATCTGTTTTTCGGCTGCTCAAATGATGCACGAATGATGCCAATAAACTGTGTATTTTTATTATTAAATCAGTATCCGGAAGCTTGCATCTACTACAGTCACTAAGTTTCAGAGAGGAGAGCGTGGTGGCCTAGTGGTACTAACTCCGAGTTTCAATCCGGAGGACGCCGGTTCAAATCCCAACGTGGACCAATGAATTTTGTCGCCTGATAAATTTATGTGCTCAATTCCACGTTCTCAAAACGGTGAAGAAAATGCAACATGTCCTAGACTCAAAAATTCGAAGATCACATATCTTCGAATTTTTGTGTCTAGGACATGTTGCATTTTCTTCACCGTTTTGAGAACGTGGTATTGAGCACATAGTACAAGTGCACGAAAGGAGCCTCTTTGAGGCGCACTTAAAATCCTTTCATCACAACGGTTCGACAGAACCAGTGACTTAACTAGTAATAGTAGGCTATTTAAAAATAATAAATATATAAGGGCCCTTAGTCTACAGCTGAAGCTATGATAGCTCATTAAAAAGTATACATTAGTGGCGCATACAGTCATACAAGTAGTATGAAAATATGTTGTTCTAAAGTTAAAATTTTACAATGAGCTTCGAGGAAACGAAAATTTTATGACTATATTTGGAAATCTAGCTATTTATCTTTGGAAGCTATTTAACACATGAAGTCAAAAAGAAAATATTTATTATTATTATTATTATTTATTATATAACACCAAATATTTCTAAATAGATCATATAGGAAATCTAGGGAATTGAATTTTTATAAGTCATATTTGTTACTTTTAAAAAGATATCATATAGAATTGTCTATCAACCAGCTTGTTGGCTGCCCTGGGACCGCTACATATAGGAAATAAAGGTATTAGGCGTGAAAGGTATGCTTGCCGGTGAAATTACAGGCAAATAGACATTCCACCTTCACGTCTCAGAGTTACGGGCGCATACGATGCGACCCAACCCAACTTCTTCTAAGTAGGACCCAAATCGTATGCTTCTTATGGGCAGAGGTTACGTTTAATACCAGGTGAGCCATCTGCTTGTTCCAAATCTTTTGTTTTATTTGCGATAGGTTAACATTTGACTGCCATCTCACCTGATGTTAAGTGACGATGCGGTCTACGATGTAGCATGCGCCCCTAGAAGAAAGCTATTCACTCTAGTCTTGAAGACCTCCAGATTATAGTTCTAGGGAAATACAGGCAAGGAGTTCCACTCTTGGACTGTCCGCATTATGAAATTGGAAGCAAAACCCTTCGCACGGATGTGAGGTAATTGGACCATAGAAAGACCATAGAAAGGGTGACGCGATGCTGTGCGTCTGGATGTAAAGTGGTAGAATGGAGATGGAACTGTATCGCATAAAAAACACCAATGTTCGCCCTGGCCGGAAGCGGGACCAGTCGCTTGCAATGTTACTATCAAATAACCTGCGTAGGCGTCAATGTTCCACTGACTTACGTGAACTTTTATCTGAGTTATTGGAGAGGGACAGTTGATCTTGTTAGCTACACAATAAGCACACCTGTCCACCGTTTATAAATAGATCTACATAATAGTCAACTTGAACTAAATAGGAAAGTTTTCAGGGAACACGGAAATTGCTTTTTTCAATATAAATGGGTACCCATTTATGCATAGAATTTATTTTGTGTAACTCACATAATATGTTTTTAAAAACATTGCTTGGGAGAGTTTATACTACTCACTTGGAAGTCAGAAGTCTAGCACATGCTATGACGGTAATATCCATACTAATATTATATATGAAACGGTATTTCCTTCCGTGTATATAATATTGGTATGCCTAGCCGGTATGTCTGTCTGTGAGTAGCTATTAGTATAGAGATAGATTGGACTTTGGATAATGACATAGGCCACTTAATGTCGCGAAAATATAAATTGGACAGGGGCGAAATAGGGTATGAAAGTTTATATGAGGAATCAGCCATTTCATTTAGTTACACTTTTGGCGTTTTTGACTAATCAAGTTAATTAGGGGATGATTTATTTTTTGAATAGGTAATTTCCTTATTTTGTCTGAAGATTGAAGAAAGCTTGGAGAAAAAATAGGTTAGTAAAAGTACTAATTCTACGCGAAGAGGCGTTGCGGCGCCATCTATTATCATTATGGTGTCCAATACGTAAAAAATTAGCATAATACTTAGTGCCGTAATATACGTAAAGCAAACAAACAACATAGACAATCTTGTTCCAGATAAATAAATATTATCTCTGACAGATAAATAAATATATTATCTGTGACACGCGACTGGACACAACTCATTTGTGTCAGGTACTTTCATGATGGACTTCACGTCTATACACGGTCTGCAGCAATTCATAACGCTTTCTAAACTATGATGGTAATAGAAAAACGAGAGTGGGCGTCTCCATTGTGCGCTCAAATTTGAAAACATCTGTATGTTGTTGCCTCTCTATTGTTGCTTCTCATTATTTATAATCTGTTATTTACTTTGTACCAAATTTGTCGTCTTCGGCCAGCATCCTTAGAGTTTGCTTAGGATTTCATTGTTGCGTGATAAGGTAATTAAACTTAAGGGCTTATTTATTGAGTTATATATAGAATATATATGTTTATAAATCAAGATTTAGGTTTGTCTAATGTAAAACCACAGGATAGAGTGTTGTAAATAGTGTGTAAGCAGCATAATAATGTTATCAAAGTTTAAGTACTTTAAGCTTATCTTGTAATGTTAATGCAGTAAATATTTTGTGTTATTTTAAAACTCAATATAGGTGGAATTATAATTATTTACTAGCAAATTTTATCAAATTTGTGATGTTTCTAAGTAAGTATAGGTATCATAAAATTTTAATAATCCTTTTTATATTTCATTATTTTATAAAAAATTGTTGTTCCTAAAACATCATAACCTTAATATTGATCGTCTTTTTAATATATTACCAAAAACCCTGTAGGTAACGTTTTTCCTGAAGAATTTACCAATTTGGCAATACGTGTAGGAACCAAAGGCCAATAATCTTTTCTTTTTTCTTTCATTTAGACTGTAGGTACTTACATTACAAGATCACTAAAAATGTGGTATTTATACTCTCATTAAGACAAGGGTGGTTTATATCATCAATTTATCTACCCGCATGGGCAAGATTTGATATCTTTCGCAAATTTTATCGGTTCTAAGAACCTTTTGGTGTGGTTACAAGTATGGCGTTGGAGGACGTTGGGAGCTAATGTCATGAGCCAATATTATGAGCCAATTTCATGAGCCAATATCACAGCTTGGCACCCAACGTGGAACAACTTGAAGGCATTTAAAAAAGTATATACTTTAAAAACAACACGCCTACCCCGCCAAAGAAATAAATTAAACCTAATTGAATTTAAATAAAATCATTACTCGATATGATGTCAGGATTCTAACGATACCCCATACATAAAAATGTGTTAAGGCATTTAAAAGTGATTGTGGAATACACTCACCTACATACATATACATACAATTCCTGAAAACATCACACTCCTTTTTTGGGCAATCGTGTAAAAACTCATTATTTATTTAAAAGTCCCAAAGCCATGTAAAAATAACAGATTATAGGCGCTAACTACACTTTTATCAAGGAGTATATATTTGGTTCCTATCTATCTATCTAAGCCACTAACAGCCACTGCTGGGTGTAGGCCTTTGCTCTGGTAGGCCAATGTTGCTGTTTTGTGCAAGTCTGATCCTCTGTTTTCCGAGTTCCGTCCGTTGTATTGGTACCTCCTAAATTACCTACTAATTTGGAAACCGTTGAACGTTGTTACATTAGAAATTTACACATCGCTACATTCACGTTATAATCACGTCGCTCAGAATCGAAACCCTAATCTCAGTGAACGGATATACGAAATAACGCCGTTATCGACAACCTATCAGTAGACACTTAAATCAGTCACAGACGCTGCACAGCCTCCGCCTAGCCGGTGAACGATACACGGGTGTCATTTAAAATGCAGAATGCCGGTACTTGTTAAGTCAATTTCGATGGAACACCGATATACACACAAGGAAAGATATCTAGAATTGAAAATTTGGCAATGCGATTATGATGGAACTATTAGTCTACTTCTATTCGAGTCACTGGTTCTCTCGAACCGGTGCGGGGAAAGGATTTTAAGTGCGCCCCAAAGAGGCTCCTTTCGTGCACTGGACACATGTCTTCGAATTTTTAGTTCTAGGACATGTCGGTTTCCGCACGATGTTTTCCTTCACCGTTTTGAGAACGTGGTATTGCGCACATATATCTTTCAATCGAAAAACTCATAGGTGCACGTCGGGATTTGAACCGGCCCGGATTGAAACTTGGGGTTAATACCACTAGACCATTACGCTCTCAACTGTTAGTTAATAGCTACTATGTAGGTAGGTACACCAGATCGACCTACGCCTACATATTTCACACAGCGCCATCTAGCCCCAAATTAAGCTAAGCTTGTACTATGTGAACAATGCTAATGATACTTACATACTACATACTACTTACATACTTTTTTATAAATACATATGTACCACCCAGACACAAAAGAACTATGTTCATCACACAAATATTTACCTGGTGGGAATCGAACTCATAACCTACAGCGCAGAAGCCAGAATTACTCCCAAATGAGCTGTGTGACCATCAAATCTAAGAAAGAAGAAAAAACCATTTATATAACATGCAAAAAACAAAAAATATGTAGTATTATGTTAAACTTAGTGATATATGTATACACAAATTTTACAAATACTAGTTCACCGTTTACATGACTTTCCATTCAAGTCAAATAGAACGCTGCATCAGCACTCCTAAACATAACGATTATCTTCCTGGCTTAGATGAAGTTATCTATACCTATAGGTTTTGGCATTTAGGTAAAGAAATAGAAAATGAAAATTATATTTGAACTAGTCTTCAAAAAGGCGAGATATTTTCAACAATATCTATACGTAAAGCATAAGTAAAGCACTTAACAAAATTATTTCGTATCATTTAGGCTGAAAAAATAGAATATAATTTAAACCTGCCTGAAAAAATCTGTACTATAACGCTGTCTGAAACAGCAGTGTAGTTTCGGAGTCCAGCAAAACCGGAAATTTTCCTCATTTACCAAAATAGTCTCAACTGTGGTAATCTTAACGTGCAGTTAAGGTGACGCCATAAACTTTTAGGGGAAAAGGTTAGAACAACTAAGGTAATCCTGGATAGTATAATCAAGGTTTTATTTGTTTGATTTCTATCAGAATACCACGTGATACCAGTGTTGTTTTTGGCGCCCAAAGTGGTATAGATTTTAGAGTTGTCATAGTTCTGTGCAAATCAATTTGTTAAAATAAAAATAGAAGATAAAAAAGAGAGAATAGTATAATTCATTATAATTGCAATAAATAGTTCAAATTGGTATTTTGACAGAAATCAAAAAACAAAATGTCAAAATAAATTGCCATATTAAACTCTGTTATATAATCTAAATTAAATAACGTTGAAACGTAGAAAACTTGCAATGATTACTGGGTAATCAATTTTAATAAGATATCAAAAAGTTGCAGACTCTATGCAATTTCTTATGATCTTGTTACCATATTTTTGGTTTTAGAAACTGAAGTAAAGTTGTTGACTAAACCTTAGTAGAAATAGGTAACACCGATAATTTATTAAGTAACTATCAAAAAAAAAAACTTTTTTTTTTTTTTATAAAATCCTGTACGCCAGAGCGGTTCCACATAATACTTATTTGTTTTATGAAATGTTTTTGCTTAGGTTTTTTTTGTGTTATGTGTTGTGCACAGTGTGTGTGTGAATAAATGTCTTCTTTCTATATTTGTTACAAATTTTTAGCTCGTGTTTTAAACTAAAATTGCATTACGTGTAGCTAAAAATTCCGGAACAGAATCCTTTCCAGTAAATAGCTAACACATTCGTAACGGATACTCGTACAAATTGAATTTTTCATAGCACACCAATTACGGCAAATCTCAACGATCTCGCATGGATTTGCTGAATGGTTGTTAATGCACATTTGATATTTACCTACATGGTAAATAGTTTTTTATGAGATACGGAACGAGCCGACGCCGACGGCCCACTTGGTGTTAAGCGGTAACCTCGGCCCATAACAACCGATGTGACTTGGGTCCTCCCCTACTAGGTACGACAAGACCCAAGTCACAACGTGTGCGTCTGTAATTTTATGTATATGATTATATATTATATACTGTGGTGATATCTCACCACAAATGATTATTAATGTAAATTTGGAGCTGATATGAGTGATTTTAAATGACAATTGATGAATGAATTATGAACGAATGACGTGATAAATAGAAAAATAATGCGTTTAAAGTTAGAATCAAGTTATAACGGTAATTGCATTTCACGTTCTTTATACATTCACTATGCAGTGAAAATATTTTCAGTATAATTACCATTCATAAAAATACCTATCATTTCGAAAATCTAAAAGCAGAAAGCTATCACGTAGAGCTCGTTAAAAGTAGCTCATTTCCTTATTGAGCCGTGTAACGATCCTGCTTTTACGGCTAAGCCGAACCGGAAAATGAAACACCGGCGACGTACGGCTATCTCGGAGATAGTTTCTGTTCATATTTCCACACATATACAGCCTACCTAGATTATTTTATATCATTAGTTTATTTCCTGACATCATCTTCATCATTATATCAATAGTATTTACATTTAGACTCACCTACCTCCATTGTGCTAAAATTTAAATTATAGTGTTTATGCACAGGAGGCATAAATGAAAACTCCCGTTCAGATTTTACACGTATATTGGTTGTTTGAGAAAGATTTGGAAAAATGGGGTTGCGGAACAATGTTTCACTCTGGAGTGCTGTAGCGCGAGTGTGACAATGACGTATTGACTTAAATATTTCGTCTAGCTTGACAAGGCGTTAACAAATAGAATAAGTACTTATTCCTTCACGTTCCTGGTTCCTATAGTACAAGCTATGCTTAATTTGGGGCTAGGTGGCGCTTTGTATTTTTAATATTTCATTTTAATTTCATTAATGACATTCTGCATTATATATATTACTATTATACGATTTTTATTTACCACGGTGGGCGCCAAAATCCTATCCAACATTTTTAGCACCCACCCTGGGACGATCTGTTTAATGGTTTTCGAAGAGTTGATAATCTATTTTTGTATTTTCCATAACAATTAAAAAGATTACAACGTTTTTAGACTTAGTAATGTAATGTTTTTGAATTCCAAATTATTTGAACTTTCCACATTAGTAAAACCACAGCTTCCCCATTATAACAATTTGTACTTTATTTAGGTGCTTTGTTAATTTAATTAAGTTTAATTACAAAAGGAGTGGCCTGGTTCTGGCACGGAAATAAACTAAAGTTTAATTATAAGGTGGAATACGTGACCAAATCTACGTCCAAAAAACGTATTTCAAAGTACTAACGAGGTGTTCAAAGACCTGCAACACTGAAATTACTTATGAGGTCTTTTGGGATTGTAGAACGTTGTTATTACGTCGTGTCCACTACTCCAGGTTAGTCTTGCAACGTTAATAAGAGTTCGTTCTGCTAACCTATTGTTAAATTACAAGCTATTATTTCATTGCAATGTATGTTTGTATGGGTCAAATATTGCAACTGAATTCAAAGCAGTTATTCTCAACGGATTAAGCTTTAATTAAAATAAATTAAAAATATTTTTATTTATACCGTTCACAAAGCGTACCTATAGAGGCTTGTAGTAGTTATAGTATGGGTACCAGACAACAACAGAATACAAATACCTACCTTTTAAATACCTGATACCTTTTTTTGTAAAAACATCCTTAAAATATAATACAGTTTAACACCCAGACACAGTACAAACATCTATGTTAGTAACACAAAATTTTTGTATTGGGTGGGAATCGAATCCACGACCTACAGCGCAGAAAGCAGAATTACTACCAACTGAGTTGTGAGGTCAGTTTAGACAATATTTACCAGAATATGATGTAGGCACTTATGTAATGATTATTTCAAGTGCCTACATCATCTTCAATATAAATGTATTCTCTCCAGGTAATGTACACAATTTTATATCAAACTTTACGCAAAAAGTAAAGACAATGGGGAATATGCAACAAGTAGGTAAGTTATTTCTTCTTCAGAGAGGTTTGCAAACTCGACACTGAATAGGCCTGAGCATTTTGGTTCTTACGTGTTTTTGTGGTACAAAATATAAGCTTTTTCTAATGTGATTATTTCAATGGATTACGATGCTGGTGAATACCTGAATATAATAGCCTGCAAAAGAACGGAGTTGAAGAAAAATATTTTGATGGTGACTCGAATTGTTTCTCGGGTCTTGAGTGTAATACTCAGATTCACGCATTTATCCCCGAAGGGGTAGGCTGAGCCTCCGTAAACCGCAATGGTAAATTCTCACCTTGTAGGGTAACACTATGGTGGAACTTAGACGTGACGAGAGGTGAGCTTTGTTTTCTCACGAACAACTCGGCTAACACTTTCTACCAGTAATTAATTCCTTAATAAGCCGACAGCCATGCCACCTGTTACACGTTACTGCGCGTTATTTTATTTATCTGTTCCAGCAGCATGGATCATTACCACGAGATAACTTTATACCGTGAAATACTGCTGCAATTGTTGATCTTTCATCATGTGCTGTGTGACAATATCCACCAATACTTATATTTATTTAATAATACTTATATTTTAATTTCAGGTCCTTCCCAAAATTCATTCAAATTCAGTAGGTGACATTAAGTTCTTTAAAACCATATAATATTTTAAATTTATATATTTTAAATTGTACTCTCATAATTAGGCGTTGAATAATTGTGTGTGTATTCTAGCAACGGAGTATAAAAATCCTGTCTCTTTCATCTTGTGCCAAAGTTACAGCCGCTGCAATTAAAGCTACCTTCATCCAAGGGGAGGAATAACGGAACACAATGCTTTTAGTGTAGCTCTTTATGTTACAGTTTATAACTAATATTTCTTAACCAGAGCACAAACACATTACTTGTAGTTTCTTGAGTAACTTGTTCAGTACAAGGACTTTATGATGAAAATGGATAACTAAACTTACGCTGTGCTGATAGGGCCTTCTCATCTTACACTCTGTGGTGCATACACCGAGTATTCAATCCGGAGGCCGTCGGTTCAAATTCAGAGGTCCACGCAGGAATTTATGTGCGCAATACCATTTTCTCAAAACATAGAATCCGGTTATTCGTGGGACTATTAATTAGGTTTTTTTTGACTGTGTTTGTCTTAGGGATACATAATGGAGTTTTTTTTTAGGAAAAAGTGAAGATTTTAAAATTAGTTTAGTACTGTTTGACAGGTTACACGCTCAGTTGGTAGTACCTCTGCCTTCTGCGCTGTCGTGGGTTCGATTTCCACCCGAGACAAAAATTTGTGTGACGAATATAGATGTTTGTTCTGTCTGGGTGTTGTATTATACCTATGTATGTATTTGCTATAAAAGTATATGTATTCTATCAGTTGTCTGGTTCCCATAGTAGGTACAGCTACGATTAGTTTGGGGCTAGATGGCGCTGTGTGAATTGTCCATCAATATTATTATTATTATATCCTGATATTACCCGAACATACAACCTTACCAATGTATAATGTTGTTTAAATTTCAAAAGACCGTTTATTCTTAATCATTTTTATATGGCACATGTCACCTTATTACCTATATTTTACATACTACATTGCCAATTGCAACCCAGCCTTACAATTGACATACATTTCTATGTAAATACCAAAACAGAGTATTAATTACATAGCGTTTACAGTTAAACAATGAAATAAAATATTAAATGATCAACATCAGTCGGTGATATTCGTGCTCTTCAGTTTTCAACGGATGACTCTTTCTGAAATTAAATATAAATTAATTAATACATATGTATACCTATATATTAGGTAGGCCATATGCCCGAAAACAAAAAAGTGCGCTTTTACTCGTTTTCTACGGTGATAGAAAACATCATGAACAACATTACCATTAGAATCCAAATTTGAAGGGAGATGAAAAAATCGAAATGTTGTATGTTTTAAAAAAAAAGATGCTTAAATGGTAGCTGTGGAAGGTACTTTGAAGACTAATAATGTGCTATGCGCTTGATATGATTGATTGATTTATACAAATAAAGTGAATTGTATGGCCTAGCAGTTCAATTGGTATTAACTCTGCCTTCGGCGCTGTAGGTCGTGGGTTCGATTCCCATCCATCAAAATCATTTCTGTGGTGGACGTAGATGTTAGCTATGTTAACATGTAACGATAAGTATACGAAAAAAATAATATAATTATTCTGTCAGTTATCTAGTTCCTATTTGAGTTCAAGCTTTGCTTTGTTTGGAGCTTGATATATGTTTAATGTCCACCGATTTTTTCCTAATATATTTTATCTAGTAACATTATTTGTACCATACCAAGACGATTTTGTAACTACAAGGACTACCCTCGAGGAGCGTGAGTAGATTACCTTTAACACGGGAGCCCAATCCAGATTGTTAGATGTGAAATATCTTCGAGTTATAGGTACATGAGATTTTACAAACAAACCACTATTGTTGATCCCATAAAATAAAACAACTATTTACTCTCTTTAGCCGAAAGCAGATCATTGTCAAAAAGAGAAAACGAGGGCACGAAAATATTTAAATATGTACCATTAACTGCCACATTCTGATGTTGGATATCATGTCTTCATCCAGCATGGGCTTGGCTTCAACATTCCTGCTGAATGGTAGATCCATAGGGCCAGATTCATTGCTGGAAAAATGGAAAACACATGTTTGAAAATGAAGTCAATAGACTGCTTCCAAGGAGAAAGGTATTTAATTAATATGCAGTATTTAACTTCAAATATATATATATATATAGATAAGTATATAATTAGAGAAGTCAGATGAAACAAAAAAACAAACCAGAATACGGCGATCGCAAACCAATTGCACACATATTTTGAAATCCCGTAATATCGTATATCGTAATCCCGTAATATATTAAATTAATAATACCCAGCTCATGATGCAGTTTTTTTTATTAATTAGATCAGTTGAGCTATCTTTAGGTCGTAGGAAAAAGATTTTACCAGCTCAATTGGTTTCATTGTTATTTTTGTAATCATTAGGTGAATATCTCTCGTAGTCTTTGTAAATTGTTGTATTTAATGTAAAGTGTTTTTATAATTATTCTCTCTATGACATATCTTTATTATACTGCATGAATCATTTGATATCTAATATAATGTGATCACATAGTCTTATAAATATATATACAAACAAAAATGCATGAATATCTGAAAAATTTACAAAAAAATAAAGCAATAATAATAATATAATAGTAAAAACTAATTTAATTTAGTTTTCCTAAAACCATAGCAATGACAGTAACCACCGTAAAAGAAATCAGGAAAATAAAGTAAATTGGCAAACAGAACAAAAGGACACATTGTTAAATTATAAAAAAGCATTTGGCCCATGAGGGGATCGAACCCGCGACCTTCGCGTTATTAGCACGACGCTCTAACCAACTGAGCTAATGGGCCGATGAGAGAAGTGTCCAAAATGATCAATATTTTATAATTGAATTCATAACAAAGAAATTGTGTAAGAGAGTAAATAGAGTTAAAAAAAAATCTATTCGTGTAAACCAGAGAAGAAACAAAAAATTTGCGTATTTTGTAAAGTTATTTTGTTACCTGTCTTAATATAATAACTATATCTTTAATAAAAACAGGCGCTGATGAATTAAATAAATATATAAGAAATATTTCACCTCCCTATGAATAAAAAAACAGCGATAAAAATTTTTTTTTAAAATACTGCCAATTTCAAATTGAAATTTGAATTTGGCTTTTACTGCATTGTGTTGTTAAAAGGATCTTCATATATATATGGGATACAAACATTAACCCTGTTAGGGTACAGCAATACTGATTCTAGATGGCTATTTATTTTAATTATATTGCCTATCGAAAATAACATTTTTTTACATAAGGTTGTAACAATATGTACAGCGCCATCTTTAATTTGGCTATAATAGTAATGGAGCGCCATCTAGTAGCAGAAGTATGTGAAAAGCGTACTTACGTAATTTTCTCGCTAGAGGGCGGCACATCTCCTGAAGCAGTTCTAAAGATGGCGCGCAGATCGTTTCTCGCAGGTGCTTGGTATCGGGTATCCTGAAGTTTTAGGTGGTTTCAGGGCAAAAGTATAGATGGCGTTTCATGTTCGTGAGGTGGGTTCAAGGAAGACCTTGAGATATTGTATAAGTCATTTAAGCATTTTGAAATTTGATGTCATTTTAATGAATCCAAATAATAACATCAAATTTTTAAGTATATCTCAGCCGTCTTTCCACTGTGTATCAGTTTGAAGGGTGTGGGCGAGGGTGAAATTAAAACAAAGGAGACATTCCATCTTCATATCTCAGGGTGCATGTCATGTTTTCGAAACCGTGAAGGAAATCACCGCGAAGAAACCGGCACGTTCTAGACCCAAAATTGGGAAAACATGTAACAAACGCACAAAAGGAGAGCCTCCTTGAGTCCTTGAGAGTAGCAGTAGTAGTAGGGTACAATACGACATGACACAATGCTTTCGAAATTATTTGCAAAGATCTCTACCTATTGCTGCGTTGCTTCGAACAGTCAACAGGGGCCCGTCACTTAATTAACTAAAACCCGCAATGGATTGCCTACTTACCATTTCAGCATTGAGTGACATGCGACGCAGCAGCCTGGTGAGGTACCAATCGGGAGACGCTACAGGTGGCTTACCAGACCTCTTCCCGTGGGCTACAAAATAATTAAAATACCATGTTTAGACGTTGGTAATAACTCTGCCTTCTATGCTGTAGGTCGTGGGTTCGATTCCCACCCAGGACAAAAATTTGTGTGACCTAGATTCATCATATATTTGTTCTATGTCAGGGTGTTAATATGTATTTATTTATAATTAAAGGATATATGTATTCTATCAGTTGTCTGGTTCCCACAGTACAGGCTATGCATAGTTTGGGACTAGATGGCGCTGTGTGAATGGTCCACCAATATTATTATTATTATTATTATTATGTTTAATATTTTCCGCATCATATACAGAATAGCCTGGCTATAGACCGAAAACTCCTCTAAGAAACCTTAATTTTACGGGCCGCTATGAATTGTATTGTTGATTACATTCAATCAATTGTTTTTTTTTTTTAGTTATCTTGTAAAAGTAACACCAGTAAGATATGTCCTGGCCACAACTGAGACAAATGATTTCACCACTTGTCACGTCTACATTATCACGACATTGTCCCCCCCAAAAAAGTGCAATAGTCCTGAGGTAATCTACAATTTGGTAGAAATATGCTTCTTTGTATACGTAGAAATAATAGGAAAACAGACAGCGAAGATAAGATTTCACTTTAGATTATGCCCAATTATGGCCCAAACTTGCAATATCCGGTTTTACCTCAAGTTACCTTTGTACCATTGGACGAGGTTAAATTTCCTAAGTAAGAGACGCGTGGTAATTGTACTGTCATGCACCAGACATGTACAAGGAAGATACGTTTTGAAACTACCACGTTATACATATCCTGCTAAGAAACAGTTATTTCAAATCATGGAGGATATTCATACCTACTAACAGAGTAGATAATAATTAAATAAATTTTTTTGACCTCTGCCCAATTAAATGACATTGGTCCCTCCCCCACTTAGGTACGGGAAGAGCCAATTCGATTGTATGGCAATTTTAAATTTTAAACGAGAAAATGTAATTTCTCATGTGCCTATGACTTCACCGGCCCTCACCTTTCAAAATGGAACAGTAATACGTATCCACTACTGCTTGCGGCCGAAAAAGGTATAGTGGCAGTATTTTTTACGAGATAAAATACTACGACCCGTAAACCATATTTTTTTTCACATTGACTTATTGTCACACAACAATAAAATGCATTTTCTATGTGTATAAACTAATACTTATTCACATAAAAAGGTAGTCAATGCTTGGACGATGGGTAACTGTAGCAAAGTAAGGAGGTAATTACACCCAGAAGACATTAAACATAGTGCTGTGTGAACTAACATTATGATACCGTGTGATGGCAGTAGTTACCAAAGCAACGGGTAACGAATTAAAGTAAGTCGTTTGGTTGAACGCGCTAATCTCAGGTTCGAATTGAAAAAAATATTTTTGTGTTGGATAATCAATTTATCGAGGAAGTTTATAAGTTATATAACATCATGCTAAGACCAATAGGAGCGGAGTATCAATGAAAAATGTTGCAAAAACGTGAAATAATATTCCTTATGAGAGTTCCGTGCGCTGCGTAAACGGAGGTTCAGAAATCATGTGTGACAGAATAGTTCCCCTTTAAAACTTCAAAAAAATACTACAATAGCATATATTTTAAGTTTAAGGTTGCTTTTAAGGTTGTTTCATTATAACCCTTTTTATGGTAATCAAATTTGTTCCAAAGTAATGCATTAATTGCGAAGGTGTTTTTTTAGGGTTTTCCTCAAATTAACGCGAGTGAAACCGCGGGGCACAGCTAGTATGTAATAAATCTGTCGAATTATGTAATTAAAACGTCATTGCACATAAAATTTGTTTAAAATTAACATTCTCCCCATCTGTTTGGTGATACGTGCCATCAAAAAGGTAAGCTACCTATTATTATGTGTACAATGTCACGTCAAAATTACCTCACCAGCATTTTAGGCCTGATCTAATACTTTTAAAATGCCGTATCGAAAATACGTCCATATAACATTAGTTCCACGTTAATATTTTTAGGCATGACATGTAACCATTAATTACAGTGTAACGTCAACCAGTGATTAAAATTTAATTTGCACACGTGCTCCGTTATTATTTGAAAGATTACCTCGCCGTTAACGGCATTAGTTAATTTCATTTGAAGATATAATCTGTTACTTGTTATTATTTGGTAAAAAAGTCTCATAAACCGAGGCTTCTTTAAATGTCGTTTTGTATGTTCATGTAAAATATTATATTTAGTAAACTGAGTTTACACAATAAGTGAAATTCATCTCCTGAGCCTCCAACCGTAATGTAGTGGGTTCGAATCTAACAATGAGCTCGAGTTGCCAGTGAAGATTCATATAAGATTCACTTGAGAGCCTTTCCAATTCAAATAATGGCCGCTATTAGCTCACTCTTGTCACGTTGACGGCTGTAAGATACTGAAAACGACATGGTAAAAGTTGCCTATTAAGTTATGCATACTCCTTTAGGGAATCTGAATGCAACGATTAATTAATTATTTTTTAATGATTCTGTTTCGATACGAGCTGACGGCCCCCCACCTGATGTTAAGTGGTAACAGCCGCAATACGGCTCAAGTACTTTACACCATAGTACGAGATGACTCAAGTCGCATTGCGTTGCGTCCATCACCCCGAGACGGGGATGTTACGTCTCATGCACCTGCAACTTCACCGCTTCCACCGGAACACAGCAATACGAGTGCATCACTGCTTGGCGGCGGATTACCAGTGTGGTGACAGTACTTCTCTGGGCGAAGTTTATTCTAGGAGTCTGGTCTGGTCTAAGATAACTGTTTCCTCCTTATATATCCGTCCACCATTTGATATCCTGCATGTCATGCTGTAACGAATTACGATTTTTCGGAAATTGAACACGTGTTTCCCAACGGAACATTTACGTTGGAATAGAGATTTGTATTATAATTCAGATATTTTGAGCACACCTGGTATTGCAGAAAAGAAACATATATATTTAATCAAAAGCTGCAGATTGTTACAAGGATCGTGCTCGCGAAAAAAAGGAAGACCTCCTTTAGGGGTTTCTTCTCTGATCTCCCCTTGTAGGATCAGATAGGGGTTGAACAGGCGTCAAACTTAGCTAACTAAGATAACTGTCTAAGATAACTGTTTCCTCCTGATATATCCGTCCACCATTTGATATCCTGCATGTCATGCTGTAACGAATTACGATTTTTCGGAAATTGAACACGTGTTTCCCAACGGAACATTTACGTTGGAATAGAGATTTGTATTATAATTCAGATATTTTGAGCACACCTGGTATTGCAGAAAAGAAACATATATATTTAATCAAAAGCTGCAGATTGTTACAAGGATCGTGCTCGCGAAAAAAAGGAAGACCTCCTTAGGGGTTTCTTCTCTGATCTCCCCTTGTAGGATCAGATAGGGGTTGAACAGGCGTCAAACTTAGCTAACGCGTGACCTTATGTTTTGAATATTATTTACGTTTCCAAGCCATTTCTTTATGAATGCTATGGAAATAAAGTTTTTGACTTTGACTTTGCGACCTGCGTTTTTCTGTCTGTCTGTCAGTAGAAGATAATCTCAGATAAGAACTTTGATACTGTCTTAGTAATATAATGTTGTTTCTACACGACAAGCCATCTCATTTTTCCTCACCGTGTCAAGAATTTATCTTACCGTGAAAAAGACTTTCTCAAGCAATAAACGTATTATTGGACTCTTAATTGATCCAGCGTCCTTTGAATTAAAGGCCGGGATCTATATCACTGGAGCCCATCTGCTGTCCTTTAACTAGAAAGCCGTTAACCCTCAAAAGGTCAGTTTTGACTTTTTAATAGGAAGCGATACAGTTTGAAATTCTCTATATTTCTGTCTAAGAAACCTTTATAAATTATAATTAGTTCCGGAGATATAAGAAAAGAACTGTAGGCCGTTAAGGATTTAAAAGGAATTAAAAATAGACCATATCTCAAAAACAACAATTTGGGCTTAATGGCCTTTTAGTTAAAGGACGACAGCCATGCTCTCAAAACCATCAGTACAATATTCGCAAAAGGTAAGCTAGGATAAAAACATTATTCGTGATAAAACTGTGAGCTCGGATTAAAACAAAACCAATATAAACGATTATGATGCCGCAATATCAAACGAGGAATTAGGGAGTCATCTACAGGATTATACACTAATACATCCTCGCATTAAAATGACTGTGCACTATGAAGGAATAATATATGTATATAGGTATATCCTACTAATATTATAAACGTGAAAGTTTGTATGGATGTTTGTTACTCTTTCACGCTCAAACGGTTGAATGGATTTGGATGAGATTTGGTACCAACATAGCTTATATCCTGAATTAATACATAGGCTACTTTGATCCGGGAAAAGCGCTGTTTTCTCGTGGGATTACTTATTCACTGCGGGTAACACTGCAGGGCGCAGCTAGTATAAAAGAAAAAAATGTTAGTTGGCATTTCAAACAGCGCCATCTAGCCCCAAAATAAGCTAAGCATAGCTTGTAACAGACCAGACAAGTGATAGAACACTTATATACTTGTTTGTAAATACATACATATAATACATATTAACACCGAAACACACAACAATCTTCAATGTTCGTCACACAAATGTTTGTCTTGGGTGGAAATTGAACCCATGACCTACAGTGCAGAAGGCAAGGATACTAAGTTACTACCATATGATTTGCGATTTGGTGATAGGTGGATAAGAATAGTAGTACATACGCCATGTTAATCTGGGAAGTACTGCTACCATTCCATGCCCGTTTCTGCCATCAAGCAGTAATGCATACCCGTTACTGTGTTCCGGTTTAAAAGGTGTAGTTGCCGGTGAAATTACAAGTCGTGAGACATTCTACCTTTTCGTCTCAGAGTTACGGACGCATGCGATGTAACTTGGGTCTTGTCGTACCTAGTAGGGGAGGACTCAAGTCACACCGGTTGTTATGGGCCGAGGTTACCACTTAACACCAGGTGGACCGTTGGCTCGATACGTAACCGTATCACATAAAAAAATTACATGTAGATAAACGCAGTAGACTTGGTGTATGTCAGCCATTAAATGTCGTAGCACGTGCCTACGCATTTGGTTAGTATCATTACGGGTCAACTTCGAAGTCTTACTTACTCGAAGCACATAATAAATAGATACATAGCTATAAAGCTTACCTCCCCAACACGAGTGTCCGTAGCTGAGACAGGACCCTGAAACACAATTAAAAACCATTATTATATATGTAAAGCAACTCACCTGGTTAAGTGGTAACCTCTGCCCATAACAGCCGATTCGACTTGGGTACTCCCCTACATGGTACGATAAGACCCAAAAAAAACGAACTTTCTCGCCTCACTGAGAGCGAGTTAGTAGTTAGTTGTCAGCTCAGTAAGTAGTGACGTCGTTTGCAATTTGTAGGTAGTGGGTTTGACTCTTACGGTAAGCTTCAGCTTGCGACGAAAATCTTCTATCCGACTGTCTGACTATCCTAATGTATACTGTGGTGTTTTAAATCAGTTAGTGATGTCAGTCCAAAGGGTCAATTGCTTAAGATGCCTTAATGGAAGCACTGCGAGACATCCAATAACCCACTTTGATGGTTCAAAGCTACTCATGACATGTATATATATATATATGCAATCCATATGCAATATGCCATATGCCTGTCACTGAAAACAACTGTCCAATAATATCTATCAATTTGGAATCTGTTTTGCTCACTAATTGTTCAGTAACTTTTTCCCATAATATCAGTATTAGGAACACTAATTTACTTTATTTTAAGTGTTAACTTTATGGAAGTTAAAAAATAGTGCAAAAGTGAAAAATAATATATATCAATTTGATATGAAAGTTTTAAAATTATATTGCACTTTATAATGCTAGAAAAAAATTAACTGAGACCTGGTTTGATGTTGACAAAAATTTTATCAGGATTCGATGTCTTGAATCCACTATTTGTCTCTTTCTGACAATACGTGAAACTGAAGAAGGAAATGAGATAAAAATAGAATTAAGTAATGTCATATCAAATGTCAGTTTAACCCATAATCAGTTGTGTCACATGTCAGTTTAACACTAAAATATTATTAGCATCTGTGTAATCTACATTGTGTTCAAGAAAATAAACTATCTGATAGTCGGAGTCTTCAATTGCAGATGAATAGAGAGATTGAAGAAAAAGAGGATGTACATGGCTACACCCAGGTAAAGTCTCTCGCGGGTAACTTCATCATGAGATCTAGGAAGAGCAATCAGACGGGAGTGAACTACCCCCACTACACTTTGGGGGGCCACGTTGCTCGCGTCCGTATGTGATAACCCGTTGAATGCATACACGTGTCCCCCGGGTGGTACAAAAGGAGCAACCCAAAGTAAAGTAATAAGTCAAACGTTCAATCAAACATGATTTCTTCTTTATCTACTGTCGTTTTCTCCAATGTCATTGATAGCAACCCCCGCCTCGAAACATTCGTATTTGGCTTTTATAACTCGATCAATATTCATCAAACTCTACAATCCAATCAGATTGTTGAGTACTGAAGTAATAAATCTGTTTCGATGCATAGAGATTTCCCCAAGGGGCTATAAGGTGGAAATTCCTTTGACTGAGGTATTCACAGCCAGGTTCGTTCGGACTGTTTTCTGCTTAGAAATACATACGAATATCGACTTTAACTAAATGTCGCCCTCGTGAGTTCAATTATAGCAGCTAAATAGTCACCAAGAGTGATACTGGACCAACTGAATAACATGCATTGAAAAACGAATTCCGTAGCAGTTTCCCTGGGTACAAAACGAGAGATCCCAGGCTCTATTCCCAGATGGGACATACATTTGTGTGATGGTGTGTAAAGTTTGATTCTCAGGTCATGGAGACTTACTTCTGTTGTGAATGAGTGTGAGTAATTTTTCGGGACAAGCACGATGACCCACCTGAGTAGAGTGGTAACTGCATAACAAAACCAGTAAGTCATAGATCCACCCCTGTACTTAGATATGGGGAAAGCCAAATCTTATTGCTTTCACCCGTAACTCTTAGGCGTGAAAGTAGAATGTATCATGTGCCTGTAATTTCACCGGCAATCACAAATTTCAAATAGGAACACAATAATTCGTATGCGTTTCAGCTTGGGGGTATATCCATACAACTTTTATACACTTTTCTTCAACTTCTTGCATATATATATATCGGTGTGGTATGAACGATGAATATAGGAATAAATATGGTTACTGGCACAAAATAATATAAAATTACTTGTTCTTACCACATAATAAATATTGTTAAACGTCAAAATAGACTATTCACTTTTTTCGAGTGGGATTCAACAAGTATACCTCTAGTTGCAGTAGCAACAAGTTGACTTCGAATCCCTCACCAAAGTACAATATCAAAGACGGGAAATTCGTATATATTTCTGCCAAATCATAAATTAATTTAAATAAGGTTTAACTTAGTTGCTTTATTACCTGAATAAGTCGGTATGGTAATCCGGAAAGTTTTGTAGAATCATCCAATAATAATTGGCAACCTAATTCCGAATTGCTCATTTTTTCTTCTGAATTATCGGTTCCCTTTTAAGGCATAAGCCGATAGAAGTTTTTCCTATATTAGTTAGGATTTTTAAAAGTTTTTACAACTCGGCCCTGAGAGTATCGATAAAATCATAATTTGCGTGCATTTTAAAATTCTCCAAATGCTATACTCGCATGCAGCTAATACACAGTATTCAGTTATTAGAACAGTAGTATTTAAAACTACGTGTTCATTGAAAATTACCCTTGAAACGTCATTTAGCCGATTACCATTCTAAGAAATACAATTTTTCTCTGGAAAACGGTAATGAAAAATTGCATAGTTATGCTTAGAAAATACTGTCGCATGTTTTGTAGCGCATTCAATCGTTTCTGGGAATGGTTTGAAATTTTCGCAAATAAAAAATGAAGTGGAGTAATATAGAATTAATTAGTGTATATTCCATTTTTTCCCAGCGTTAACTTTACGTATTTTACAGGTGACATGGGCGATCATTATTACTTTTCTCATTAAATTTCCCATCACGGATAACATAAAATGAGACTAGACTGAAACTTTTAAACTCAAACCATTCGACAATACAATATTAATTTTTAAAATTTTATAATTTTATTAACGCTAACAAATCACACGGTAAATATAAAAAAAAAAAACTTTTAAAATGTAGCACTATCATTATACAGCAATTGCATAAAAATTAAACACAAACGAATTTACCTCTAGAAACCTACATTAAAAAAAATCTTCACCCTACCATAAAACATACAAACAACGCCATCTAGTAACAAGCATATCGATCTATCCATTTGTACTGTGTAACTACAACTTCCATGTGCTGCCATCTACTGTGCAAAAGCATGCTTTGACATACCTCCGCGTTGGCTACGCCATCCATTGATTCTGTCTACCAAGTTAGACGGCTTGACTCTACTAATTCTCTGCTCTGTGGATGAAATAAGAGTTTTAGAAGAGAAGGGAATGGTGCAATGTAGCGGAGGATTGACAGCAGTGTACAATCAAAATTATAAAAACATTTGAATTAAAGACAGGTATGACAGAAAGAGAAACGAGGTAGGATAGTGGTATTATTTGGCTAAAAGATCTAATATCCATTAGTAAAAATTAATTTCATTTCTGAGAATTGTTGGCCTTTTCAAGCAACGCTGTTGTATTATGTTTATTTTGAACCGTATACTTAGATCATATTCCAAAGCGATAAAAATTTAATAGTTTAAGAATTTATTGCCTTTGGTGAATTACACAAAGAACCCCACTGTTTTATTGTCATTATGTAGTATGTGAATGTTGACGCCCGATTATGATCTTGAGAGTTCAAGTTCGATTCCTGTTGCCAGTTCGCACTGTAGGAAAGTATCATGAATACACAAATTTATTATAAAGGAAATTTATTACATATTAATAGTAAAAACTCTCAAATAAAAGAATACTACAGTGTCTATATTTCATACAGCCATCAACCTCTAAACCATCAACTAAATAGTTACTTTAAAAATATGAAGGCATTGTAACAGTTCGCGTCATAAAACATTGATGACATAGGTTTTGAATGGAAAAATTCAGTAATTTATAAGCCATGCCATGCGGTTCGTGAAAGTTATTAAAACGTTTACTATGAAATAATAATTAATCTAAAATGCCGAGCCGACCTACCACAACATACTTCTAAAAAGTAACTTAGTAGACAGTACTTTAACAACGTGACATTAAAGCCGAAAAAATATTTCTTACATTATTGATATAGAATAATAGGAAAAGCTATACAATTAAATAATTGGAGTAAGCACCATTTCCCTTTCCTTTTTTTTCTGTGTTTCAATTTGTAATTCTTTTGAAAAATAATTGATTCCAACCGTAAATACAATGCTGGCCACAGAAATATGCAACAGATGTATCGTAGTACGAATAACTATGCCACTTAATTATTTTTTAAAGTCTTACTAAGACAGCGTATCTTTTCTCTCGAATGACGCAAAAGTTATGAGGTGACTGCAGAGTCAGAACCCTCAGAACAGACGATGCCTGACTTCAATCACTCGGTCAAACGCTCACAATCCTTGCAAATCATTCGTAGGCGCACCGTGTGTTTTTTATTTGATGATATCACTGGTCGAGCAAATGGCCCGCTATAATACAAGTTTTCTTGATTTGGGGCTAGATGGCGCTGTATGAAATGTCCACAAATATGAATGTAATTTTAATTTTAAGATTGGGGTCAACGTCTTCACGGCGTAGATGAGATCCTTTTATATGATTGAAAAAAAAAACTGAGATATCAGATTATTTTGAATTTACTTTAGTATGAATATAAAGCTCCACTTTAAAAGTATTTGAGTCACTGAGCATTACATCCGTTCAATGAACTAAAAGTGCGCTAAAGTAAGGTACGAAAATCATCACTGTCTCTTCCCCTGTTACCAACTAGGTACAATGTTTAATCAGAACAGTTCGGTTCACGTTTAAACTAACAAGAACCACCTCAAGTAAACTTAAAATATGGTAATGACTTAAATGTTTATATCAAGTTGGAATTGGGCTCCCACTCGGATATTTACCGTTTCGGGACTCGGAATTTACAATAGAAACAATCGCAATGATAACCAGTTGACCGAAATGAAGCTTCGTTAACTTTGTAATAACTCAAGTAACGAAGTGAAAATTTTATTATTAATCAGTACTATTGGTTTATTTATTGATTCACCTTTATTGTATTATTTTATATATAACTTAATTTCTCATAAATAGTGAAAGTTTAAGTTATTGAATTAAAAAAGTAGAATAATTTACTGTAAAGGAGGCTTTCATAACTTTACTCCATAAATTAGATAACTTTGTATTCTGTTGTTGGTAGAATAAAAAATACATTGTTAAAATCAAATAAGTTTTTTGATACATTATAAACGTGATAAGTATTTGAGTTCAAACTAATCAATGACGCTATCTAGATTAATTATAAAACAGATAATTATGGACTCAGTGAATCATCGATTTATCACGAAATTGCCAACGAGTATGAAACTTGCATGGACGTCAACACTCGCTAATGGGGTGAAAGGAGGGTTAAAGTTTCTATAGAATAGTGGAATTAACGAAATGTGTGGTTTGTCTTTCACGCTGCGAAGGAGTAACTGTTGGGAGTGAGTTTTATATGCAGAGACACAGCTTATTATTATTTCAAGTCTAGCCTCTTCAAGCTAAGATTTGACACAGATTGTTAGAAGGATCGTGCTCGCGAGAAAAAGGAAGCCCTCCTTTAGGAGTTTCTTGGCTGTTCCGCCCCACAGAGGGTCGGATAGGGCTTTAACAGGCGTCAAACTAGCGATACGTACGCGTGACCTCGAGTCTTGAATATTATTGACGTTTCCAAGCCATTTCTTTATGAATTCTATGGAAATAAAGTTTTTGACTTTGGCTTTGACTTTAAGTCGTAATGTTTGTTGTGATGAGCAGAAGATCTCGGCTACCATCTGGAAGGGGGCAGTATCATCTGATCGTTCTATCTAGAAATTTTTGAATTATCATTTTGGTTCCTATACATATATTCCCATATCCGAACAAGATAATGCTAAGCTCATGTTGCAAACTAAATATTTGTCCGTTGGGCTTTTTATGTGGGCCGTTAAACCGGGTCCTAATATCGTCGATAAACACCCAGTTTATGGCCCTCATCGGCGGCGAGTGACATCGAGTGTCTATTAAGTTATATCAATTGATTAGATACTCGATAGTTTAGTTATCAACGAGTTTTCCTATTGAAATTTGCGAACCAACTGTGCTAATGATTTTTTCACTTGATAAATGCTGTGCGCAATGCTTTTTTGAGAGTCAATTTTGCACGGAAAATAACTAGCACAAGTTTTATTGATAATTATTTTATGTTACTATTAATTTTAAATGTTTGATGGAATAGCGGCAAGTCATAAGAAGTCCTGGGAAAACGAGGTAAAGGCACTTAAGAATCAATTCGAAGCCTCGTGAATTGTTCTATTCTTATAAACTCATTGTTGTTATAATTGATAAATAATTGGAATGGTAAGATGAAGCAACAATAAGGTATCTGAAACAGATTAAGGTCATTGAAAATATGCAAGGTACAATTTCGTTTACTAATAAAATTTAATGTAATTAAGGGCCGATTATAGAAGATGTTCGTATGGTTGTAGTGCAATACAATAAAAATAAAGAGAGTCAATTTTAAAAGTTCAATAAGTAATATTTTTTTTTTTAATTTTACTTGATACTTGAAATTAAATCTAATTGTCTAAATATAATTATTTGTAGAACTTTGTTTTATATAATATTTTAATAATAAAATATTTATTTTGAAATTATGTTACGTACTGGAATAGGTGAGATGATTTGAATTTATGGGGTAACCTTTGGCACATAACAATAGCATTATGTCTTAGATCCTCCCCTACTTTAGTTATGGGATCATCAAATTTCAAATATATAGGACAAGACAACGATTATATAGAGTTTGTTACCAAAAATAATTTCATATGTATTTCATTTAAATTTGCAATCCATGCAATTTTATGCCCTTACAAATAGTTCTCTCTTAGGATTATCCGTGTCAAATATTTTTATCAACTTCCACACATGTTAACAAACTCAGTTACTTATTCCCCTGGTAAGAAAAAGTTTGTTTTAACTTTACCTCAAAACCTTTGTGTCAACTGTTGTAATGCTTTCAATTTAGTTCGCTTTACGTGACAAAAATTCATTGTCAAACTATTTGCCAAAACCTCAAAGAGAATACCGCTTTGATAAGCTGTGTGCTTAGTATTTGCTTGTACAATGACGAATGACTGAGGCGATATAAAATTAAATTTTCCAAATGATAAAAATATAAGGATTTAAGTGCGCCTCAAAGAGGCTCATTTCGTGCTGTTGTTAACTGAGATCATACTTTTTCACCTGCTACGAACCTGATGTAGCTCTTTTGCGTCATCCTCTCTCATAACATTCTACATGCATGTTCATCAGTTTAGGGTATTCTAGACATAGCCTTTCTTACGAACTGTTTAATTTGGTATATTTGATGAAGATCTCCTAAGAAAAGAATATTTTTGTCTTATGTATTGTCTCTTAACTGTTATGGTACCTAGGAAAGACGAAGAAAATAAAAGTTAAATGCGCTTCGCTAATTTTTATTAATGGTGGACTAATCCAGTCAATTTATATTAATTTCAACGAAGTTCAATATTTTTGCGTTATTTCTTTATGTGACATGATATCTATGTGAGAGAATAGGATCTAAAAACGCTTTAGATTATATATTAAATATATATTAAGTAGTGAAATAAATAACTTGAACTTTAATTCATATGTCCGTAATGTCACCCGTAACTTATAGGATTTATTTCGTTGAAAACAAGCTATATATTCCTCAGCATCCTTTGCGAAAGCTTAGGTTCACGTAAATTTTTCAAGCGGAAACCTTTTTGGATCACGCCAAGGTTTGAAGCAGCTAACTCCGGATTGATTGGAACTCAGGATCTACTGCGCAGCTGCGCTCGCATACTCCAGTAATATACAAATGTTTGATTTCATAAATTAGTACCAAACCTGCTGCTATAGCATCTTTTTACTAATGAAAATATTTTGAAAATAACTTTTTTTGTGAAAGTGTGGATGGATGTAAAACTTACTTATGCAGATACCGTAATATTTTATTCATAAGATATTTACAAATTGAAGAATAGTTTTTTTGTAGTACCTAGTTTTCTAGGTATAAGTAGGTAAGTAATTCCATTTGTGTATAATGTTATAATAATATGAATAAATAAGTAATAATATTTATTGCCTAGCGATATAAAAATGCCATTATAAATTCATTGATTAAGTAGGATGCAAATTTAATGAAACTAGGAATTAATTTCTATACACGCAATCGGAAGATGTATCCGTGAATTCGTCAAAAAGCTATTTATACATTTTTATATACATACAGTTAGGTTAGATTTTCTGCATTTTAAGTTTTATATAGTTAGGCCCTGCTACACAGACCTAGAACCTAGATTATAGAAAACCCATTCATTTAATAAAATCTTAATTCGCTAATACTACAAATATGAAATATCATAACAATAAGGCTCATTACCCTTTCACAAAGACTTCGTTATTTTGCTCACACCTCGTTTCATATATTGTATTTTCCCTCGTAAGCCATTTTTCGCGTAAATAGAAAATATGAGATTTAAAGTACTGAGATTTGTTAGGATAAGCCGGAACATATTTATTATTAACGCGTAAAGTATACATTGAACAAAAGACAATGACGGAACAAAAAATATATTCAGTGCATTTATACCGTAGACTGTTTCGTTATTCACGTATGAGATAAAATAAGTTAACTGTTTGAATGTGTCTAATCATTTTTTTAAATAAAGAAACACATTATTAATATGCTAAACCTTAGTTCAAAGTGAGTATGTATCTTCGTGTTATTGTCCTTGATATGAGACTTTTTATATTTTAACTGAAGCTTTGTAGATATTGATGATTTGCGTAGCTTTCAAACTGCTTTTTAATGCAGCTACGCATACATCCGTGATTACTACGGGTTGTGTTTGAAATAAATAATGTTTTTGGACATAGGGTTGTCAAATAGTAGTACCAATGTGACACTGTATACAACAACCTAGTTGGGTACAACAAGGGATCATGGTGCTTTTGGTGTCAGAACAACTTTTTTGCACAACACAGTGCAAAAATAGTTTTAGAGTTTGAACCCCAGCACGTAATGCAACACTTAAGAATGAATTGGTATAATGATTGATTTACAAACTTAACTGAGACAAAACTCTATTGTATTGCTTGCGTTTGCGAATTTTATACATAAATATTCCCTACTTCTGATTCATTTAAAACCAGCGAGCTTTGGTTATAGCTAAAAGCCGTCTTTGCGCATAAGCTACGAAAGCTTGTGACAGCTAGTGACATTTGCTATGGCTAATCGTTTGCTGTCACTCGACCATCTAAACCAGCTTGAGCAAGTCGGGAGTCCTAACTGCTCAGCCACCTTACAATCTATACACACTATGACGAATAAAAGGCAAAGGTTGCATTATGCAACTAAGGTCCCCTAAGTACGTGAATTATTCATGGCGTTGCTTTGTGGTCACTGAGAAGACAGCCAGATATGTATGTAGGTACAGTTGCAGTTCTTTTATAACGTTATTCCAGAGCTCTTAATTTTGAAAGTCAGATTTTAAGAGGTCGGTAAAATAAAGTGGATTTCTTTGCTTTCGTGTTGGGTATCCTCAATATGAAAGGAAAAACGCTTCGCTGCATATTAACGCATTTAAATATCCTCTTAAATAGAGTCCAGGCAATCATTAATTTCGTATATTTTTGAAGTAATGTAAGATAAGATATGGAGACAGCTAAAAAATTACCTGTTGCGCATTCCACTAAGCATATGACGAGAAGCAGGGCGCAAATCCGCGACGCGACCATACCGTGGGAACCTCTGCATATGGTGATCCTGTTCTTTTCCATCATCATGATTGGTTTACTCTGTAACAATGGTATCCAAAATAACGGCTCATCCAGTAATATTAATATGCTGTTGAATAAGCATAAAAATGTTTTGACTCTCCTCACAGAATCAGAATCAGAATCATTTATTTGCATAAAGCTACTACTACTACTAGTCGAGTCACTGGTTCTTCGAATCATTGTGGTGACGGATTTTAAGTGCGCCTCAAACAGGCTCCTTTCGCTGCCTCACAGCTAAGTTGATTCGATTTCCCACTCAGGACAAATATTTTTGTGAAGAACATAAATGTTTGTTCTGTGTTTAGGTGTTAATATATTTATATGTATTTATTTACAAAATATTAATTTATAAGTGTTCTGACTGTTGTCTAGTTCTCACAATAAAAGCTAAGCTTAGTTTGGGGCTAGATGGCGCTGTGTTAAGTGTTCACGAATATTTATTTATTTAATATTTTTATGTAAAATAAAGTCATTACCAATTGTCGGAACAAATCATTCGAGACGAGTAAGATGAGTGGGTTTTAAGACGTCATTCTTTATCTCTGGCACAAATCCGCCGATGTTCAATCGTCAGCGATTAAAGATTCTGGTAGGAAAGAACGTTAGTGTATGGATGAATGATACTGTTTCGGCTTGCCAGCCTTAAAGTTATAAAACTGAAAACTTAAATAACTTGGCGCCATATAAGAAGTCATGTCGCCTCTCAAGCCATTTTCAGTCTCCACAAGTAGGAAAGCTGAATAGAAAAATATAACGGTGAATATCTCAAATGTATGCATATGCGCCGTAGGCAGTCTCTCATATTCAATTCAAAATTGCCGTAAAATGTGCATATATAACTAAACTTATCAACGTCATATTTGCATCACATCTCACTTACTTAATATTTGAGCTAGTAAAGAGATTTCTTTTGAGCGGACTATTTGACAGATAGCGAATCTTAAACAATTTTGCATCTTGTCTGTAGCGAGAATGAATTATTTATTTTGTTAAGGAAACAAAAACAATATCAGGTGCTTGGTTTCTGAGTTAGGTTTACCTTAGCCTTATAGTCTATATGACTGGCCTCATAGCTCAGTTGGTAGTAAGCTGCCATCTGCGCTGTAGGCCGTGAGTTCGATTCCCACCCAGGACAAGCATTTGTGTGAAGAACATAGATGTTTGTTCAGTCTGGGTGTTAATACGTATTATAGGTATGACGTATGTATTTACAAAAAACTATATAAGTATATATCAGTTGTCTGGTTCCCATGATATTGGATACTGGATTCTATGCTTAGCTTACTTTGGGGCTAGGTGGCGCTGTGTTAAATGTTCAATATTATTATTATTATAGGTACATCAGGTGTTAAATTTCCAGATGAGCTCGTTGAATCAGGGAACCTGAAGGAACCGTACAATCAAATCGGGTATCTGACAAGTGTAATATTGTGCACCCCTGAACTCAACTCTGTATGTTCAAAAAAATCAAATAAATGTTTATTTTTATTTGAAAACCCCTCGTTCCCACAATAGTATAAAGCAGACATTGGAAAGTATCAAATCGGGCTTCACCTACTCCATCGGGAAAATAAGCGTGAATTTGTAAATGCTTGAAGAGGCTGGTTTTCAAAGATTTTTTTTCAGAAATCGTTTTTTTAACTCTCTGACGTGACAAACCTGTGGGCATTGAAATCACCAATAAGTATGAACAATCAAAAAACCCAACTAGTTTCCAACTATCCCTAAGTAAGTGTAAAAGTTAAAATGTAAAAGTACTAAATAACTCTGATAACTATACATTTGAAACTATTTCGAAAAAGCGCCCGAGAGTGGGCGATTCTCAAAAATGAACAAACCCAAATTAATAATAGAAGTTATTTATATACAAATAAAACGCTAAATTAAACTGGAATATTAAACATCCGTGTAATTTATTAACGGGTGGGCTAAATAAATGAATAATTAGCTAAACAAGAACATCAAAAATATCTGAGTTCATTCAATTTTACGTCAACATTTAAATGTTTATTGGTTTAATAAGTAGTTATTTTTACAAGAAACGCCTTGATTTTATTTTAGGTAAAATATATTTATTAGACTTGTTTTGTTTTCATGCCATCAATATAAATTTATTATTTTATTTGATAAGCTAAAATGCTTTAAGAGCGGTTGCACAAACATTCACGCATATTCACGAATTCATATTAAATTATATAATACGACCAAAACGAAATAAATTAACAACAAGTTAGAAGTGTGCCGAATCTGTCCCGGGAAGCCCTCTGCTACCTTTTATTTCAGCCACCAAGCAGTGACACATTCATGATACTGTATTACGGTTTGAATGGTGTGGTTGCCGTTGAAATTACAGGCACATGAGACACTCCACCCACACGTCTCAGAGTTACGGGCGCATACGATATGTCTTAGGTCTTGTACCTGGTAGGGGAGGACCCAAGGCGCATCGCTTGTAGGGCAGAGATTGCCACTTAACTTACTTACACACTTAAGTTAAGTCGGCAAGTTACGTAACTGTATCAAATAAAAAAAATGCATAACTGTCTTTCATTGTGGGGACCGATGATATTACAATATCATGAGAATTTCATCGAATTCCATGACTCGAATAGAAGATAGAATCTGGTTCGAGGGAGCCGATTGTTACAAGTGGTTGGTACGAGCATTAGCGACAAAAGTCGATGAACAAAAAAGTTATAAAACATATTTGAAAAATAAATTAGGCAATGATAAAAACTGGTGCTTTTACTTGAAATGACAGCTAGAGACATTATTGCTGCTGTTATCTCGTACAAAGTTATGATTTATTAACTGTTCACTTTTATTTATCTGGTACTGAATTAAAGTATTTTGTTTCATGGGAATAAAAGTATGTGCTTTTAAATAAAAGCGGTTATTTTAATATTACATACAGACACTCCAATGTTATTTATTTGTATAGATTGGCGTTTTGAAATAAGTTATAGGATGACAATTATGCATCTCTAAGTACTTAATAATTAGCAAACTGTAATTAAACATTCCTTTATCTGTATGCAAATAACAAACTTAAGAGTAGTGTCTGAGGTTGCGTTAAGTTTGAAAACTTGAAGATAATGCAAAGGCCGGTATGGTTTATGCTATTTCTTTTCTAATAATTTCTTGGTCCAATAAATATATGTAATTAAGTTCGTCTCTTTCTGTTTCCTACTAAATACTCGTTCGTAGTTATTTTTCGAAACATTGAAGTAGTATATTACTGACGTGCAAAGATTTATTTTGGTTTTGAGTAGATTAAAAATTTATAAATAAAAACCACAAAAGTGCTAGGTTAACGAATAAATTATAAGAGGAAATATCACGAAAGTTGTTGAATTTTTTTCAGAATATAAATTATTTTCTGATGAACATAAAGCAACCGGGCAACGCGGCTTACCAATGGCTAGTAACTTTTGAAACAGCTTGTGTATTTATTGCTAATTAATCTATTACATCTCGAATATCAAAACATTTGATGGTCAATTTTTCGATAACTTTATGTTTCGTAATAATAACAGCTGCTGAAATAACCAAAGCATCCTATTAATTATAATTGTATGTACACTACAATGGATTTATAAGTGACCTCTTCCGTACATTTCCAACTAACAGTTAAATCTAATTTTAGGGCGATGTTCGTCCGGGAAAATATTGCCATACCCATTTCTACCGTCAATAAGGTGCAATTTGATTGCTGTGATCAGATTTGAAGCGTGTAGGGTGTCGGCGAAATTACTAGCCCATGAGACATTCCAGCTTCGTGCTTCAGTGGCCTACAGAGAATATTTCTGTTATGTGTAGTCACCTAAATAGCATAAAATTCCTCGTCAAATCCATACGATTGATAATTTACGAGTCTAAGTATCGTCAAGCTTACTTATTATATATTCATGTTTAATAAGTAGTTTTTATATAAAATAAAGTGCTTAGGTCATTGATATTATATTAGTAACGAAAAAGTAAAGTATATTAGTAAGTTTCAAACAAGAAATAATTCCCAAATAAGCCAACCAAGGCTGAATATATTATTATAGAGAACGCCCACTGTAAGCTGAAACGTCTTAAGATCGTAAGAGGATGTGAAACAATACATAAATCCCTTCTCTGTTTCTGATATGGATGTGACCTATTCATATTTTCTTCACAAATGTACTATATTCTACAATGAAATGTAAAAATATCAATATCAACAGGTGAGTGTTAAGTTATAAGAGATATCATGCCACGGTGAAGTAACGTACCAAGCTTAAAAACAGATAGATAGATAGATAGAAAAGTTAACTCTTTATTGCATACACCAGAACAACATTTTACAAAAAATAAATAAGAAATACATTAAAATATTAGGCACACAATTTTCACTAAAAGTGATCTCTTCCATGCAACCTTTGGATGGATAGGATACAAGATATAAGATATATAATTCTCTTCTTAATCAAGTATTGGGACTTAAGTTGCATAATACACCAGTTGGCTGGAGGAAAATGCTGTTTAGCATAAAGTTTGCCTAGGTACTTGCTTATCTTGATCATTAAAAAAAATTCTATCCACCAATTGGACTAATATGTATATTTTTTTATGTGATAAAGTTACGGATCGAGCCGACGGCCCACCTGGTGTTAAATGGTAACCTCTGCCCTTAACAACCGATGCGACTTGATCCTCCCCTTCTAGGTACGACAACACCCAAGTGTCGTCGTATGCACCCGTAACTCTGAGAAATGTAGGTGGAATGTCTCATATGCCTGTAATTTAATTAAGAGTTTTCTTCAAAAATACACCACATAAAATCTCGTCTGTTTCCCGGAGGGGTAGGCAGAGATCATGGTTTTCCACCTGCTATAATCCTGACATACTACCTCCTTAGCTTCATCTACTCTTATCACATTCATCATCATTCACTTTTAAACAGTTTATTATTTTGTCTTAATTTTAACAAATATACTTCAGTGATTTAATCGGACTATCTAAAAAAAAATTCAAACGATCAAATGATTCCATCTATCCAAATCCCTTCCTATAATAAAAAAAAACTTCGCCTATATAGAGATGACATGGTCTACGTCCTACTTCCCCGCTGCATCTCACACCGGACACCGGTATAAAGCATTTATCTCAACAGTACATTAGCATGTCTCTATCTGAGACAACTATTATATCATCCCGCTGTGAAGGGCCGCACTTTTACTGCAAGAAAGCTTTTATTCTTACGAGAGTTGTGTTCGCGTCACGAGAGTTGCAACTTATGAATGTTGTCTGAATGGAGATCTTTATCTCCTTTTGTTTATCTCGGGATATTGAAAATTATTTTTCTTTTGAATGAGACGCATTACAGATGGCAGACGGTCGAACGTTTCGATGAAACTTGTTGGAATTCATAATAATAAATGTTTATTTCATCAACCTAATCAATACAGTATTTTTTTATATTTTACTGGCCTCACAGTTCAGTTGGTAGTAATCCTGCCTTCTGCGCTGTAGGTCGTGGGTTCGATTCCCACCCAGGACAAACAAGTTTGTCACGAAAATAGATGTTGTTAAAATATTGTCTTATTTTATATTTATTTATTATTTATATTGTTTCTTTCTTTCGTATATATTTGAAATTTTGAACAATCTTTTGAAATTGGTTATTATTTACACTTAATCTTACCGAGCTTTATTCTACTTCGATTGTTTTTGACCCCAATAAATTAATCTGGGTTGTAAAAAGACACAATTCCCTTACCTTAAATAGTTATATATGAATTTCAAGTAAAATTCATAGTTGAAATATGTTCCTTGCAGAAGAACAGAATTAAATTTAATACAAAACGCAAAACGCAAATTTATTCATAGATCAAAAATTACCAACTTCTTGCAATTTCGCAAAACTTTGTCTTTCAAAGGGTCAATCAGACAATTACCTATCTGAAGTTTTTCGTGAAGAAAATATTTCCTAATTATTTTAATAGGATGAATTTGAGTGACTTTTATCCGTAGGGCAACTAAAATAAAACTAATCTTACATTGTTTGCTTGTCATAAGCTCATGTTGAATGAAAGTAAATCAAAATAATCGTTTATTGATTAAACGCTATAACGAAATAACGGTTACTACAAAGTACAAAGTACAAAGTACAAAGTAGTTCTAAAGATACGCTACAGTTAGTAGATTTTAATGTAAAATTACCTTAAAAGAAAGAAAAAGAACAAAGAAGAAAGGAGCCTCTTTGAGGCGCACTTAATCCTTTCAAAACACCGGTCCTAGAGGGCCAGTGACAAGATTAGTAGTAGTAATATAAAATTTTGGCAAACACGTACTCGACTTAATAATAGTTTATATTATGTACTATATAAAAATTTTACTATAAATTGTGATTTTTTATTTTTTATTTGGTTTTAATAGTTTTCTAGCAACTGTTCTATAACTATTTGTATCCTGTCGAAGGAGGTGTATCCTGTACAAAAGACTTCAACGCTCTGTAAGAGCTTGCTGTATATGAATTAACTATTTTCAAAATGAAATATATTTTTCATGTTGGGAGTGAGAGTAGCTTATAATTATAATACTTACTAAAAGATAAGAGCAAATTTATGTCATAAAAATTACACCATTATTAGCAAATTGTTTACAAGGAAAACATACTTATTTATTGTAATTATCAGTTATTAGAAATTGATGCATACGTTTGTCATTCAATATGACAAACTTATGAATAGATTCGAAAAGTACAAAACACTACTTAGCTAATCAATCGCTTAATAAGGTGTAAGACACTCCATAAATTAATGAAGAACCCAGTTCTTTAGGAATAAATTAAATCAAGTATTATTTAACCAGTCCACATAATTCCAAATAAATAATTTTAAAATTGATTACTACTCAATTTTTTTTAATTTCGAAACCGAACATATCCGTCACATTATCCAGCAAATTCGAAATAATGAAAGGTAAAAATACTCACAGTGTCTGCTACCACCACTGATCGCAGCACAGAGGTGTCTGGTGGACGTAAAGAGTGCCAGCGCTTATATAGAGGCAGGGTGGCGTGGGAAACCATGAATGACTCCAGTATCCAACGTCATAATGTTCAGCCTGAACGTACAAAAAGAACAGTTATAAAACAGTTCGAAATAAAATTCAACCCGTGACGCAGTCTGTAATGTTTTTTGTACGTGTATATGTTTTTCGAAAAATACAGATCATTTGGTTACCAAACCAAGCGAGTAGTACGGAGCTAATCGATTAGTGGTAACTAAGGGTTGATTATTAAAAATTCAGTGCTTCCTCAATTTTAGTAATACATCTTTTTTTTACTTTATGTACGTTAAAATTGTGCAACCTGGTTTGCAAAAAAAGGTGATTTTTGTGGAAGCCCTTGCAAATTACGACAACGAAATATTCGTTGCGTATTTGTTGAAAACTTCGTAGGTGCAAAGGGGGACACTTCTAACACGAACAAATTATACCATGGTAATTTGTTTTAGATAAGAACAAGTAGTGTAGCTTTTATTATACGTATGAGTTTTTTTCAGTAACACGCTATTTCAATATAAGCGGTTGCAGAAATAACTTTGTTTCGAGCAAAGTAATTTATGTTCTCGCATATTTTCTAAACGCCTCGGAACTGTAGCAGTAGAACTTGTGCTAAGTTCGCCCGGAGAAGTACTGCCACCACACCTGTTAATCTGCCGCCAAGCAGTGATGCACTCGTGTTGCTGTGTTCCGGTGGAAGGGAGTGGGTGCCGGTGAAATTGCAGGCGTATGAGACGTAACATCCCCGTCTCGTGGTGATGGACGCAACGCAATGCGACTTAAGTCATCACGTACGTGGTGGAGAGGACTAGAGTCGTTTTGCTGTTGTTTATGAATGGCGGTTACCACTTAACATCAGGTGGGCCGTCAGCTCGTTCGGCCCCCCGAATCACATAAAAACCCTTCTTTAGGCGTGGTCCGACATGAACTTGGTAGTTTATTCTTTAAGAAATTATTGAATACGACATTTCTGCGCAAAGTTTTAGTATTGGTTAAACAATGTTTACATCAGGTATCGAAAATTTACTTTTTATTATTCCGTAAGCAATTTCGGATAATAGGTGCCGAGGGGATTTTGTACGATCATTTGGTTGAGAAACCAATTATTCTCACAGATATTTGACCTGATCAGCTTTACCTGACCTAAAAAAATCATCATCTGAAATCTTGTAAAGTAAGATAATGCAAGATTATTTAATATAATCTAATAACGTCAATTTTTAATATTATACCTGTTTTTGTTCCTCAGCCAGAGTAAATGTTTGACCCAGGGAATACTTGCACAAGTGTGTATTTAGAAGCTTTTTAGTATTTCTTGGAAATTATAAGACTTACCAATAATGGAAAAAGTCAAATAATTAAATAAATTATTGGTGGACATTTCACAGATTCATCTAACCAAGCATAGTTTGTACTACGGGAACTAGATAACTGATATACTTATATACTTTTTGTAAACCGATAATTCCATATTTTCCAGACACAGAACAAACATCTATGTTTCTCACACAAATATTTGTCCTGGGTGGGAATCGAACCCACGACCTACAGCGGAGAAGGCAGGATTACTACCAACTGAGCTGATGGTGTGGGTGTTAATATGGTTAATATGTATGTATTTACAAAATAAGTATGTAAGTATTATATCAGTTGTCTGGTTCCCATAATACAAGCTATGCTTAGCTTACTTTGGGGCTAGAATGCGTTGTGTGAAATGTCCACCAATATTATATTATTTATCGCGTTCATTATATGAAACGATCGACGATATCAAACGATTTCCAACCAGGACTGTGACCACCGTAACGCGCCTTCGCAACCGGGTTCAGTGTGTAGACCACCTAAAGAGACTTTTGTAAAATACCGGGCAGCATTTCAATGCATTCATCACGCGTCTATTGTATGCCTTTCTTAAGTTCTTAAACGTACTTTGTAATCACACCGGCTGATTCTGCCCTTTGAAAAAAATGAACATTTTCAGTGAGTCCAGCTAGTAGGCTAGTGAAGACATTTTTGATTGTAATTTTGACTTGATTTTTGGTAATAAAAATTTTGCAAACGGTTGTTTATGTGGTATTTTCACAGTGTTGATAGTAGAAATTGATAGTTTCGTTGGCGTCATTTTGTTGTTACGAGTATTATTTGCTGGGACTAAATAGCTTCTTTGGGAAACAATTATGAGGCAAATGTTGACAAAACACAACTATTACACCAAATACGACTGCGGTTCACTATTCTTTCAGAATCGTCAATTTAAAAAAATCACACTGTTTCTTTTTATAAATAAATATTGGCGGACATTTCACACAGCACCATCTAGCTCCAAAATAAGCTAAGCATAGCTTGTGTCATGGGAATCAGACAACTGATATAATACTTATATACCTTTTGTACATACATTTAGTAAGTATTGACACCCAAACACAGAACTAACATCTATTCGTAATAAAAATGTTTGTCCTGGGTGAGAATCGAACCCACGACGGCATTGAAGGCAGTGTTACTACCAACTGAGCTGTGAGCCAGTGTTTGACGATATAAAATAATATGGTGACAAATTATTCCCCGGATAAATACATACACATACATTTGACTCCACGTGTACTTAACTATGTATCGCACCCCCAGTAATATATGGGCTTAAAACTAAAAAGTAGTTCTTTGGGTATACGTGTTTAAAGATTCTGAATTCTTACGTCCCGGTTTATTTTGTGAATAAAATTCTTATTACCTAAGTTACAAATTTGAAATTTTGCAGTTTTATCTCTGTCTCTGTCAGCGGCAAACGGTAGATAATATGGTTTTATGCCCTTAGCATTTAAAATATCACTTCACAAAAAATTTGACTTGAGCCTTTATATTACTAAGCATGCGGTATGTTAATTCAGCCAATTTCAGAAAAAAACCTGGTTCCGGTATTTTCTTATATTTACCGGGCTAACACTTAGTAAGGCAAACACTTAGTCATACAAGTTTTGAATATTTTGAGTTCAAGCAAACCATCCTCACCTTTGCCATTCAGCGGTAATTAATAGTGTCATCAAACAAAACAATTGAAAATTGGGAACAAACAGGCGGCTTGCAGTAGTTTTGTGTTTGCTGTTATAATAATAACACATTGATTAAGTCAATGTTTGGTTAAAATGTGACTAAGAACACCTAATTCTGGAACTGTAGTTTGTTATTCTGGAATTACTTTAAACTTTTGTAAAATATGCACATTATAATTGTGAACTAATACCTAATCTATATACTCGTATATATATTTATACTAATAACCTAATCCCACTGCTGGGCAAAGGATTCTCCCCCTATATATGACTGGCCTCACACCTCACTTGGTTGCAGTAACCCTGCCTTCTGCGTTGTAGGTCTTGAGTTCGATTCCCAGTCATGCTAAACATTTGTGACATGTTTGTTCTGTGTCGGGGTGTCAATATGTATTATATGTATGTATTTACAAAAGTATATAAGTATTATATCCGTTGTCTGGTTCTCATAGTACAAGCTATGCTTAATTTGGGGCTAGATGCACAGTGTACAAAAAACTTAGATATCTTGTTCCAGTTACTTTGGCAAATGTGCTTAGAGCTTATCCAGATATCTAGATATCTGGTCTGGTACCAGCGCCTGCCACCCTCACATCTTGAAGGCACAGAGATTCGGCTCTAGCGCTTTCCAAAACCTGACGACACTTATAAACCTATAAATTCCAAATATTTTCGATCAAAATTCTTAGTTTTATTAAAAGACGTAGTTCTGACAGATATGGTATACTGAACTTAACGGGTTATCGCAATAAGCGGACATCACCAACAAAACTTAATAAACAGCTTTACTACACACATTACTGTTTCTCACGATATGTTCGGCGGGATGACTGCTCAAATGACCACTAAAGACCTTTGAAGAACGTAGACGCAATAACTAAACAACTTGTAATATTATCATACAGCTTCGGAAATACGTGATAGCTGGTAACCCCAAAGTTTCGTCCGAAGCCGTAAGTTTGTCTTGTACTCACTGGTACTCACTCTGCAACAAAATGATTTTATGCCGAGCGTCTACTAAACTTACCAAATCGCGCTGCTCTATACAGGGTTCAAAGGATGTAAAATCTCATTGAAACGCAATAATTCATAGAGTAGTGTATATGTTATGGACCAAGTGATTAATAAGGCATCATTCGTAATGTCCAGACTATCAGAAAACACCAAATTTGAGTAGTTATATAGGTAGGAACAGTATAAAATATCATATAGTTCACTGACTGAATTAAATATATTACAAAAGTGTCACCATATCCTTGAATAAAACCTTCAATAAAAAATAAATACCTTCAATTAGATGGAAGTTGCAAGCCGTTGAAATTTGTATGGTGGCCATCTTTGTTTTGCCATTTCCTACACTGTTTCATACAGAAACAGTTCAAAGAAAAAAAAAGTTGCCCACAGTTCAAACCTAACCTAACCAACTGATTTCGATCTGCGTAGACCAGTAATTTTCAAAATTCATTTAATTGTCTTTTTCCTTCACTACTAACTCGCTTGTACCACTAGGCCTCCACGCTCTCGAAGTCTTTGAACTCAGTAAAAGACGAATATTACCTAGTCAAGTTTATTTACTGACAGGCTCACAGCTCTGTTGGTACTCTGCCTTCAGCACTGTAGATCGTGGGTTCTATTCCCGCAGGACAAACATTTGTGTGACGATTGTAGGTGTTTGTTCTGTGTCTGGGTGTTAATATGTATCATATGTATGAATTTACAAAAAAAAAACAAAAATTGTTTGTCTTGTATAAACGAAAATAGTGCACCCTGTCAGAAAAAAAAAATCACAATTATATCCCTTATACCTCCATTAACTGAAATGTGTGTGTTTGACTTAAGACATAAAAAACCCTCATAACAAGATATTGTACAGTGCAATGATGTCATCGTATAGTTTTGCGGTTCTTCGTACCGCTCTATTTGTTTTTAACTGGCAGTTACGCTATTGTAATTGGAACGAGGGGAACTGACCAGTAGGAATAAACGATAGTAAGGACTTTGAATATGTATAGACATAGGCCGAACAAAATACTTGGTTCAATATTCAAGATATTTCACCTTAACTGATTCTTAACCTATTAATAGTATTTTAAACTTTCACTTACTACAACGAATTTTGGTCGGTACACATTTTGAGAGTATCTCTTAATAAACGTAAACTGTTCGTAATATTATCTCTATGTATTATATTATTTATATATTTTACTATATATCTATATACTATATATTATATTCTGTATTGGATCAATATTATGAGTTTTTTTTTCACATCTTAAAACAAACTAATTTTATTTTAGGTCTTCAGTTTCCATTTTTAAAATGGTAACAAGGTTAAAAACAGTGTTAATAGGGTTTGAACAGTCATCAAACTTAGCGACAATTACGAGTGGTTTTATATTATTTATTTAGTTTTATTATTATAATTTTAATATTACTTACTAAATGACGTTTCTAAGCCGTTTCTTAATTAAATATATGAAAATAAAGTTTTTGACTTTGATTGAAGTTTCTTCCTTGCTTATCCCAAATGAAACCTTCATAAATGCTGAAATTAAGCACTTATTTTAATAACTGGATCAATTTATTAGGCAAACTTACAACCTTTACGTCAGACAGGCCAGCGGTAATTGGGTAAAGATTACTGAAAGAGATGATAATATCTATATACTATATAGTATATGATCATGTATAGGTAAACCAGACAACTCAACCGAAGGGCGGCAAGCCTGGCATATAACGCATGGCCCAGAAAAGAGATAAGTTACCTGTTTCGTTTAAAATTAGATTTATTTAATCATTAACTGTGGTCCTCATTTTGAAAGTGATTTCCACGAAGATTTTCTTTGTATTGAATGATTGATTGTATTGGAGCCCATTCATATCTGAGAAGCGAAGAGAATACTAATTAAATTATAAAACAATACAATACTACTAAGACACTAACATGGACTTACCGTCCGTCGAGACAATTATTATATAAAAGGAGCCTCTAAGGAGACCATTTTTATAATTCCATTTCCAGTAGTAAGGACGTAATGCGGGCTATAAGTATAACAGATTTTATGGTATTATCCATCCATTAGTGTAATTCTCGAGGGTAGATACTCAGACAGTTCAAAATACACACAAACGAATAGTTGAAAAGAAGCATTATAAGTCTATCGATTGTCACACACATTTTGTAATAATAAGGGTTGACGGAGAAATTATAGGCAGACAAGACGCCCTATTTTCTTATCTCAGGGCATAACATGATGTAACTTAAGTCTTGTCACACTTAGATTTTCTTTCTTTTGTGCAGAACAAAGTGCACAAAGCACACACAATGTAAGGGCAATATTGCTTAGTGGTATAATGGCAGTACTTCCCCTGATGAACTCTACACATGTAGTTACTTCTACTGCTACTTAAATATATTTAACTATCCTGTAACACATTCCATCCGTGATGTATATGAGATGAATGATGGATATTTTGTGATATCATTTTCACGCCACCTGTCTGAAATCATTAAAGTTAGATTGGGAATGTTTTGGAAATAAGCTAATAGTTAGTATACAACATTTTTCTGATATGACAAACGATGCGATCGCAATGTCATCTCTTAGAAATCACGAAAGCTACTAGAGCTTTGTTGAGGTGCTATGTAATCGCAAGGTTCATTTGTGCGTAGGTGAACCAACTGAATTACTACCGCCATCTTGCGGAGACATCGTAAAATGCACACTACATTAGGTTGCTACGACTGAGGGTACAGCTACGATCGTAGCCAAAAGCTTGTAGCAGTTCTATTCTGCTACGACAGGTAGCGCCACTTACCACTTGTGGTGTACGGGTATTGCTGAATTCCTGCTCATCCGTCTGGTAGATTGATCCGGTGGGTGCACAGATCGTGGCCTTACCTTTTATATTCACGTTGTCTCAAATAGTCATTGCCATAGTCCGTTCTAACGAAAATAAACATACTTTCTTAGTTGCATCACTGTGTATGGACTAGGTATTTTAACGGGCGAGAATAAAGACAGCGCTGGTAGATACAGATTACCATATAGAACTGAACAAACTAATCTGTGTTTATCAGACAAAATGTTTGCCCTGGGTGGGAATTAAGCCCACGACATACAGAAATACAGTTCTACCAACTGAGCTGTTAGGCCAATTTATAGCATATTTTTGTTTATGTATATAATGAGCTATTTACCAAACTGATGCTAAGTGGTAACCTCTGCCCATAACAATTACGATATGCCTCCTCCACTACTTAGGTATAGGAAGAGCCAAGTCACATCGTACGATACGATAAGAAATCTAATCTAGTACAGGGATATTAGATTGGAATGTAAATAAATTTCTGTATAAAGTAAAACATTAAATGGGTTAACATAATAAAGCAATTTCCCCTTCACAGATGTCCCAGTATTGTAATATCTATTTCTGACCAAATATAGCCCTCAGTGAATGATTAAAAATGCATAGAGCAGGCGACACGTACAGCCAAGGAGACCGCGGTCGCTAGATCTAATTCTATTTCGCTACCTGGGTATAATAGGATTGGCATTTTGTAACACTTTCGTGGGACAATCTCGCTTTGTGAGTCATAGTTTTCTTCAACTAGGTAAATTATTTGAGATTAGTTTTCTGCTGTAGTTTTTTTGTCAAACGTCTTTTTAGGCACATTGAATTATTTGCAGTTTCATATGGCGGCTCCGTAGTGTTGTGGCTACTACTTCTACTACTACTACTACTACTACTACTACTACTACTACTACGACTACTACTACTACTACTACTACTACTACTACTACTACTACTACTACTACTACTACTACTACTACTACTACTACTACTACTACTACTACTACTACTACTATTAGTACTACTTTTATTTTGTGATACAGATACGGCACTAGTCGACGGCCCACCTGGTGTTAAGTGGTAACCTCTGCGACCATAACTCTCTCAGGTAATATGTAATTTTATGTGTATATATTTACAGAAATCTTTACGAGTATTCTATTAGTTATCTAGTTCCCACGATACAAGTTATGCTTAGTTTGTGTTTAGATTGGGGTGTGTGTAATGTCTAAAAACCTTATTGCATCTTGTAGCGATGTCACTCATTGCTTTGTTAATCGCTATTCTCAGCTAGTAGTGGGTTACGCAAATCTAGTTTGATCGCTGCGAGAACTTTTTCTGTCATTCTGTATGGAGGAAACTTTAAGCACCTTCATAACATTTTATGAAGATATACGGTATTATTTTTAAATTATACAATTGTAGTAATAAAATTTATGGTATAAAAATAATACACGCTCAGAATAATTTTAAACATTAATATTCCCGGTGCGAGTTAGAAAATATTCTTGTTAAAACTACTTTAAAATAATATTGGATTTTGAAACTAAATTAAACGGCTCAGTAATTTCATTTTGGATAATTTTAATTTATTTTTAACGTTCTGTTTTATACTCAGTGATTATGCTAGAAAGGTATATCAAAGGCACCTAAAACAATTTTTGTAAAACTCTAATCGTCGCTCAAAGCAAAATATGCAGAAATTACGAATAAATAAAGTCTCGCAAAACGGAAAGATGTCGGTGACCAAGAATTTTAGATAATTGAGAGCTTTATCGTTACCGATAAAACTGAACTTGCTTCTAAATTACTTAACGAAATTCGCTTGAGTTTCCCAATTCTTGTGTCAAATTTTACTTTACATATGTTTTGATTAAAACTATTAAATCTGCTCTTAAATTATTATATCTGTAGGTTTTCTCTGGAAGAGAATACATGCGGAGGAAATTGTTCTTCAGTAATGTTAGCTATTTTTCACTTCATTCAACCAAAGTGAAAATAAAACCTAATTTTACTGCATTCTCAATATAGAAGAAGTATGTAATAAACACAAAATATTATTTTTTTACCTTTTGTTCAATGTTTTCAGATATTTTGATGAATATATAGGTTTTTATCTTGTAGAAGGAAATGGAGTGACGACTATCTATGTATTCGCTGGAAATGAAAATACCTTGATGCTGTCAGTGACTAGTAAGCACAGTACCTAATTTCCGTTCAGCATCGTTCGCTATACTGCCTTCTACCAACCTACACTACACAGTGCTTATGGAGGTATTCTCACATATTAGATCAAGCCTACTGTGAAGGATTTTTTCGACAATCGGTGTGGATCTTAGCACCAAATAAACTGCGCTACTAATGACGAAGTTGAAGAATGATTATAAGATTAATGATTTTATAATTCCTGGAGTGTAAAGAGTTATTTAGTCTATATTTTTGATTTTTATGTCATTTAAATAATCTATTGATAAATTGGTTGGAATTTTTGTGCTAAGTACATCTATAAAATTTTGATAACAAGCTTTTTGCTACTAAATAGTAATATGCCTGCGTGTATAGGGTCAAAGTTTCGGAGAAATTTCTGTAGTCATAAAACATTTACCCGTTATGTCTTGGATGCAACTTGATCGATTTGTCCATTCCTTGACTTTACATACATACTTAAACGTAAACCATACAAGGTCTACAATTAGTATATTAATGCCTGTATATCTCATCAGAATGGCCATTCTTACGTCACTTTTCTTCGCCTTCAGCATAAAAATGTATATAACACAAATCCTTGTGTCAGCATTTCGTGGGCTAGATGTGCCCGGGAATACGCCCAGTGCTATTACGGTAAGTAGAACACACCCAGCATGTTTCAAATGCCGGAATTGACGCGCTAAATACGATCTAGATCGGAAAGACACGATTACGCTCTAATATGTAAATACCTAAAACCTAATTACAAGGTTACTAGGTACCTAATGCTACTGTATGCCATTACAATAAATTTAGTGCATAAATAGTGATAAATATTATTTAATTTTCAAAGTGAGAATCGAACCCACTTCTTTTCAGTACTGTTACATACGAAAGGTGGTATCTACCCGTTTAATCGGATTAAGTCATATAGTTATTTTTTATTTTAAGATTTTAAAAAACGAGAGCGAAGAAGTGGGTTTGTAAAACTTGAATTAGTAAAATCGACACGTAATATATCATTGTAGAGACAGACCTACTTTCGAAAAGCGAGTGCGAATGGACTTTTCATCTACCACGGGTGCTCAATAAGGATTGGCAGATTTCACATATCTTCGATAATTTTTTTGTGAGGCAATTTCAATGTAATCAACATAATTATATAATCTATACAAATGATTATCCCAAATCCCTTAGTTGAACGACAATAGCGATAATATTATCTATTATTAATTAAATAACTGTTACTCATAAAAAATAACAGTAACATTTCAAATAAAATAACTTGAAATTTGGCAGAGCTCCTAGTGTCAGAAAATAGCAACAAGACGTTTCATAAGAGATTGTATCCCACCTTTTGGCATGAGAAATGTGAGCTAAGGACGAAACTAAGACAGTGCCGGTAGTGATATTTGGCAGCGCTGCTTGGCCTCCCGCCAGTTCAAACCTTGTTTTGTGCATTTATTTTAAAACTTTCAATTACACAAATTTTCAAAATCTTGATTTTATTTTTTATGTTATCTTGGGTATAGAGACTGAGGGCCCACCTGATGTTAAGTGGTAACCGCCGCCCATAGACAACAACAATACAACTAAAATCCTCTCCACCAAAGTACGAGATGACTCAAGTCGCATTGCGTTGCGTCCATCACTCAAGACGGGGATGTTACGTCTCATGCGCCTGCAATTTCACCGGCACCCACTCCCTTCCACCGCAACATAGCGAGACGAATGCATCACTGCTTGGCGGCAGATTACCAGGCGTGGTGGCAGTACTTCTCCGGGCGAACTTAGCACGAGTTCAACTGCTACTTTTGGTTGCTCCTTTTGCACCACCCGGGGGACACGTGTAGGGATTCAATGGGCTATCACCTACGTACGCGAGCAACATGGCCCCCCAAATCTGGCACGATCGTCTTTTATAAGTACTGTCTGGAAGGCAGCACAAATTTCAATTTTCCGCTTTTTTGCTGACGGGCCTCATAATGGAATGTGGTCACATGTAGAAAAAAAAAAGTATTATATCAGTTGTCTGGTTCCCATGATACAAGCTATGCTTAGCTTACTTTGGGGCTAGATGGCGCTGTGTGAAATGTCTACCAATATTTATTATTTATTTATATATTTACTTAAGTAAATCCTTGGTCGCGTCACTTTGTTTCCTGTGCCTGTAATGTGTTTGCACACCACCCTGGAAAGGTTGTCTGTCGGGACCAAAGCTTGCTTCATCGCAATTACCACTGGGACCTCGTTTCAATTAGAGTCCCGATGCAATCCTTTGTTTCATTAGCGAAGCTAGCACAAACAGGGTTCATGGACATTGGTGCTATAATTTCTTGATTATATTTCGGGATGTCGACGGCAGACATAATTAATCGCACTAAATAGCAAAAAAGTGTACTCATCAAATAAAGGTAATTTTTATTTCTTTCTGATAGAATGCAATGACATTTGTTTTAATATAATTTTACCTTATTTTCATGTGATGATTAAAATCTGTGTAATAGGATGTTTTTTATCTGAAAAATACTAATAATAATAATAATATAATTGTGAATGTGTATACCTGCGACACAGTTATACAACTTATATATTATTTAGTTTTCAAAACTACGGCTATAGAATGGATGTCAACACTGCTTTGCATTCGTAATTGAACTCACCATTATTTAGTCTGTTATGCTAATACGGTCCTTACCAATTGAACAAGAAACGAATCGTTTGTTTTATTTTGAACAAACAAATTTTCATGCAAATAATTTTCTAGTCAATAAGTTTTGTTATTAATCGAACTTTGATCGAGTTTTGAACAAATCACAGTTACTCTTATAGTTATAAAAAAGATTTATCTTTTAATATAGAAAATTCATGGAATACTAATTTATTTATATAAAACTATTTTTTATTTTGTTATCGAAATCCACATTCCTTAACACAATATAATCTGAAGTATCTTACAGCCAATAAATAATTTACATTTTATACAATATGAATATATAAATGTATAAGTTTTATACCTGTATATATAGGTTACAAATTTTATACATATATATATATACGTAACTATATTAACACATGCATACCTGTGTAATCAACGGATTACAGTGTGCCTCAAACAGGCTGTTTTCCTGCTTTTGGCAAACTTCTTTAAAGAGAACGTGCTATTGCACACATAAATTTTTAAAGTGAAAATACTAATAGTGTCACGTAGGGATTTGAACCACCGCCCTCCGGATTGAAACTTGGGGTCTGTACCGCTGGATCACCCATGCTCTCTATAAAATTAAGTCTTGGTTCTTTGGTGTTTCTGTATAACTGTCTCCATGCCACCTGCAACACAAGATAGACTAATGTAGGTTTACGTGTCTATGTTTAAAGAAATTTGTTTGTTTTGTTTATACATTCGTTCAGCTGGTTCAGATACAGCATTATACGAAGTTACCGCTCAAATGGACTCAGCACAAAGAGACCAGCGATGTAGAAAAACATCTTTATGAATTTATCTACTCTGAAAATGCGGGTAGAATATACTGGATATTTTCAGTATTATTTCTCTAGCGTATTGCAAAATAAAAACAAGTTTCGTAGACATTTATATTTTCCATTTTATTAACATTTTTTAAAAGAAATAAATAAAGTGAAGTATTTTTTTCCCTTAAACCCTTTTGTGCGTAGCCGTTATAAATAGTCAGGTAAAAAGGTAGTCTTATTATATTTTTTTTCTGTGTATATTAAAATCTGGTTCCTCAAGTCCCTGCTCAATCATTCTAATAATTTCCGTTTATTGTTAGTATAAAAATAAGTAAACTAATATAAACTAAGTTCTACTAATTTTTTTTGCTGCCACGTAGAATTAAAGGCCCAAATGCGTGAAAAATTACACTAAGGATCGAATCTTCGTTTCGTGAATAAACCATTTATTAAATAAGAATATTCCAAAACCTTTTGGTTCCGATAAAGTTCGACTACAGCGAAAGCCTTGCTAGTAGGTATATTTATGATATTATATAGTCTGTGGAGCTTTTTAGTCTTTTAGAACTCAAATGGCGACAAAAATTACAGCTGTTTTAGCTCTCGCTTCGGGATAAATTACATGTAAATGTATGTCGTGAATGAGTGCTCAAAGGGAAACTTAATATCCTTTTTTGAGCTGCTATTTTTCCGCTACTGCTAGGTCTTTTTGCACGAATATCGAGTAGTTGAGCTGGCGTTACAATGTATCGTGTTTTTTATAGGTTATACCAAGACTGGGGAAAGTGGTTTTAAACGTTTCTGTCTGAGAAATTAAGCATTTGTGAAGAATCTGTGGCGATTATTTTTCAAAACGACATCTGCTTTTCCTTTAATTGATGATGTCAGAAACTGTTTGAATCTATCAGTGTGCAATGACGGTTTGATAGTGTAATAGGAGTTTATGATCGCAATTTTGACGACAAATATTAAGAAATTGTAGGTACGGCAGAAAAAACAAAAAAAATGCGTGTGTAGCAGCGTACTCGTGATAGAAGTGAAATTTCTTACAAACTACAACTTTTCCTCCACTTCCATGGCGTCGGAATATACAGGTCTCTTTCTATTTCTCTCTACGTCATATCTGACTTCACTCTCTTGTAACGAAATGTGATGAGCGTGACGCGTCCTTTAAATTTTCATTTTCGGTTAATTTGTCAGATAATTAATTTAGTGTCATTTGATAAACACGTTAGATTTGTTGTGCACCGCCGATTCTACTGTTAATTTTGATGCATGGCACATAGGAGAATCGTAGTTTACACTGGGTGCCCCGCTCTGGTTGACGTGTTTTGTATGTGGTAGAATATGGTAGAACTAAGAGAATAATAACACAAATTATCCTGCTATGAAACGTGTTAAATCTTGTCTTTTGAATAACAGACTGAGATGCTCGGGTCCCGGGGTTTAATCTCGAGAGAATAAACGAATAACTTAAACTAATGGACGTCTTTAGAACTCTAATTCTACTGCAATACACATTACATATGTAAAACACTAAAAGTTTGAATTTGCTGCCAACCAGTGAAGCATTCGCGTTATTGTGTTCCGGTTTGAAAGGTATGGTTGCGGTGCCCTTGAAATTGCATGCACATTAGATATTACACTAAGTCTCAGAGTTACGGCTGCATACGATGCAAGTATTGCTTGCTACGGGCGGAGGTTACCTGGGTTACTTAACGCCAGGTGTGCCATCTGCTCGTTCTGTTATTTAAACCTTAAAATACAATGAGAATGTAAATTATTTAGTACCTAGACATGCTAAAAGCGATGAGATGAATGAGATTTTATTAATGATGCATTGTAATAACTAGTTCCCCTTGAATCCGATAAATTTAGGTTCAGAGTAGTTTTCATCAGTTGGTTCCACTGCTATTTCCACCTGAAACTGTGTCACAGCTTTGTTTAACTCGTATTATCTTAAGTGTTTTAATGGACTTAGAAATACACGGAAGCGGCCTTTTTTCTTTCCTTTAAAAAGTAGAAATGACTTGTCCCTGAAGCTAAGTAATCCTTTTCCACCGCAGTAGATTTAATCTCTGGACAAGGATAATAAAGGTGGTGCGTTTTTGTCAAAAATTTGCAATTCTTGCCATTTGCGACAAAGATGTAATAATTTAACTGTCACCTTCATTCATAATCCGTAAACAGTAGAAAGAAAGAGTATTTATTTTGCCATAAACAACACTAAAGAAATATACATGTATATATATCTAAACACATATTTAAAACTAAAAACAGAATATCGTTTGACACAACTGACAACGTAAGAGGAATGTATTGAGTGGCCAAAAAGGGTTCCTGTCTCAGCATTATGCTGCACAAACTAGAGAGCGCAGCGCTGGTTTTCAGGCAGGTCCCACAGGTGAGGTCAGTACAATCTTTCCATATAAGCAAACAATAAAAAAACATTGATACTACCCACAGAAAGTCAATTACTAAAAACAGATGCCATACATCGATATTTAATTAAATCATAAATAAATACGTTAGTTTCGAACGACAGTAGCATTTACTTTATTGTATCGCCTTGTAGGAACGTTGAAAATTATTCTCCTCGCCTTTACCCCAAGTACCTTGGAAACTTACCCTTTTATGTTAAAACTTGGTAAATTAGGAACTTATGACGTTATCCTGGTGAGCAATTAACTCGTAAACTGAGGTTATGGAGGTTGAGAGCGTTCACTTCTGCAATAACCCCCTAATTGCTGCGTTGCAATCTTCTAACTTGCAATTTAACGTACGAAGTATTTTGCTTTCACTTTTATAATGCGGACAACCCAAGAGTGGAACTCCTTGCCTGCGTTCGTATTTCCTGAACGCTATAATATGGAAGTCTTCAAGAGGAGAGTGAATAGGTTCCTTCTACGCAAGCATGCTTCATCGTAGACCGTATCGTCATTTAACATCAGGTGAGATTGCGGTCAAATGCGGGCCATATCGTGGCAGTTTTTCTGTAGGAACTTACATAAACAATAACAATGCTATTGTTTTTCAAACAGGCTTACTAAAAATTTTGATATTACTATTTATAAACCTAAGGAACGCAAAACACAATAACAAGCACGAGAACGGCCTGTATTATGCCCAATATCCACGCAGTGCATTCCCAATTATTGCTGGCAACTTGCCTGCATTTCCCGTCTCGAGTTGAGTTTGCTCCAGTCAAATTAGAATTGTCTGCCCGACTCTGTAATTAGCTGTCAAAATAAGCTTTTAGCAGTGCTACTGCGTCACATCGAGTTGCAATTTTGAACGAATTTGAGATTGAGATTTTATTGTATATATTGGTAATCCAGTAGCAAACTAATAAGATACGAGGAAATATCTCAGGAGATATGCGATATTACGATAGTATATAACTGAAAATCCCAATGTGATTTTCAATATGCAAAATTTGGTTATAACTAAACCGTTTTAATGGTTCCAAATATAGGAGATTTGTTTGAAGATAATCTGATATCTGGACTCACAGATATTTATTTACTTTATTTTTACAATTTTAAGAAATCTTACAGCTAGCTTAATGGATAGGTTAATAATTTAAAGGCTTAAGGCTAATTAAAAGATTCCACAGATAAGTAAATAAGAAAATTAAAGTTGGAATTAAATTTGGATGTAGCTCTGCCTTCTTCACGGTAGGTCGTGGGTTCGATTTCCACCCTAGACAAACATTTGTGTGACCAAAGCATATGTTTGTTTTGTCTGGATGTTATTATTTACAAAAAAAATGCATATTATATCAGTTGTCTAGTTCCCATAATATCTACGCCTAGTTTGGGGCCAAATGGCGTTGTGTCAAAAGTACATCAATATCGGGCTATCGAGTTATACCTACACATATGTATAATATAGGTATAGAGCATAGTAGATATGGTCCAGCAAAAGAGTGCTGTAAATTTTTCCCCGTTTTAAGATGTCACTATGAAAGGAAATTCACTATTGCTCCACTTTCATTGCCGTAAATCCAAGTGGTAGTAAGTGGGAAATAGTATTAAAACTTTTGCAAACTGGTCACTGGGGCTTTTGGAGCTTTAGTTGCCTGCTACAGAGCATTTACCCACACGAAAAATTGTCTGAGATGGTTTTAAATCATTAGTGTGAAATATTGGGTTTCCTCTTTATGTTTATAAACTTACGGAACGTGCCGATGGCTCACCTAGTGTTAAGTGGTAACCTCTGCCCATAACAAACAATAAACTTGGGTGCTCCCCTACCTAGGTAAAAACAAGAAGACTCATCATCGCATCTTATGCGCCAGTAACTCTGAGACGCGAAGGTGGAATGTCTCAAGTGTCTGTAATTTAACCGGCAATTAAACCTTTCAAACGGGAACATAGTAACGCGAATGCGACGTTAGAAATGGATATGGTGTCAGTACTTTCCCTGGACGAACCTTGCGTAAGTCCTACTGCTACTAAACTTTCTAGAGTTCCATTGGTATAAATAGGTTAACTAAAGGTCATTAATTCAAATGTATACCCAAATAATATTTTTTTTATGGTCAGATATGTTACGGTACAAAGTATCCATAAATATCTGTTTCATACATCCTTTAACCAATAAACATTTAAAATATACTTTAGTATTTGACTGCTGTTCTGAAAATTAGTTCGTAGTTCGTTTTGTCGTAGTGACTCTAGTTTTATCGAAACCATTCAAATCACGTAGATTTCTCGTAAACTTTTCAGCACTGTGTTTGCCAAGTATAAAAGTGCTCAACTGAGTTCACGGTCTTTCAAACTGCTATAAAAGAAGCACATATATTGAAGTAAAGAACTAGAATTCATGTTCAATATACTTTTATAAGAATGTCAGTGATCTATCAAAAGTCACCTTCTAGATAACGGTGATCGAATGAATTTAAACACTGGGCATGGCGAAGTAGAACTCACGCCAAGTTCCTCCGGGGAAGTACAGTCACCATGCCTATTTCTGCTGCCAAGCAGTAACGCATTCGCATTACTGGGTTTCGGTTTGAAAGGTGCGGTTGCCGGTGAAATTACAGGCACGTAAGACATTCCACATACACGTCTCAGAGTTACGGGTGCATACGATGCGACTTGGGTTTTGTCGTACCGAGTAGGAGTGGACCCAAGTCGCATCGGTTGTTATGGGTAGAGGTTACCACTTAACTCCAGGTGAGCTTTCGGCTAATTCTGTAACTGTATCACATAAGAAATAAGAGATATCGACGGTGCACGGATGGGCTTCGGCTTGTCGCAATGTACTGAACTGTATGAGAAAATACACAAAGAAACAATAATGGCCATTTAAGTGCGTTTTTTACGAGTCGAGCACGAATTGTGGTGACGATGACGTCACGACCACAGACTGCAATAGAACTCACGTTTCTCCACGTGCGAGGAACTAAAAAGCAAGCAACTACACGGCAGTTCCCTGCTGAATGACAAAAGACAATCTTACAGGAGGTATGGTGCGTCAATGTAACGTCCAATATGTCAGTAAGTTGATAGTTGCCTTCTACAGACTATATCGTCATTCCTCACAGCAAAAACCTCGTTACTTGTTAATGCTAATGAACTTTATTGAAAGGGTTTTCACAAGGGCACTTGTGGTATAGGCAAGTTAATAGACTCTTATTAAAATTTTGTATTTGTTTCGTATACATTAAATTAAATTGATACTTTTAAGTTGATACTTCTATTTTTGTTTACAACATATATACAAAATTGAGAGCACAGGAGGGAATACAATTCATATTGTAGGTATGAAAAGGAAACGCGGTTCAATGCGCTTGTCTGTTTATAAAACACCGACACAAATGCTTCCGGCACAAAACCTTCTCGCTGCAAACTCCGCTTCCTGATTCCACACAATTTACTGTGAAAGCCTTCGTTTAATCAAATTCAGGCGTTCGTCCTTGGAATAAGACAGACCAAACGATGATATGAAATCGATGTACGATACCGTTATTAGTATAATTATCATTTTTGGTGACCAATACCTGTGACGGAAGAAAACAAAATTTATTATTGTTAAAATCTAATGAGCCAGCATATGGTGACAAAACACGTCTACTTACTATAAGGTTTCCCTGTGAAATTACATATGTATAATAACAATGAATAGTGAGTTCTATGCATACGTAGCTTTAGTGCTAATTATCTTGGGGAGAGAGGGGAAAAGATTCACACAGTCAAGTAGTTATCTTTACAATAGTGGAAGCGTATTCGACGTAACATCGTCTCGGGATGATGGACGCAACACAATGTGACTTGAGTCATCTTGTACCTACTTTGGTGGAGAGGACTTGAGTCGTATTGCTGTTGTCCATGGGCGGCGGTTACCACTTAACAACAGATGGGCCGCAATTTCGCTCTATCACCAATATAACATAAAAAAACGTGCTCGTGACTTCATTTTCGCGGATTGATTGAAACCTGGCCAAAATGTCTCCTGTCAGCCTCCTCAAGAGTTTATGATAATTAAGTTTCCAACGACTCCAATTAATCCGTTTAGACGTCGCTTAATTTGGGAATTTATTAGAAGAAATGGTTAAGTCAAAAATATTTCCAATATAATCCAATACATCAACATGTGATTCTGTTTTATGCCCTACAGCATACTCGAATTTATTGATTTCTGGATCCAATATTGACCCTCAGATCCAGTTAAATATTCAAGACCCCACATCAGCCCCTATCTAGAAACTAAATGAAAGAAAGAAAAAGAGATAGAAAATAGAATATATTTTATTCGACACACACACACACACACACAAACACACACACACACACACACACACACACACACACACACACTACGTGAACTAAAATATAAAGACAATTATATAAAATGACAATAACACGAAAATGATGGGAAGATGATTATGTCTCTATATATCAGTCATTTAAAGTTAAAATAATTAAATATCGCCATAGTTTCGGGGCTAAGTAGAAAATAAAAAAATATTTTCAGCTTGTGAAAGCGACATAACACTAAGAATGATCACATTAAGCTAAGTTCAGATGTTTGTGCGACCGCCCACAATTTACCAGTCATGCAACGATGTCCTGGTATAGGCGCAAAACTACTAATCGCAAATTTCCTGTAACGTCATTTACCTGAATTAGTTTTAGCCACTCTGCATTTCATTGTAACCCCAAAATTTTTATAATTTTCTGTCTGTTTTATAGTTTACATCGTCAGTCTTATTCTATACCCAATAATTATGCCTCTCATTGTTCATAGGTGTTATTTACTGAATAGGATTGCAACGTACGGGTTCCATGTAATTACAAACGTGATTCAGCAGCAAACGTTTCTTTGATGTAGATAAATTACTTTAGCTTTAATTAACTGTTCATTTGCAGCGGCGAGAAACTTATTATTTTTGCATCAAAACCACACATTTGCTACGTTTTTGATATATTTCTATATCTAAAGCTGGTTCAAATATACATACTAGCAAACTTTCTCGGATTTGCGCGGGTACTAGGTATCTGCACCTAGACGTCTTGTAAGTTATATATACAAAGTTCGTCGTGACTTACACTATCTACGATAGTCTTACTACTTCTACGATAGTCTAAATAACTGTATCATTATCCCAAGAGTAGTTTTAATATTATACAAGCTAATCTACATGACTTCGACAAAACCCTAAGAAAACGCAAAGGGGGACCTTAATTATTTAAGGAAGTTAGGATAGAAATGTATTTCCGCCTTGCCGTTTAATTTCGGTTAGATGGACGCAATTAATACATAATAGCTTTCCCCCGAAGTGTGAGCAAAGAAAACACGGGCCTAGTTTCCACTGTTAGCACTGCCTAGTTTCATCATACTATGAGGAGAACAAATAAATCCACATAAATATGAAAGGATACATGAAATGAAGCATCGCAACCATTCACTTAAAATAATGATCCACGCTTCTTATTGCAAGTCTACGCCGTAGAAGCGAGCTACGACATAATACAATGATGCGCTACGCCGCGCACGTAATGATGTAGCTACGAATACTAAGTTCTTTTGCGGAGTTTACTTTCGAAGTGCAAAGAAAACACATTTTCTCCATTTATTTCTCCTCTCCGCGTAACAAGATGTACAGTCGGGAGCTAGAGTCGATGAGAAAACTTCGTTGTTCCTTATGAAGGCGATTAACCACAAGCAACTTTAAAATTTTGATTTATGCCAAACGCAGTGGTGAAGATTGATGATGATGACGTTTTCAAACGGTGAAGTGAAGTTGCACACAATTGTTGTTTAATGGTGCATTATAGTCGTAGGTACAAACTTAAGATGTTATGGAATTAAGTGTAATATTTATTACACCGCTGCTAAACTTTTAATCAATTGCACTTCTACTGGTGTCGGCACAAATCTAGCTTCTTTGAGGTGCCCTCTAATCTTTTCATAACACTGGTTTCGAGTCAGTGACACATTTGTTCAATAACTTTCCCAAAACGTATCCTCGTGCGAGGTTTATCTGGTTACGATATATTCTGGAAACTCAATAGAAGGATTCTATATGTGTTCCGCTTCGCTATTCCACGCAGCTACCTCAGAACGTTGGCTCTCTAGTTTCTTCAGTCATGTTTCTGGATATAATCTGCATCTAAATTATTCGAAAATTATCTCATCTCATTGTATATATAATTAATATGTAAAATGTTAACGTTTTTGTTGGTTGTACATATTTTGTATTTTAATCAACTTGGGGGCCCACGTTAAAAATAAAAATCCGTTAAATATTTTCACCACACTGGTTCGGGAGAATGAGTGACTCGAATAGTAGTAGTACTATGTTGGCCCATCAGTAAAACCTCGTATTTTTGAGGTACAATCAAGAGATACATACCGTCTGTCTATGTGTAAGAAACGCATTTTATTGACAACCCTCTGCCACTTTTTTTGCACTACCACTTTAGTTGCTATCTAAGTAGATATATACGAACTGATAATATAGAGTGATTGACTGGCCTCATGGTCAGATGGTAGTAACTCTGCCTTTTGCGCTGGTCATGGGTTCTATTCTCACGCAGCACAAACTGTTGTGTGACGAACATAGATATTTATGTGGAATGCCCAAAAGTATTTACTTATTGGTTTTTAGTAAACAATCGCTGTATATAATACTCATTAGGTAACTCAAAACTTTCGTTGATGTACAACTTTGACTGATGTACTACGTGTTTGTATGTTGTTAGTGACTGTACGCAGCTGTATGTACCACCAGGTTAGATCTAAAAGCAGTTTCTCAGGTAATTTCACAAAATATCTCTGAACCTCTGAACAGATTAATTAAAACCGACTAAAAAGCCTATTAACATTTCAAATAACCCGACGTCATTTTTTTAAACATAAATTTTGCTGCTTGAATATTCGGGAGCCAATTAAATGAGAGGTTTCATTTTCAAGGAAATTAAAGATTGAAGTTGTTTGAAAAGCACTTTTAAAATTAAATATATAAATTTTTCCCTCCTTATTCCTTAATAAGGCAAGAAGAGAAAAGATAGGCTTCTTATTAAAAAATTAATAATATTTTGAAATATCGATAGCGAATTAAAAGATAGCATCTTTTTCAGAAAACCTTTGGTCTAACTTGGAATATGAGGTGTTTGTGCATGTTCAATAATGTTCATGCTTCATGTTTGAATCTTTTTTATGTTTTTATGCCACGTAGGTGTTGGAACGAGCTGACGGCCCACAGACGACTCAAGCAATACGATACGAGCAATACGACTCAAGTCCACTCCACCAAAGTATGAGATGACTCAAGTCACATTGTGTTGTGTCCATCACCCCGAGACGGGGATGTTACGTCTCATGCGCATGCAATTTCACCGGCACCCACTCACTTTCACCGGAACACAGCAACACGAGTGCATCACTGCTTGGCGGCAGATTACCAGGTGTGGTGGCAGTACTTCTCCGGGCAAACTTGGCACAAGTTCTACTGCTACTAAATCTTTACTGATTTTTCTTATTTTTGGTAAAGAGCCGCAGTAATGGTAGTTACTACTTTGCCAAACAAATTCGCAAATACAATCTTATTTTTGAACATTTGTCCACTCAAATTACAGGATTAATACATACCTGTCTAAACTGCGAATTTGCAAAGTTTGTAACCGACAGATTCCACTCAAACAAAGTTGTGATTGGAAAGCGATTCGATTTGGAATAGATACAGGTTTGCGGTTCCCAAGGGATCGTGCCCACTAGAGCGTTACGTGCATAGTAACGACTTTCACGTTTGGTGACTCTCAATGAATTGAGAAAAGTCCCTGAAGATTTTGGATCGATTGCAGTGGTACGTATTTTGTTAGGTTCTAAAACTGACGTTGACAACTCCATTATTGCTGTCTCTTTTTTAATATGTAATCAAAAGAAGAATTCGTTTAGTTTGCCACGTACGAATTAGCATTTACAAACTATACAACTGTCCGTTATGACGCAGAATGGCACTGTTCCGAGTGGTAAGAGACCGATTGGTTAATTTTGGTTGATTTATTTACCCACATATTGTCTTCTTTTGTATGTGTATAATTTTTTTCTGTCTATCTGTTAACTCCGGCTAATCATTGAAATGGCGGAATAGGCTAATTTTATTGAGGTTAATTATCGAATAGATAAAATATATAAATAAATATTAGTGGACATTTCACATAGCACCATCTAGCCCCAAAGTAAGCTAAGCGTAGCTTGTATCATGGGAACCAGACAACAGATACTTATATACTTTTTTAAATACGTACATAAAATATAATATATTCCAACACCCAGACACAAGACAAACATATATGTTCGTCACACAAATGTTTGTCCTGGGTGGGAATCAAACCCACGACCTACAGCGCAGAAGGCAGGGTTATCAACTGAGCTGTGAGGCTGTCACATAGATAAAAATGACTAAACCAAGTAGCTACTCTTTTAGTTACAAACTGAAATCAATTCGGGCGTTGCCGTGGGTACCGCTAGTTGTGAAATAAAACACTTTAGTGGGTGATGGGACTCATCAACGGTCGACAAACTATGCACGTGTCTTTTTGCCGATTTGTGTATCGGCAGTGTATTGATTTTTCTCGTTTTCGGCTTCGCTGTAACGAACTTTACATTTTCATTGGTTTTGTTTCAACGTGAGGTATGCACCGTTGCATTCATAGTAGTCTAGTTCTAGATACGCATTAAAAACAAATATTATAGGGAAAATGAACTTGACTGATTGAAAATTAACTTCAAAATTAGCGGTATGAATTTTGAAGTAGGTACCATTGGTGATCAAAACTGGTATATCAGCCACAATCTATAGCAATGTGAAAATCGAAGTACTTTTTTTGACAAAATCTGTTAAGTTTTGAATGATGGCCAGGGAAAAATTACTTCAAACTGAACAGCGAGCCAGAAGTAAGTTATTAAATACAATAAATAAAAAGATGGAAAAGCGTGTAACTGGTCTTCCTTTACTTACTTAGGTAAAGGAGATATCCCTTCCGTCCTCTACCTAAGAGTGCCCAGTCATAATGCCTTTGTGATGCGCATAGCATGTCATGTTTGTCTTTAAACAATATGTGTAATTTGATATCTACCCCCACTTCTCATGGCGCAACGTAATAAGTTTTCGACAATGTCATGCCAAGAAATCCTAATATTAATGTTCAAATACGGAACACTATTACCATAATACACGTGAGTCTTCGGAAGTGATCTTTTTATGTAAATTTCGCGATTTACATGAATATCGATACGACATGAAATAAACATACATCGTTAACTGGTAAAATTGGCTATTTGTATTCTTTTGAGGGTTGCGTTTTTACTTGCTTGAATAATATATAGAAGTCAAGTAAGTAAGAGTTTGACGGACGTCACGTGGGACTTATTTATTACTAGCTGTACCCCGCATGCGTCGATGCGATCTACGATGTAGCATGCGCCCCTAGAAGATACCTATTCACTCTCCTCTTGAAGACCTCCAGATTATAGTTCTCGGGAAATACAGACGCAGGCATTTGCCTCCCCTTCACTCTAGATTGGTGACAATAGGCCTGCATCTTACCTCCATTATGCATTTGTTTTTAATTTTTTGTTATATTATTTTAGTTTAAGATTGTAATTGTTTAGTTACGGTGTAAATTATGCACAATAAAGAGTATCTATCTATCTATCTTACCGGGGACATGGGCTGGTATAGTACGGTATGTATATACATATCTAAACTCGGTACATCTATGCAACTGCAGTAAAAGCACTATACGAAGTTGCTAAAATATTTCATCTCCCAAATAGGTACCGCACTGAGCAAATTGCTTTTTAAATTGCAAAACTTTACCTCCCGATATAAACTCGTATATACTATTTCTGGCATATCATTTAATTATACGATCTTTTCATTGACAAATTTACTGCATTTTTTATTTAATACTATAAAATGATATCTATTACGAAACAAACAGATATGAAGTTGGATGTTACTAAACAAATATTTTTTTTATTATATGACGTTTACACATTCTGACATTTGAAAGCACAAGTTTAATGCTCATCAACAAAATTTTTACACCGCTCGGGGGTCACACCCAGACCCCTCACTTTGAAAGGTGCTACAACGCAATGCGACTTGAGTCATCTCGTACTTTGGTCGGCTCGTTCTATCTCCAAAAAAATTAAAAAATATTAAAAAGCTACAAAGTGCCATAGGTACCAAAATACCAAATACCATGCAACATAGGTAAGTAAGTAGGTAGGTCCTCGATTGTTAAATCAAAAACTGTAAAAACCTTTGTGCTGAGATATATTTAATCTCGGAATTTTACTTTGTAAAAATCAAATGTAACAAATTGTCCCTTAGGCTGATATTCTTGGTTAAATATTATTTTAGGTTTCTAAAGGGAAGATTGAAAGGACTGCCTTGTATTGTTCCGTTTAACTTTGTGGTTTAATTAGATCTTAGAGAGTATACTTTCGATATGAATTTGCTATCGTGAAGTTATTCAACATTTTAGCATTGTTTTAATTGGATAGTTTTTGTCGCAGTATTATACTTCCATCAAATATAAATTTAACTACCTACTTTCTTATTTTAACATGCTTCGATGAGTCTATTTTCACGAGTAATGAAATGGCAGTCAAAAATAATTTAAAAACAAAATAAATTTACAATATTAATCATTACGCCTGGAAAAGTACTGCCACCACACCTGGTAATCTGCCGCCAAGCAGTGATGCAATCGTATTGCTGTGTTCCGGTGGAAGGGAGTGTGTGCTGATGAAATTGCAAGCACATGAGACTTAACATTCCCGTCTCGGGGTGATGGACGCAACGCAATGCAACTTATGTCATCTTGTACTTTGATGGAGAGGACTTGAGTCGTATTGCTGTTGTCTATGGGTGGCGGTTACCACTTAACATCAGGTGGGTCATCAGCTTCTTCCGCCATCTAAATCACATAAATAAGTTAACCAATCATTTTCCCTAAATCGTGTTTATATCAGCGTTACCCCAAAATTGTACATTCAGTATCATTTCAAAACAAAAGCTTCACGAAATTCTACGCGTGAAACAATGTGAAGATTACTCGAAATTGTTACTGTTATTTTCACGTAGCAAGGAAAATGCGGAAATAACAAATATTAGGTAGACACCCTGTCTTAAGTAGAACGTGAAAAAACAGATAAGAAAGGCCCAAGAGAATCCGTGTAAAATATATCTGATAATAGTACAAAGGTAAAACTATGGCCATGAATATATCGGAGGCGGAGGCTTGAGCGGGTAGGCGTGCACAAATCAACTAGATTAGATTTTCCAAACCATTTCTGTATGAAGTCTATGGAAATAAAGTTTTTGAATTTGACATAATAATAATAAATATTGGTGGGCATTTCACACAGTGCCACCTAGCCACAAAGTAACCTAAGCATAGCTTGTATCATGGGAACCAGACAACTGATACTTATTACTTACTTATATACCTTTTTTTGTTGTAAATACATTCACATAATACATATCAACACCCAAACAGAACAAACACAAATGTTTGTATTAGGTGCGAATCGAACCCACGACCTACAGCGTAGACTGGCAGCGTCAATACCAACTGAGCTACGAGGCCAGTCAAATATTACTACATCAACACACTTATACATATAACACGGGTGAGTGTAATTTCAAATAGCGTTAAAACCACAATATTGTCGCATTGAATAGGATACCAATGGTTGGATCTCACCGACTGACTTAAGAGAGCATGGTGGCTCAGTACCTCGCTGGTTCAAATCGAGATAATGCATTAATGAGATTTTGTCTAAAAATGCAACGCCACGTCTTCCGAGCGGTGATGAAAAATATCATGAGGAAGCCAATATGCAAACGTAAAATTATAATAATAAAAACCGCAGGGCGCGCTATGGCGAGTGAATTTTTTTGTAAATAAATACATATTAACACCTAGATACAGAATAAATTTGTATGATTGTCCTGGATGGGAAGCCAATCCACAAACTACAGTGGCCACTACCATCAAGCCGACAGGCCAGTCAATTTTGTCAAAATATATTTGAGGTCATAAATGAATGTTACTTCAGGCTGATGAAATCTGGTAGAGTTAAACGTATAGCAGCAGTAGAACTCAAGCCAAGTTTTTCCAGGGAAGTACTGCCACCATGCCCATTTCTGTCGCAAAGTAGTAACGCATTCGTGTTACTGTGTCTGATTTGAAAGGGTTGGTTGCCGGTGAAATTACAGGCACATAAGACATTCCACCTACACGTCCCAGAGTTACGGGCGCATACGATGTGACTTGGGTCTTATCGTACCTAGTACGGGAGGACCCAAGTCACATCGGTTGTAATGGGCCGAGGTTACCACTTCACACCAGCTGGGCCGTCGGCTCGTTCCGTAACTGAATCAAATAAAGAAAGTTAAATCGGAATAATATCTGAACGGTTTGGAGGCATAAACTGAGCGTTCCGCGCCGCCCGTACCTATGACCATACCCCCATGCTCAATGCCACATTTGCATCCGTAGGCTTATAACATTATTTTTTGCCTCCGTGCCTTAAAATGCGAAGTCAGGGGAACTAATAAAACTCGGCAGCTGTTCCATTTTCATTTGGTCTGAGCTCGGACCGTAAATTATGTTGTCATATTGAGATGCGAGGTATACTGGGCCAATGAAGACTGTAACTTATAGTGCGCCTCAAAGTGGTTCCTTTCATTCTATTCACACATGTCTTCGAATTATTGGTTCTAGGACATATGGATTTCCTTACGATGTTTTCCTTCAGTATTTTAAGAAAGTGGTATTGCGCATATACATTTTTCAAGCTTAAAAACTCAATGGTGCACGTCGGGATTTTAACCGGTGACCTCAGCATACATTTCTTGTTGCGGGATCCTAAAACTTTTCAGTTCAATAGAATCACCACAATGATTTTTACCGGAAGTAGAACGGATCTCTCCGTCCAATTATCCGACCTTTTGCCTTTTAATCAACGTAATAGGAAATTCCCAAGACAATGTGGCGACGGCTTCGGTGCAATCGCATTAAATTTATTGTCTAGCCGTTGCATTTTTATACCTCCGAGATTATAACGTGGTTGGCATCTTTGTGATATCATTAGGTTTTAATTTTGAGTGGTCTCACAGCTCAGTTGGTAGTAACCCTGCCTTCTGCGCTGTTGTTAGTTCGATTCCCACCCAGGACAAACATTTGTGTGACGAAAATAGATGTTTGTTCTGTGTCTGGGTGTTATTATGTATTATAGTATATATTTACAAAAAATTATATAAGTATTATATCTGTTGTCTGGTTCCCATGATACAAGCTATGCTTAGCTTACTTTGGGGCTAGATAGCACTGGGTGAATGAACTGGGAAATGAAAAAAAAAATTAAAAATAATGGGCATAAATTTAATTCGGTAGGATGGTAGTAGTATAGTACGCACTTCCGTACGATTGTTCATACATTGCTACCCAAAAACTGACGTCCGCGACTGATGTACGCGTAAGTACCATCAGCGCGTGACAATATTACCTTATTCACATAAAAACGTCCATTTGGGCTCGAACAACAAACAAAACACATTACATACAAAATGTGTAAATGTAACCTTTATATTACAAAGTTTCCGAGCGTTACGTAGGCTTTATTATGCAGCTACAATGCCAGATTCAACTGAAACTGAGCTTCTTTAAGTAATAATTACAATCTCTCAACTCTGAAACCCTACACGTGTCCCCCGGATGGTGCGAAAGGAGCAACCCAAAGTAGCAGTAAAACTTGTGCCAAGTACGCCCGGAGAAGTACTGCCACCACACCTAGTAATCCGCCGCCATGCAGTGATGCACTGGTGTTGCTGTGTTCCGATGGAATCCAAAAAAGAGTTAAGCCTAAATTCCAAACCGATAAAAATCACTGTAGCTGAATTCCCTTCAGAAATACCCTCAGGAGAGCTGACGTGGACGCAGCACGAAACATAATTACCCGCCACCCACTGTCCACGCGTATCTTCTCAACAGAGTGTAAGAGCTAGTAAAAGGATACCTACAAAATTTCTTGACTTGTAAACTTTACCTATTCATTATAGTATTTACATGCATGTATATCGTTATTGTATGTGTGTATTTATTTGTATACAATATATATGTTATTTCATGTGTAAGTGTACACATCGTACCCAGCGTTCGTTGACAACAGTTTTCTAGCCTAAAAGGTTTGCTGAAAGAAAACTCTTTTTAGGGTTTAGCTCGCCCTTGTACATATCTTTTTATATAAGTTTTTTGTGTACAATAAATAATATTTCTTCTCTTTTTATCTAGAATCATTTACAGCACAAAAATAGTGATAAACTCAGCATATTTAAAACTTCTGGAATAATAAAACAGTCCATAGGAAGTAAAACGAGAGCTATAAATTCTTGGTCTACATCAAACGGCCTATCCGCACCTAAAATACGGTGATAAAACACGATTCCCGAAATATAAATGTCCCTGCTACTATTAGACAATCATATTGAAGCTCAATATTTCAAGCGACTCAATATTTTAGCGAATACTAGCTGTAGCCGGCATGCGTTGCAATGCCGTTTTAAGGTAAAAGTGTCATTATTTTCATCATTTGTCATTTTATCAGTAATCGACCACCGAGGGTTGAAAATTATTAGTACTAATATAGCAATTAAAAAACAGGGGTTCGTGGTAGAAGGGTGAAAATTTAGGGTTGTATGTATATAATGCTGATGAATAAAAAAAAATGGGTTGGACCACCCTTATCACTTAGGGGTATGAAAAATAGTTTACGTCCTATTCTCAGACCTACCGAATATACACAAAAAAATTCATAAAAATCGTTCAAGCCGTTTCGGAGGAGTTTTGTTACAAACACTGTGACACGAGAATTGTATATAATAGGTTAGTGGAGCTCCGCAACTATAAATATTAGTATGCTGGCGGTACACGTGTTCACCGAAGTTCAGACGGGTATGCGGCAATATGTTCAAAGCTTTACGTTTCTTTGTAAGTCGAATATGAATGTAATAAATTAATTAATTTTGGTGGACATTTCACACAGTGCCATCTAGCCCCAAAGTAAGCTAAGCATAGCTAGTATAATGGAACCAGACAACTGATATACATTCTTATATTACTTTTTGTAAATATATACGTATAATTCATATCAACACCCAGATAGAACAAATATCCATGCTGGTCACATAAATATATATCCTGGGTGGGAATCGAACCTATAACCTACAGCGCAGAAGTTAGGTACTACCAACTGAGCTGTGAAGACTTTAAAGGAAATAAATTAGTATCTATTATCTATATTCATTAAGATAACTGTCAAATCTTGCGGAAAAACTATATAACATTGTCATTCACGTCTTAGTCGCGTCTGCAACTATAAACACAACATACTACTCGTAAAGTGCTGCGAAATTCTACAACTACATTATACTGAGTTTTTATTTTAGTTTTTACGCGGCAGCATCACCGAAATAAGTGTGTTGTAAAGTTTGCGTTTTCTTGTTATTAGTACGAAAGGACTGTTCGGTTCATACTTTTTTACGACTATAGTTTCTGAGGTGCGATAGTTTAGGGGTTAGTTATGCTCTACTCAGAAACATAACTACGCCCTAAGTTTTAAGTAAGGTAAACTAGGTAAGGTAAAATATATTAGTTTTACACCTACCTACAGAGTGTAAAATTAATATATTTTAGCTTTTTTTTAACTAAATTATACAAACTAATTGCTAGTATTATAATGTTATTGAGCATTAGAACTTATGGCAAGTTCGTCCGGGGAAGTAATGCCACAATACCCATTTCTAACGCCACGTTACCGGTGTGAAAGATGTGATTGCCGGTGAAATTACAGACACGAGACATTCCACCTACACGTCTGAGTAACGGGTGCATAAGTTACGACGACTTGGGTCTTATTGTACCTAAGTGGGTGACGACTCAAGTTGTATTGCTTGTTATGGGCAGAGGTAGTTCCATACCTTTATCACAAAAAATTGTATGTGGTCTGAACCAACCACCTTTAGATTCAAACTTTAGGTTTGAACCACTGGGCCAAACGGTCTCCAAGTTAAACATATATGTGTGATTTTAATACATTCCGCGCGTGCAGCCTCGTAAGATTTTTATGAAGTCATATTTATGTCGTAAGAAAGTAATCACCAGACAGGACTTAAAAAATGATATTCTAATAAAAACCTCGTTCATTTTCCACAGTAAACGAAAAATTACAACTTCACTCAGACCTAACATAATAATAGAGGTTAAGTTGAATTCTGAAATAATATACCGATTATAATGTTGGATAATGGAAAATCTATAATGAAATAACTTCGGAGCGATCAAAGTAAAAACTATTAGTAAATCGTTTGGAAAAATAACATTAAATCATAAGTATTAATTTCCATAAAAAGCAAATAACAATTCGCCGAAATTCTTTTACGAAAGTATTTCGCGTGATTTCGTTTCCAGCTAAAATAAAATATATACTTTTTTCATAGAAATGACAATTTTCCCGAAGCGGGAGTGGTTTGCAAGAGCAACAGTTCTGTATGATTTTATATTTTAACCTTTTTATTACTTTGTATGCGTATTTTTTTTCGACATAATTAGATTATGCTCCTATATCAATATTAAAAAGAAAATATTCGTGTACAATTCTCCATCATCAGATTTCTAATAGCGTTTGAATCGAAAAAATTGGCTGGATCTATATCTTGCTAATAATTAATTTTCTGTTTTTCAAAGCTCATTTTACTTGGTCTATTATTTTGGTTAGAGCAACTTAGGGAGCTGAAATAAACTATTGTATACTCAAACGTGACTGTAGCAAGGCAGATTATGCCATTTCTTGCAGATTATGCCAACTGATGGATATTTCACACAGTGTCTAGATGGCACAGTGTGAAATGTCCATCAGTTTTATCAGTTTTAAATTCGGATACTTTTATTCTTCAAAGCTATATTATATTTGGCTAAGGGTTACTTAGCTAAAAATCTAATTAAATAGGGCTATTTAATTTGATTTTTAGCTATCTGGCGAAACGCCTGAGGATTGAAAACCGATCCTAAATAAAATATCATTTATTCTTACTCACTCCGACCAATTTCTGTGAATGTAAATGTATATATATAATATATACCAAAGATAAAATAAAAATTTTGCCGGGGAAGATTTTGAAAACGTAGACGGATCTTCAAGAACAAAATTCCAATACCCTAATCATTAATATTCATAATCTCTGTCATTTCTTTTGAAGAATGAAAATTAACTTTCCCTAGTACCTAGTTTACTTTCCTTAAGTGGGTACCTGCGTTTCATTCCAAAATAATTTCTCCCTTTTAATATTGCAATTTACGAATCTGTGGACCTTCCAACGTATAAATGACCCTTAGAGATGTATGTGAGAGCTCGTAAACCTATATCATAACTTCTGATAAGCCATTAAACATATGAGTAAACACGAGCAAAATTGAATCTTAAGTCGAGGCAATAAAGCTCATCTGTGTTTTATATCCGATCGATTGAGACCCCGTTGCGGTTCTAACTATTAAATATCTTCGAATACTGTAATTGGAAAAGTTTCCAAATAATGAATTGCGTGACAGAGTTCGCTGGTGGCTTTTGGATTGGGGATTAGTTTAACCAAGCGCACAAATACTTTCTTGGATTTAACCTTGATCGATCATTGAAGACTGTTAAAGATATTTGCATAAAGTAAGTTCGGGTTTACTTCGCTAAACTTTATAAGTGGGTTACGTAATTTCGACATTTATTTGTCGGCAAAATTATGTTCTGTTACATAACTCCAAGCAGCAATGCAAGATATGTTTCACAAGAACTTGACGGAAGTGAAAATAAATGAGAAATAATTCTTAAAGGAAAACCGAGAAGTTTTCCCGTCAATTTGCCCACGATGCATCAATAAAGGACAATGTGTACAGAGCGCATTGCCCAAGATTAATGCTGCGTATGCTTCTCGCTGCGAATCGGTATTTTCTTGTTTCCCTCCAACAATCCAACCCTCATAATATATGGAAAAGACTAAAGCGTTCGTAACCAAGCGGGTGAATCGGATTTTAGAAGCAAAATACCCCGATGACCTACCAGAACTTGGTAAAAAGAGAAACAACTTATCCGCCTAGCAAAAACGGAACGCAATGCATGTTAATAAAAACGAAAATTATAAAAATAATATAAAATATATCCCTACAATTCGAAAACGTTTTTCGGTTAATACTATAATTACCAAAACGCATTGAAGAAACCATGTTTTGATAAGTAGGACGTGGCTGGGACATGATATCTTGTATGCAGCTTCATTTCTACAAAAACGAATCTGCTCTGTTACATGGCCATAATATAACTTGCCGAATAATTACAGGTAGGTACTTCCAATTTTCATGTATTAGAGTGGGCATGCATCTAAACTTGTCAAGGCCCTAACTAAGGTAAAGGAGATCTAATCTTTTCTTACAATCTTTTTCATTTCTAATAAAGAACCCTGTAATATGTTTTCAAAATAAAAAGGACAATAGAAATGCAATTTATATGCACAGCACCAACTGATATTGGATTTCAGTGCGATGCGCTAGCGGACACAAATCGAATACACGTGTTGAGTGGAAATTTATGGTACCTACGTATTTATATACGCGTATTGGAATAAGCAATTCACATTTGTAGTAAATCCAGGTTAGCAAGTATTCGTATCCAAATCTGGTCTCTTAAGTTTTCAAAGGGCCATATGTCTGACTGAAAAATTTATGCATGTAAAAATAAGGTTTAGTTTAGTATTTTTCACTATCAATAACTTAAAGCTAAACTTTAGTCTAATCACTACTTAAAATTCATCGAACACTTTGAATTTCGCAAGTAACGAATCTCTTAGATTGGCTCAAGTTTGTCGACGTCGCATTTTTGAATAATGAGTTTGATATTAGTTACGCGTGTCTTTGATTAGTTTGATAACTCAGTTTTTACTTAAACGTTTTTGCCTACTACTATACGAGTTATCTTTGGCAAACCAGAGAAATAAAAGCAATAGTTAAAATAATAAAAAATACAATAAAAAAGCTGTCTGTCTGTTTGTTCCGGCTAATCTCTGAAATGGCTGGACCGATTTTGACGGGACTTTCACTGGCAGATAGCTGATGTAACAAGGAGTAACTTAGGCTACTTTTCCGAAGGGTAAACTAGGGGTGCGTGATAAAACCGAATTCCACGCGGACGAAGTTGTGGGCAACAGCTAGTCATACATAAAAGCAGATAGACAGTACACAAATAACCCTTTGAAACTACTAACCAATAGTTACGTCTGTTCAGGGACCAATAAGCGGTAATAGGATTAAATTAGGCTCTTCAAACTATGGACGAACCGGGGAATGCAGGAAACGAGAACCGGAAATAGAATTCAATGAGCTTTACTATTATGGACACGAATTGACTGTTCAATGTCCAACTGTGGACGGGATTAGGGATCCGCACGCAAAGTGCTTTTTGTTACTGCCAGTTTGGCCAACAGTGCAAAAAACTAGTGGAGTGCTAACATAAGACTATAATGGCCTCACAATTTAGTTGGTAGTAACTCAGCCTTCTGGTCTCTGGTCAGTCACAGATAAACATTTGTGTGACGAACTTAGATAATTGTTCTGTGTCTGGGTTTTAATATGTATTTTATGTGTAGTATATTTAGTTTACAAAGTAAATAAGTATTATATCAGCTGTCTGATTTCCATGACACAAGCTATGCTATGCTTACCCTTGGGTTAGATGGCGTTGTGTGAATAACCACCTTCAAATTTAGTAATATATGCTTTTTCACTAAATTTAGACTTAATTTATAACGTATAAAAGGTCTTATAATATATATAAATAATCCCTAATTGTATAAGCCCCTTTTTACGAGTGCCATCTTTTATATATGAGTGTTTTTTATGTGAAGATGGCGGCCCACCTTGTGATAAGCGGTAACATCTGCCTCTAACAAAAGCGTAACATCTCCCTCTTTAAGTATGAGAAGACCCAAGTCACATAGCAATGTTCCCGTGATTCCCCGGACGAACATTGCACAAGTTCAAATAGCGTCTAGCTTAGTAATGTAAATTTAACTATGAAGAATGTTTATTTTCTGGCAAAAAACAAATTGCCTATAAGAATATTAGCGTCCCTCGTCAAAAACCGACGTTTTCACAATGAGATAGTTTTCCATAAAGGCATACTGGGCGCGGCTTTGTGTCAAGACCCAGGGCTGGAACCGCTGCATTTCCTTTGTATAGCGATTTTAATAAACGGCTATTGAATCAAGCCGAAGTTTCTTATTAAGTTGGGGACGATGGGAGCCGGAAACAAGAGTTTTGGGTGCATATCCGTATTTGAACTAGTGACCTACGGATTGCCTGTTGGAGTCGGTACTATTGCGCCAACATGGTCTGATAATAAAAAAGACAGAGTTTTTTAGTGTGGAATTTAATATAGAAATAAATTGTTCCTTACTATAATTAATGATCATTTTAAACCCATATCATAACATGTCCACATATCGCGTTTTTCGGGATACTAATGGTAGATCCTAGTCGACAATTTATCATCAAACAAATTCCCTACAAACAGCAAACATTTCCGACATCCTTTAATAAATTTGAATATTTGTGACTTTATGGAAAATTGAAGCATTGTCATGCAATATTTATTGTCACTGGTTTACTATAAACTTGATAAAGGTAACTGACAATATTCAAGTATTAAAACAAATAAAATACACGTTACAAATAAAATAGTCCTGTATCTACTTGCTCGAACAATTGAAAATGAAATAAGGTTGAAATTAAAGACTATTTTCTTTTACATTTTTCATTTAATTATATCTACTAGTATTAAAATGTAACTTCAATTATTTATCAAAATATGAAACACAAATCGAAAAGATCGTCTGAGATAACGATCAGCAGTGTTGTTAAAATTGACTGCAATTTACGTACATACATCAATTATTATTATTTTTTATGACAAAGTATGATATTTCAGATTCCTTAAAACGCTCTATTCCACACAGGCCAAATTTCCGTTGGCCTCTTCTCCGAACATCTCCAAAGCTGCTTCAATATCCCTCAGACTGGACTCAGCTGGCACTCGAGAGAAGACCACTACATCTCCGTTGTCGCAGTCTCGCATCAGAAGCAAGTTTCTGATCACCAGCCATTGATCAGGACTCTGCTCTAAGAGGGTTAGAGCAGTTCCTGGTGATTAAAGAAAACAGTAAGAATTACATCAAATCACCAATTTTTACACAAAAGTAAAGTGAGTAGTTCCAGTGAAATAAGTAGGGGATGATGAAAGTCATATTGCTTTGGTTAAGGGCAAAGGTTACAACTTAATATCAGGGTCATTACGTTACCGGCGCGTTACGTCACTTAGTCATTAAAAAAGCCCTTGTACGTGTTCGATGTCATTTTTAGATAAATTGATACAACGCCAAAACGACAGCTGTATTTTTTAGCTCAAATCACTTGCTTGTCCCGCTCGTTATTGAAGCAAAGAATCCTTCGCTCGCCCTTGATTCAGAATCAGCACTCGCACCAAGCAGTAACTGAAATAACTATATACATTTATCCATTGCCTAACAAACAATAAATAACCTTTACCTTCATCTCTTGACACGATAATATTTTCAAGAACACCTCGCTTGTGCTTAGTGCCTTGTAGAAAATGTTTCTGTCGATCCCAGGTTCCTGAGCTCGAAGCTACTTCGAATTGACAGTTCTGCCAATTCACAGCGTGGTGGAAATCACCAAATTTTTTATATAACTTTTTTTTGCTCTGCAATAAGAAACAGTTTTAAAATACCTCAAATAAAGTAAGGTACTCATTATACTAAGTAATCACACATGATCAAAAATAATACCAAAATAGATGAGACCTATTGTAAAAACGCCACAGGATTAAATAAAGTTAAGAGTTCGCAACTGTTTCTAGTCCTTACACAAATACTACTTATCACTTAAAACAAGACAACTTCCTCGTTCCTACCTCTTCAGATACTCTCTTGATATGAATCTTAAAACAAGACAACTTTGCCGAAGCTTTATAATAAACAAGTTGCCAAACATCCGCCATCTTGTTATAATCAAACTCTGGTGCCTTTTTGTAGTACCTGCACAGTTTTTTAATATTAGCTTCATTTGAGTTTATCTCTGTAGCTTGCGATAGGTCTTCTGGTCTTTCGCTACCTTCGTTGCTTTTGGCAGCTTTAACATTGTCTTTTGCAGTAACATTAATTTCAGTAGTTTCCATATCTTCTATGATTTCAAGTATATTATCATCGTCATTATTCTGCAGTTGTCGCTTACCCATAGTGGACATTGAACTATTTATCACAGTGTCATTATCAGTCCCGTCTATATTACAATCACAACATTCGTTCAGCACCTTTAAACCGATAATAATGAATACACCAATTTTCATGGTATCTAACATTGTTCAATCACTTTAGAGGCTCGTAAAACATCACATAAAAAAGCCAATATACTTCCACTATACAACACTTAGTGTGTTTGAGCTAAAACACTGATATAAATCAAAAGAGTAAAGGTACGTAGGGAACTTCTTCTCAGACATGCAGATTAAGGACTGGATTAGATCGTATCATATTTTGAATTCTCCATTGTTATGAAAACGGATGCCCTGTCGGACCATTGTTCATAGTTAGAGTAAACATGATTGTTTTGTGTGAGTCAAAGGAATGATAATAGTGGGTATTAATTTCGAGATAAGTGTAGTGAGGATTCTTCCCTCCCCCCCCCCCCCCTCTTCCCTCCCATACACAATTGCTTGCTTTCACTTTTATCCGAATCCTGAGAAAAAGAATTAATATTCTCGTAATTCGTAACTGATTTGGCTGATATCATCAAATGTAACTTGGTGTTTCAGACTGTGGATAAGGGCAAATTAACTGCTAAATTCCTTATAAATATATTATCTTCTTTGTATCAACTCCTCGCTGATGTGATAATAATACGAAACTACTAAACTTAGTAATAGCTCGTGGATACACGAAACTAGAAACTTGCTCAGACCAGTTTAAATTGAAACTTCGCCGTAATACATCAGCGATATAACCGAGAACCTACTCATATATGTGTAGGTACCCTATATATCGACGTGGTACCTAGCAGTACAACCAGTAGCCTGCATCATATTATGTAAATAAAATATAGTTATAATAAAGCAGTCTGTGTTAAAAAACACAAACTGATATTGCAGGTGCATGAGACGTAACATCCCCGTCTCAGGGTGATGGACGCAACGCAATGCGACTTGACTCATCTCATACTCTAGTGGAGAAAGCTTGAGTCGTATTGTTGTTGTGCATGGCCGGCGGTTACCACTTAACATCAGGCGGGCCGTCAGCTCGTTCTAACACCTAAATCTAATAAAAAAACTGCTTTCTGCGATGAATTGAGCGATCTACGAATAACGATTACACACTCATATCTGCAACAGAATTCCCTATGTCACAGGTGGCATGGAAAACTTGACAACATGAACATCCAAGATCTTTGAACAAACTTCATACTCGCCATGTAAAATCCAAAGTATAAATTAAGTATTAATTCGTGTAGAAAAATAAATCAATTTTACGGTTACAACTCCACTATTAGATTGTCCAGAATCTCGTCACATCTGATGCAAACATTTATATTATTTTTTTAACTAAGTTCTTTCGTTCGTCTAAGAAATAGCTCGTTCCTTACAAAAATAAAACTAAAATTATAACTTGTAAGTTTGCAAAATTTCCCCAACTTCATGTTAAACCTAATGAAATGAGAACGTTGCAGGAAGCTTTCGTCCGGAATAACTAAGTTTCACTGAATTCTGACAAATTGTGAATTTCTCTCAATGAAGCAGTGACTTGAGGAACTCATTGCGAGGCAAGGGTTGTGGGTTAAAATTTATGCATGATGTGCAAATAATTTCCCGAATTGAAGTGTTATGATTCCAGGATTCTGTGTATTGCGCCCATCAAAACTACGAAAACTTATATAACACAACGCGTTTTACTGCTAAACTGTGTTAGTCGGAACAAGCTCTACACATCAACAAGTTTTAATGCTACTCTATAGAGTCGAAATCCGCTTTTTATGTAAATACGCATAACAAAAGTAATACGATTTCAGACATTCATCCTTCCAACTTGAGACGTCAACTAAACCGTGGTGGTTCAGTCGCAACCAATGAATTTTTCACTTGATATTTGTTTTACCCAATAAAACGTTCTCAAAACGGGGAAAGAAGAAATCTTGAGGAAACCGAAATGTTCTAGAATCAAAACTAAATAGATATCAAATGTACATATATAACCATTTGGACATACCGGTTTCCTAACGATGTTTTCCTTCACCGTAAGGAAAACGTAGATTTTTGAGTAAATTGATGTGTATAAAGCTTTATTCTTATTTTAGTACGCAAACAGCAACATTCAGACATTTACAGTAACTTTTTATGGTACCTACATTACACGGGCGTCTTGGAGAATGGTGGATTCTAAACGTTCTGAGTAAATACTTCAACATAATGTATATACTGCGGTGCGGTAACAGTAAACATTTATTATACATAGATGTGTTTTTGTATATTGCAATATTTATCGTTCAGGAACTATATACTAACGTATTAGGTGAGTGTTTAATAATTTAGCAGTTCTTGTTGGTATATCATGAACTCTCACTAAAAGTGTTTTTTCATGTAACGACGTTAACACTTTTACCAGAAAAAATAATAATATTTATAAACCTTTAACTTATATACCTAATTTATAAAACCTTATATTTTTATTATTTTCGGTTGACAATAATTGAACACGTTACTAATGCATTTTGTACAGACTTTTCATAATTAAACTTGCATACAATTATATTGTTTATCTAAATTCATTCTTTTATTTGGTTAGAATATCCTTTAAATTACATAACGGATCAACGCATTAGAGAGAAGACCAGCTAATTACCTCTTTACACCCTTCTGGAGTCGTGAAAAATAAAATACAATTTTGTTTCGAAGCTAAAAATATTTAAGGAATACAATCTCACGTCTCCGGTCTCTATTTTGTAAACAATACGAGCGCTGGCAAATAAAACAACACTGTTGTTTATACCTGTCGAAGTTCAGTGCTAACGTTTAACGAAGTTAGTTAAACTTTCAAAATGTTTTCCATTTACTCTAACGTCAAAATAGTACCTTTCAACTAAATAACAGCCCGGTCTCGGGGTGTCACAGAAGTGCAGAGCTAAGTGCTCCGTTTAGAACTTTTAACTGAGAAAACGCCTACTACTCAGTTTTCTCTCATTCGCCTCGCGCCCCTGTCATGCCTTAATAGAAGGTTTAGTCATCTGGTTAACCTATAACTTTTATTTCTAATTCTACACCTCCACTAAAATCCATTTATGTTAGAAAATGTTCTAATGGCAGTTATTTTATATATTCGTCTCAAAATTCAAAACTAGCATATTTTGGGTAAACAAAATAACTTAGACCGTTCGAACAGAAGTGCAAAGCGTGATCGTTACATTCGGAACATTTAACTGAGAAATCAGACGCTACTCACGTGTAGTCTTCTGACTACACTGAAGACTACTAAAGCTACTACTACGAAGGCTTAGTTATCTGGTTAACCAGTAATTGACATCAATAATTCTAAACTTTCACTATACTAGACTAGCCTCGCAGCTGTTGGTTAGTAACTCTGCCTTCTGAGCTTCGTGGGTTCGATTCTCAATCAAGACAAACATTTGTGTGACGAGCATTTATGTTTGTTCTGTGTCTGGGTGTTAATATGTAAGTAATTATATGTATGTATTTACAAAAAAGTATGTGTGTATTGTATCAGTCATCTGGTTCCCGTAGTACAAGCTATGCTTAGTTTGGGGCTGGATGGCGCCAATATTACTATAAAGTTGAAAAAAAAAATGCCAATTTGGTCCAGCCGTTTTCAATTAAAGCTCTTACCAACGAAAACCATTCGATTTATACATAAATAAAGATAATTACATATATTTCCTTAATCAACTTAAAATTATGATAGTACGATTGATCACAGAAAAAAAGGGGAAAAACTTTGGGGTTGTATCATAATTTACATTTAAACTCGCCGGTAACAAGACTGTGGTGAAAGTGGCTCGTGAGGCAAGATGCCAAAACACTCTCAAGTGAACTGGATTTAATTACGTTACACATTAAGGTCGGTTCATTACACAAACGAGATGGAACATTTTGAAGATACCACCCTACAGCTTTTTACTTTAGCTCAGGAAGCTCGACGCTTTCCACACGGTGGGGTGCGGTGCGGTGCGGTATAATGCTGATGATTATTTAAAGTTTATATAGTGTAACATCTCATAAACAGGTGCATGGAAATCGGTATGTGGTTCACCTCTCGCTTTTGGATGATATATTATATATATTTATCATTATATATTTAAATGCTAGGATAGATAAAAAGTGAATCTTGGCTTGGTCACTACTTGGCGGCAGAAATGGGTATGGTAGCAGTACGCCCCCGGAAGAAATTGGCACGAGTTCTTCTGCTTTTATTGTAGAAATAGGTACACAGTTTAACTGATCAGTATCTTAGACGAAGTACTGAAGAGAAAATAGGTAGTGGACCGTGTGTCTTTTTTTTTATAACGGATATCCCGGTTATCTATTGTACTTTGGCATGAAATATTTTTCATCCTTAACCTAATATTACGCCCATAGGCGTACATACCTAAGAATATAGCCGGCTATAAACGTGGGTATATAATAATTTCAGGTTTAGCCCCTTAGGAATGAAGTCGTAAATTCCGTTACTCTTATGCATATTTTACGGGAGCAATTTATAATAGGTACAACACAGATGCTCAGAAAGTTTTACAAATATGTAGAGTTATGAAAATGCTTTTTAGTTCGATGACACTTCTACAAAGCGCAGTTGACAATAAGGCTAGGAGAAAATTGTGTAGATATCAAGTAGTAAAAAATGAGTTAATTAAAATATGCCTCAAAAGCACTCCACTCGTGCACAAGACACCTATCTTCATGTTGCTATTTCCAGGGCAAGCCGATTTTCTACGCCGTTTACAGAACGTCGTATATCGCACATAAATTTTACAAGTGACAAAACTCATTAGTATTCGCCTGGATTCGAACCAGTGTCCTTCGGCTTAGAACTCGGGCGTCTGTACCACTGGGCTACCACGCCAGTCGATTATGTCGATTGTTACCATACGATTATATTATAATAATTATAAATTACAATAATTTTATATGTAATATAATATATATATATATATATATATATATATATATATTATATGTATAGTATGTCGTTTATTTAATAATATATAGTGTGTGTACCAGCCTTGAACCTGTAACCCGGCCTTACCATAACCGTGCGCTATCTACCTATGATAACACTACCAACTTTTACCCTCTTGTCAATAACTTAACGCGAAATACCCGTCTTTTACCAATCGTATCTGGTGGCTTAAAAAGCTGTACTATATACAGTACAATGCAAAGTTAGCAAAAGTTCACTACATTATATCATCTTCCTAGTTGATAAACAACTTCACCTACCATTATTCCAAATTTAAAACAATTTGACTAAATAAATCTGTGATTTCTTCAGAATACAAAATAAAATGTCCCAATGATTCCGAAGAACCCCCGATTCGGTCCGTAATCCATCACTTAAATTAGGGTTGCCTCAGTGAAAAGGTGGTATTAATCTTACGCTGTTTTGCAGCCAGTATTTGCATTTCCGGCTTTTATGGGATATATTACTGTGATTTATTATCACAAATTTTATGGGAGGGTAATACGTACTTGTAACAGGGCCTTTGCTTACTCATTCCACTAATCGCACCTATCTAATAAATGCGAAAGTTTGTTTAGAAATGTAATTATGTATGTTTATATTTTAATTAATTTTAGTTATTATAAATTATCAATGAAGCAGATATTTTAGTGATTTTATTTAAAATACTAGATTTTAGTTAATTAGTGTAACTGGTAAAAGCCTTTCTGATCAAAAGATAATATAAAATTTCAATGTTCAAACCTCAGTGTTTTTCATAATAGAAATAAGGTAATTTTGTATGTGTGAAATTGACTTTGTAATGTAATTAATATGAGGCAATAAAGTTTTATAAAAATAATCCATTAATATAACCAGATTTAAGTTACAAATTTCATTCTACATTTTTATGCGTTAGTAAATTACACAAATTGGTGCAAAAAATGTCATGAAAGCTTAATCACTATATTTTTCAATATAAAGAAATTATGAAAATATTGCTTTAAAGACTCCTCTTTCAGCAGATTTCAAGATGCGTTAGGTATGTTGATGCCTCGTCAATTTATACAATTACAAACGGTTACTAGTGATACGCATATAAAAAATACATATAGAATACGGTGCTATTGTATAACATCCTGTATATTTGACAAAGAATTTGTACAATGTTTACAAAAGCAATATTTAAATGGTATCGTTCTTTTTTCCCAGTCAGCGCTTCTCACAGAGCTCTTGACTCAGCAGAAATTATAATTATTGTTGTGTTTTCAACTGTTGCCGTGATCAGTGAGAGTTTGTTTACAATGTTTTGATGTAAAATATACAAGACTAATCTATATATAGTTCATGTTTATTTTCACTTGATACAGTTACGGAACGAGCCGACGGCCCTCCTGGTGTTAAGTGGTAACCTCTGAGCATAACAACCGCTGCGATTTGGGTCCTCCCCTACTAGGTACGACAACACCCAATCGCATCGTATGCGCCCGTAACTCTGAGACGTGCAGGTGGAATGTCTCATGTGCCTGTAATTACACCGGCAACCACACCTTCCAAACCGGAACACAGTAACGCGAACGCGTTACTGCTTTGCGGTAGAAATGAGCATGGTGGCAGTACTTCCTCGGACGAACTTGGCGTGAGTTCCACTGCTTTTAGATGTTAACTTAATCAGGTTTCTACTCTCTTTGATTAGCAATAGCTTACCTAATATTTGCTTTGGCATAATCTGTGGCGGGTAGTTTTAAATAAGTCGAAAAATAAACTAGTTAACTAAGATAATCAATTCACTGATCTACTTTTAAATTACTTTGAGTAAGTACTCTTTTTTTATTTCAGCATTTTCAGTTAAATTATTCAAATCATCCGAAATATGCAAAAATATGTTTGACTTTAGCAGGTCAACACTTAATAACTAATTAGTATTATACTCATTACTTAAATTTCAATTAAACTAAAACTTAGAAAGAAATGAACTTGCCTACCCTTACTGGGAATATGTATGAACATGCGTCTAAACATCAAAAAACAATGTTAAGTAGTTCCCCTCCGAACAATAACTTGAATAAAATATCGTTTGATGCCGAATAAGAATTTTCATGTTCGAAATCTATGAAGCAATTTCCCCAGTTTACGTCCTTTTCCTCTGCAAGTCGATTGGAACATCCCGCGTAGGGTTGGCGGTATCCGGTCATTTACAACATAAAAATTTTAAAATGAACATAATATTTAGTAAAAAAAAACAGTTAAAAAAGGTTATTAATATATAATTTATTTTTTTATCCACAGTCAGCAATAAATTCGAACACGGACTACGTTTCATAACTCGTTTACACGTTACATACCAAAAGGGCCACTTAAAACGATATGTCCAATTTATTATTTCAAGGGCCAGTGGAGCTTTACCTTTGTAATTTTAGGTCGTGAGACACATCAATGACCAATATCAGAGCCCGGTTTTATTTATCGGTATTATTGAATTAGATTACAGCCCTATGGAAAGTCCCGGGAAAAATGGTGCGAAATTAGCTTCGGGGATTTTTTACTGAGATTAGATTTTTACAATGTAACATTAAAAATAAAATAATGACACAAAGTTGGTGAGTGTTTAGAAAATTTTAATGTGAAAGGCATGAACTAATAATATTAATATAATTTTTCATAAAAAAATGTGGATAGACTTTTTCCTTGCTTTTCTTTTGAGATGTGCTTTATATTTGTTAAAATATTGGCAGACACAGTGTTCTATAAATATTCTCATCTGTTTTATAAATAAATTATTTCAAATTTAGTGCGAAGGTATTTTTAACAGACAAATATCCGGTAAATAATTTTCTACAAATATTAACATGCCATTCTGAGCAGGGCTTGAATTTACAACAGCTATTGAATCAGAGCCTTACCCTCCTATATTTCGAACCTTCCAACGTCCTTCTGAAACATAAATAGTCTTCTCAGAAGGGATCCGAAATTCCATGAGAAAATAGCGAGTTACATTAAAGGGCAAGATTCGCTCTCAAGTGCTGCTATCCTAAGAATTAGCCCTTTCCGTACAAAAGGCCCTTTCGAAGTAAAACCGTCATAAAACAGAATGCGAGATGTTTGTCTCAGATTTCACCCCCTAAACTGCAATGAACGATGTAATTATTTGCAAGTTATTTTCGCTAGGTATTTCAGGCTAGATATTCGCCAGGTATTTACAATACTCTCGGCTCGAGATTTCCCGGCGGATAATAATGCAGATGTTTGAGTAAAGCCACTCATTTGTTCGTTACTAATATATTGGTTATCAGAGGTTATGTAGCATAGAGAGACGTGTTGGATGAATTTCTGTACTATTTTTTTAATGAGTTCAGATCAAGCGTTTGAACAGGCCATAGAAAAAATATCTGAAGCGTAATGGAAAAAGTGTTAAATTAGTTTATACCCATAAAAATTTTGTGGTCTCACATACACAGATAGATAGATAAAAAAAATGTGAGCCGTCACGGGACGCCTGGCAGATGTGAAACATCGACATTATTTTGTAAGAAACTAAGTACCACATCACTAATAATGTTTATGATTTGTCGTAACCTTGAACGGACCAATCAGCGCTCATGCCGTGGCGACGCGTCGCCAAGCCAGAAATCAGTTTTACGTGCGGCTATAGATGTTTCACATCAACATTTATTTCGGCACAAGCATTATAAACAGTACAAGAGAAAGCAATATAAAAACACATTAAAAAATTTGTTCATGTGCACCCTGTGCTGAAAAAAGGGTTTGCTCAGCGCTGATTTTCAGCTAAAAACCTTATGACACTAGCATAAGTACTCGTTTTAAAAAAAAGATATCTACGCTAATCCTTTATACAAACGAGTATGTACTTTATTTGCCTTTTCTATTAAGAAACCTGCAAACAAAACACTATCTGGGCCATTATTTCTAACCTTTTCGAGACAAACGAAACAAGAGCCTTGAATTTGTGAGTCTACCCTAATAAAACTAAATGCGATAGATTTTGTATAGAAATACTACACTGAACAAGGTAAACATTGGTCTGATACCGCAGAGATACGAGGTCTAATAAATGCGAGGTTATTCTAGATACAGAAATTATCGAAATAAGGCGGAGGTTACTTTCAAATTTTAATTATTAAAAATGTTGGCTTGTGCATGGTCTAAAACATTTTACAGCAGTAATTCATTTGGAAGTAAACCTGCCTTCTGCGCTGTAGGTGATGGGTTCGAATCCCACCCAGGACAAACATCTGTGTGACTAATATATATAGATTATTACTATTCTATACTGATAATCGGTATCTCAATTTTAGATGTATTTATCAAAAACTCTCGTCTACCTAACAGGCAGTACCGTTCGACTACGTTCGGCAAAGTGGCACTAAATGAAAATCAATGCTTAACGTGTGTTCCAACCCCACTGCTAACAAAGGACGATTAGATCAATTGTATTGATACTATTGTCCCAGTTTCCGCCGTATTGTTCGGGAAATGTTCACCTTTCCGAATACAGATAATTTGAACTATATGCTTATCATCAGCATATAGAGTGAATCTGTGAGGAATTCCGTCATACACGGATAATATGTACAAATAAATAAAATTGGAGTGTCTGTTTGTAATATTAAAATAAACGCTTTTTACTAAGTGCATATGGATGTATACACGTTACATATACCAAAACATCATTTTTTTTCAATTTTGTCTGTTTGTTTGTTCCGGCTATTCTTTGAAATGGCTGGACCGATTTTGACGAGACTTTCACTGGCAGATAGCTGATGTAACAAGGACTAACTGAGGTTACTTTTCCGAGGGGTAAATTAAAGGTGCGTGATAAAACCGAATTCCACGCGGACGAAGTCGCGGGCAACAGCTAGTATCGAATAAACAGTCTCCTCGTGTTGCTAGTCGTCTGTGTATAATTAAATGTGCATCAACGTGAAAGATAAACTGTTAGTTTCAACATGATAAATCGCTGGAGTAATCCATTTGCAGCGCCAACTAGTTATCAGAGTAACAAATGTCAGCTCACTTCATTATTTGCTTCTTGTAAGGCTTTGCTCAAGAGGTCATGAGTTATGGTGCGTAAGTTATGGTTTTTTACTGTAGGTATTACATAGGACTTCCTCACAGTATTCCTTTGTCGTATATCGTGATAAAAGTTCATAATCGCGTAAAAATTCAAAATATTATGCGTAATCATGATAGATTACAAATTCAAAAGTATCTTTAACAAAATATAAAATTAGGAATATTATTTCATTAGCTTTGCACGAGGCTTCGGCAAAAATACACAGTATTTTTCAAGATCATCGTCAACATATGTTCAATATTTCAGTCAAATTTGTTAAGTATATAACAAACTATTTCCGTCCATATACACTCTCTCTCATTTAAAATATTAGTATTATAAATTCAAAATTTATTGCAAAACAAATTATATATTTTATTCTTTATGAAAGTCTGGCTGTAGCTGCCACGTAACGTTGAAAATGGAAATTCAAAACAGAAGCAGATTAAAAAACTTTTACCTCCATATTCCACAACGAAATTATAACGTAACGTACAAAGACAATAAGCTGAATTTCCAGCTTTTTGGTGCGATATTAGCATTTTAGCTACGACTTAGATCTCACATCTAGTTCAGCGCAGACCGGGAAACGGTAAGCTGTTAAATGGTAAAAAACCTCTGTAAAATGTATAATTTGCCTGGCCTCACAGCTCAGTTGGTTAGTAACTCTGCCTTAACTCTGCCTTCTGAGTGTAGGTCATGGGTGCGATTCCCAGCCAGGACAAACATTTGTATGACGAATATGTATTATATATATATGTATTATACGTAGGCATTTACAAAAAAAAAGTATTGAAGTATTATATCAGTTGTCTGGTTCCCATGACACACGCTATGCTTAGCTTCATTTTTATTTTACAAATTTAACATTATATAATAATATAATATATATATATATGATATCAATGACTTAGAGATCCTTACAAATGTAAAAACATACAAAGTGTGCGTTAGAACTTACACTCGGAAAATAAAAGAAAAATAAGAAGTAAAGTTAAATAAGTATGTTTAACAAACCGTAAATATATATCTTTGCTGTTTTTAGTTATAAACAATAAACGCAACGAACAAACAAAAAATAAATGTATTTTACTATCAGGCTGCATAATGCGCCAACAAAAGTAATTTACAGGGTATTCTCAAAAAAACTCGTGCACCAAGATTATAGAAGTTCAAGTACTGCCACCATTCCCATTTCTGCCGCCAAGCAGTAACGCGTTCGCGTTACTGTGTTCCGGTTTGAAATGTGTGGTTGCCGGTGAAATTACAGGCACAAGAGACATTCCACCTACACGTCTCACAGTTACGGGCGCATACGATGCGACTTGGGTCTTGTCGTACCTAGTAAGGGAGGACCCAAGTCGCATCGGTTGTTATGGGCCGAGGTTACCACTTAACATCAGGTGGGCCGTCGGCTCGTTCCGTAACTGCAACACATAAATATTATATCTTATATATTATTATATTATATTATATAATCGGAGTGTTTTTTTTTTCAAATATACTAGTATAATATTTTTATTCATCCATTCAAATAAAACAAGAATTTTCGAAATCGGTTTACAAAAATTATGTAGTTATAATGTAACAAACATTAAATAAAGGAGGAGGTTATCAATTCGTTAAGTATTAAATAAAATACTTAACGAATTGATAAACTCCTCCTAAAATCGGTTAAAAAGTGTTTATACGTCTAAAACGTACTCAGACATAGCAAGTGTATTTTTTTCCCACAGTAAATATCCTGTCGTAATGAATGACATACGAAATTGAGTTCTCATGGGTCAGGAGAACGAAGTAATTTAGTTCAGAAAGACAAATGGGTCTTACGGGGATATTTCATCACTTAAAGCTGTTTTGTGTTACATTGGTCCTTTCAGTGTTACTTACGATAATAGTAAACTCTGTGAAATTATAGCAACTTATTTTTTTATTTGGCAATGTTACGGAACAAGCTGATGGCCCACTTGGTGTTGTGGTAACCTCTGCGCATAGCGAGAAATCTGACTTTTCACCATCAATATTGCTGTACGCCCGCAGAGGTATTTATTAAGCGTGTAGCACCAGTACATACTCTTACTCACACTACCCTGCCATACAGACTCGAAAGAGATTTACTGCTTTATCAGATACAATTAATCAACAATAAAAACACACGCAAAACAACCTTTTTGACACTGAAAATGTACCAAAAACAATTAACCAAAAAATAAACTTTTGTTTATCTATCTTGTATTTATGGCTCGTGCGGTATACCCGTTTTTTTATTTGCGATAGTCTCACATTTGATCGCAATCCCACCTGATGTTAAGTGACGATGCAGTCTAAGATGTAGCATGCTTGCCTAGAAGTAACCTATTCAGTCTCCTCTTAGACTTACAGATTATAGGTTTCAGGAAATATAGACGCAGGCAAGGAATTCCACTCTTGGCTGTCCGGATTATGAAACTGAAAAATATATTTGTTTATGTGAAAGCTACGTTCAGGTAACGTTAAGTGAATAAATCGATTTGTGACAAGAAGGAGCACGGCACAAACGATCACGGGCATAAGCGACTGTCTTTGCATACAAGGATGTAGGTCAAAACACAGCTATAAATAGGGATCTGCAAAATGCAAATAAACTCTTTTTCAGACTTTATGATAAACAGTAAAAAATCTAAGCTAGTCACTTGACCAGTAATAAAGAGTTCTCGAATACCCACAAGACAGTTTTAAGACAGCTAAAGTCTTAGCCTAGCATAAGTGCTAGGTATAAACACAACGATCTTGATCTTCAGCGATTCTGCTTCTGATGTATGGTGCTAATTTTAAACTAATGGTTCCACAAACTAATGACTGATCGATAAGTATTCTATTCAGATAAAACGTGTACACTTGATAATTTGCCTGTGTTATTTTCCTTGATTCCTTAAGAATGCTAGTTTTTTTTTTTGTGTTTCTCTTTATATTCGTATGCCACCGAAGCCTTGAGCTGAAAATCAGCCCTGTAACCTGTTGCAGCACGTGCTGAGCTCAGGGCTTTTCACACAATCCTTTTAAGACATCGTTCCACATACTTTTTGTTTTATATATGTTTTGCTTAGGTTTTTGTGAAGTTTGCCATTGTTGTGTACAGTAAGGTGAATAAATGTCTTTTTATTTATTTCTTTTAGCTCTAGCAGCTGTTGGCATGATTTGGTGAAGCTAACAAATAAATGTTGCGATTCAATTGCGGCGTTTCCAGCTACATTGAATCGCTGCCACACACTGAATTTGATATCGCCAACGAGTCTTTGTCGACTAGTCTCCGCCGGCCAACAAGTAGCCAGCAATTGATATTTCGATCCAAATAACTGAAGTTCGCATTTGAAAACGTATATAATAAAAAATATATTTCCAACAGTTTTAATAACTTTAATCATTTATTTGTTTATCATATTATTCCGAGCAATTGTAATTTAAAAGTATTATCATTTAAATATTTGCACAAAACAAAATGGAACATAAAATATTTAATATCAGGCCAAGTTCTACTTTCAGTAAGTTCCAGAAAACAACATTTATTGCCGAAGTTAGCAAACTTGGCACATTCAGACGAGACCAGACGGCCATTTCTTTTCCTTACATCTGATACAGAGATCCAATGAGGGCAAAAGTAACAATAAATGCAACAGATGCGGGGAATTTTGCTTCTTTATATATTTTATATGAAATTTCTATTTTATGAAATCGTTTGAACGGAGAAAGACAGAGTCTCAGGTTAGTCCACTTGTTTAAAATATTTTGGAAATTTCTGCTTTATATATTGTTTCCAAATATAATATGCAATTAATTATTTAAATAAGATAACTACAGTTCGTGTTGATTTTGATACTATAACTACAGTAAACTTATTAGATTCTTAGAGACTTATTTTATATCTTTATTTATTATTTTATTTATAAGTGGAAGCGATCAGTGCACTGCCGCTTTAAACGATTACTTGGTCCTTTGTCGAATAATCTAATAACGGATCATTGATGACTGACTCCGAGTATAATCTGCTCGCTGAGAGACTTTCAATTGGCGGACTAGCATCGCTTCTGTTCAAGTTTCAGCATAGTAAAACGCATTGATTTATATACTTTCGTTTTTCAGTCAATGTGTATTGGAGATAAAATGAATACACGTAATTTTTTGAATACAGCTGAGACCAACTGAATTCTCCTCTTGGCTATGTTCTCAAAGTTGTTCGAAAGAATTTAAACTGAATTATTCATAAAGTTTTTAGGAATCAATAAAAGTTAAGGCGTTTTTGGCAGAATGAGTGTCGTAATAACACGGATTGCAAGGATTGCATCTTTTCAGTAAAAATAGTAAAAATACTATATTTAATGACTTCACAATATTTCGCCAATTTCTTTTTAACTAATCTACTTTTACATCAAAAACAATTTAAGAGCCATTTACTAATACAATTTTCGTATAAGTTTGAAGACTTGTAAAATGTATTTTCCTTTTTGTTGTTAACTGGAATTTCATTCCGGTGATCGCGTTTCAATTTCCATGGAGCGCTCGCAACTACCCATAATAGTGTGCAAACATTCGAGCTTCTTGCAACTTGTTCCACGCAGCAATAAGGCATAGAAACCACGTCAGATTTCTCTCTTTTGTATCACAGTACTTTCTAAGTAGGTAGTTAGTTCCAAACCGTATAGTTTTTGTAACGAGCATATTTTTCGTTCAATTCAATCATCATTACCGTTTTCTGTATGTATTTACAAAAAAAAATATAAGTATTCTGGTATGTCTGGTTCCCATTATACAAGCTATGCTTAGCCTACTTTGGGGCTAGATGGCGCTGTGTGAAATGTCCACCAATATTTATTTATTACTACTATTATATATACTACTATAACTATTTATTATTCAATCAGGTTCATCATCATTTGTTCGTTTGATCGTGAATCATGATCATGAAATTCAAATGTGTCGTAAAATGTAAAACAGATGGCGATAAGAACTAGACGCCTACAACGGAGACTGACCTACGGTGGCTATTAACAGGGATAAACGCCCAACAATGCGTCCAAACCTTATTCACGGATCTATTTTATTTTATTTTTCAAATTTTGGGAAATCTTTAGGCCAATTATAATATTCCAGAGATTCGAGCGACTGCAATAATTCGAGATTGCACGAGTCATAGTAGTACTATTTCTATTCCTCTTATTCCATACAAACGCCCCAATAAGCTCAATAGAGGTAATTTAATATCAATATCATCGTTTTTTTTTTCATGGAAATAATTAAATGTATTTGTATATTTTTCCAGGAAATTGGATATCATCACGATTATTTCTTTAACCATTTTTAAAACAAAAAGGCATTTTTTTTACCTCTAATAACCATTGTATTTGTAATTTTGTGTCTTTCTGCCCTTTACAAGTTTATGGCTTGTATATGAAATGTCTGTGGATCGAATGTAGGTGCCAAAACGACTTTAACGCGCGTGATCAGAATAAGGACGCGAGGATTGGTAAATTCTGATAGCCCGATATTTCGAGCCCCATAGGATCTAACTCCTATTATTGGATGATTATATTTATGGTGATTGTATTCCTATTTTTTGGTTTTTATTGTATTCGTTCGCTTATCTAAAATGAAAGTATTGTTTAAACATTATTCAATTAAATTTGTGATTGTTTCGTAGCTTATGCATCAGTTATCACCCTTATTATGTGAATAACTGACTTTGGCAAGCAGAAGGCCCACCTGCCCTTGACAAGCAACACAACTCCAACCAACTTCCAGTAGATCTTGCCACACAAACCATTTTAAAAGGAATGCGAGTACACTACTACGTTTTTTGCAGAAATTAATATTTCTTCGGATGAAAACTGCACTCAACAACAGTTTCAATGCTAAGGAAAGCACTCTTCTTCTTCTTCTTCGAGTCACCCGTTCTGTCGAACCAGTGTGGTGAAAGGATTGTAAGTGCGCCTCAAAGAGGCTCCTTTCGTGCACTCGACACATGTCTTCGAATTTTTAGTTAAAGCACTGAAATAACCTGAAAGAAAACTTTCGCAAAGGTAAAAACTTTTAAAACTATTGTAAAGTAAAATCTTATTAATAAAACCAATAAGCCCCAGGTTAGTTTCTAATAAGATATGTAGCAAAGTCAGCAGCAGCGCCACAAAGTTACCAAGAAAGAATCCCTGAACTATGTACAATCAACCAAAAATATATTGATAAAAAGAATTACTTATTCATAAGACATCATCATGGTCTATGAGTTGAGCTGACAGTTTAGACAGACAGACAGCTCTCACTTTGCATAACAGACGATGGTATTATCTATAACTAACTTGAAGTCGATTCCACGAAAGGAGGCTGTGTATTCCCTTCGCACAGACAAAATCCCACTTTAAATCCTTTAATTTTCGCAGTTCTTTATTCGGGGGAAAGATTCTTCCTTTTAAGCAAAATCTAAAATGCACCGTAAAACATTATATTCATTTGTTTTGTAATAATTTCAGTCTCAGAGTGTTGAAAATTTGTCCAATCAATCATTATCTTCTAATGTTTTCGAGACAACGGTGTCCTTAAGCTCTGTTGGAACACTTCTAATTCAACGAGCGAGCGAAATGTGTGGTTCCCAAAGTTGTCTTTGACGAATCGTCATGTATGTATGTATATTTGTCTCATGAAAACACCCACACTCCTATTTTATCTGTACTTTACAGGTGGATGGGTAATACTGGCATTGGATGGTGCTTTTTGATATAAATACGATGATCCAAACGGAGCGAAACACTTCAAAGTGTTTCAATCAGATGGGTGGTGAGGTATCATAATGTCTTTCCATTTTTTTATTAAACCCTTAAAAAGCCAATGAAATTAACAAAATCAAAAATTCTAGCTTCTTGGTACACGTCTAAATTATAAATTATGCGTCCAATGGGACGCATAATTTAAACTTTAGACTAATTGGCGTTGCTGTTCATTTTAGTGCTTTATTAATATTTCGTCGTCATAAATAGTAATAATTTAGCGAATTTTCAGTTCAGAGATAATCACAAGTCATAATGTGTGCCCGAGCTTAGTTCTCTTTCTCGATCCATTTATCTATAAATATATCTATCTATATATATAAAAATGAATCCCTATTTCCCTTGGTCACGGCATCACGCGTGAACGGCTGGACCGATTTCGCTAATTCTTTTTTTTTGTGTTGTTATTGTCAGGAAAAGGTTCTTATGAAAGAAAAAATTAAGAAAATTGAACGGGAAATTAGAAAATTTAAGAATACTTAACTAACACACACGTTAATAACATAAAACGTGGTACACTTGGTTATAAAGAAGAATACAATAGTTTTCTTTAATTTACAGATGAATTTTCGTTTATAAAAATGCCAGCAATCCACGCGGACGAAGTCACGGGCAACAGCTAGTCATCTATAAATAAAAGTAACAACCTACATGCCGACACCTCGCCTAGGCGTAGCAATCTTCTTTATGTATGAATTATACATAAAAATTCAGCTTCTTTATGTTTGTGTCCACAAAACTAAGAAGGAATTCGTCAGATTTACTTTTTTTTTTTAATAAAGTTGCATTTGTGTATAGTAGTTTTATATACTTTTGTCCCGAAGTTCTTACAAAAACGGGAAATTTCAAGCTAATTAAGATGAGGCTTAGATAAAGACGTACATTTTTAGACTGACTGTCTCAGGTATCCCCCGCAACTAAAGCACTAATTCAGTTATCGAAGAAATATCCTTGCGAATTCTCTGCACTTCTACAAACCTTCTAATTCGGTTTTTAAAGTTAGATCATACGGTATGGTTTCTTTTGCATACATTTACACTTATATTTGTAAGATGTGAAAGAGATAACGCGATAGCAAAACTGGCACACTGAAGGTTCATTGACTTTTACATTTCATTATATTTCGATTTTTTACGTGACTCACACTTGGCCAGTTAAGGTTTGCACAATATTATCACCAAGTGTACATGTACGTATTACCATTTACGATTAAAATTAAACGAATTTTAAAATGGAAACCACTTTGCATTGCAGACAATTTAATTGTGATATATTATTTATTATTACCTATATATAATCCGCCATACTTTCCCCATTATTTCATAAAAATGACATTCATCTTACCAATTACAGTTCAAAAGATTACCAGATAAGATTAGCCTTTTAAAGTAAAGCAGACAGACTGACAGACAGTGTAGACTTAATAATTTTATGAGTATCAGTGATAAATAAATAAATTGGGTCCTCTCCTGTTAGTACACAAACCTAAAAATGACCTACTCTTGAATCAAACCCACAACTTTTGCAGTTACATCACAGCACCACTAAAACACTCAAAATATTCAGGTGAAACCGAATCAAAAGATACCGAAACCCAACTAAGAAGCTTTTCCTCTTAGTTTATATTAAACTTTCCACAACGCTTCATTTATAGAGCAATTTTAGCGCAGGAATTATGTAGATGTACCCATTAAAGTGTCTCGTTTGAGAGACGGGATATTAAATAGGCGTCAGTCACGTGGAAGCAGGTTCCCATCACATCGGCACTTCACCAACTTTACTGTTTTCATATAAACTGTTGGCACTTTATTTTAGCCGTCTGCAGTTTGACGGCCCCCAGAAAACAGTCTTTATTTCAATTTTGTTCGGACTCACAGTTACATTTAGCCCCAAATTAGGTATACCGCGTACTTTAGGAACCATATTAATTATATACCGATACATATGATTTGATTGTAAATACGTTCATATAATACATAATATACAACCAGACACAGAAGAAATAAATAATCGACACACAAATGTCAAATGTCACAAATGTCCTGGGTGGGATTCGAACCCACGATGTATCCAGTGAATTTTTCAACGTTTCACACATACTTCAAACATCACTATTATTTATTTTTGTCTCAATGACATTGCTGGTTCAAATCCAAACGTTTGAAAAACTCTTCATAAAAAAGAACTGCTTTGAGGCACACTTTAATTCCATAACCACAATGTCACGATTAGTATACAAGTGTTCCATAAAATAATTAATTCATATATTCTGTTTATATACAAGTTCGAGTGATTTAACTAATTAAATTCGCTGATTCGCTGTTGCCATTATATCTGTAAAGCCTGTAGGGCTATGTTTGGTACCATTCTAAAGGGTAACTTTCTCCCGAATTTAAAATTTGCAAGTCAATGCGTGGCAACCCACTTTAATGAAACCTCAGTTATGCTGTTAACTGTTCGCACTGTTTTGAGAGGACTTTCTCAACCACTGCTTGTGATCTATAGACGAGTATTTGAAACTTTTGTTCTCAGTGTATGATATTTCATGTATGAAATAGAACGAGCAGTCAGCTTATCTGATGTTGATTGACTGGTGCCTATACAATTGGGGCGCTACTGTGCTTAGCGGAGCCGATAGGCCTGAACCCATCTCATAATATTTACCCGTGTCTCTCTGACTCGGCTCTCAGTGCACTAGCCATGTATTATTTATAATAATTTGTAATTATTTTTGTTTTGTGGAGTCTATAAAATATTTTTCTTTCATTTTTCCTTTCTTCAAATCTCTAATAAAATAATAATTAAATATAAATTTCTCATAATATCTTACATGAGAAGACCCAAGTAGCAACGTTTTGCGTCCGTTACGCTTACATAATAAACATGTAACTTCCATGTGCCATCAACTACATAGTTGCTAGTCATATGATATATTGGAAATCACCACACCTGGTAATCTGCCGCCAAGCAGTCGTGTTGCTGTGTTGGTACCGGTGAAATTGCAGGTGCATGAGACGTAACATCCCTGTCTCGAGGTGGATGCAACGCAGTGCGACTTGAGTCATCTCATACTATGGAGAGGACTTGAGTGGTATTGCTGTTATCTATGGGCGGCGGTCACCACTTAACATCAGATGGGCCGTTAGCTAGTTCAGTCACTTCAATGACATAAAAAATATATATATAGCCTAACCCAATTATGTTAGAAGATAAAAAAAACTGTTGTAGCTAGAAAGAAGTATAACAGTCTTTAGGAATAAGTAGAGAGATATTCCATACTTCCAATTTGCTGGAAAATTACCAAGTTTTTAAATGAAAGTTTAAAAAGAAGTAATTGTCAAACTTATCTCTGGAACTGCTTGTTGTTACAAAGCGAAATTAAAATTGAAGAGCAAGGTCGACACACCCAGTCCTGTGAAAAATCAAGCTTCTAGCTATATTTAAAATTTGAGCGACTTTTGCTGTTTTATTTTTTCCAAACATAAAATTACATTTTTTATTTGACATGCAAACTTATGGTGTGCCTTGATTGACCCATAAAGTTGATGTTCATAAAATTTTAATATTTATTGATTCGGTAAGACTATACCGTACATAAAGTCGTATCGTCTTTTCCTCCGGGCCTATGGCTTTATCTATTTTATGTATTTTTATGCCACCTGCGGCACAGGAAATCCTCGTTCAGAATAGTGAGGTTGCGAGTGTTGTAGCTTTATCTGTAACCTTTATACAAAGTTGTATATCCTTTGAAGGGCGAACAAATAATAAGGCCGCAACATCTTTCTACAACAAATAACTATTTAGACAAAACACAGCCGTTAGCAAAGACCATAAACGCCCCGGGCAGTTACTCACGCCGTTATTACCTCTCATCGTTACAGGTACTTAGCCCTAACGATCCGTGTCCTTGGCATATTAAACTAGACGATGTAGTAATTTAGTATTTCTAGGGTGGTTTCATTAGATTGAAAAAAAAGAAAGAATTTCGCGTCTTCCTACAATCAACTAAGCTTCTAAATTAATATTTCAAAAAAATATAAACAGCTCAAATTGAGCTTTGGTTTGGTGTTTGGTGAGCGCAAAGGTACTGCATAGTAAAAATATATACTTAAGCATCGTTTATGCGTAGATTTCAACTACTCCTCTCAGGGACTCCTCTTTGCTGACAAATTAAATAGGTATTCTTTTCTGGAGAATTTTTTCTAGTCACTTGGCACGTAGTCCCAGTACGTACGATGGCAGAAATTACTGTGCAAGCTCAGTTTCAGCCGCGATAGTTCATCAATTGAAATGTTGGCACCAGCTGTTCTACGAATTGAAACAAATGCATATTTTTTTGTGTCAAGCAAAAGGCAAAAAGATAAAATATAGAGAAAATATAGAAAATTATGAAAAAGCAATCAAATATAAAAAGTACATAAATTGATCGGTCATTTGATTTGGGATCATCTGTGCCTCAATGAATGCGGAAAACCACAAAATTGCACCTAATTCAGAATTTGGTAGGACACCCCTAAAAGCTGGTCTTTCGTTGGAGCTTATGGGTATATTGTAGAATACTGTATATTGTATGTGTGTATACGCGTTCATCAGATTTTCACACGCCAGTCTCTCAAAACACGTTTTTATTTTCAAATATTGTCCTCATAATATGAACGAGCACATTTCTTTGTATTTTGTTTACTTATGGGCAGAGCGAGCAGACGGCACACCTGGTGTTGAATATTATCATCAATTACAAGACAACTGGTTTATATAATTTAGTGGTGTCCATGATTTAACTTGTCTGTGTGCCTAAGTATTTAAGTACGAACCACAAACGGGCGATGTCACTTCACGGTCAGCCAGTAATTCTTACTCTATATAGAATCTGAAATATAAACACGAAACTATTAAGGACTCTAGTGATTTACAAGGCTTTGATTTGTAGCAAACTTTGACAAAGCAAATCTAGAAAAAAAACTAAAATCTATCATAGGTATTTTATAGGACTTGGCTATAAAAGAGACATTTTGGGCGGACTTAAATGTAACAAAGACACTGGAAATAACTTATCGTCTACGCTCGTCTACGATAGATAAGATAATATTTTCTCCGATATTTTCTTCCTTTAAGCCGCACCGCTCCTTCACAAAAACTTTCTTGTCTTAGCACTGAGGCTAAAAATATCTACGCGCTACAAACCGCTTCGGAGTTTACGAATGTTCTACGAAATATGGAGCTACAATTTTTCGTCAAACGAAATGTTGTAACAGTTTTCCTTTGAATATTGTATCCCGTAGTTTCGAGGAGAACAAAAAGTCTTTTGAGAACGGTTAACGAGTCGTCGTTTGAAAAAATACAGGTGAAAATTGTGTTTTTGTATTATGGGAATTTAGTATGAAATGATGAAAGATTCGTTACTAAATTATTCTCCAGGGGATATAATATGGACGTTGGAGAATATATGATTAAAAGTAAATTATTAACTAAATTTAAGATGAAGCTTATGTTGGGGTAATTAAAACAGTAGTTTAGCATTTAAGTGTTGGATTCGGATTCAAAAATGTGCTTGTACTTCCGCTAAAACATAAAATACTTTTATGCATGTGGCTAGGTTATCTTGTTCAAGCTAACCTAGCCATATGCATAAAAATAACCGAGTTTAAGAACCAGTTCCTCCAGAGGTAAGCAAGTTTTACCCGGCCGCTATGCTAAAGTATCACATTATCATAAATATAATAATAGCAGCTGTTTCATACTTTTCGTAACGACACAAATAGATAATAAAAGTTAACCTACTTTCAGTATAAGTACTCTCATGATTCGTTAAACCATAACCACAGACATAAAAACCAATCTCTTTCATATTACTAGCCTTTCATTAATCTTGGTCCACAACATATTTTTTTATGTCCCTTCATTCATTTTATCTGAGGGGCTTTGGGGAGACATAACTGTATTCTGAAACAGGCAACATAACCTTGAAATTTAACCATAATTATTGACATAATTTTCATGTAAAAGCCGTATTTGTTAATTCTAGTCCAATAATTGTGATAAATTTAAATAAAACCTCATTTTCCCATTCAGTGTGCAACATTAAAACAACATTACCGTTTCCAGATTTTCGAGAATTTAAGCGTATTCTGATGGATGACGTGTAATGCGAAAAGGAAGGAGTCAAGCGGTGAGGAACGAAAAGGCGCAATAAAAGTTGACAAATTATACTTCGACGCACGCACACCTGAGATTAGTGATGGGCCTTCGAAGCCTATCAAACGGATACAATTTCTGATGGATTTAATAGGTTCGACTCCCACCAAGAACAAACTTTCATGTGACGAACATGGATGTTTGTTGTTTCTGGGTGTTAATATGTATTATATGCAAGTATTCACAAAAAATAAGGTATATAAGCATTCCATCTGTCATCTAGTTCGCATTGTACAATATATGCTTAGTTTAGAGCTAGATTGCGCTGTGTGAAATGTCCACCAATAAGTCAAAGTCAAAGTCAAATCAAGTTTTTGTGAATATTCCCCATAGATCTTGTATTCCTGATATGAAGTGATTTGAATGTTTTTAAAATAATGTTTATATGTCACCAGCCAGCCAGCCCGTAAACTCTTTTATACTGTTATAAAATATATTTAAAGATTAATTAGCACCATATGCCCATACAACTTTTTACCTAGTCCGCTAACCTGAAGAAGTGAATCTAAACACCTAAAGAAACTGTCTTGTTTCTTTGTGAAATCTATCCATTGTTTGATGACCCGTGATAAGTGATAGTCTAATCTCGTTCTTCGAAGAGGACAAAGTGAATGTAGTAGAAAATTGTCTGATATAACATCGATGATTTCATCAATAAAATTTCACGTCCCTATGCGTGGTTCAAAGATAAATCACGGGCCCAACTCAAAATGTACACCGAATTCTGAATGCAAACGAGTTATGGATTCGAGTGAGGTAAAGACTTTTATTCAGCTGAAATATGCGACTGTGGACGTACTTAGGCTAGTAGTGGGGAGTTGTGCAGTATTTATTTTCGCTTGCAGTATTTTAATATTATATTTTCTGACTGACCTCACAGCTCAGTTGGTAGTAACTCAGCCTTCTGCGCTGTAAGTCGTGGGTTCGATTCCCACCCAGAACAAACATTTGTGTGACGAATATAGATGTTTGTTCTGTGTCTGGGTATTAATATGTATTATATGTATGTATTTACAAAAAGTATATAATGTACTCTTTCAATTGTCTGGTTCCCATAGTAGAAGTTATGATTAGTTTGGGCTAGATGGCGATGTGTGAAATTTTCATATATTTTTTCATATTTCATATTTTCATATTTATTTATTCATTTATTCAATTATTCAAATTCAAATTCAATTTCATTTATTCAAATGTCCATCAATATTTATTTATTTATATACTACTTATGTTTGGTGGGTTCAGCAGTGGACTTTTACCAGCTGATATGATGATGATGATGTTTGGTGGGTATATTTTTACATTGGTTATTTTCCTCAGATCCTTACCTGTTGTTCGCGTTCATGAGTTCACTAAAACCTGTGCTGGAAATCAGCACTGGGTTTTTATTTTCTCAGCACATGCTGAGCACAGGGATTATCTCACAATCCATATACACAGCAGCGATCCACCAAGGCGTCTCATTTCTATTTTTATTTTTTCCTTGTTATACACGTATTTAATTAGTATTGTAAACAGTTTGCGAGAATAAACAAATTTCTTTCTGTATTTAATTCTTCTTTAATAATAAGCGGACTGCAAAGTGACTTCGCATTTTATTTTGTAAGCAGAATATACATAAATGTAATAAGAAAAATTCACTGGTATATCATACGATCTCTGCTTAATGTGTATCTTATTCCCGCGCGACATTACAACGGTGCTTGACATAATTTTATTGTTAAAATCACTTGAAAACCTGTTTGAGACCACAGAAATGAGGGATCTCTTAGAAGAGATCGTAAGAGGCTCGTAAGAGATCGTAGTCTAATACAGGTTTCTTTAAACTTAACAGAAGAGTTCGCAATTCATCAAAGCAACAACATTGTAATTTAAATAAATAACTTTGTTTGTTTGTTGTTAAGAGTTTTGTGGCTTTAACCTGGCTTTAACCGGCTTAACCCTAAAATTTTTCTTTATCATTGGCTTTGAGCCTTTGAAGGATAACTAAGGTCTAAAAATAAAAAAATACTCAAAATTTTCGAATGTGTTCGATATTCCGCAATTTGTAGCATCCGCATTTTCGTTACGAAGTATAAAACACCCTTCAGATGTTACTAACCCTGTATGTTTTAACCCCTGTACTAATCCGTAGTACATCCACTTCGGACTATAAATATAAAAGTATGTAAATATCAGTTAGCGTTATTGTCTGTTTGTGAATGGAAGCGAACGTAAACTGTTGAATTGGAAATGGTTCATTAAAACAATTCACATGTCATGATCCCTCGAAACAACAAAGCTTTACGGCTTTTGTACAGTATGGAATAAATTGTTTCCTGAACGCAGTTAAATCGGTACAAAAACATGAATATCAAATAAATAAGCTTTATACACGTGCATAACTAAGCACTCGGGCTCTGTGTCTAAGGTGGCATGGACACGCACAAATGTTTTTATACAGGATTCATATCACTTGTCTACAGGATATTTTTTTTTGTTAAGCATGGCTTTATGTTGCAGCTAATATAATATTAAAATTACGCAACGTTATCTAACGCTCAAGATCGAATATCACATTAAAGCTCGTTCTCGATGGAATAATTCAAACAACAGCAAGCACAGACAAAATAAACTGGATGCTCAGGGAAAATCATAATCGGACGGTGTAAGTAATATTACTACTACTACTAGCTAATTAATACTTGACATTGTTCTACTCGTATAAACTACTATGCAAGCAAGTTTTTGTAAAAAAAACCACGAAACATGATAACTGAGGTTAAGTCTGATAACGAAAGTATTTTCTTTTTGAAAAAGATATCAGTGTGTGATGCTTTATAATACTATGTCACTCTCGTCTTCATGACTAGTTCAGAACACTTAAATCATTGAAATCCGTTCCATCCATTTAGGTTATATAAACACACACAAACATACATACATACATACATATATATTATTACTCGTATAACTGCCTCTCTGGAACCAGTGTAGTGTAAGAATTAAAGTGCGCCTCAAAGAGGCTCCTTTCGTGCATTTGACACATGCTTCGATTCATTATGTTTACATAAGTTATACATACATACTTTTTACTTTATTGATCTTACACCGCCAACCAATCTTCTACAACTTGTTAAATCCTCTCCAACCAAAGGTTGCCTGGAAGAGATCGCTTCTTAGCAATATGACCGCCCACTGTACGTGTGTATTAATTACTAAAAACTTTTTGTGTACAATAATTAATTTTTAATCATTAATTAATTCACTCACACATACACCCTAAAACGAAACCCCCATTCCTCTGAGCAGGCAGGTACGAAGTATTAACACATCTTTTCCCATTTCATGAACACATCCGCTCCATCGACCTGCTAAAGAATACAAATGTACCTAATCCTGAAAACTGGCAGTGAAAGGGTATTTTTATAGCGTCGCCGTAGACAAATTGGTATGCCGTTGACAGGTCATATTATGGGAATAGCGTTATAAGCCCAGAAAAATAAATTGGGGCATTATTCAAATGGACTTGTTAACAAAATAGGTAGAGGTATTAGTTAATAGCACTAGGTGAAATGATTGTACAGAAACTGAGCTATGACTGGTCTCATAGCTCAGTTGGTAGTAACGCTGCCTTCTGCGTTGTAGGTTGTGGGTTCGATTCCCACCCAAACATTTGTGTTACGAACATAGATGTTTGTATTGTCTGGGCATAGATTATGTATTACATGCATGTGTTTACAAAAATAAAATAAGTAGTATATAAGTTGTCTGGTTCCCATGATACAAGCTACGCTTAGCTTACTTTGGGGCTAGATGGCGCTGTGTGAAATTTCCACCAATATTTATTGATTTATTATATTTAAATTGCATAAAATATTATATCAAAGTGTTTTTGAAGACACCTTTATCACTAAGAGAATTTAGGACTCTTGGTTTAAACACTGAAGAGTAAAATCCATTATCCGTAGCGTCGAGCCTCAAAACTTAACTCACAGAATTTTAATGAGATCATACTGACCATCATAGCAAGTAAATTTTAACAGTTTATCAAATCCAGAGCATTTCTCCTCTGATACGTAAGTAGTGGAAGACCCAAGTCGTATCTCTTTTGTTACGGGCAGAAGTTACTCCTTAACACCAAGTAAGCCTTATGCTCGTTGTAACTTATTCACATAAAAAAGTTAGTTCGTTACAGCGTCTACAAGAAGCCAAATAGATAAAAAATAACTTTATTTCCTGATACTTTTGCGTGCTAGCAGACATTAACTGCATCAGTATTTACACCCTATATTTATGGAAAATATACATCAGGCCAAACAACAGGGAAAACCTTTTTACTGCTATGGTAATATCCGGTAAGGGTGGATATTGATTCATCATAAATACAGATACATTTTGCCTTGAGCCCGCAATATGGAAGCCTTTGTTCTGACAATAAGATTCATTCGACTGCGTGTTATTATTATAATAATAATGATAAAAATAATATTTGTTTACTACAAACGTCACTTATTACAAACATGTTTACGATGTTGTCACTATTACTTTTAAAGGGTAAATTCAGCCGGTTGGACCGCCTGCGACTTGCCAATCATGCGACCAGGTAGGCCTCATCAGTTGGTTAGTAACTCTGCCTTCTGCGCTGTAGGTCGTGGGTTCGATTTCAACCCAGGACAAACATTTTGTGTGATGAACATAGATTTGGGTGTTAATATGTATGTATTTGCAAACAAAGTATATATGTATTCTATCAGTTGTCTGGTTCCCATAGTACAAGCTATGCTTACTTTGGGGCTAGATGGCGCTGTGTGAATTGTCCACCAATATAATTATTATTATAGTAGTAGTAGTAGTAGTAGTAATAGTAGTACTAGTAGTACAGGTAAATTATATAGTACCTAAGCGTTGTAAAAAACGGCCTTCATGCTCGGAACCAACTCTAGGACTGCGCTAAGCGCCGTCCGTGTATTTTGGGCCCAATATCGTCTTGCCAACGTCTCGTTCCTCTTCGCTACACTAAATAAAGCTATTTTATCTGACTTTTTCTATCCAACTGCTAACAGGGTTCTTATTGCAAAAATATGAGATGCCGTCTCGAATGTCTTGTCAAGAGTTGAATTTCAAGTAGGTATTATGTTATTTAAAATATTACAGTTTCTCCTGATTCCTGAGTTGCTGACAGATAAACCTACCTACCGTTTAGTACACAAACACTATGAGTACTAGTTTCGATGAGAAGGTGTATTACTAATAATTAACGAAATAAATATATAATAATAATATAATATAATAAATAAGGTATAAAGAAATAAAAGGGATATCAGAATCGTAGCAAGTAGAAAACCGTGCTTTCTGCCGACTTCTCCAGGAAACAGTCGTGATTTTATACATGGATGTAAAATAAATAATGTAGAGATGCACCTTTATAACTATATACTGGAAAGTTCCATGATAATGTTTCCCTTTTCACTGAAAGAAACAAGAAAAAAATATGTAATCGAGATAGAATCTCGTTTGGTAAGAATAAGGTCTATGTTGATATCCTTTCTGGGTCGGACATATGTGACTTTTCCATCTAACTGAGAACTAAGAGATAGAACTTTTGTGTGTGACTGGAACTTTTATCATAGTATTTTTGATTTACAGCAAAAAGTACGCAATTTTTCCTTTGTTATTGAGGGCTGTAAAATGAGTTATTATCTCTTTACATAGAATATCAGAACGTCAAGTAGTATAAAACTCCCCTTATAGTTCGGAGGTTACTCGCTCAAGTCTAGGAGTAACCCAATGAGGTTTTTCGCTTTGTGCGCAATAATACATTTTCGAAACGGAAAACTTCACAAGGAAGCCGGTATGTTTTAGAACCCAAAATTTTAAACGTGTATCAGGTACACAGAAAGGACTCTGAGGCGCACTTTAATTATTTAATCTCACTTTTTCGGGATAATCAATTAGCTTCTCCAGTAGTAATAGCAATATTAATATCAAATAATAAAAAAGATCATAGAAAAAATTATCAGAAAAATTAAATTATGCTACAATATATCTTAAAAAACTAAACATAAAAGAAGAGATTGTTCGTCATTTTGATGTTTTTTAATATCTTTATATATTTTATTTTAATATCTTAAAATAAAATAAAACTACTCATAAGTAGTGGTACGAAATTCACTGCTTTCCAAAATCGTAATCACCCATTATGTATTTACTATTTCTGATTTATTTAAAAATAAATAATATATATATATATATATATATATATATATATATATATATATATATATATATATATATTTATATAAATGTATTTATGATTATCCTGCGCATCACATTTGGAACTGTAAATTCTCCCAAGGAAGGTTTACTAACACCTTTGCGTTGAATTACAGAAATGTTGAGCATACTTTCGAAATACGTCTTGAAACTTTTGTACTTTCGAATCAAAAACATTTATGTCATTAAACGGATTTCAATATATTTAACCACTCCGGGAAAGGCTATTCCAAATCACCCTGTGAAAAATCCAGATTTCATTGTAATTGGGGAAAAATGATAATAAAAATCCAAATTATTTACATACATTTATTTCGCCTATTATTACTATTAAGAATAGCGCTTAACAAGATGTAGTTGTAGAAATTTGTAGCACAACATAATATTCAATCAAACGATACAGTTATATAACAATTAATAATTATAAATGTGTTCTGAATATAATAACAATATTGACTAGATAATGATAATACTGATTTCGTAGGCCAAGCAATACAGTCAAAATGTATACTGTCATAATTCCAGTTTAGTATTTAACAATATTTTGATAAATTAAGCAAGATACACAATTTTTTTTTTTATGTGGTACAGTTTCGGAACTAGCCGACGGCCCACCTGGTGTTAAGTGATAACCTCTGCCCATAACAATCGATGCGACTTGGGTCCTCCCTTAATAGGTACGACAAGACCCAAGTCGCATCGTATGCGCCCGTAATTCTGAGACATGTAGGTGAAATGTCTCTTGTGCCTGTAATTTCACCGGCAACCACACCTTTCAAACCGGAACACAGTAACGCGAATGCGTTATTGCTTGGCAGCAGAAATGGGCATGGTGGCAGTACTTACCCGAACGAACTTGGCTAGAGTTCTGAATCAAATGATTTACGAATATGTAATTAACTCATATAATCGGATAAATATATCGGATATATACCTCTATATAACTGGTAACGCACAGCGAAATTTTATTAAAGATATTAGAGATATGGCTACTAGATATGCTATTTAAGTGAAATTAGTGTATAACATTCGTTGTCATGAATAAGAACTACCGAGAACTAGAAAGTTTGAGCCTTATTTAAAAGTGAAATTGAGAATCTATCAATTTACTATGAGAGAAAAATGTTAAGAATTATTTACTATTCTGAACACATACACGCAATAATTTGGAAATATCTATTTATTGACACATAAGGGGCCCCGGGCTTTTCGCAGCTTACTCGGTTATAGCATTATTCTCCCCGTTCGAGTATTATGAAAACTTTAGCCAATCGTAAGACATTTAAGTATCATTGGAATGTTAAACGGCGTTGCCTTTTATTCACAAACATGTGATCAAAGGTGTTTGCGTCATGTGATTTAGAAGCTGGTTCTGCCAAAGATGAAGTTCCCGGGAGCATTCGGGTCCTCGGTGGAGAAATACTCCTTCCAAAGCTCTTGGAACTCCTCCCAGCCGACGCTGCTCTTGCCCTGTTGAAGATACAAGCTTTTTATGATTGACTTTTACACTACATCACCTAGCCCCAAACTAATCATAGCCTTTTCTATACTTAACGTAACTGAGCTGTGAGGCCAGTCAAATAATTATTCACTACTAGCTGCGCCCCGCGGTGCTACCCGCGGTGAATAAGTAATCCCAAGGGAAAACTCCATTTTTCCGGGATCAAAGTATTTGTTAATCCAGGATATAAGAGCTAACTTGGTACCAAATTTCATTCAAATCCATTCAGCCGTTTGAGCGTGAAAGAGTAACAAACATCCATACAAACTTTCACGTTTATAATATTAGTAGGATTTATCCAAAAACTACATTCTACAAATATCATCTAAAAAACCGAGATCCATTAAAAAAAGGACACATCAATAGACCACCGAAGTATAGTAAGGCGACCTTTTTAACTCAAGTACCTTTGTATTCGGACCTTACAGATATAGCTGGAAGGATTGCCTATTCAGCACAAAGGTGTATAAAAACGGACGAACCCTTTTTATAAGATGTGCTTAGGTACATGATAGGAGCTATAAATACAAAAAACTTCAAGCTTCTTCTTTGGTACTAAACATGATAAATACAGTATTATATTATAGCCGTATAACATGTATTGTATAAAGATGGAATGCAAAACAGAAGATCCGGCATGTTAAATAGATTATGTACAAGATGGTTGGAATTGTGTTTTTAACAAGAATATTCTTTAACAATACGCGTACCGTCACTGTTTTCGGTCTGAATAAAATACTAAATAAATAACACAAAACCAAGAAAATCAAAGATTATGGCCATGGCTTTTAGTAGCATTAGAACTTATGCCAAGTTCGTCCGGGGAAGTAATGTCACCATATCTGCTGCCAAGCAGTAATTGCGTTACTGTGTTCCAGTTCAAAAGGGCCATCAGCTCGTGGGGCTCACCATTTACATAAACAGACACACAAAAAAAACACACAATAAGTACCTTGGCCATCTTAGCGAAGGCCACCTTGCACTCCTGAGGATCGATGCCGTAGGAGGAACAGACAGTCGTGAACTCGTCACAGTCGATGGAGCCGTCGGCGCTGGCGTCCTCCAGCTGGAACATGAAGTGGCAGTACTGCTGCTGCCACTTGAGCGCCGCCGACGGATTCTGGGCGTAGTCGTTCCACATTGAATTCCATTCTTCTACGGACACCTGGTGACAAGATTTTATATATAAACTGGGCCTAGTTATGCAGGAAGCAGCCATGTGGCATTTTTTTCCAAAACTGAGGTATAAACGCGGCCATACTAATTTCGACGTGACGGATTTTTTTCAGACAGCCATGTCGATATCTTTATTTTTCACGGAGATATGAGCCAATACAATAATATGAATCAATACATAACCGAAGTAACCATCGACAGAAAAATGCTTATAACTCAGTTTGTACTTTTCCCCACATAACTGTTTTCTGCATAACTCGGTCCAACTGATCTACTCGTATTAGAGCTTGTTGCAAGTTTGTCCGGGGAAGTACTGACATCAGATCTATTGCAGTATCGTATATGCATTACTACTACTTGACTGGTCTCACAGCTCAGTTGGTGTAACCCTGCCTTCTGCGCTGTAGGTCGTGGGTTTGATCCCACCCAGGACAAACATTTGTGTGACGAACATTGATGTTTGTTCTGTGTCTGGGTGTTAATATGTATTATATGTTATATAGAAAGCAGGGCCTGAGCTGTGAGGCCAGTCTGAGTAATAATAATATTCCGTATCAAATCCTTTAGTAATAACCATTTCTTACATAAGTTTCGTAGTAATTACTATAACTTAACAAAGTGTTTCAGTGCACCCACTACGCATCCATTATTAGTATGTATAACCCCAAAAAACTGGGATGTGGACTTCAAATGAAGAGATAATACGAGAAAATTCTGAAAGGTCATATGATTTATATGAACTGTGTAAAAGCACACGAATAATTAAACAGAAGCCCGCGTGGACATTTCATGGTTGACGATATTAAAAAGGCAATAAGCTCGTGTGAGCTATAACTTAGGGGGCCATCCACTAATGTACTTTCCTGCGGAATATTCAGTCGTACGACAGCGAGAAAGAACAACAGTATAAACACTATTCATTCTCCGTCATGAATTACTTGCCATGGCAACTGTCGTTTCAACAGTTTTATTTTATACTTCCTGACATTTCATACACCGCCATCTAGCCCAGAAACTGATAGAATACTTATAATATAAGTATGCTTTTTTAAAATACATACTTACCTATGACGTATATTAACACCCAGACACAGAAAAACATCTATGTACGTCATACAAATGTTTGTCCTAGATGGGATCGAACCCATGACTACAGAGCAGAAGAAAGAGTAACTAGGAACTGAGCTGTGAGGCCAGTCCTGTTGTTGGGTTTTTGTATAGATTGTTTCACAGTTTAAAAGGATAAGTGAAAAAAAAGAACGTTAGTGGATGGCCCGCTATTTTCTGCATTCAGGAAATATAATTTCCAGGTAGATTTCCGCGTAACTCCGCTGGGGTACGGCCGGCGCGCCGTATTTCTTTCAGTTATCCAACCTGTCATATCGTATATTTCAGTATCATCCACCGTGTTGTGTTGCTCTTCAGAAGAGACTTGTGTTATTGTAGTGGATTTATGAAATTAACAAACATAACAAATATAATATTATGTTTCACATAACGGATGAACTTTTTATTTACATTAAATTTGTTGAAGATGAATTTTCTTTAAGCGATATAACATTGTAAATTATGTTTTTAATGTTATATTAAGTATGTACATCATTTAATTTAATTATATGAGTGTAATGTACAATAACGTGTAAATCTATCCATCTATGTATCTATCTATATTTGCAGTAATTATCTTTTTATATTTTTATAATATGACGTCGTCTGACCCCTGACGAAATAGACGAAATAACCTTAACAGGCTCCAAAAGAGATACTATATTCCATAAAACGAAGAAATCTGTAGGAAACACTCCAGTTTTAATCCTTTCGTATTGCAGGTCTGTGCCCATTTAAACTCCGATAGCATTCAGATAATTACTGCCAAGTTTCACTGTGCTGTGAGTTTTATATCTTCGTAGAAACTTTTTGCCACCGTCTAGAGCGTCTGAGGAAATCGTTTCTTTAAGTGAGTAAATTAAAGTTTAAGACGAGCTACGTGTATTCATTTTGACGCTTTACTTAAGTTAGTGGTGACACTGCTTCAACGCGAAAGGTCAGGCGTGCGATCCCTGGTAGGGATAAACTTTTTTTATTTTAAGAATTAAGTTTTAAAGGCTGGTAGCTCATAAGCATCGCCTCTGGTATTAGAGATGTCCATGAGCGACGGCGACTACTTCCCATAAGGAGACACGTGAGATCGTCTCATTAAAAAAATCAATAGATATATATAGATGTTGCTATAGTGTCATAATTTATGACACTATAGCAACGAACTCATAACCTAATATGAAAAAAAAACATTTAAATGAAGTGTTGGACTCGAAATATTTTGAAATCACGCATGGTATTGGTTCTGAAAGAAAAACACGAACTTGATTGGTACAATATCCTTTGATCCTGTTTTAGTTCAGATGTCCGAACGTTTTAACGTAATACTGATGATGCAACTTTTTTAATTTATACATCTTTCGCGTAATTTAATATAATTACATACGCCTTTTTTTGAGTTAAAAGTAACTCAGAGTCTCACTCTAGCTATTACTGAGAAAACCTTATTTTATAGCAATTCTGAAACTGTCATTGAATACTGGCGAAATTTGAAGATTGAGGAAACTGAGGGACAGACCCTTTTTTCATTTCTTAAAATGCTATTTTAGAGACTCGATATCTTATAATGTGTATAGTATAATGTAAGTAAGCTTCGCATAAATAACTTTTTTTGCATAATCCTTTTATGATATTTTTGCAAAGAAAACCAATTTTATCGTGGATAAATTATACCGAAAGCTCAAAGCGCGAAGACAAAATCTTCAATTTTCCTAAAGCCTTTTAGATGAATAATTTTAACAATTTCACTAAACAAAATGTCACTTCACAGAAAATTCACATTAGCTATAAGAATAAGAATAAGAATATGAATATTTATTTTCAAACTTACGTGGTAGTTATAACTAAAAGATATACTTAATTACATTCATAAGTATCAAATTTATGCCAACCGAATACGCAATGTGGGTAGACGCACTTTAAAACATAAAAATATCTTTACCTCCCGTGCTAGTTGGTAACTGTGTTACGGCGGGGTAAACGATTCTCGTCCCATACAAATACGGACTATTTCAGCTTGCTTTGCGACCGCTTCAACCAAACAACAGACCCGAGCCGTCCGCCTGTTGTTCGGAGGGATAACATAAGGTGGTATACTTTCGGACACAAAAATAGTATGAATGATAACAGTAATGGTTATACAGAATAGAAAACTTATTAAACTTATTAATTATCACTCAAATCTATAATAATTCTAATTGTTTATAATCATGCCATAGTGTGAAGTAGTAGTAGTAATAAAAATATATTATTTTACCAATATAAGGTTCTTAAAAAGCTATAAAAAGCTTATTCACGTAAAACATGAGCCAGACTTTTCCATTATCCTTCAACCTCTAGGTAAGGAAAGAAGCGAGATTATCTAACTTAATACAGATTAAGTTGCTGTATATTTATGACTCCTTTGCATAATTGAATAAAACGACCCTCAAGGATATTTTTGTGAGAAACGCTAATCTAACGTGGGTTTTATTTATTTTAAGCTCCTGCGTAAAATGAAACGGGCTTTGAGATTCATTTATTGATCAAATGGCTAGAAAGAGTAAGAGATATGTGAATAATAATATTGGTAGACAATTCACACAGCGCCATCTAGCCCCAAACTAAGCATAGCTTGTACTGTAGGAATTAGACAACTAATAGAATACATATTATATACTTTTTTTTTGTAAATACACATATCAGACCAATTAACACCAAAAAATTAGTTTGTTGCTAAAGCAATCACTACCATCGTTTGAGAACGTATGACGAAATATGAGTTTTCTGACATCAGGTCAGGTAGAACGCAGCAATTTTAGATTTTTCAGTCTTCCGACTCTATTTTTATCGTATAATGTAGTAATTGAAAAATTTCGATCACAATCATATTATCAAACACACATGGTCTGTGGATGTATGTATCTATGTATCCATAGAACTTGCGCGTTTGAAGATGTTATAACGCATATACTCGTAATAATGTGTATAATTATTATCTCTGAATAGTATACAACGAAGTCGTTATCCGCTCGTCGCCTCACAGTTTCTCCGCTAACTTCTTCAAAAGCATGCAACGGATTTTGATGAGAACATTTTGAAGAACGGTGTGTATACAGGGTTACAGGAAAAGTCGTGCTAGATCCGTTAAGGGCGTGGAGTACCCATCATTTCTGACTTATTTCACTATGAAACACCCTACCCTAAACTTAACCCTTTTCGAGATATTCGACTTTTAATTTTTTATTGAATAATGCCGATTTTTAGGCTACGAAATTTATTTTTGTTTATTTTGTGTATCTTATTATTATTATTATTGCATTTTTACATGTGTAATAAGATGCTTTAGGACATCAATCATTAAAATAGTGCATAAGTTAATTGAATAGACCGTAGTAGACAAGTGAAAGTAAAAAAATAAAAAATATATTAGCAAGCTTATTTTTCTCTAAGGGATATCTAAAAAAAAAATTATGACACTTGTTCGGCAGATATTTTTTAAAATATCTACGTTTCATCAGCTATCTAACGAGGTCTAACAATCTAGGGTTTGTATTACATTTCGTGGAAAAAAGTAGTTGGGACGCTCCAGGTAGCAGTTCTAACGGTCCCGCGCCTATTTTCCTTCAAGTTAAGACGCACCGAGAGAGCGAGACAAGTGACGATTTATGTAGGTGCGAATGAAAGAAAAAGTGTAGAGACCGGTTAGAGCTGGGAATACAACAGGGGGTATTGTTTTGGTTGTCAGTCTGCTTTTGTGCTTCGTACATAGTAGATGTGATATCGTTTTGCTCTTTTTCTCGACTTGGCTGTGATTCTGGACTATTTCTTCTGATTTGTGACTACTGTGCTTGTTAACCGGACTCTGATTTGTACCTGTGATACTGTGATATATGTGTTGAAGATGACGTCCTACACACCTGAGGAATATGCTGATATGCTTATTTGTTACGGATACTGCGATTGTGTGTCTGCGCAAGCTCGTAACGAATACATAACTCGCTACCCCGGTCGTCGAGTGCCGGATGTGGCCTGTTTTGACAGAGTTTATCGAAGACTTAAAGAAACTGGCTCTGTTTTGAGACGAAATACAGACATGGGAAGACCACGAATTGACGACGAAGAACAGGACAATGAGATAGTGCAACGCTTTCGAGCGGATCCGACTACTTCCACTAATATTGTTGCCCGTGATCTGGGACTTTCGCAATGGAGAGTGTGGTTTACAGTGCATACTGCTGGCCTATACCCGTACCATTACACGCCGGTACACGTTATTGAAGAAGGAGACCCCGCGAGAAGATTGGACTTTTGCAGATTTATGCTAAATGCTGACGTAGAAGACCCAGATTTTCTAAGAAATATCTTGTGGACGGATGAGTCCAAATTTGATAAAGATGGCATAACCAACTATCACAACGTCCATTACTGGGCCCCAAAAGAACTAAGGAATCCCAATAAGAAAAGAGTGAAAGGGTCCCAACGAAGATTCAGCGTGAATGTGTGGATGGGCATTATCTCTAATCATTTGATTGGACCTTACTTTCTCCCGGATAATCTAAATGGGGAAAGCTACGAAAATTTCCTGAGAGCAGACTTGAGTGATTTGCTGGATGATCTGCCACTCAACCTGATCAGGGACATGTGGTTCCAACACGATGGCTGCCCTGCCCATTTCAGGAGAAGTGTCAGAGACTGGCTGGACACAAATTATCCAAACAAATGGATAGGGCGAGGTGGGCCGTTGCCATGGCCAGCAAGAAGTCCGGACCTAACTCCCATGGATTTTCATGTATGGGGGTGCATGAAAAGTCTTGTGTACAGCGAGCCGAATCCAGTTTTGTCTGTGGAAGACTTAAGAGAAAGGATTGTGGATGCAGCAAATAAAATGAGGACCACGTTGACCACTGGAGTAGTGAAGACTGGTCTCCGTAGAAGGATGCGACAATGTTTCAGAAATAGAGGCGGCCATGTTGAACATGAACTGTAGAATAAGAAAAAGTTGTGTGAAAACCTTTAATAAATGACATTTCATGCATACCTAATGTTTTATTTTACTTTTTACTAATTTTTTTCCAATGCATTTGAATAAAACCCTAGATTATTATACCTCGTTAGATAGCTGATGAAACGTAGATATTTTAAAAAATATCTGCCGAACAAGTGTCATAATTTTTTTTTTAGATATCCCTTAGAGAAAAATAAGCTTGCTAATATATTTTTTATTTTTTTACTTTCACTTGTCTACTACGGTCTATTCAATTAACTTATGCACTATTTTAATGATTGATGTCCTAAAGCATCTTATTACACATGTAAAAATGCAATAATAATAATAATAAGATACACAAAATAAACAAAAATAAATTTCGTAGCCTAAAAATCGGCATTATTCAATAAAAAAATAAAAGTCGAATATCTCGAAAAGGGTTAAGTTTAGGGTAGGGTGTTTCATAGTGAAATAAGTCAGAAATGATGGGTACTCCACGCCCTTAACGGATCTAGCACGACTTTTCCTGTAACCCTGTATATAATTTATCGGTGCGAAGTCGGGGCAGGTCGCTAGTTTTTATTACATCACCCGAAAAAAGTGCCGTATAATGCAATTATAGCAACTTAAGATTTAAAAGCTTAGATGTTCGACTGGTAATCCATGTAATTGATGAATACAGAATAACTAAATAACCACTTAAACACTGAATAAAAAGAGTTACCTGTCCATCTTTATTGGAGTCAGCCCTCTTCCTCAAGCCGTCCCAGATCTTGATCATGATCTCGTGCGTCTCGGAGTGCTTTGCATCGCCTGGCTTCCATCCTCGCAGGCTGCAGATTTTCTGTCAACATCAGAGAACATAAGAAGAAAGAAGAAAAATGAGTATTTATTTAAACACACGATACGTGTTATATAAGAATGATTTGAGTGTGACAATCACAACCTGTATATTTTTATTTTATGTGAATAAGTTACAAAACGGGCAAGATGGCGCGCGACTCATCTGACATTAAGCGAGAACCCTCTACCCATAACAAAGAGCAAGAAAGTCTCATTGCAAGTCATGTTGCAAATTTATAAAAATAATATTTCATATTTCATATACTGACGACGATGGCTCATCAGTATAATGAATTATGCAAAAACGTAATCAGCTTGACATATTTTGTCCCAGGTTAAGCTACATTCTAAGCTAATAAGTTGCATTCTCAAGTATAATTAAAAGTATCCTTCATATGAAGAATGATTATTAGTTATATATTATTTTGTTACATAGTCTGATGTTATTATAGTTGTTCGCACATATGCTTACGCTACAATTCAGATTTTAAATTTTTATTAGAATTGGAATGTGTTTTGTGCGAATAAATACAAAAGAAACACCCCATAGAAAAATATGGTGGTCGGAACTGTTATATGTACCTCGATAGCCAGCTCAAAATCTTTCCTCTCAATTGTGCCGCTCTGATTGACATCTGAAACAAAATCGAATATGTTAACATGTCAATTTGCGCAACTCAAATAATTCAGGAAATGCTTATTTTCCTTTAACTCGCATTGCATAAACTAACCTACTAAACTACTACTAAACGCCTGATCCGGATTTGAACCAGCTATCTTCGGATTAAAAGTTGGCGTTACTACCACTTGGCCAAGGGCGTGGTGCTCTTACGAGTTACTTATTTTTCAGTAATTTACTAATCATTCATAATCAAAGTTATTGGCGGGAGAATAATCCCATCGAGTTTAGACAAATCTTTACAAACTCGAAAATATAATTAATAATACCCAAAGAAATTCTTACCGAAAAATACGTTGAACACGTACAGAAGCTTCTTCCTTCTGAATTCGGAGAGGGACATTTTTTCTGTAACAAAGATTTTTTTTAATTCAGAATAGCGAATATTGTATTTTTAACAGAGAATTACTACAAAGGAATTAATTTCCGTATCGTTTCCTTAAGAATTGGCCCAATTTATAAAGTTATTTGTTATAAAGACTCGTTAAATTGTAATGTTATTTTGGGGATTTCATACAAAGTTAAATTCTTCCATACAATATAAAAGTGATAAAGTTTTTATGCCTATTTTCAAGAACTCCCGATTACGTTTACGCGATTACGTTACCCACGAAAGATAGTCGGGTATATTTATGCGCATCATTGGTGGACTGGCCTCATACCTCAGTAGGTAGTAACCGTGCCCTCTGCGCTGTAGGTCGTGGGTTCGATTCCCACCCAGGACAAACATTTGTGTGATAAACAAAGGTGTTTGTTCCGTGTCTGACTGTTGATATGTATTATATGTATGTATTTACAAAAAATAAATTAAGTATGATATCAGTTGACTCGTTCCTACGATACAAGCTATTTATTTTGTTTACTTTGGGGCTAGATGACGCTGTGTGAAATGTCCACCAATATATATTTATTATTTATCTATTTATTACAATAATAGAAGTAATCAACTCCAACATACTGTCACAAAATCGCTGAAAGTTACTATTTTCCAAGACTATTCTATTTTTCTATCAAAAGACTATCATTTTTCCTTATCTGCATTAATGTTATATCTCCGACTACCGTCGACGTAGCGGGAGACATAACATAAATGTAAGTACAGTTTCAAGTCTTATCTGAAGCTTTAAAACGCCGAAGTCCATTAGTCTCTACTGGACTTTTTGCGTCAAGCTTGAACAAGTACAGTCAGGCAAGTATAGTTTTATAGTAGTTAATTATTATTATTATATATATTACTGCGTAGGTAAATAAAATATGTTTTGTAACATATTTATGCATTTCAGTACTTCTACCGCTTTAAAGTAGTCCTTTATTACCACCTCTCTACCCCATTACAGCTAGCTGTAAGATTAGTTAAAAATGGAAAAATAAAATAAAATAAAATAAATAGTACACACTAACACCAATAAATAAATTAATAGAATACAACCTATATTTTTTTTTATAATTTTTTTTTTCTTTTTCTTATAAATACATACATAAATAATACAAATTAAAATCCAGGCACAGAACAAACATCTATATTCGTCACAGAAATGTTTGTCCTGGGTGGGAATCGAACCCACGACCTACAGCGCAAAAGGCAGAGTTACTACAAACTGAGCCGAGAGGCCTGTCAATTTTTACTCTGTAATTATGTTTATTGTATCCACAGGTCATGTATTGGCGCTTCCGACAATTTATTTCGATTTTAAAACCACATATACTATATACATTTACTGGCATGTGATCGAAAAGGATCGAGGAAATGAAACTTGGCTGCCTGGCGGAGATAACAAGATGAAAAATATTAAGAAAAATCAGAGATTCTCGGAATAGACCCAAGCTGACTTGCTATTTTGGATATTTCTGACTGAAAATTGTAATATTTTGTTTTGCATCATATTTATTTGTATAAAGTTTATTAATTGTTAGCAAAGCCACTTCTACAATCAGATTTCTAAGCTATTTTAAACACGATACTTCAAATAGCGCATTTGATGCATTGCATTACTTGTTTTATAATGATTTTCGATTTGATGTAAAACTAATTTTTTTTTTATGTGATTGTTACGAAAAGAGCCGAAGTGATGGCCCACCTGGTGTTAAGTGGTAACCTCTGCCCATTACAACTGATGCGACTTGGGTCCTCTCCTACTAAGTACGACATGACACAAGTTGCATCGTATGCGCCCGTAACTCTAAGACGTGTAGGTGAAATGTTTCATGTGCCTGTAATTTCACCGGCAACCACACCATACCTATTACCATTATTTCCTATATAAGTAGCAACACGATTACTTAGGGCTATATAGTTCTTAAACTTATTTCAAACCGGAACATGGTGACGCGAATGCGTTACTGCTTGATATTTTTATTACATCATGTATACTGATCAAAAATTACTTATGTATGTAAATTTCAGACACATCATAAATTGCCTCGTTGAAATCCGGTATTAACTTCTGCTACTTCTTTACAAATATTAAATATTCATAAACACGACACAGGAGTCGTGAAACGAACCTGCACAAAAACACCATCACAACCCATTATAACCCAAACCAAGTGACCCAAAATGTATCGGAATACCTAAAATACGGGGCCAGTGATTATGCACACCTGCGGCCAGACGGCGCGGCGCTCATTAACTTGAGGGCTCGGAATTAACTTGGGACTGACACCCCCTTTGAGTACCTACCGCTCAGCGGTACCGATATAAGGTACATTTTGAAGGTATAAATATAAGGTTTTTTTAATTTACAGTATACACAAATAAAGTTTATACCTGCAATATTTTATTGTATAAATAAATATTGGTGGACAATTCACACAGCGCCATCTAGCCCCAAACTAGGTATACCTTACTCTATGGGAACCAGACAACTGATTTATTTTCTTTTTTGTAAATACGTACATATACTAACACCCAGACACACAACAAACATCTATATTCGTCACACAAATGTTTGTCCTGGATGGGAATCGAACCCGCGACCGCGTAGAAGGCAGGGTTACTACCAACTGAGTTGTAAGGCCAGACAATAATTTTATGTTGTTTCGTTGTTCATAGTTAATATTGTGACAGAAAATTATGAGATATGCGACGCAGGCGTTATTTTATTACTTCTTTATTTTTTTAATAAATTTTCTGAATTGTTTGGTGATTAGTCTCATAATTTTGAAGCACTAATATGTTGTAGGAATAGATCTCGTGTGGCTTTTGCCTCTGTTGAGAATCCTTTTTGCTAACACTAGCATCTAAAACGCATTGATACTAACTCATTATCCATGTTTCTTGCAATCTTATGCTTGTTTAGTTTTATTATATTTTTCCAGTACTTCCAGGCTAATGTTCATAATTTACATAAAATTTAATTATAAATAGAAGTTGCTAGTAGAAATCTGTCAGGAAATATATCTAGGCGTTTGCAAACCTAACTATAATTTTTTAGAATCGCCCAAACAAACAATTTATGTATTTAGGTAACAAATATAATAATGTATGTCTGAGAAAGCTAACGTACAGCCTAAACTCTGCTCACGGAGACCTCAAGTTTTAGAAACAAAGTTAAGTTAAAGTGTCTTATTGATCCGGAGGTCAAAGCTTTGGCTTATGAGAGTTTCAAATAGGTTCTGATTAATTCAAAGGTCTAAACCGTCAGATGCTAGTATGGTAGGTATCTAATAATATGTTACAGAGAAACATCTGTAAACTTATCCTTACGAATCCTTCGTTATTGATGACCATTTCAAACTAATCTAGGAGGATAATAGTTGTCAGTTACCATCCAATTCTGTATCGATACGTACAGTCATGAAAATAAATTACAAAACAAAAGTGCTGAGTTTGACTTCTCCACATTTCTCACATTCAGGTTTTCCTAGTTTGTGTACCTATGTTATCCCCCACAGGTTTTTTATACAATAAATGAAAACTCTGTAGAAATCTTTGTAATAAGTGACGTTTGTAGTAAATAAATATTATTATTTTGGTTGTGCTTTTAGTATAGTCAAAACACATTCACGAAAACATAAATAGATGATTAAATATAATATATTCAGGGCTAGTGGTAATATATGCTAACACCCACTAAGGTAAATTTGTATACTAGTTAACCAACAATATTTCTTTACAGTTATACGAATCTGAAAAAAACAATGGCCAAAGAACTCGTCTCCAAGTGGCGTTAACATCTCAAGATTACTAGTATATAATAATAATAATAATAAACTTATTCAGATAAATCATAGTAAACTGACAAATATCGTAAGAAATCGTATAACTTATTTAGACATATACCTATACATATAACACGAGAGCCTCAACTAGGTAATCCTGTGTTTCAGGCGATATAAATAAGTTTAAGTTAAGTTTAAGTAAAATAAGTTACTTTTGGATTCCTCAAATACATTCCGACATAGTTGAACTTGAGAACCTGATTAGGATTGATATTTAATATGGCTGGGAAAAGATAAGGCGGATATGTATGTCATCCTCTAAATAATGACTACTATGAACATATTCTTTCCCTCAGGTCAGTCAAATCTTGTTAGAAATATTGATAATGTTTAGGAAATTCTGCATGTGAGTGTACATATTGATTTTATTCCCTACTGTAGCACACTGCCATAATAGAATATCCCATCTTCGAGGGTTGATAGGATCATGTGTTTTGGACAACTTGAAGATTAGTCGCGTGCGAGAATTTGTTGGGACGACCTGTCTGTTAAATTTAAGGGGTTAGTCCACATTTATGACTGATTAATTTTGTTATAACCACTCGTGTTATAGGACGGGATTCCATTTCAAATAATTTAAATAATTTGTCGTGTAAATTAATTTAATAAATACACCTTACTAATGATTAAAATTAAGTGTACCAAGGTCGCTAAATTTAAGTTGATTTGCAATAAAAATGATTTGATTTGATTTGCAAATACTGTATCATTTTAATTCCGGGTTTGCATTCGTAACATTTTCATGAGGAAAATATTGGCCCTTCGCTACGGTTTGATCTAATTTTTAGAGTAGCGTAATTTAGGTCATGATAAGTGTTTTATTCATTTGTGACTTGTTGAATAAGTTGGTCTCACTATAAGAACGGAATCGAAACCAAAAGAGACATCTGATAGTACGCTTAGTTAAGGTATCAGATCAAGTCCTTATGGTATTAATAGATAAATCAATCGACATTTCACCGTAATCTCGGGGCTTAACATTTGAATATTAATCAACGTTTTAGATCTGCATCGATTCCTCAAAATTAAGCTATTCAAACTTATGTTACTTTAGGATAACTATAATAATAATAATAGTGATAATAAATAATGGTGGACATTTCACACAGCGCCATCTAGCCTCAAAGTAAGCTAAGCATAGCTTGTATCATGGGAACCAGACAACTGATATAATACTTATATACTTTTCTTTTGTAAATACTATATATACAGGGTTACAGGAAAAGTCGTGCTAGATCCGTTAAGGGCGTGGAGTACCCATCATTTCTGACTTATTTCACTATGAAACACCCTACCCTAAACTTAACCCTTTTCGAGATATTCGACTTTTAATTTTTTATTGAATAATGCCGATTTTTAGGCTACGAAATTTATTTTTGTTTATTTTGTGTATCTTATTATTATTATTATTGCATTTTTACATGTGTAATAAGATGCTTTAGGACATCAATCATTAAAATAGTGCATAAGTTAATTGAATAGACCGTAGTAGACAAGTGAAAGTAAAAAAATAAAAAATATATTAGCAAGCTTATTTTTCTCTAAGGGATATCTAAAAAAAATATTATGACACTTGTTCGGCAGATATTTTTTAAAATATCTACGTTTCATCAGCTATCTAACGAGGTATAATAATCTAGGGTTTTATTCAAATGCATTGGAAAAAAATTAGTTTCATAGGCGACAGTGGAGAAGAAAATTTATACTTAGCCCTAAAAAGTAAAATAAAACATTAGGTATGCATGAAATGTCATTTATTAAAGGTTTTCACACAACTTTTTCTTATTCTACAGTTCATGTTCAACATGGCCGCCTCTATTTCTGAAACATTGTCGCATCCTTCTACGGAGACCAGTCTTCACTACTCCAGTGGTCAACGTGGTCCTCATTTTATTTGCTGCATCCACAATCCTTTCTCTTAAGTCTTCCACAGACAAAACTGGATTCGGCTCGCTGTACACAAGACTTTTCATGCACCCCCATACATGAAAATCCATGGGAGTTAGGTCCGGACTTCTTGCTGGCCATGGCAACGGCCCACCTCGTCCTATCCATTTGTTTGGATAATTTGTGTCCAGCCAGTCTCTGACACTTCTCCTGAAATGGGCAGGGCAGCCATCGTGTTGGAACCACATGTCCCTGATCAGGTTGAGTGGCAGATCATCCAGCAAATCACTCAAGTCTGCTCTCAGGAAATTTTCGTAGCTTTCCCCATTTAGATTATCCGGGAGAAAGTAAGGTCCAATCAAATGATTAGAGATAATGCCCATCCACACATTCACGCTGAATCTTCGTTGGGACCCTTTCACTCTTTTCTTATTGGGATTCCTTAGTTCTTTTGGGGCCCAGTAATGGACGTTGTGATAGTTGGTTATGCCATCTTTATCAAATTTGGACTCATCCGTCCACAAGATATTTCTTAGAAAATCTGGGTCTTTCTCTACTTTTTTCCACGAAATGTAATACAAACCCTAGATTGTTAGACCTCGTTAGATAGCTGATGAAACGTAGATATTTAAAAAAATATCTGCCGAACAAGTGTCATAATATTTTTTTTAGATATCCCTTAGAGAAAAATAAGCTTGCTAATATATTTTTTATTTTTTTACTTTCACTTGTCTACTACGGTCTATTCAATTAATTTATGCACTATTTTAATGATTGATGTCCTAAAGCATCTTATTACACATGTAAAAATGCAATAATAATAATAATAAGATACACAAAATAAACAAAAATAAATTTCGTAGCCTAAAAATCGGCATTATTCAATAAAAAATTAAAAGTCGAATATCTCGAAAAGGGTTAAGTTTAGGGTAGGGTGTTTCATAGTGAAATAAGTCAGAAATGATGGGTACTCCACGCCCTTAACGGATCTAGCACGACTTTTCCTGTAACCCTGTATAATACATAATACATATTAACACCCGGACACAGAACAAACATACTTAAATGTTACAAATGTCACATAAATGTTTGTCCTGAGTGGGGATCGAACCTACTATCATTCTTGGTCGAAGATAAAAACTATTTAAATGTAACAAAATATAAAAATAAAATAATTTCATCAATTATGATTGATTGGAACACTTATGATTATTACCAAAAATATGGTAACGAAAAAAGCAACAGACACCAGATATAAAAAAATCAACGCAACTCGTAATTTGTACAAACCAGTTATTTAATTATTTTATGTATACAGTGGCTAATGAAATATTCAAAAAGATTTATTTGACTGCACCATATTTTAAATCCACCGACGCACGTCCTTGCTACCAACTTCATGTAGCCTGAAGCCTATTTGTGTAGGCAGCTTTCACAAAATTCACATTCAAAATAATGTATAACATGCCGTGCCTGTAATGGTGTTTTACGCCAATTACACCATAGCCGGGGGCGTATAGCAGTAGGAGCGAGTGGGCTAATTTATGCAAAGCCGGCCGCTTACAATCCACTTGCCACGTAGCACCAGGGCACTTCGAATAGCACATTTTTTCTCGTTTCTCGCGATAAATTTAATGGCTCTTAGCCAATTACTGCCAATTGGTGGCACTAACAGAACTACAAGGGTTTATTATTCAAAGTGCAATAATTTTGGAATTGGCTTTAATCGCAAGAAAGCAAAATCATGTTTTGATAGATAACAAAACGAACCTGAAAGTTTTGCTAGGCGACTGGTGTTGCTCATTTTATTCACAGTCTTTGGAAAAGATACTGTTGTATTATGGTATGTCATTTGTTACGATATGTCTAAGTCAAAGTCAAAGTTTTATTGCCATAGAATTCATAATCAACAAATGACTTGGAAACCTCAATAATATTCAAACATAGGGTTACGCGTACTTATCGCTAAGTGTGGCGCCTGTTCAAACCCATCCGACCCAGCATTGGAAGAAAAGACAAGAAACCCCTGAAGGAGGGCTTCATTTTTTCCATGAAAAAAATGAAAGAATTATAAAATTCAGTTCAGAATTTAACTAGAATTTTAAGCAAAGAATAATAATGTATATTTGAACAATCCGCAACACATTGCCGATACAATCAGCACGTAGTATCTAAGTAAATCGTGTTATCTTCAAACACACGAATAATTTACAATTTGAAAATCTCCAGGCGGTGCGATGCTGTTATAAAATTTATAACTCTCGTTATGCTCGTTCTAAAAGATTTACGATCGTGATATACATGTTGGCTTCACTTTATACAGTCTTCTTGGGAACAATAAACTTCTATGAAGATAAAAACAAAACTTTGCATCTATATAAATCTTCTCTAATTAAAAACAGTAGTGAAAGCAAAAATGCGTATTATTAAAAAATTAAAAAATAGTAGGTAAGTACTAGGTTCAAATTGTATTGAACAATAGAATAAATTATTGTGTTTTTAGTAAATCTGCTTGCAATTTCTTTCATTTGTTTTTATCTATATTCTACACATAAAAAATAATGTAACAATTAATCCTGCCACCTCGTGTTTTCATTTTGATTAGGTATATATATATATATTATTTTTTTCATCTTTTTATTATTCTTAAGATACCTATAAAAAAATGTTACACGATTTTCGAATAATCTTACATTTATTTTGTGGATCATGAAATATTCAACATTTTTATTTTAAATTTAAGAAAAAGGATATACGTAAGATCTTTGAGTAATCTTAGATATATTTTTCAGATGAGAGAAAACACAATACTTCTATTTTAACTGTTTGGATTTCATACCGTCTCAATCACAAGATTTTTCGAAAAGAATCACCTCCCCGTATCTAATATTTACTGAACGAATTACGCGTCACGAAAACCGGGTTTTTTCATCTTGTTGTTTGAATTTATTATTTATCCTACTTCGTTCTATTGGTTTTGCGATATGTCTGAATAAATTTAGCCAATTGGAGATTGCTACGGGTAAACCGGGCTTGGTAGGCATTAGGAATGGAGATTTTTCTACAAAGGTAAGCTAAACGTATATAAATATATTTTCGTGAAACTGAATTTCAAAAATAGGTTGTCGTTTTTTTTTTTGAAGAATTATTTCGTTCACGTGTACGATACTCGTATAAGCCCTAAACTAAGTTGTCGTTAACTGAACTTCTACACAATGTATTGATAATTTTCTTTTACGTTCGAACAGTCAAACTACTTTATTTTTCTTTGAGACGAGCAATATCATATTGACTTAGGTATCACATAAAAAAGATAGACTTTATTTTCAGAACAAATAACATTTTTCGTAGCAGAATCGAGATGTAATCAAAATCTTTCCTAAATCTAAATCAGTAGGTTCAAAACATTTAAGTTATATTTATCTCGAACTCATATGCTAGTATTAGCACTTTTTCTAATATTTTCAATACCTTAAATTCATTATTTTAAATAAAAAATAAATTTTGCGCTCCTCATTATATTTAACACAATAAAACAAGATTTAGGCAACTTCGCAACTTCTTTCCAAAAATTATGTGAAAATGTTATAAAGTAAGCGTCTTATAAAAATTGCGCAAGTTTGATAAATTCGAAGGTTTCGTCCATAAAAAAGGTAAATTGCGTATCCCCGGGGAACGGTGGAAGGTAACATTTGTTTAAGCCCTGGGACACAAATAAATTGCAATTTATAAAAGTTGGCAATTTTCAAAGCTCTATCAATGGACAAAATTATGACTTGTCCGTGTACAAACAAAAATTAATATTAACTAAGCTGGATATCATAAAAATTTATACAAAACAGCAGTGTTTTTATGGCAATACTTTCCTGGATGTATATGGTAAAAGTACTAATACCTACTCATGGTTCTATCGCCGAGCTGTATTGCATCAAAAAAGGGTGTGGCTGATGAAAAATTTTGTGCAAATGTCTTCTAAAAAACTTCCAGGTATATCGAAGTGGAGCTTTAGTCTTTTAAGAATGTAAATCTGAATATTGAATAATAGGTATTCGCCATAATATATCTAACATAGTAAAGTATGTAAGGTTTTGAATGAATAGACAGTTAATAAATTCTTGAATATGAGTACTATGATCCTAGAAACAGCTTTGAGAAGTCATATATATATATATTTAAACAATTGAATCATCGAAAACCACCTAATAAAATTCCGAAAAGATGTTCAAAATGCAAAAAAATATAGGTTAGCGAATCTAATGTACATTATATATATTTATAATCGGACTTTTTAGAGCTACACATCTAGTTATGGTGTTTTATCTGATTTAAAAGGACGAGTCCTGGATTAAGTCAAAGGTCGCGAGCCGGCACATACGTAATTTCACGTCTTTGGGGCCAAACACTGGGATGACCATAAATATGTCCTCGGATGAGATATTTTAATCATTTATTTTGTACCTATGAATTTACAGGCACGAGTCATTCTACCTACACGTGTCAAATTTACGGGCGCATACGATGAGACCTGGGTCTTGTCGTACCTAGTAGGGGAGGACCCAAATCGAATCGCTTGTTATGTGTAGAGGTTACCACTTAACACCAGGTGGGCCGTCGTCGGCTCGCTCCGTAACTGTATCACATATTAAAAAAAAAGGTGAACTAGTTGTTCTAGTGGCGTGCCTACCATTAATTTGCAAAGGAAATACTAGGTTCGTATTGATAACGATCGCGCGAGTAGAACGTGCGACTACAAAGTACGTCGGCTATCAGATCCAACGCCACCATATTTCACTAATATGACGCATCGGAAGTGTAATTACCAAACGCGTGCTACTTGCTCTGCCATAGCTAAAATGAAACCACAGGAACATACAAAATAAATGCATATAATTTGAGTGAAAGTGAAAGGGCAAAGCGCAATCTAGAAGGTGCTGTTTCATTTGACTGGCCCCGCAGCTCAGTGGGTAGTAAAAAAATAAGTTTGCCTTCTGCGCTGCTGTAGGTCATGGGTCCTATTTCCCCTGGACTAGCAATTATGTGACGAATAAATATGTTTGTTCGTTGTCTCAGTGTTAATATGTATGTATTTAGAAAAAGTATTATTCCAGTTGTCTGGTTCCCCTATTACAAGCTAGTTTGGGGCTAGATGGCGCTGTGTGAAATGTAATCCAATATTGTTTTAATTGGAAATTTTTGTTTCACACGTTTTAGTGGAATAGGTCGAAGCAACCTCTCATTATACCAAGAATCCACCCAATTTGTAAACGGGTCGGGTATATTAACGGGTCACACTTTCCATAAAGCACCGGAATGTGGGTAACTTTTCAACTCCCCAGGGTGAACTAATAGCTTCTCTCAATTAGCTGTGACACTGATTTCCCACTTTGAGAAAAGTCCCTCCTCCCTTGCAAATGAAATTGTAGTCAACTCCATACAACTGTAGGATGACAGTATTTTGGTGAAAAGTTAATTTAACTGAATATTTTTTTTATAAATTTTTACCGGGTCGTTTATTGCCAATGTCTTCACTAAAGTCGAAAAAGTTAAAGCAAGGAACTTAGGATTCTTAGGATCTTCTTCTTCTTTCTTCTTAGAAATCTTAAATCTAGACTTTAGCTATGTTTTAATATAAATGAAATAAATTTTAAAAACAACCTTGTTGTTTGGACAAATATTTTTTGCGTTGTGCTTACTTTGGTATCAATTACTGTTTAGACTACTTGTTTGGACGACCAGCCCACGAAACTTCAAATATTCACTTTCTCCCTTCCCTATTTAGGTTTGGACAAATCAAAAAGTAAACCCCAAAATATAAATATCACAAGAGATTATTTTCAAGATTATTCAGAAACGAACCGGGAAGCTACTCTAAAATAATGTTTGTTTGCAATGTTAATTGGTGCCATAGTTAAATACCAGTTAATATTCAGGGTTCTGATTTATTTATATAGTTTAATCTTGTGTGAAACGAAGATAATCTTCAGTGATTTGTTGGGTTCAATTATTCGGGTCTGACAGGAGTAACGGCCAACACAGGCCTTTGTGTATTAAATTTAGAATATTCAAATTGCCCTTTAATCTTTGTAAATTATTCACAAGATGAATTTCAATGGATGTTATGTGAGACGAATTGTACAGGGAAGGAGAAATTTAAGTTAAGCTGAATAATAGTAGTATAAGTTCTCAGGTATTGCAACCCACAGATAAAACGTGGCACATTGAAAATCTTCCTATCCTTTTCGTGGAACAGACCGAAATGCATGAATAATGTATTCAACGCGAGATATTATCTCAGTTACTCAGTAACGTTTGACGAAATGTCATTTGTGATATTGATTATTTACCTAATGCGACTATGTAGCTGAGCTGGCTCCAAGTGAGGCGAGCTAAATCTTGTTAGTTGCTTGGTGGCAGATTTTCAACTTCAAATTTCTAGCTAGTCAGCCAGTCATTTGCCCCACCACTACGCTATAGTTTCCTCACGATAATTTTAGGGGTTCTCAAGCTCATAGGATTCGAACCCACACCAACAGACCGTAAGCTGAGGTCACTATCAACAAATATGTCAAATGGCCCGAAGATATTAAGCTTCAGCTCAACACAAGAGCAATAATGTCTTTCCCCAATAACCTTAATACATTAAGATGAAACGTTCTTTTTTATATGGACAGTGGATGTATAGTGGACATTCATCCAACGCCATCTAATCCCAAAGTAAGCTAAGCATGGCTTGTATCATGAGAACCAGACAACTGATATAATACATAAATAGTTTTATTGTAAATACATATAATACATATCAACATCCAGACACAGAGCAAACATCTTTTTTCGTCACACAAATATTTGTCCTAGGTGGGAATCGAACCCATAACCTACAGCGCAGAATTCAGCTTTACTACCCACTGAGCTATGAGGCCGGTCTTTGTATCTGTTATGTCATATTCATCCCTTGTAAAGGGAACACAGAAATGCTTGTGCTTAACTTTTTTAAAACGCGAGTAAACTTCGCGAATTGAGTTCTACTTGCAACAAAAATAAATATTTATTGGAATTCCTGTAGCCTAGGTAGGTGTACTAGTCTATCCGGCTTATAGAACCAGATAGACTAAGCCCGCAAGGCTTCAGGGAAAATGGCAGTGAATTTCAATAGCTCTCCAATTTTATGATAGCGAATACGAAATCCCTTTTCGCAAACATTGAAATGAAAGTTTCAGAATAAACCAAAATTAAAATTGCTATTCGTTTTTTGTTGATGTTTTTATTTTTAATATCACTATGAAAACTTTTAAGTTTTTAATATATTTTTATATATACGTGATTAAGGTTTTAATTTCTTCTATGCCCTATAAAGTGTGTAAATAATTCACAACATGAAATTCAATTGAGATTTATTCAAGTTAATTAAACAAAGGAAGGATAATTTCAAGATGAGCTCAACTACCTCTATAAAGATGAACTAAATTCCTTCTAAACCAATAGATTGTAAGTAATGAATATGAAGTTTACAATAATATTAAATATTTGTAACACAGCGTCATCTTACCCCAAATTATGCATAGCTTCTACTATGGGAACCAAACAACTGATACAATACTTATATATTTTGTTATACATATTAACACCCAGCCACAGAAAAACATACATTCCACTTACACGTCTCAGAGTTACGGGCGCATACGATGCGACTTGGGTCTTGTCGTACCTAGTACGGGAGGACCCAAGTCACGTCGCTTGTTATGGGCAGAGGTAACCACTTAACACCAGATGGGCCGTCGGCTCGTTCCGTAACTGTATCTCATAACAAACATCTGTGATAAACGTTAGGTACTCGATGGGATTTGAATCCATAACGCGCAGAAGGATGAGTTACTAGCAACTGAGCAATGAGACCAGACAATATTCAATACCCTTTTATCAGCTAGGTCACTATTGCTCTTCAGCCCCGGAAGCTATCACGTTTAAACCCCCGGGGTGATTAGGCGAGACTCAGTGTTACTCTTCAGCAATATACGGATATTATATTATTCTTCTTCAACCCCCTGGGAAGTACGATATACAATAACGCTTAAAGTAATTTGTTCTCGATTTAGTGCGACATTCACGAGTATTCAAAGTGATGCAGCGTGTGATGATATGGTGGCGCAGTAGTACAGACTCTGAGTTTCAATCCAGAGGTCGTTGGTTCAAATCCTGAAGCAACGCAAATTTTCACTTGAAAAATTCATTGTAATACAGAGTTCTCAAAACGGTGAAGAAAACCTGTCCTAGAACCAAAAATAGAAGACATGTGTGAAGTGCATGAAAGGAGCCTCTTTGAGGCGCACTTTAATACTTTCACCACATTGGTTCGAGAGGGCCAATGGTGACACGATTAGTAAGCAAATTAATGCAACACAAGATTCAAGAGCAGCAGAACTCACGCCAAGTTCGTCCGGGAATATACTGCCACCATGCCCATTTCTGCCACCAAGCAGTAACGCGTTCCTGTTACTGTGTTCCGGTTTGAAAGGTGTGGTTGCCGGAGAAATTACAGGCACATGAGACATTCTACCTACACATCTCAGAGTTACGGGCGCATACGTTGCGTCTTGCGTCTAGTAGAGGAGGACCAAAGTTGCACCGCTTGTTATGGGCAGAGGTTACCACTTAACACCAGGTGGGCCAGGTGGCTCTTTCCGTAACCATGTCACAAAAAATACCTTCAAATTGTGGGTAAACGTCGATTTTACTTTTTTCACCATAACATTTTGGACAGGAAATAATGCTCTTCAAACTGCCGAAAATATTGCTCCTTTAGGACACGCATTTTTGTTGACTTTACTTATAACTTAACTTGTTTAGACAATGTGTGCTCGTTATCTATAAAAAGCTTTTGTAAGGAGTTGTTTCAAAGAACAAGGGTTCTCTTTTCAACTGTTTATCTTGTTACTTTCCAAAAAACTTTTTTGTTTCGTAACTCATGTATTTTGTATTTGGATAATATTACTTTACATTTGTTTATGGGACTTTTTAATCAAGAATATTTTCTTGCATTTTATTCGCTCGTTGGGTAGGCACATATGTATGATGTATGAATGACATATGTTAAGTAAGTTTACCTATCTCAGTTTCGGTCAAGTGATTAGGAAATAAGATAAGATAGGTCAATAGATTTATTAAAGTGAAGATTTCATTAGTATTTATATAATCAATCTATTTACATTGTTTTTGTTCTAATTTAATGTAATTTATATGTTGAATGATCAAGTTTACTGAATCAAATTCGATTGTGTCTTCAAAATCTTCAAGAACACTCGTCATGTAAAGTGACATTACACAATCAAGTACAAATGAATAAGTCTCAGCTCTCATGAAATTTGAATGGTAAACTTGATCGCGTAGGTATAGCAATCTTTTGACCGTCACACTTGGTAGGTATAATTTTATGATTCGGAGAATTTAAGGAACATTACCGCCACAATAAAATGGCACTAAAGGTCCGCTCAGGGTGCTTGACGATACTTGAGGGCGGGGCTATAACATAATTCTGGGGAATTGGAAGATTTTACAAAAAATATTCTTCCCTTAACATGGTTGAGTTTGGTAGAATAACGAAATCATTCTCAAAGTTAGTAAATGTAATTATTATTTGATTTATTGCGACTTGTATGAAATTTTTAACATTGGTAGATAAATAAAAAATGTTATAGCGATACCATAAGGGCATTGCCGTGGGTCGGAATAATGAAAAAAAAAAAAAAAATGGGAAGTAAGTATGTGGTTTGACTTTCTCGCAATCCAACCAGGTGCTACAATTAAGAGTCAAAGTAAAATGCAAATGTTTGTCTTTTAAGAATAAAGTAGAATGCAATATATTTATTCTGTGCAAGGAAATTGCCTGTTTTGTACGCACAACTGAACTGAATTGAATAAAGTTGTATAATAGATACAAAAAAAAACAGTTGTCTGGTTCCCATCATACAAGCAATGCTTAGCTTACTTTGGGGCTAGATGGCGCTGTGTTAAGTGTCCACCAATATATATTTGTCATTCCTGCTAATCGCAGTGTAAATTGGACAAAATGGATGCAATGCCACGTAATTACTCAATTCTCAGTCCAGTGCAACGAAAGTATAAAATTCTTCGAATGCTGATAAAACGTACCGCCTTTGACACAGAAAGAAGTCTATTATGGAAATAGCCACGAACATCCAGCGGCTGAATTCTTAATGGCCTCTGTGGCGATACCAACCAAACGGCCGAGTGAAACTAAACCTGGTTCTTACAGCTATGATTTACTTAATAATGTTTTAGTAAAATATGGTACAAGAAAAAAAATTGTCGACGGAGGAACCAGACGAATGGATGGTTAACTTTCATTTATAATAATACAATTTCTTAAATTATAATAACAGTTTATTGTCATATTTTAAACAGTACATAAACATGATTTATGTTTTGCAAATTGTGGCCAAATGAGCTGTTTTATCTACGGTTCACAAATTTCGTACTCTTTTTTTTATTTCAATATAATAATCCTGCTATCCTATTGATCGTTGAGAAATTTATTTCATTCGGCTTTCGTTCGATTGGTCGGGATGCATCATAATGAGTCTACGGCCTAACGAGGCCACATTTGCATTCAAGACTTCTGTCTAATTTGTGCGATTACAATATCTTCTGTAGACTAGTGGATGCCTTTTAATAGAGTTATATTACTAATCCAGACACCAGTCACTGTTTCACTGCAAGGAAACGGGTCTCGATAAGCGAGAATAGAGGGGCTTTAATCTACCATGTTGCCGCGTTTCGCAGAATCAAATGATATTTCCGGTTCTAGAACATGCCGTAGCAGTAGAACTTACCAAGTTCGTCTGGGGAAGTACCGCCACCATGACCATTTCTGCCGCTAAGCAGTAACACATTAAAGGTGTGGTTGCCGGTGAAATTACAGGCACATGAGACATTCCACCTACACGTCTCAGAGTTACGGGCGCACACGATGCGTTTTGGGTCTTGTACCTACTAGGGGAGGACCCAAGTCACATCGCTTGTTATGGGCAGAGGTTACCACTTAACACCAGGTGGGCCACCTGCTCGTTCCGTAAGTGTATATATACATAAAAAAAATGTCGCTTATGATGTTTTATGTCACCGTTTTAAGAACGTGATGTCGCTCGCATACATTTGTTCGCACCTATTCAAAAAAGTTATTTGTTCGCACCTATTCTTGATACTAATAATTCAACGAACATCAGATTTAAAATCTCAAAGAAAGATTTACGAAGCTTGGTTACTGATATAATACTTGTACACTTTTTTTAGTAAATACATACATATAATACATATCAACACCCAGACACAGAACAAACATAATATGTGTTCATCACACAAGTCCTGGGTGAGAATCTAACCCAAGACTATTTCGACCAAAGTTATTTTTCGAAGAGCTAGGTCCTACTATTTGTAGGTACTTCATTGTTTTAATAAACATTGACTTAGCACGCACAAAGGAAAACTTTACGGATCTCGGGAAATAAATCAAGTGTCCTTATAACTCAACTTTATTTCCTCGCCCTAGAAAATTTGAGTATAGAATTTTTTTAAAGTAATTTTATATTATAATTATTAGGGCTTAGCCTTTAGCTCGTTGGAGAAAAATCGTTATATGGTAACAATAAAAATAAATTTGTTTTTTACTACTGATTTTTTAATATACTTTTTTATAAATACGGGTCACAGCTTGTTCACCAGTTCATAGTACTGCTGTTATTCATCACAGAAATAATAATGCAATATGTATAAACAAAGCTACTATAATTATCTTGGTACTAACGGATGAAAACAAAATATACGTTTAATTTAAACGAAATAATAATAATAGCTATAACGAAATAGGTAGGTACTTATAATTACATGTTTCATGTCCATAATATTATTATTATTACAACAGTACCTATGTAACTTTTAGTCTTAAGTGGTTATGTTAAATGTTTTTCTTTCTGTCTTTCTTTCTTACTTTGTTTTTGTTTTTGTATATTTCTGCTTAGGTATTTTGTGTTTGTTTCTTATGTTTTTCGTCGTACAATTGATTTGAATAAATGCCTTTTACATTCCTTATTTACTAGAAACTCAGTTAAATAACGTGTAATCAGTTAATACTTTCCAATAATTTATTTGACCGGGTTATTGTTTTTATAATGGTGTACATTTCACACAGCGCCATCTAGCCCCAAAGTAAGCTGAGCATAGCTTGTATTATGGGAACCAGACAACTGATATAATGCTAATACCTGCTTTTCTTTTGTAAATACATACATAGGTATAATAAATATTAACACACGGACACAGAACTACTACAATGTTACAAATGTCAGACAAATGTTCGTCCTGCGTGGGAATCGAACCCACGACCAGAAGGCAGGGCCAGACGAAAATAGGATTTTTTCAACATTTTTTTATTCATATTTTTTCGCGTTTACTAAAGCAAACAATAATTTATCCCATTCCACACAACATGTGACACAGATGATAAGTTTTATTTTATTTTTCCACTCATGTTAATTCAGTAAAACAACATACATGCTTATATTAAACTAGCACCCAACAACAAAAAGTACATGTGTTGCAGATCCACAACATGAACAAATGGGTCCGATTAATGTTGCTCAGGAAGCAAACATTGAGTTCAAAACATTTACTTAGTAATATTCAAGTTAACTTCGTAAATGCAACACAGCACAACAACACAATGCAACATACAGAGTAAAGTACTCACCACTTTTTTAGGTTTTCGAAGAAAGGACCTGAAAATTGAAAAAAAAAAGCGATTATAATGATGGAAACTTGCGAACATGTTGTTATGTTAATCACGGACCATAATATACCCAATTTGTGTCCACGCTAGACTAAAAAATATCTTTTTGGGAGTTTAAGTGTCGATTTTATTTAAAGCCCCGGTATGAAATCTTGATGGGTGGTGAAATCGAGCGCCAACAAAAAGCGCTACGTTAAATGCCATAATAATATATTTATACACTTGGCGTCACAAAAATCGCACCTTTTAAAAAAGCAACTTTAGAATACTTTTACTCAAATTTTGTCAATAGTAAGGGTATGATTGTAGGATATCATTGGAAAGGTAATTGAATTGCTTATTAGAAATTAAAAACATGTGTATGTGTTTTAAATCTTTTAATAAAAAAAAACATAAATAATGACTAAGTTACAAAAAATAAAATTTAAAACATTTAAAAAATTACAAATAAGTCCTTAAAATCTAGTGCTTCCGCCCCTTGCTTTGATCACAGCTTCCATCCGACCCTTCATGGACCTCACGAGGGTCTCCACTCTCTCTTGGGGTATGTTCTCCCATTCTTCCGTCACGGCATCCTGGAGCTCTTGGAGAGTGGTGGGAGCAGGATCTCGTGCTCGTACGTGCCTCTTTACATCGTCCCAGAGATGCTCAATCGGGTTCAGGTCTGGGCTTCGTGCTGGCCACTGCATAACAGGGATCTCAACCCTTTCCAAGTAGTCCCGCACAGTAAACGCAGTGTGGCAACGGGCGTTATCGTGCATTAACATGAACCCATCGCCAACAAAACCGGCATACGGGACCACATGGTCTTGTAAGATCTCCGTTATGTACCGCCCAGCATTCAGCGACCCTTGCCCACGACCATCGCCAGTCCGAGAGACGCACACAAGCTCCGTTTTCCCTTCGACGGATATACCACCCCAGAACATACAGGAACCACCTCCGTATGCGACGGATTCTTCTATACAAGCCTGGGCAAAACGCTCTCCTCTTCTTCGGTATACTCTTCTGCGTCTGTCGTTGCAGAAAAGACATACTCGTGTCTCATCGGTGAAGAGAACGGCCCTCCACTGGTCAAGCGTCCAGTTGACATGCTCCTGAGCAAATTGCAACCGCTCTCTTCGATGCTGCACGGTCAGTTTTGAGCCCTTAGCAGGTCTGTGAGCTCTCAATTCCTTTTCTTTCAATCTTCTTCTAATCGTAGAGACACTAACAGACGTTCTGCGAACTGATTGGAGCTCTTGTTGCACCTCAACAGCATTGCTGAAGCGGTGGCGCAACGACGTCGACACAATGAAGCGGTCGTCTCTTTCTGATGTGCAGCGTTTTCTTCCGGATCCACGTCTTCGGGTATAGCCACCAGTCTCACGGAATCGTTGGTATACTCGTCGAACTGAGAATCGGCTGAGGTTCAACTGTCGAGCAACGTCAACCTGTCGCAGTCCTGATTGCAATAGCGCAATGATTTTAGCTGCTCCATCACAGGTTGTATCCATCTTCAGGTATTGTTCTTTTGCGTATGTTGTTCCGGTGTGTTCACTCTAAAGTCTGAGTAGCGACTGACCCATTTTTTAGCTGGAAATGACCTTTTATACCCTTTTAAGGTAGCTCAACTAGCGCTCGCTAAAGTGGCAATTTTTTCCAACATTTTGTTGATTGGTCCCTGGTTAGAAATGGTAATTGGTTTTTAATGAAACAGGTTATTAATGTAAAGGTATTGAAGTGCACTTTAAAATGATATATTTTTTTCACATGTGGTATTTATGTGCTAGATTCTAGGAGCGATTTACTGAAAAAAACATAAAGGTGCGATTTTTGTGACGCCGAGTGTATTAGCTGGTGCCCGCGACTTCGTCCGCGCGGAATTCGGTTTTATCACGCACCCCTATTTTACCCCTCAGAAAAGTAGCCTAAGTTGCTACTTGTTATATCAGCTATCTGCCAGTAAAAATCCCGTCAAAGTCGGTCCACCCATTTCAGAGATTAGCCGAAACAAACAGACAGACAAACCAACAACAATTAAAAAAAATGTTGGTTTGGTATATGTACCGTGTATACATCCATATGCACTTAGTAAAAAGCGGTTATTTTAATATTACAAACAGACACTCCAATTTTATTTATTTGTATAGATATTGTCTGTAAGGATCGCTTTATAGCGATAAGACCGCCCATTGCTTCACTTTGTTGTACATAATTACTGATTGTTTGTTATTTTAATTTGGTGACCAATAAAGTGTCGTATATAATGTCACCGAAATTAAATAGCATACTCCAGTCAACCGTCGGAACTAACATTTTTTATTAAATTCATCAAAACAAAACAAAAGATGAATATGGAATATTTTATCAAAACTCTTTATCGTTCGAAAGAGTTGGCTCATACCTCTTTCGCACACCGACCTTAAACGAACATCATTGTAGGAATCGTTTTTATGAAAACCTATTTCAGGATTTCCCGCGAATCGCGTTTTGCACGTACGTTCATTTCGATTCAATTAACGATAAGATCTACTTTTGATTGCTTTCTTTGAATCCGATAGATTCACCTGATTTAAAAGCCAAGGCCTTATGAATTTCTTGGTTTTGCTTAAATTAATTAAGGCTCCAAACTTGCCGCGAAAGTCACTATAATCCAGATAGGTATTAGGGTTAGACCTATATATGACGCCTGGAACCTGGGCTTTTGCATACTTTTGTCCCTTTTGTTACTCAGAAATGTCATTCGTTAGAACAGGAAACAAAGGACCCGTCGATGTCATCGAGTTCTCAAGCAGCATTTATTGTTCGTCCGGCAACGGGTACTCACATGAAACCTTATATACCTATTTGTATATAAGGTACATGTACATACATATCTGCTGTTAAGTATGTTCGTGTTCTGGTCTTATCAGTGTACTGACAGTAAATATTATATGACGTTCCGTCCAAGCTTCTACAGGTGTTTCTTTGGGTTGGAAATATCATCAAAATATTTTATTATACTTAAATACAAAAAGATCCTTCAGAACGACCAACAAACACTGCAAGTGCCTTATTGAGAACATAGTGACCTAGTGGTACAGAACCCGAGATTCATTCCGGAGGACGCGAGTTTAAATCCAGACGTGAATCAAAGAGATTTTATGCGTGTTCCCAAAAAGGTGAAAGAAGACATTTTCATGGCATTTTCTGCATTTTCTAGAAGAGATTCAAAACATCAGTCCTCAATCCTCAAAATAAGCCTCTCTGAGGCGCACTTTACACGTAAGTAAAACTAGAAGTGGACCTTAATTGCGGGCAAGGATTACGTCCGTTTGAAAACATGAACGTATTTCAAGAATAAATGTTCCTTAAAGAGCCCGATGGACCCGGTGGCAATAAATTCTGTAGCCCGATCTCGTAATATCGGACATGTTTTATGAATAATTTGGTCCTTACGTTTGAATAAATTTGGAAAATACAATAGGATATGGAAAATCTCCAACAAAAGGAGTCAGTAAAAATCCTAGGTTTTTTCTGAAGGGATTTGTGTTTCGGAATAAAATATAGAATATTTTATTGACACTCTCATACGGGTATTGTGTGGAACAGATTGTTTTGACTTCCAACCCGTTACATAATTTTGACTATAGTAGATGCTACAGACAGTAGGACTTATATAGACTTAGTCCGCGGAAATACTTCCACCATACCTATTAAAAGCATTAATGCATTACTGTTTTCCGTTTAAATCACAAACGCAGAAGACAACACGTCCTAATTAAAATTACGGGTGCAAAAAGATGCAACTTGGGTCTTCCCATACCTAAGTAAGGCGAGGACCGAGGTCATAATGCTGGTATTACGAGTAGAGGTAGAGGTTTTTCTTCACTCCACATTTTATGGTTTTATGTTAAGTTGATATGACGTATTAAATAGATGATTTATCGGGCTGGTGGATGTATTTTTTATGTTTTATGTGTTAAGTGAGGGATCGGGATTATCTTTCATTAATGCTATTAAAATCATGATACCCTTATTGAAAGATTCCCACAATACCGATCATTCAAGAGTGGGATCAAATAATCTTTTATCAAGATATAATACTTCATTTCCTTTGAGTGAGGAATTGACTCAGAAGGCAAGAGGACAGGAAGGAAAGCAAATGTACAAGGAAACTTGACAAGGCAGGTAACATTCATACATTTTGTATAGAAAAAGATATTTTATGGAAGATAAAGAAAAATAATTTCGTTTTATGATAAAAATTCATAAGACTATTTAATACAAAAACTTTACCGTGTCAGTTTACGAATTATGTTTCCAAGAAATACCCAGAAGTTCAAAAAGAATAAATAAATAATAATATAAATAAAAGAATAAATGTAATCTCATGTTTTTGTTGGACATTAATTTCACACTGCGCGATCTATTACCAGCCAACTGATAAACTACTTATATATTTTGATTGTAAATACACACATATAATGCATATCAACACCCAGATACAGAACAAACATCTATATTCATCAAACAAATATTTGTGCTGGGCGGGAATCAAACCCACGCCCTACAGCGCAAAAGGCAGGGTACCAACTGAACTATGAGGCCAGTTTATTGAAAGGATTCAATGTAAAATATTGAAAATTCTTAACAAAATACCTTTAGATTCTGCAATAAATGTTCAGTAAGCCGTGAAAGCTCTCAAGAGGAAACTATTATTTAATATCATGCCTCACGAAAGTAAGCCATTTATTACAACAAAAAAACCACGCCACTTTAATGCAAAAAAAATGTTATGATGTTTAATTTCTTTCTCTTTCCCAGGAAATCTCTGAGAAATCGCTCAGCAGAAATAACATCCATCTATTTCTTTTACTCAAATATTCTTGCTTAACGTACAAATATAAAGAAAAGTAATCTTTAGCTGAACCAGATGTGATATTGCATTTCATTTTAAATTGTATCCGCAATAAAATAAAATTGCTACGAATATATTTTTAGGCTCTAATTGTCTGCCTGTAACAAGCAATACGACAAAGGTTCTCCACTACTCAAATAGAATAGAATAGAATAAATATTTATAAAAAAAAGTTCAAAAACACTTCATATAATTCAAGCAAATTGATAAAAAGTTGATTGTTTCTTCTGATTCATGTCGTGGTTTACAATAGAACAAGACCCACGACAGTTCGTATACGGCCGTAACTGTGTCATGTACCTGTAATTGCAATTGCAAGCAAATAAATTACTGGTTGGCGGCAGAAATGGGTAAGGTGGCAGTACTTCCCCGGGCGAAGTTGGCATATATTCTTGTGTTATTTAAATGAAAAAAAAAAAACGATCTGGCATTTAAATTATCTGGCTCAGTTTTTAATTTCTAATAACGAATACCGCTAATTACACTAAATTCAGACTCGTTATTGATTCATGTAGATGATGGAATTTATTGGTGTAATAAGCAATAAAGTGTTTATCTATCTTACAATATTACTTTATAATAATATAATATACTATATACTTTAACAAACTAGTCTATCAAACGGTTACTTGCATTAGACTTACTTATTTACGGGACGATTACGTAACGCGCTCGCAACGGATACACTTGGGCGTAGCACGCAAGTTTTTGCCTCGTAAACGAAAATATTTGTTTACCTTAAACAAACCTACATGCAACATAAATTTCAGAAGCAGAAATAAGCTAATGTTTTTATTATATTTCATATTTTTATATCCATTGCTTGTTATACGTAATTATACAAAATATCATATTCAATGTATGCGCGATGTAGCACAGCATAGTGTAAATGACTCAAATAAAAAGAAATCTATTTTTTTCACCTGGCCACCTCGTGCTTCTCTACATAATATAAAATAAAGTCGCTCCTGCTCTCTGTACGCTTATCTTAAAATTCAGTTTTCAGCAATAGATAGAGTGATTCACGAAGAAGGTTTATACGTAAAGTTGTATATTGTTTTTCATAAATTTGTTGAAATATGACGATAATTGTTCATGATGTCGGAAGACTCTAACCAACTGGGAGCTTTACTGGCGTACACTGGCGTAACCCAATAGAGTTGTTATTAAATTATATTAGACCATCGTCTTCTTTTTAGGCGTATAATGTTCTGCTACCTGTGCGAAGCTCGGGCGGTTAGCTAGTATCTAATAAAAGCCAGCCCGTGTGAGCTTAGTGGAAAACTTTTTGGCCAATATTTTCGTCCACATTCAAAGGCTTCCAAGACTTGCTAGACAATCACTATAGACGGGCATCACAAAGCGTCAAAGTGCTCATAAACTACACTAATGGACATCCATTCCAGCGATGACCGTTCCGAGCGGTTCTCTACCTAATTGGTCTTTTAAAACCGCAAGCATTCAACCAATGGACAGCTAGAGACTCAAAACTACGAAGCGATTAGTTACAAGGTGCCGGCGGACAAGGCAAGGTAGAATATATAAAATACAATTACAATAATAATAATTATTGGTTTGACTGGCCTCACAGCTCAGTTGGTAGTTCCAGCCTTCTGCGATGTAGATCGTAGGTTCGATTCACACCCAGGATAAACATTTGTGTGAGAAACATAGATGTTTGTTCTATGTCTGGGTGTTAATATGTATAATATGTATGTATTTACAAAAAAAAGTATATAAGTATTGTACCAGTTGTCTGGTTCCCATGACACAAGCTGTGCTTAGCTTACTTTGGGGCTAGATGGCGCTGTGTGAAATGTCCATCATTATTAATTTATTATTTATATTATTCACATTGTTTTGGTAGCAGTAGGGCTATCCTTTTAAACCATCGCGCTACCATCTGAACAGAGCCTAATAAGATAGTAGTGCCATTACGTCGCTTTTTCTTCTAATGGCCCGAAATAAAATGCTTGGCTAATCGTACGGAAATTCTAACTTTTTTTTTTTTTTTTTTGATTTCGAATATAATTACGTAATTTTCGATATGATGATATTCACATATTTTTATGACTTTGATTATTGATTTCCTTAATTAGGTGTAAAAACAATTTTGCTTCTCATATGAAAAAATTTTTGGGGATAAAATAATAAAAAAAAAAAACAAAAAAAGCGTATTATGAATCTAGATGAATAATTAAAGTGTCTACTGTGCTATAATATATTATAAAATATTGTTTTCTGAAAATTTAGTTTAATGGAAAACTTTTGATAATCCTTCTTTAGCACTAGTACTGGCTCTATTGCTTCACTTGTAAAGTTAAGAATTTTCACTTATTATAAATATAATTTTATTATAAATTTACAAATTGTTCAACATTAAATTAGTCAGTAAGAAATTGAAAATCAACGAATGATTAATTATTGATTCTTTTTTAGTATCTACCATAACCAAATGTCGGCACGTTGAAGCTTTGCAAACTGGTTTACGTAAGACGTATGAACCGGGAGAAATAAAAGCCGCGCCCATTTCATCGCGAAGCACTTTCTTGAAGTTTACTTAAAACTACACCACACTTCTAAAAGTTCGGGGAAGTTTTAGTTTCGCCAAGAAGCGAATTTCAATATAAAAACCTTCTATTTAAAATTGGGGGCTGCCACTCGATACCGCAGCATTACTTGTAAAGTTTTACAACGCGCTCCACGATTGCTTTATTTTAAATATTCCGTTCCGTATGAAATAATCTTATTTTAACTATGTTTAAGTTCTCACGAAATTCAAAATCTTTCAAATTCATATAAATTTATACACAACACATTTTTTTTTTTATAAATTCATACTTCGTATAAAAGTATTTGTTAATAAATCAAAGAAAAGAATTAGAAGAAAAGAAACGGCTACTAAAAATCTAATAAAAACATACGATCAAAGAACATAAATATTTAAAATTCAAACACAAATCACAGATAATATTTATTTTTCAAATATGGATCAGTATCCGATTTTTTATAATTCATAACTACTTCGAATTGAAATAGAAATATTTATTAGTAAATCAAACAAAAGATATAGAACAAAAAGTTCGAGTACAAGAAACATAAAAAAAAGAAAAAAGCTGTCATAGAACACTTTTAAAATTCGAACACAAATCACAGACACGATTTTTTTTTTTAAATATAGAACAGTATGCGAAAGAGGTCATACCTGGTTGTCGGCGGGGAGCGTGGAGCGAGGCGCGTCGTCGAATGCCGTGCGGCGGACCGCTCAGCCCGACGAACACTTTCGGTACCTTGCCCGGTTCTGTACCCTTGCAGTTGCAAAGGGTAGATTGATCGCGACTACTCTGTACAACCATTCGTATTCTAATACAATACTTATGAAAGCAAACGTATTACACGATTTGTACTACATGATTGTCGGTTTATTATTTCGATGGTTACTGATCTTCAACTGGTTTGATAATAACTAACGTTGCGACTAGGAAAATTTTTTTTTATTTCTATTTATAATAATTTGACAGTTTCTTGTATGGATTTCATTTGTGTAAAATTTAAGACTTTGATTTAGTATTTTTGACGTGTTTTGGTGGCAATGGTTTGGTGGTTTTGGAAATGTTCGTATGTGGCATGATTATTATCTATATATTATTATTGTAATAATAATCTGCAGAGCTTAAAGAACTAATACAAACTATCGTGCTTTTGGAAATATAATTATTTTTCTCAGCAAAACGACTTTATCGTCACGTAAATGTCATATTTTTTTTTATTTTTTTTATATATAAACCAAGCTACTGAACAGCATTTTTTTTCCTAAATCGGTTTATCAATGACGAAGATATTATGAGGTAACGAACATAAAAAAAATTCAAATGAATTGATAACCTCCTCCTTTTGAAGTCGGTTGAAAATACGCCATTCACCTAACATGATGTAGCTGTAGATTGTTATGTTTCCCGTGCCGCTGTTGCGTGCGGAACGTATCAACACCAGCTTGTACTTAGTTGTACGGAACATAACAATAATTATTTTTGTTCTAATTCTAGATTTTTCCATATAATATTGACGTTTCAGTGGTGTTAGGAGCAGTAGAACTTATGCCAAGACCGTCCGGGGAAGTACTGTCACTACCACTCACCTCGTATTGCTTGCAGAGGTTACCACTTAAAACGAGGTGGGCCCACTGCTCGTTCCTTAACTATAACACATACAAAATGTGTAGTAAATAGAAAAGCGGGTGGGACTTTCAATCAAAAGATTTGGATCTCAGCAGACGAGACAGCGATTTCTTGAGCTCGAGAAAATGATGTGTACTGAAGTAATGACTGAGGTACAGGATAAAATAGGGTGGAAACTGTTAAGTTAAATTCGATTTCATTATGTAATATTCCAGAATTGAAAACCAAACATCGACAACCGTTTTAAAATATTAAAGTCACAATTCCGTAGTTTCCGTTCTAAAATACACCCCGACAGTATAAAAACAATTTCCATACTAATTTCAATACATACATAGATAGATAACACTTTATTGATATATATGGACACTATACATGGAAATTTCGTAAAGATCAATATTTATGCTAAGTTAATACAATGGGTGGCCTTATCACTAATAACGATTTCTTCCAGGCAACCTATGGATGGACCAGATATGTAATAATAATAGAACGGGTTGTTCGTATAATATATTATACATATATATAAATATCAAATGTCTTGGAAACGTTTCTGCGCTTAAACCGAAAATAGTAGATATGTTTTATGTAAGTTATTAAATCAAACACACAATTTGTTCATAACACAATGTCCAGTAATATTTACTATTCTATTCGAGTCACTGGTTCTCGCAAACTAGTGTGGTGAAAGGATTTTAAATGCGCCTAAATGAGGCTCCTTTCGTGCACTTGACACATGTCTTCGAATTTTTAGTTCCGGAACATGTGGTTTCCTCACGATGTTTTCCTTCACCTTTCTTAGAACATAAATAATTAAAAATAAATCTTGCAAGCGAAAATCTCATAGGTACACGTCGGGATTTGAATAAGTGACCTCCGGATTGAAACTCGGGGTCAATACCACTAGCCACCGCACTATCAAAAAAAGATTACTATGAAACGATGATATGAAAGACAAGATTTCCCTTCTTGTCTGTTAAGGTGGTGGGGTGGGCGTAGGTGATAGACAAGATATTCATTTTTTCCCATTGACGTTCTAATTGTTATATTTCGTTTTTGAATGAATAGGCACAAGTTCAAAAGTCGGAATAATTCTAATGAATTTGACCCTTTAGTAAATGAAAGGGTGAATACGAATTGAAATACGTCGCCTGTTGATTTTGATTAATTCCCTAAGTCTGCGGTTTTCTTTCATGTTTTCGTAATTGCGACGCTTTTCCTCTTTTCCGGTTCGAAGCGCTGGTAACGTAGAGATTTTCTAAGGAGATTTGTGTAATTAATACGTAAATTAGACGTAGGACTTGTTTAATTGAATTAATTAGTAGGGTGGAATCAAGTCTATTTTAATGTTAGCGTGTATTAATTCCTATTACATTCATTTCTATTGATAAATTTATTCGACGCATTACATATCTCACGTTAATGAAGAGCGCTATACAATTTAATAAATACTTGCATTCATAAACTAAAAATGCTAATACGAATATATATTCTATTTATTGTGAATGTTTGCAAAATATAATACCTCCTGAGTGCTTGGTGACACGCAAAAAGGGCCCATTGGTGGCCTAGTTGCGGAAACCAGCTCGCGCTACAAGTAATATATATGAGTGCTTGGTGGTCTAATGGTCGTGCACCTATGAGTTTTTCGATTGAAAGTTTAATATGTGCTATATCACGTTCTCAAAACGGTGAAGGAAAACATCGCGAGGACACCGACATGTCCTAGAACTAAAAATTCAAAGACTGTCAAGTGCACGAAAGGAGTCTCTTTGAGCCGCACTTAAAATCCTTTCACCACACTGGTTCCAGAGAACCAGTGACTTGAATAGAAGAAGAATACCTCCTTTACCAATCTGACTAATTTATTATCATGCGCCACAAATGTTTACACCGTTATGTAATGAATATATTGGCTATATAGAACGTGATTATAGAAATGATTTGGGGAAGCACCATGTATATCGCAGCTACATGCTGTACTGCACTAGAATTGATGTGTTTTCGTTGGAAGTGTGAATTTCAGGCACTAGAGACTTCATAATTATTCCTATTGTATTAGAGACTTGTCGCTTTCCACATCGAGCATGGGAAAACAATTTTATATGGACGGGATTTTAGTATTAATTTCTCACATTCAGAAAAAGATCATAAATAGAATTTATATGTGGAATCATTTAGTTTTTCAAAGTCAAAATAATTAAGAAAAATTTCCTATTCTGGGTGTAAATATGTTCTTCAAATTTTCAATAATGATTATGTTCAAATTTTGACCATATGGGCGAATACTAGTACCATTTAAATATCCCTGGTTAAATATAAACCTATATACTTCACCTTAATTTATATCATTCAATTATTAAATATCTATACATATGCGTTAAAGAATAAATTCCGGTCACGCCATAACAATATAATTACAAGTAATGGTAATGAGGGAATACGTTTTCGGTAATTGGTCGTTATGTCTTTTTACACCTTTACCTCGGAGTTATTGGTTTAGTAGTGATGTGCCTGTCGACAAAGTTATCGACAGTCGATAAACTTAACAGTCATATAAAATCACTTAAAAAACCAAGTGGCCCTGACTCCGAGTTTCAGAGGTTCGAATCCCGAAGTGGACCAATGAGTATTATCGCTTGAAAATTTTACGTGCGCAATTCCACGTCCTCAAAACGGTGAAGGAAAACATCGTGAGTAAAGCTACATTTCCTACAACCAAAAATTCGAAGACATGTGTCAAAGGTTACGCGGTTGAAGATGCAGTTGGTTCCACTATCCTACTAATATTGTAAACGTGAAAGCTTGTGAGGATGTATGGATGTTTGTTACTCGTTCATGCTCAACCGGCTGAATTGATTTGGATGAAATTTGGTACCAAGATAGCTTATATCCTGGATTAATACGTAGACTACTTTGATCCTGGAAAAGTGCAGTGTTCCCGTGGGATTACTTATTCACCGCTGGGCGCAGTTAGTTGTTCATGAATGAAAAAGCGAAAATGTTTAACAATTTTGGGTTCAAACTATTCTGATATCTTATAATTAATTGTGTCCTAGTTGAGAATAACGTTTCAAATAAAATTTGGTACGTGATCAATCTTACATACAGAAAACTGAAAAGATTTTCAATTATTAATTCTACTTTATTAATGGGCCTTTTGAAGCTTCACACTTTTCAGCTAAAAAAGAAATGACTTTTCAATATCAAAGGCGCTAAGAATTGGATTTAATAGTGGTTGTATACCTACATAATATTATAAAAGCGACATTTTTTTTTTTTTTAGTAAATATCATATCTCTGCAAAAAAAACCTAGATCCTTTGTTCCAAAGAAACACATACCACTAAAACCGCATTATTTACAAATCGTAGGCCTGAGAGTGACATATATCTGTTTTCTATGTTTTGAGGTCAGACGTGATCACTACGGTCATTCATCTCGCGTAAGCATGAGCTGACCTAGACATTCTACATAATCACCGTTTAAAATATGTCTTCAGACACGTTTTTACTTCTATAACTCATAGAAAGAAAGAAATAAAGAAAATTAACGATGTCTGTAGGAAGCGCATTTCGTGAATTTGAGACATAAAAAAAAATATTTTGTTCTAGAATATACGGTTTCTCACGATGTTTTCCATCATCGTTTTAAGAACGAAGTGTGGACACATATAAACTGAAAAACTAAATCGTGCACGTCAGATTTCGTACCAGTGACCACTGGATTGAAACCTGTACTACTGGGTCAACACGCCCAAATCAAATTTCAGTTAAGTATAGTACTTAACTGAAATTTGAGATACTTTACTGAAATTTGAGGGCGTGTTGACCCAGTAGTACCCAATATATAACAAGTGACACTTGTTATATATTGGATTAATCGATTACTCTTTGCAACAAGACTATTATATATATAATAGGCAATAAAAAATGAGACGAAGATATCATTATTTTGTAAAAAACATATTTCGTGTAAAAATTGCTTCAATTCTATTAATGTATACTTGGAAGACTGAAATTTAGGAGGATTAAGGATTAAATTTACATAATGTTTCCACAATATAGTATATTTACTTAGCCTAACTGGAATTTCAATAATGTGTAATACATTGTTAACATTGTATTTATATACCAACTTGAGTATAGTCCCATAAAAACACGTAAACCCATAAAAATTTACTTTCTTCGTAAGTAATTCCATAAAAATTTCCATTGCCTGAAAAAGGCAACTAAGTTAGCACAAGAGTATAATATAAGATCTAATTGTACAGTTCTATGGAAAATAAATGTTGTATATTATAAACCTGTGTGCCTGAACTGTATTGACCTATTAGACGACCTGTAACGACCTGGACTGGCCTCGCAGCTCAGTTAGTTAGTAACTCTGCCTTCTGAGCTACAGGTCGTTGGTTCGATTACCATCCATGACAAATATTTGTATGACGAATATAGATGTTTGTTCTGTGTCTGGGTGTCAGTATGTATTATATGTATGTATCTACAAAAAAAAAATAAGTATTATATCAGTTGTCTGGTTCTCATGACACAAGCTATACTTAGCTTACTTTGAGGCCGGATTGCGCTGTGTGAAATGCCCAACAATCTTTATTTTTTTTTTTAATAAAAATCATATCAGTGGGTCAATGGTCGAGGTGCATCGATTTGTCGCATCCGTTCAAACGTTACTCGTATCGATGTGAAATTATATAAGTATTTAATTGAACTTTCAAGTCAATGTTCTAGAATTGCAAATTTAATTGAGTTCATTAGCCGGCCTTTGTTGTTCTTTTGCATAACTGGGTCACACGTTTTATAGGTAGGTATATTAAGCTTTACGATTTAATGGTCAATGGCCTGGTAATTACACTAACATTCGAAATGTGAAAGAATAAATAAATACTCGTGACGCCATCTAGCTCATCTAGACACTTGGCGCAAGTAGTTAGTAGTTAGAACTAAAATAACACACCGTTTACTTCTATCCTGGTACTGTTTTAATCAGAAGCGAACAAAGAGAGTGAGAAATTGATTCAACGACTAATATTTGGGGGGCCTTAGTGCTCGCGTCCGTAAGTCCCTTTGAATCCCTAAACGTGTCCCCGGGTGGTGCGAAAGGAGCAACCCAAAGAAGCAGTAGAACTTGTGCCAAGTTCGCTCGGAGTAGTACTGCCACCACACTGGTAATCTGCCGCCAAACAGTGATGCACTCGTATTACTGTGTTCCGGTGGAAGGGAGTGGATGCCGATGAAATTGCAGGCGCATGAGACGTAACATCCCCGTCTCGGGGTGATGGACGCAACGCAATGCGACTTGAGTTATCTCGTACTTTGGTGGAGAGAACTCGAGTCGTATTGTTGTTGTCTATGGGCGGCGGTTACCAGGTGGGCCGTCAGCTCATTCTGTCACTAATATGACATAAAAAGAACATCGATACTTTCGTAACAGCCCGTCCAAACCTATTCTAATTTGAGCATTCCTCGAAAAGGTTTTATGTGATGTGGAAATTTCGAGACTAAAGGAAAAGACTACATATGTCAATTAACGCAATAGAGAAAATTTGCATTTGTTGTATGAAATGGTAATTGCGAACCCTTTTTTCACCTTTATGTGACAGAGTTGGGCCGTTGGGCCATTACGAGTATGTAAGTCGAAAATTACTAAAGGATTGGATAGAATGGATCTTTTTATGCTTATTCTTTAATATGGAATCCTCATGTGTCTTTAGGCTGTTATTCCTGAGTTGGACTTCTTCTTTTACAACAACATTATATTCGCTAAAACTGAGCCCAATTCGTGGTTGAATAAATCTCCAACACTTCTGTAACATTTACCACAAACATAAATTCCCCGTTCGGAATCCATTCACAAAAGTTGGCGGCTGAATAAATAACGAACTATTAACATGTAGTTGTGTGGATTTAGCAGTAGACAACTGGACACTACACTGTTCCCGTGGGTTTGGCTGCTCGCCAGCAATTTGCCGGCCGAACGCCAACTCTATAATTCTCTTTCACAGCTGGTTTACTGGAAATTAATTGAAGGCTCAATAAAAAAAACAACATTTTGGTTTTGTCCTTCCTAAGTTTCTGAGCACGTTTTTCCACCTTTTTTAATTTCAGTTAAAATCATTATACTTGTTAATATTAAAAGAAAGTCCTTTTGTAGCGCCCTTTTATTTTTCACGTTACAAACAACGAAGTGAAAAGGAATTCGTTTGTCAACGCCATTTTTTTCTCACAAATCCGTTAACGCTTTAACGCTACGCTAATTTTATTTAACGCGTAAACTAAACTGTTTCACTAAAGAAATCTCGAGCAGTAACAATTCTTATATCAAGGAAATAAACCAGCTAGTCCAAAAATGTTACGTAAATTATCTAGCGTTAGCCTGTGGCTGCACCCGCGTGGTATAAACTGTATGTTATTCAGCTTTTGATGACAATGTTTTTATTTATTGATAATTATATGTAATATATAATTATTTGTAATTTTAATTTAATTTTATTTAATTTAATTTGATTTGATTTTATTTAATTTGATTTAATCTATGGACATTTTAATTGACGTGTATTGATTTGTTTGAAATAAATGATTATTATTATTATTATAATTACCTATTATCAAAATCAGTTCCATAGTTTTGGAATGAAAGTGTGACAGACATCCAAACAAACTTTCGCATATATATTACGGTCCGTTGGAACAGTTCAACTATTTTAAACGCAAAAGGTTTATTTACACAGTACTAGCCTTCAACTCTGCAAAAAACTAGCTGAAAGGCAGTACATGCGGTCGCGACTAGCACTGGAAATAGGTCATTTAATCAACAAATGAGACTGCTTGATTGCATAATTAGTAACTGACATTGCTTGACTCATCCTTCTTAGATGAATACGTGCTATAATTGTACCTATAATGTTAGATTTCAAAATATCACAAGCGGTATAAAAATTTCATTAGCTGGCAATACTGCAATATAATATAATAATAATACATTTATTGTATGGTACCGCTTATTTTGCTATAAACAATATTATCGTGCAAGCGTAACTAATTAAAACTGCAAATCGTCAGGTAATTAGAAGCTTCCGTCCGGTTCCCATGATGCATGCAAGCTATGCTTAGCTTACTTTGGGGCTAGATGGCGTTGTGTGAAATGTCCACCAATATTTACTTATATTATGTAAGATGGCACGGAAACATTCACATGCCCTGATTCGATAATCGCGTGAATAAGCTGCTAGGCTTAAAACGTGGTTTTGAAACCTACCTTACTTTTAGAATTACATCGAAATAAAATATACCTATCCCGTAACGGACATTATTCATGTTCGAAGTACCAGATTATTTTTTATATCCTGTAAATAAGTAAGTATATCCTAGTCATTAATAAGGATGATCCTCACTTTACGGAAAGAAGTCCGCTTAATTCTGCATAATCCGTTACCATTACTTACTACTTTTAAGTACAAATATAACGAGGGCATGTAAACATATTATATCTAAATTCGCATGTCATTAACGAATATTTGAATAAAATGATCATAAAATGATGATGCATATTAGAAAAAAGCTTTTATGAACCTAGAATTTTAACTCTTTCAGTTTTTGTCACTTGTGTCAGTTTTTTTAATAGTTCATTGCAGTTAATTTAAATATTTATATTATTTATTATTAACATTTTAATCTTCTTACTAATTGAATGAAATATAAAATGTCATTGGAATTGCAATCATTAGTCACTCAATTCGATAAATAAATTTGTAGAGAAGATTGCATTATACAGGGTTACAGGAAAAGTCGTGCTAGATCCGTTAAGGGCGTGGAGTACCCATCATTTCTGACTTATTTCACTATGAAACACCCTACCCTAAACTTAACCCTTTTCGAGATATTCGACTTTTAATTTTTTATTGAATATTGCCGATTTTTAGGCTACGAAATTTATTTTTGTTTATTTTGTGTATCTTATTATTATTATTATTGCATTTTTACATGTGTAATAAGATGCTTTAGGACATCAATCATTAAAATAGTGCATAAGTTAATTGAATAGACCGTAGTAGACAAGTGAAAGTAAAAAAATAAAAAATATATTAGCAAGCTTATTTTTCTCTAAGGGATATCTAAAAAAAATATTATGACACTTGTTCGGCAGATATTTTTTAAAATATCTACGTTTCATCAGCTATCTAACGAGGTCTAACAATCTAGGGTTTGTATTACATTTCGTGGAAAAAAGTAGTTGGGACGCTCCAGGTAGCAGTTCTAACGGTCCCGCGCCTATTTTCCTTCAAGTTAAGACGCACCGAGAGAGCGAGACAAGTGACGATTTATGTAGGTGCGAATGAAAGAAAAAGTGTAGAGACCGGTTAGAGCTGGGAATACAACAGGGGGTATTGTTTTGGTTGTCAGTCTGCTTTTGTGCTTCGTACATAGTAGATGTGATATCGTTTTGCTCTTTTTCTCGACTTGGCTGTGATTCTGGATTATTTCTTCTGATTTGTGACTACTGTGCTTGTTAACCGGACTCTGATTTGTACCTGTGATACGGAAGTGTTGAAGATGACGTCCTACACACCTGAGGAATATGCTGATATGCTTATTTGTTACGGATACTGCGATTGTGTGTCTGCGCAAGCTCGTAACGAATACATAACTCGCTACCCCGGTCGTCGAGTGCCGGATGTGGCCTGTTTTGACAGAGTTTATCGAAGACTTAAAGAAACTGGCTCTGTTTTGAGACGAAATACAGACATGGGAAGACCACGAATTGACGACGAAGAACAGGACAATGAGATAGTGCAACGCTTTCGAGCGGATCCGACTACTTCCACTAATATTGTTGCCCGTGATCTGGGACTTTCGCAATGGAGAGTGTGGTTTACAGTGCATACTGCTGGCCTATACCCGTACCATTACACGCCGGTACACGTTATTGAAGAAGGAGACCCCGCGAGAAGATTGGACTTTTGCAGATTTATGCTAAATGCTGACGTAGAAGACCCAGATTTTCTAAGAAATATCTTGTGGACGGATGAGTCCAAATTTGATAAAGATGGCATAACCAACTATCACAACGTCCATTACTGGGCCCCAAAAGAACTAAGGAATCCCAATAGGAAAAGAGTGAAAGGGTCCCAACGAAGATTCAGCGTGAATGTGTGGATGGGCATTATCTCTAATCATTTGATTGGACCTTACTTTCTCCCGGATAATCTAAATGGGGAAAGCTACGAAAATTTCCTGAGAGCAGACTTGAGTGATTTGCTGGATGATCTGCCACTCAACCTGATCAGGGACATGTGGTTCCAACACGATGGCTGCCCTGCCCATTTCAGGAGAAGTGTCAGAGACTGGCTGGACACAAATTATCCAAACAAATGGATAGGACGAGGTGGGCCGTTGCCATGGCCAGCAAGAAGTCCGGACCTAACCCCCATGGATTTTCATGTATGGGGGTGCATGAAAAGTCTTGTGTACAGCGAGCCGAATCCAGTTTTGTCTGTGGAAGACTTAAGAGAAAGGATTGTGGATGCAGCAAATAAAATGAGGACCACGTTGACCACTGGAGTAGTGAAGACTGGTCTCCGTAGAAGGATGCGACAATGTTTCAGAAATAGAGGCGGCCATGTTGAACATGAACTGTAGAATAAGAAAAAGTTGTGTGAAAACCTTTAATAAATGACATTTCATGCATACCTAATGTTTTATTTTACTTTTTAGGGCTAAGTATAAATTTTCTTCTCCACTGTCGCCTATGAAACTAATTTTTTTCCAATGCATTTGAATAAAACCCTAGATTATTATACCTCGTTAGATAGCTGATGAAACGTAGATATTTTAAAAAATATCTGCCGAACAAGTGTCATAATATTTTTTTTAGATATCCCTTAGAGAAAAATAAGCTTGCTAATATATTTTTTATTTTTTTACTTTCACTTGTCTACTACGGTCTATTCAATTAACTTATGCACTATTTTAATGATTGATGTCCTAAAGCATCTTATTACACATGTAAAAATGCAATAATAATAATAATAAGATACACAAAATAAACAAAAATAAATTTCGTAGCCTAAAAATCGGCAATATTCAATAAAAAATTAAAAGTCGAATATCTCGAAAAGGGTTAAGTTTAGGGTAGGGTGTTTCATAGTGAAATAAGTCAGAAATGATGGGTACTCCACGCCCTTAACGGATCTAGCACGACTTTTCCTGTAACCCTGTATATCACCCTGAGAGAGTAGTGGCCTTATGGTACAGATCCCAAGTTTCAATTCTAAGGTTCAAATCCAGGTGCACCTACCAATATTTGTGTAGAAAATTTTAACATAGCTTTATTTACATTAAGGCATAGCTTGTACTATTGTGACCATATGAGTGATGGGCTACTTATATATTTATTTGTACATACCTACCTATAATTACATATTAACACCCAGGCACAAATAAATTAAATATTTGCAAATATTTGTCCTAATAGGGAATAGAACACATGACATGTAGGGCACAAGGCAGAGTTGCCAAGTGAGCTGTGAGGCCAATTGAGTTAGAGGAGTTTGTTTAAGACTCCCTTTAATCCTTTCTGTACACAGGTTCAAAGAGAGATAGAGAGAGAGAGAGATGTCCAGTGACACTTGTAGTAGTGGCGTACATTAATTGGTCTCGTTCGTTTTTCCGTACAACGGTGGGCCGTCGACGAATTCATTTGTAACAAGCACTGTAGATATATATAGGTACGTAAATAAACAATTTTCCCATATTCGCATCGTATTTCTGTTAAAATAATTATTTACTGATTACAGGTCACATTCCGGTTTGAAAGATGTGGATGCTGGTGAAATTACAGGGACTCATCCAGAGGCAGAGAATAACGGAGGATAAATCTGGCCATTAATTTGATCAGCTCATGAAATTTTCAAAAACAAATTTTCTTCGCCGGAACCTAACTTAGAGTCGCAAGCGCGAAGCAGAGATGCTAAAATTGAAAATATCTAGCATCTACTTAGAAAATACGACAAAGTCAACACAAAATGAAGTTAATTTAAAACACCGTTGCAAACTGGAAAATTGTATTGAATTAAAATTAAACTACAGTCTCGTAATATTAAGTTACATTTTGAACTCGCGACGGCAGTTCCGGCCGTTTGTTGCGCTTCAGTTTCATAATAATTAGTCTGTCGTAAAATCCCTTATGCAGATTTTTATATCATTTTTGTAAAATGTGTTTTATTTTTTATTTGTTTCAGTTACGGACCAAGCCGACGGCCCACCTGGTGTTTAGTGGTAACCTCTGCCCATAACATCCGATGCGATTTGGGTCGTCCCCTACTAGGTACGACAAAACCCAAGTCGCATCGTATGTGCCCGTAAATATGAGACGTGTAGGTGGAATGTATGTCTTTTTATGTGCCTGTAATTTCACCGGAAATAGCACCTTTCAAACTGTTCAAACGCGTTACTGTGTTCCACAACACCTGGTAATCTGCCGCCAAGCAGTGATGCACCTGTGTTGCTGTGTTCCGGTGAAAGGAAGTGGGTGCCGGTGAAATTGCAGGCGCATGAGACGTAACATCCCATCAATCAACACTTAACATCAGGTGGGCCGTCAGCTAGTTCTATACCCTAAATTACAATAAAAAAAATACATATTAACACCCAGTTACTCAAAACACTTTCAAAATACCGCGCACTAACACTGATCAAAGACAAACTTCAACACTCTCGTCTCAGCAGTCAAACTCCGCAGTTCTAAGTACACCAGCAATTCGATCCCAACACATAAAACTCCAAAATATAAAGTACACAAGAACAAAGTTCCTCGAACTGCGACCCATCAGGCAAACTCCGAACTTGAATGAGGGCATAAATTTACTAACGTCACTGAGGTCTTACAAACGACGAAAGCGGATTAACGAAACTTCACAAGTTAAGTAGTATAGTATAAAATAGTTTGTAATATACTGTATAAGGGTACTTAATTTAGTGATATGAGAAACGCACGGGTCTTCCGTAAAACATTCCCTTTCAATTTCAACTTAAATCTATTTTACGATTTAAGTTGTAACAACTTAAATCTATTTTACAATTTAAGTTGTAATTGAAAGAGGCGGATACGAAACCAAAGTGAATTGTAGAAACATTATTTAGTGTTTAGTTAGCGCATGAGAAATTAAATTTATTCAAGTCATAGATAGACTGTTACTAGGCTAATAAGGTATGAAAAAACAAATCAAATATATCAGGTGATATCGTATTTAAAGGTACATAATTTTCCGTTACACTCCAGAACTATTTATGTGGAGACAAAAGTGAAACTTAAAACAACGTTTGTAATGTTGTTCGGCCCACGTTCCAAAACTTATAATCTCTACGTCATTACAATTATCAGGCACATTAAGTTATAGTCTATGAAGACCTAGGTAATCTGGGCCTGGAATGTGCAGTAACAATTCGGCAAAGCGAAGGTTTCCGGATACGGCTACCCCTTTGAGGGAAAAAGCGTAAATATGTATTCACGTACTACGTACTACGCAAATTACCAAGCGCAATGCCTAACCCCGAGGCGATGTAACCGCATTCCAATTCAGTAACTTAATTTCGAGGACCATGGAATAAAAAGATACACTAGCTGGCCTACTGATAGAGATGGCAGTTTATCAGTAAAATAATTTAATAATACTGAAAAAATACTAATTAGTAGTAATTAGAAGGACTTATTAACAAATAATTCACATTACAAAATCGTGTGTTCAGAGTTAAATTAATGTAGAATAATAGAATATTAAATAAAAAAAATAAGCGCTAACGCTACTATGTAACATTTTATTAATTTTTTGTCATTAACTACAAAATTTGCACAAAACATTGGTTTTAGGGCTCAATTGGAGACGTTACCGAGGTTTTTGCTAGTTCACCTCAATATTTCAACTCTCTGTTACATAAAAGTATTCAGTATTGTTTCCGACGAACCAAACAGACTCAAATAGATACAGACAGGTAAATTATGTACACTAATATTGTGAAGAGGTAGAATCTTATTTTTCGTACTTTTGTATAGTGAAACGAGTCCAACGAAGTATAATATCTACACTTTTACACAAACGGCATTATTTTTATACTGCAATAGGTACAGCATGTTTTAATAGCAGTAGCTCTTAGGCCTGGTTCGTCCGGGGTAGTAATGCCACCATACCCATTTCTCCCGCCAAGCAGTGATGCATATGCCTTACTGTATTCCGGTTTGAAAGGCGTGATTGCCGGTGAAATCACAGGCACATGCGATTCATTCCACCTTCAGAGTCATGGGCACATATGAAGTGACTTGGGTCTAGTCTTACCTAAGTAGGGGAGGGACCGATTTGTATTCATTTTCATGAGAGGTACTTAACACCAGTTAAGCCGACTGCTCGTTCCATAACTATATCACATCATAAACTTCCTACGCCATTGGGGGCACTAATTTAATTGATAATGAGAATTGGTCTCTACCAGTGCGCTACTATATATTTTTCCCACACCTATCCTACACTTACTTCAGTGTACACGAATATTAGTTTAGCGAGATGTGTGTATGAGATTTTGTGTTTTAGCAATAAGCTTGTAAATTATATCCATTATGTGGCATTATACTCGCACGTGACTTATCTATTATAATTATTGTGCTGTAAAACACACGAATCTCGCATGTAATTGAACTATAATAGATTACTTAGAAACATTAGCGCTCCATCGCTTAACCAATTAGCGTTTTGCGTATTTCGACTGAATTCAAATCTGACTGCTAGAGAATGACAAAAGACTAGCTAATACATGCCCTGATTCACGCCTTTATCCCCGAAAGGGTAGGCAGAGCTTCAGTGAGCCAGTTATCACCCTGTCGGTTCCAATTTCGTTGGAACGTAGATATGACGAAGGTTGAGCTTGTCGTCATTGTTTTCTCATGAATAATTCGGCTAACACTTTCTTCCAGTAATTCACTCCTCAATAACCCGAAGCGCCAGGATAAATCTTATACCAACGAAATTACAAAAGACTCCGGGTGAATTATACGTAACGAAAACTAAGTAACGCCCTAGACAGCTTTTGGAGTGACTTACTGGAAATTATATGTTATGAGAATTATATGTTATCTGTTATGGGAAATCTCTGATCTATACAGACAAACCACAGAGGATTCCCGCCCTGAAGGCCAACATAACTCGCGTTCTTCATGAAATTGGGCCCCATTTGTGCGAAGATGTCATCCAAAATAGGTCTACTAAGATGCGCCACGCGGCGACTTTTTGCCCAAAATTATATTTAACAGAAAATTTCATTGAATGTATAATATAATAATACCAATATATTTGAAATATCTTTTAAACTGTTTGTTTTATTGAATTTTGGATTCGAGCGGTCTTAATGAAAAACCCTATCTATATATCACCCATCGGAACAACTGTTGCTAGGAAATTAGTTACAGTGGACATTTGAAAGTTCGTTAACAACCAGCAGACCACTTTGGCTGAAATTTTGCATAATTATATTACCTGGAATAAATAATAAATAAACTTTGATGGATATTTCACACAGCGCCATCTAGCCCCAAACTAAGCGTAGCTATGGGAACCAGACAACTAGCGCGCTGGCTACCTAGTTATAAATGACCTTATCTAACATCTATAATAATACAAAAATATACGTGCATATAAGAAGATTAGGTAGTTCTAATTAAAACATGCGCAAGAGCGCATCGCGAGCACTAACGTTGAATTTATTACGTTAAGTACAAGCATCGGTGGTTCAGTGGTAGAATGCTCGCCTGCCACGCGGGCGGCCCGGGTTCGATTCCCGGCCGATGCATCATTATTTTGTATCGCGAATTCATATGGGTTTTTTTGTCAGCACTAGTTAGAATTATGATTATGAATCTCATGAATCTAGATTACTTGTTTTTTTTTATATATATAATTAGTTATACATTACAAAATTAAGGATTGAGTAAGATGCCCCACCTCATGTTAAGTGGTAGCTCTGCCCATAACAAAGCCAAACGTCATAACAACCCCAAGTCTAGTAGGTATTGGCAATACTTTTGGTTTCTTTGAAATTACACTTGACTTACGTCGACTTGCGACTTACCTCACAGCTCAGTTGGTAGTAACTCTGCCTTCTGAGCTGTAGGTTGTGGGTTTCCCACCTAGGACAAACATTTGTGTGACGAGCATTGATGTTTGTTCTGAGTCTGAGTGTTAATATGTATTATATGTATGTATTTACAAAAAAGTATATAATATGTATTCTATCAGTCATAATCTGGTACCCATAATACAAGCTGGTGGGAATCGAACCCACGATCTACAGCGTGTCACCTACAGGTTGTCTGTAAGAGATCGCTTTATAGCGATAAGACCGCCCATTGTTTCACTTTTTTTTTTTTGTTGTACATTGTATCTGATTGTTGTTTTTTGATTTTGTGAGCAATAAAGTGTCATCTATCTTTCTATCTATCTATCTACACCGTAGAAGACAGTGTAGTGTTACTACCAACTGAGCTGTGAGGCCAGTCAAATGATTCACAAAGATCATAACTATACGTAAAGGGTCGAAAAAACCCAGCTTCCTCTAAGCGTATCTTCCAATCCTACAGTTTCGCAAAGACCCAAGTCATGATCCGTAACTAAATGGCGACCTTAGCGTCATTGTGTTTAATTCAACTTTGAACGGTTGAGAGCCCACAGTTTTTACCAAAAATTCGAAGCTAACGCTATCATGGCAGATGGCCTCAGATGAATCTGAAGCCCACAGCTATTTGTACTGAAAAAAAGACATAACTTCATTATAAATTCTAATACTTTGTTGAAGGTAGTAGCGATAATTTTATGCGAGATGAAGGGAAAAATAAATCACATAAAAATTATAAAGTGAAAAAAATTATATGCATCGGCCGGGAATCGAACCCGGGCCGCCCGCGTGGCAGGCGAGCATTCTACCACTGAACCACCGATGCTCATACAAAGCTTAGCTAAAGTAGAATTAGAAAATATATTAGTGAAAGTAAATAAGGAGATGTTACCTAATACCTGAAATGAGGTTTATAGTATGTTAATCACGTAATTCTAATAAAGAAGAAGAACACGTATTCTATCAAATAATCATAAGCATCGGTGGTTCAGTGGTAGAATGCTCGCCTGCCACGCGGGCGGCCCGGGTTCGATTCCCGGCCGATGCAAGCCACTTTTTGGCATTCAAACAAATTGAAAACATACATTTTTGTAATTACATTTTTACATGATTTCCTGATCATATATATGAGGTACGTTATAGCATTCAATAGTTAATATTTTAGCGATTCCGTTCCATTTTATGCATATAACCTATACTGGGTTATGTAATGATCAAAATAAGCTATTTTATATAACTTTTTTTTTATAAGTAGTAACTTCAATAAAATTTATATTTATTGAATCAATAAATATTCTCGTAAAATATACGTAGTTAAAATTGGAATAATGTATCCAATATTTAGTTAACTTAAGTCATGGAATCACTCAACTATTCCTTAAATTCTAAGTAAAATAATAATACAACTTCAGCAAAGTAATTCTGAAAATGTTACATTAATAATAACTGCGACTCGCACATGACTGAATTAGTTTGTCACCTAAACAAATACTTATATACCACACCCCTCAAACCTAACACATGCCTTCACATAACCTCTTTGAAGTCATTACTCAAAAACTCATTTACGCCATTGTTAACACAACTCAATTAACAGAGCTAAGTATTTGTACATAAAGTTCAAATTCGTGCTAAAGCTAAACTTTGAATTTTAATGAGTTGTAAAGTGCTACAGGGTACAATGTTAAGGGGTGGATCAACTTTTTCTTGCTCGAAGGGTGTCCCCATGATTATGGGCATGTCAACTCGAGAACGAAATGCCATAATACGGTTATAACTATTAAATCTATTATTAGGATAAACGTGCATTACATATACACATGAAAAGTCCTATTAAATATACTTTATTATACAAAAAACTTAGTTACACAGGGGACGAAACCTTGACTCCCATACAAATTGGTGATGTCCCTTTCACATATCAACGTTTTTCTAAGCGCAAGATTTTCATAATTTTCTATGAAAGCTTCGAAATGGATATTTGATAAATGTCTAGAATATCACTGAGTAACTGATATTTTAATTGCCTATATATTATAAATATACAACTTTTTGAAATTTCCAAAATACATTAACTCGGAATGTGTCCCCAGTGATTTTAATTATTAGTATTCCCCTGGATAACCACCTAATTTGTATGCGAGTGCAAATGAAACAACGATATTGGAAGGTTTAACCAATCAGGAAATAGTCTTAGCATCATACGATCACGTTGAAAGTCGCTATTTCCTGATATCCGCTCGTCCATTTCACCCGCGGCTGGATTGGAGTCAGCGTGTGTTTATTGTGTGTCCGCTGGGATACCCGCCGAAAACTCGGAAGTAATTTAAATTTTATGTTTATTTGTACTTAAATGTAAAGTAATTAGATGTAAAATAAAAGCGATGTGTAGTTTTTCGTCGAATTTCTGATCTTTTTATTTTTATAATTATTTTTATGCCATTTGTATCCTGAGTAACTTGTCCTTTGCGTAACTTTAGTGATTACCCAAGAGACTTTTTTTAGTTACCCAAGAAACTTTATAAATTTTGTTCCCTGTAGTAACAGTCAAATGTACTAATACATTAAGAAATTAATTGCTAACAAATGATGTTAAAGACAGGCTTTCGTTTTTTGTGTAAATTAGCTTGCTGTCATTTGTTTTGTTTATGAAAAGTCAAGGTTTTATAAACTGCCTATGATGATAGTACATTATTATGTTTTAGGTATACATACCTCTAAGCAACAAAGAAAAACAAATGCGTTTTAGAGAAAAGATAAAACTAGATACAGATAAATATGAGTATAAAAAAAGAGGGAAAACTCCCATTCCAAAAAAAATTTGTTTAAAGATTTAACACACTAGGAGAAAATAAACTAGAGCGATTTGGAAGCTAAAAAAGAACCAAAGAACACGAATTAACCCCCTTACTAAATACCCCCACCTAGCTCCCCAGTAACAATACAAGATTTACATAACGAGGTCAGAATCGTTGCTATTAATCAGGACAACCTTGGTGTGGAACCTATTCCTATTATATAAGAAAGAAAATAAAAAGAGACAGATCAAAACTATACAGAGAAAACCAGAAACTCAAGAATGACAACGAAAAACTCAAGTAAAAAATAAGAGAAACATGAAAAGAAACACCAAAGGTACGCAAAGAAGTTGGAAGAGATAGAAAAGGGAAAGAAAATAACTGTTAAGGAAAAGTACAAAACTCTAAGTAATGCGATAAAAGAAAGGTACAATTCACTAAAATAAAGAAGAGATAAGAGGTTAAATAGAAGTGTTTTTGACAAAGTTCATCAATCTGCGAAAATACAGATAGCAAACGATGCCTTGGGCATGTCAGGATAATGGCGAAGAGTGACCAGCTTGCAAGCAAATGCAACAGCCATACAGAAAAAAATACAAGACTTATGAAGGAGACGACAAATCAAGAGCTACAGCTGGAAGAAAAGAAACAGTGACAAGGAATAAGAAAAGAGAATCGTTTTAGGTTCAATAAAAAAAATTACTGCGCATTCAAAAGGGAAAAATCGAGACTACTTAAGTACTCTCATGCTATCCATAGTCTGTGATCCAAACAGGCAAGCCTATATGTATGGGACTTGCCAGGAATGTTGTGACAAGGAAATAATGCACACCACTAAAAGAGATATGGAGAAAATTTCGTGGGCAGAATGGGGAAAGAAAGAAGAATTCTATGAAAAAGATGGTAAAACTGTAAAGGCCGTGAAAAATATTAAAGAAAAGACAGAAGGGAATGTAAAGCAGTTGATGGTAGAATAAAAAAATGAAATCAGTCTTGAAAAAACATGTTTACAACATGAAAATGCAGTACAAGCGCTTCAGACAAGCTGTAGACGATATTAAAGAAACTGAAGTGGTTCTTCTGGCTGACTTTAGCGAGAATTACAATGGAAAATATCATGAAGAAGTGCAAGCACACCACTTCGGTGGATCAAGAGAACAAGTTTCTCTCCACACGGTTGTAGTTTATGTTCTCGGTAATGCTACAAAGTTCAAGCTGAATCTTTTTAGTTTATATGTCAAGTTTACATTTAGTGATTTTAATTAAAGTAGATAAATATAGGTCATAACTACCTTATTGCTTTGATAAAAGACTGATTGTCATATTATATTATATTCAAGGATAAACATGCATCTCTTTAAATTTTAGATACTTAAAGTTTACTTATTCAATAAATATTACATAAAATCGACTTTTGTTTAATATATCCATCTACTGCTTCATATTTAATGTTGCTTAAAGTACCATGTCTAGAATTCTTAATAGTCACTGCTGATATACTGTCTCTTGAGTAACTAAAATTGTCTCCTGGGTCACTATGTGTCCCTCAATCTCAGGAAAGCTATTTTCAATATTTTCTTTGTTTATTAAATCGTACAAAATTATTTTTTATCAATAGCAATTATGTAAACTAAGACTCTTTAAACCTAAATGAAATATTGTAATTATATCGGCAGGGTTACAAATAAGGAAATAAAATATGACATATTTTAACCACTGGTTACGCCAGAGACAGTATATTGGCCGATTTCTAGAAAATATACTATTTTTCTGTAGTTTTTGTTTCTGTCTACATATTTTCAGAAACTTTTTAATTCATCACAATAAAAATATATAACAAAAGAGCAAAATTACATGAGAAAATCGTTGTTATAAAACTGGTTAGCCAATGGACTTATTTTAGGTTCATCCTAGATTTTTATGTAAAAAACAATATTTACTCAAGGTTTACTTCACGCCCCGTCATATGGTCAAAATCTATAGTATATTTTTGATATGTTATTGTTAAAAAAGTATAAGTATTTAACAAAAAAAAATTTTTTGCTTTTTGAACGTTTGTTGCAAGAAAAAGTTGATTGGCCCTAAGACTGTTTAGACTCTCTACACGAGGCATCTCTTTTTTACTGTAACGAAAAGATAAGCGGGTTCTTAAGTTCTTACAGGCACCAGAACTTATGCCAAGTTCGTCCGGGGAAGTACTGCCACCATTCCTATTTCTGACGTCAAGCAGCATGCATTCAATTTACTGTGTTCCAGTTTGAAAGGTCTGGTTGCTGGTGAGATTACAGGCACATGAGACGTTCCATCTTCACGTCTCAGAGTTATGGGCGCATACGATGCGACTTGGGTCTTGTTGTACCTAAGTATAGGAGGATCCAAGTAGTATTGCTTGTTATGGGCAGAGGTTACTACATAAAACCAGGTGGGCCATCTGCTCTTTTCGTAACATCTATAAAAAGCTTCCTGGCAGCAGAAACCGATATAATATCAGTACTTTCTGAGGTGTACTATGCATAAGATCAACTGCTTCTGTATTTCAAATAATTTCGGAAAATAAAGACCGCTGCACATGAATCAAATTGGTGTGGAAACTTGCGAGGCGAGGAAATGAAGATTTAAAACACGTTCGAAAGTGAACACTATCTTCACGTTACATAATGTTGTAGGGTAGCTTATACTGTGTCGTTTATCTTCTAGAAGTTCACGATTGCATCTTATTTGTGAAATAAAGAAAAGCGAACAAAATTGCAGCGAAAAACTCCAATATACCGTTTATCACTGGGTGTGTAAACTATGTATAAAAATGTGTATAAAAATGGACGTGTCTTTTGGGTGTGTACAAAAATTGTGTAAATTTAATGTTACAATTTGAATATTGGAAATCTCAGTCATAACATTAATTCACGTCACTGTATCTCTCAAAAAGGCTCCTGCATTTCACACGTGCTTTCGAATCTTTGGTTCTTGGGCATGTCGGCTTCAAAACGATGTATAAGACTACAATAAATCATGACGTTAAAGATAAATTTATATAGATATACGTTTTTAAATCCACTACGAAAACACAGCATTGCAATTCGGAAATATGCACTCGACAGCAAAAACCAAATAATCCGGTCGCTGGACAATTCCGAATCGGCCCGTTTGCAATATTCGAGTCGGAAATGAACCGGTTCAAATATGTATTTTTTTCTTCCAATATTTATCTGAACGCATCGACCGCTTTGCCGGCCGACATTGCAATATTGATAGCAGTGGACTTCCTGAGCTATTTACATTATTGAAACGTTCCCATTTTTTTTTTATATCGTAGATATTGTCTCTGAATGCGCATTCATAGTGTTACTACGATTTCGTCCGCTCAATACACAGTAGCTCGCGTGTCGGTGCTTGTGATGTTTGTCCGTGCTTGCATTTTGACTATTGTTGACTGGCCTCATAGCTCAGTTGGTAGTAACCCTGCCTTCTGCGCTGTAGGTCGTGAGTTCGATTCCCACCCAGGACAAACATTTGTGTGACGAACATGGATGTTTGTTCTGTTTCTTGGTCTAATATGTATTATATGTATGTATTTAAAAAAGGCTTTCAAATTACAGGCACAGGAGACATTCCACCTGCAAGTCTCACAGTTACGGGCGTATACGATGCAACTTGTGTCTTGTCGTACCTAGCAGGGGAGGACCCAAGTCGCATCGATTGTTATGGGCAGAAGTTACTTAGACTAACACTTAAAGATACTAAGACTTAACACCAGGTGGGCTGTCGGCTAGTTCCGTAACTGTATCACATAAAATAAACTTGAGCTCATGTGGTAGATTAGAAAACCTAATTCAATATCGCTTGCCACGTGCAGTCGAACTTTGGGTATATCCCTGTGGTAGATAAGATGGGGTACATTATTTTGCAATTTTAAGAGCATAGATTGTTTTAACTACGACTCGACAACCACGTTAACCGTAGCTCCGAGAATTCAGACAAATGCATTCGAAATAGCGTATGTGAATTCGAAGGTAGAAAGTTAAAGGTAAAATTAAATTCGTATCTTAAGAAATGTGCTGGATTTGTTCCGTAGCGACGCTATTTGTCGGAATGGGTACAAGCTAGAATTTGTATTTGGTAGCATACGACTGTAATTCGTTTTGAATTTGAATATCACTCTGTTGGTAATGAAAACGTAATTTGGTTGAATAAATAATTACGCTACACCATTCATAGATTAGGATCTCAAGATACTGCTAATTATAGGTACGACTACATGAGTACAATAGGCCCAGGGTTACAAACCCTGTGTTTCAACCTGGAAGTCGCTGGTTCAAATCCAAACGTGCATGAAAGGATATAAAAAACTGTGTACCCTATAACATTTTCACAAAATGACTAAGGGATACATCGTGAGTTAACCGTGCATTGACAAGTCCTAGAACCAACATTTCGAAGATATGTACTCGTTGAGGCGGACTTTTAAACTTGAAAAATATTTCTGCTATTAAGTTTGATGGCGACGTGAAAAAAAAACTGTCCATTAAAGGTTTTTTTTTAGTCTGTTCTTCCCCATGGAGGGTTGAATAGCGTTTGAACAGGCGTTAAACATGTTTTGAATATTATTGACGTTTCCAAGCCATTTCTTTATGAATTCTTTGGATATAAAGTTTTTGACTTTGGCTGGCATCGGCAGAGGCTAATTGAACTCCAAAACGCAATGCATTCAGAAATAGAACTTGAATATAACTCATATTACCGACGTAGGTATAATACCGCGGATTAATCAAAACATGACCCACTTTTACTTCTCAATATTGTTGTTTTATTCGTTCACACAATTATATATTTTTCACTACTACAATTTCTAATAATTTCTAAATAATTCTTTTTAATTTTTCACAATAAGGACTAAGAAGTCAACACTAATAATATTCCTCAGATAATAATTTCTCCGTAGTGCACTCACAATGGAGTTCAAACTTTATGATGCGAGCAATGCAATGCAACTTAGGTATTCTCATACTTAAGTAATTGAATGCATAAGTCGCATTGCTGCTACCTATTATATAAAGAGATTAGTGAATAAATAAATAAATATTGGTGGTCAATTTTACACAGCGTCATCTAGCCCAAAAGTAATTTAAGTAAATAGCTTATATCATGCAAGAAGAGAGGAGGAACATGGAACAGGCACATGTGACATTCCATCTACCCGTCTCAGAGTTACGAGCGCATACGCCGCGACTTGAGTCTTGTCGTACCTAGTAGGGGACGACCCAAGTCGCATCAGCCGAGGTAATCACTTAACACCAGGTGGGGCATCCGCGTAAAAAGCTGTTTTTATACATTACGAGCAACACTGTAATTTTATTTATATGTATGAATATTAATTCGACTAAATGGTCATTCCTTCTTCTGTATATTTTCATTGCCAAGACATCCGTAAATTATAATGCAAAAGCCTCTTTAACCTGCGACCTAAACACAGGATTTGGGGGTGACAGAACACCCTCCACAGACAAGCTGAAAAGCCCCAATAATTATTTAATTTAATACCATCCTACATTTAGGGCGTGGTGACTGTTCGTATTTTTAAGTCTAAAATTAAAATTATTCTCCGTTTCCTGAAACCCTAAGTAAACTATGACAAGCGTAAATATTTGCAGTGTACATTATGTGTTTTAAAAAAAGAAAATTAAGTAAAATGGATTGTTTTTGTGTTTCCATCGCTGCGCGGAGATTTAATAAAAATATATTTTAAGTAAAATATATATTTTTGGTGTTTCCATCGCTGCGCGGAGCAGAATTAGTAATCCTAGTTGCACTTTTGTGCATCTCCCATAAGTTAAACAAAATTTAGGTAACATACATTTATTTATTTTGTTTAATTAATCAGAAAAGCAGTTGCACTAATTATAACAAAAATAAAAAATATACATGCATCGGCCGGGAATCGAACCCGGGCCGCCCGCGTGGCAGGCGAGCATTCTACCACTGAACCACCGATGCTTATGCATTTACATCCTAAAATGAACTCAAAAGTATAAGTGAAAGTAAGTAAAAGTGAAGATGTTGCAAAAGGTCACGTATCTACTGCTTGATAGTGTATAATATGATGTTAACATCGTTTTGACCATCCGTTTGGAAAATATTATAATAGCATCGGTGGTTCAGTGGTAGAATGCTCGCCTGCCACGCGGGCGGCCCGGGTTCGATTCCCGGCCGATGCATGTGTCTTTTTTTATTTTATGTACATTTTATGCATTAACTGTACATAATTTGATAGATTAATTGTAAAATTATTATGAATATACGTCTATAATTACGTTAACAATAACTATTTCTTGTGGGCCACAGTTCGTAATTTTTCCAAACTATGTTTGGAAGAGACCGTTTTTAACGATAAGGCAGTCTATTCTACCATTATTTATAATAATAATAATTCATAATTCATTTATTTAAATTATTATTATAATTAATTATAGTGGAGTAACTTATCGTTAAAAATGGTCTCTTCCAAACATACCATTTGTTATACTATTATTTTATGCATGTGTTTCTTTATTAAGACGTGCAATAAAGATATATTCTATTTAATAATACAAGAACTTAGAAGCAGAACCCTCAAAATATCCAGCTCCAAGAGGTTATTATACCTAGTAAATCATATCCGCTGGGTGAAACATATAATAACTTCATATGTGTGTACAGATACATATAACTTTGGTACGTGTTTGCGGCTTTGCTAATGACCTAAGTTAAGGAACTACTAGTCTGTACTGACTTAATCCGCGTTACATTGTTCATCTCTCGGCTGCCGCCATCATAGCGGAATTATATATGCACCGTTAATAACCAATCTATACAAATAAATTAAATCGGAGTGTCTGTTTGTAATATTAAAATAACCGCTTTTTACTAAGTGCATATGGATGTATACACGGTACATATACCAAAACAATTTTTTTTTACAGTTTTTGTCTGTCTGTCGTTCTGTCTGTTTGTTCCGGCTAATCTCTGAAACGGCTGGACCGATTTGATTTTCACTGGCAGACAGCTGATGTAACAAGGAGTAACTTAGGTTACTTTTCCGAGGGGTAAAATAGGGGTGCGTGATAAAACCGAATTCCACGCGGACGAAGTTGCGGGCAACAGCTAATATAAAATATATAAAATTTTTAGAAGGTTTTTATTTATTTTTACACCCCGCCATTCAACAGTAGCGCTCAGCAGCTATTGAGGCATGTTAGATTTTTCTTTACGGTAGGCTAGCCCTTGGTATCCAATCCAGGGACTGCTTGTGGAACCATGTTATGGAAAAAACATTAATTAATAACGCTTAAGCTATAAGCTTTTACCAAAAAGTCTCATAAGAATAGGTCCAGTCGTTTTTTTACATGATTGTCGAACAATTTGCGCAGGTACGACCCCACGTGGAGTATTGTTCCCATCTCTGGGCTGGGGCGCCTGAGTATCAGCTCCTTCCACTTGACCGGATTCAGCGCAGGGCAGTTCGAATTGTCGACGATTCCAAGCTTACAGACGACCTAGAGCCCTTAAGACTACGGAGAGACGTAGGTTCTCTGTGTGTGCTCTATCGTCTGTACAATGGGGAGTGTTCTGATGAACTGTTTAGTCTGGTGCCCGCGGCTAAGTTTCACCACAACACCACACGCCGCAAAACCAGATACCATCCGCACCACCTGGATGGCTGGTTGTCCACCACCACTCGCTTCTCGCGATCATTCCTTCCACGCACCTGTCAGCTATGGAATGATCTGCCTTCAGCCGTTTTCCCAGGGAGCTTCGACATGGCGACCTTTAAGCGTCGGGTTAATGCCTATCTTAATGGCCGGCAGCGCATTAGCAATGCCTCTGGTGTTGCAGATGTCCATGGGCGACGGTGACCACTTTCCATCAGGTGGCCCGTTAGCTCGTCTGCTAGTTTTTAACATAAAAAAAAAAAAAAAAAAAAAAAAAAAAAAACACTCATTTACAATTTTGTAATTGTTCGGATCTTCGTGTGTACACAGCCTTAGATGTTCCCACTCGAATATCATGAATCAACTGACCTTTTCAAGTTTTTGTGTAAATCGGTATGCCCATCAATGCAACTTTTTTTTCCTGAGTACAAAGTTCAAATTCGTATAAAATGAGCTAACCACTTGTCACGTCTACAATCCCACGACAGTGTCACCCGTAATGACAAATCAGTCTACCCCTTCGAGAAAAAGTTATGATTCCACGTATACATGCAAAAATATCCAACTCATTTTATAATTGCGTAACTCTGTCGGATAAGTTTTTTACTTTGTCATGCCAAAAGTCCTGAAATGATTTGGCTGAAATTTTGAACATATAAAATTGATGGCTTTGAATTAAACAGAATAACAGAATAAACAATTTATTAATAAACGTCAGTTTACAGGCAGTTAATTACACACTATAACTTATTTTTTATGTTTACCACGCAAGCAAAGCCGCGTGAAGCTAGTAGTGAAAGTAAATCTATTCAAATGATGCTGTTATCATTTAGCGAACAAGATTGCGAGAAGAATTCTGTGTGACTATAATACGTTTAGCCCATTCACAAGTAATGAGTTCTTGAACTCGTTGTGACTCCAATGGCATTCTGAATGTACCATCCAGTTTACTTTTGACTGGCCTCTGCTCAGATGGTAGTAACCTGGCCTTATTCGCTGTAGGTCGTGCGTTCTATTCCCACCCAGGACAAACATTTGTGTGACGAACACATATGTTTGTGCTGTGTCTGGGTGTTGATAGGTATAAGTTTCATTCTCAAAAAAAAAAACACAAAATTATTATCTCAGTTGTCTTGTTCCGATGAGACAAGCTATGCTTAGCTTACTTTGGGGCTAGATGGCGCTGTGTGAAATGTCCACCAACATTTATTTTTTAGGACTCGATGCGAGTTCGCAAACTTTGAGATCTACTTCCATTGAGCAATCCTATCTAGATTAACGCTCATTGGGCAAGCTACGGCAAATATAATGTCAAACCTTCCCGCTTCCCATTACGTCACATTCGCACCACGGGTACCCGCATTGCGGCAAAGTTTGACCGCGTGGTCAACCCTAACTTTCAGCGCAAGTTTGCCTGTTCAAATCCATACCATTAGTTCATATTTATTTTGGGTGTTTTGTATCTAAACATATCTATTTTTTGTATTAATTGTTTTATTTCTTTCTCTACTTTGATACACAGCCGTCAATGACTGTGCCAAATGCGTCTCGCTTTAATTCTGAATTAGCCAACTGCACGAATGTAGATTTCACTTTGCGACAGTTGAGCTAAACGAGCTTTCACGGAAGTGTATTTTTGAGAAGTAAATGCTACAGTAGGTACTATTTATATTCTATTCGAGTCACTGGTTCTCTCGAACCGGTGTGGTGAAAGGATTTTAAGTGCGCCTCAAAGAGGCTCCTTTCGTGCACTAAACACATGACTTCGATTTTTTTATTCTAGGACATGTCGGTTTCCTCACGATGTTCTCCTTCACCGTTTTTGAGAACGTGGAATTGCGTACATAAATCTTTCAATCGAAAAACTCATAGGTGCACGTCGGGGTTGGAACCGGCGACCTCGAGACCGGCGAGATTGAAACTCGGGGTCAGTACCACTAGACTACCACGCTCTCAGCACTGGGTAAAGGAATTATACAGTGATCATCAAAATATCGACCAATTCGTTTTAAACGAATTGAACGTGCTCAAACGCTATTTAACGACAAACGTTGCGTAAGTAATTTGCCTGGACATCATAAACATTCAAAACAATTAGTGCCATTTTAACATAACTGTCTCTTATGAACTATTTCTGGTTAAATAATAAGATGTTTTTGATGTCGAATGCAGTTTATGTGACTGTAATATTTACCATTAGTCTTTGTTAGCGCGATTTGACGCGTGTAGACCAAATGCTTGCGTGCTTACTAAGCAACATCTATCAAATGACAGATTAATGTATATTTTATTGAGGGCAACTAATGGTCTTTGCTTCAAATAAATAATTAAGTATTTTTTAATGTGATAAAGAACCAGAACGAGCATAGTCACCTGCTGTTAGTAGTTGGAAGTAACTCTGTGTTCTACGCTGTAGGTCAAAGGTTCGATGCCCACCCGGGACAAACACGCGTGTGATGAACATAGATGTTTGTTCTGCTTCTTGGTGATAAAATGTATTATATGTATGTATTTAAAAAAGGCCTTGAAAGTGCAGGCACATGAGACATTCCACCTGCACGTCTCACAGTTACGGGCGTATACGATGCTACTTGGGTCTTGTCGTACCTAGCAGGGGAGGATCCAAGTTGCATCGATTGTTATGGGCAGAAGTTACCACTTAACACCAGGTGGGCTGTCGGCTAGTTCCGTAACTGTATCACATTTCTTGAGCTCATGTGGTAGATTAGAGAGAGTAGAGAAGATGTTCGTTCTGATCTAGATTTTACTATGCATTAATGTATGTATGAACAATAAGTTAACTACTATTCTATCAGTTGTTTATTTCCTGTACCAGCTATACTTTGGTGCTAGATGGTGCTGTGTGAAATGTCTACCAAATGTTGTTTTCCAAAAACAGATATTATTTTATTAGTTTATTATTATTATTTCAAGCTGTGCCCACGAATTTGCTCGCATTGAATTCAGTTTCTGACTAAAAGAGCATTTACATGAGTTAGTATTTTTTATTAATTTGTGAATTGAAAATGAAAAATTGAAAGAACATAATCCACGACCATTAATAAATAAGAACCTAATATCCTAATCCTAATGTATTACTATAATGCCCAAAATAACATTTCTCACTTAGTAAAAGTATTCTAAGTTACCAGTTATTTCATCCGTGAAATCCTGCAAAAAATCGGTCCAGCCATTTCGGAGCTTAGGCGGAACAAACAGGCAGACAGACAATTTTATTTTTCAAAATTTTGCTTGCCATTTTTCTATCATGTTTGAATGACCACACACACAGCTCAGTTGGTAGTAACCCTGCCTTCTACGCTGTAGGTCGTGGGTTCGATTCCCACCCAGGCAAACATTTGTATGACGAACATAGATGTATGTTCTGTGTCTGGGTGTTCATATGTATTATATGTATGTATATTTGAAAAAAGTATATAAGTATTATATCAGTTGTCTGGTTCCCATAATACAAGATATACATAGCTTACTTTGGGGCTAGATGGCGCTACGAGAAATGTCCGCCAAATTTTGTTTTCCAAAAATAGATCTATACAGATAGATATATAACAGATACATCTGAATTTTGTTTTGAGATCAAGAACAGTTCAGCGTATCTTAGCGAGTCCTATATAAACCAACATACTGGAGTGTTACGTGAGCGCTGTGCGAATCCCTGAATTATTTATGCCGTCGTTCCCTTTGTCTCTCTAACTTAATATCAACGGCAAAACCAGTCGAGAAGCGGCTTCATCCTTCCACTAAGACGTAAGGTCGAATATCGCATCGGGATATCATGGTTTTAGAGCGTGGTGGTCTAGTGGTACATACGTTTAAATCAGTATTTAACTGCTTCAAATCCTAAAAATACACTGAAAGTTTATTCACTTGAATAATTTTGTGAGCAATACCACGTTTTTAAAGCGATGAACAAAAACATTGTGAGGAAATCGACATGACCTAAAACACAAAATTCGAAGATATGGGTCAAGTGCATGAAAATAGCCTCTTTGGGGCGCACTTAATCCTTTCGCCACGGTACTTCAAGTGAACTAGCTAAGAGCAGAAGGTATCATGTTTTTACTTGGTTTCACATAAAATTTATGTATATTTATGATGTGAATGATGAGATACACCAGCTAACGGCTCTGATGGTCTCTGATGATCTGGTGGTAAGTGGCTAGCTTCGCCAATATAAGCTTGCAACATCCAGGAATTAAAGCGCAGTGATAAAAATTATACAAAAATAAAATATAAAGGTAAATAGTTCAAAGCGTTCGTACAATGAAATGCCCTTTTTTCAGGCAGTAGTGCTTATGCCGAGTTCTTCCAGGGAAACACTGCCACCAAACCTATTTCTGCCGCTAAGCAGTAATTCATACGTTTAGCATCTTAAAACAGTGGTTTACGGTGACTTACAGGGACATGTGCAAATGTACCGTAATCGTAATACAATGCGGTTTATTTCTTCCCATAGCAAAGTAGGAAAAAGTATGACTCTGCCAATGCTGTCTGAAAGCTTCTAATGCTTCTAAAATTTAAAGCTTATTTTTGCATTTTTAACAAGGGCCAGCTTATAACTCGTGTTTGTTCGCAAAGTAGGTTATTTATTGTTTGTGAAATGTCAGCTTTGCTAGAATTGTGGCTGCAATTTATAATTTTTAGTGTAGCACGTAAATAAGAAAGTTTTGTTATTGTCACAAAAATGACAAATCGACTCAATATTTTAAAGACTAAATCGACACTTTCTGTCTACTAGAACATTAGATAGATGTTCAATTATTTTAGGGTTCCGCACTTAAAGAATTGTTTCGTTTGTCTCTCCGTTCAACCTTTAAAATGTTTAATAATAAGGGTAGCTGAATTTGAGGAATAAGCGTCATTACAGCGGATATATTAAGAAATAATCAAAATCATTTTTTAAATAGGGGGTAATAGGGGTCAAACTTAAAACATCCCTCATTTTCAACCTCGGGGGTCAATTATTATTATTGACTCTTTACGGGAAATGTATAAAAAACTTTAAATCCATTAAAGGAAATAGTTCAACGACTCGTTTAAAAACATCTCAACACATAATTTACTACTGATGATATACCTTAAGTAAGAACGAGAATAGAAAAATCTGCAATCCTCATCATTCATCTTCTAATAACGAGAGTGTTCACAAAACATTCAGAAATTTAAAGACACCATTAAAAATCATCTCAAACTACATACTACGGACATACTTTTTATATTACAGCGTGCAGTCGAGTTTATGAGCCTGATGGAAAGTGGAATCTGCTTCATCTGAGACAATGCTGATGAGCCTTTACCTTAAGAATAGCGAGAGTAGAAACATTCGAGAATAGAAATAGAAGATCTGCATCTGAAATCAGCATCATTCATCTCCCAGACACGAGCGTGTTCACAAAATATACAGGGTGTGGCGTAATGAGTGGATAATAGGGTACCTGCGGGTAGGGGCCATTGTGGCGGTTCAGAAAAATATTTGTTATGCTCAGTAAAAGTGCCTCGGTTTTCGAGATATTCGACATTTTCGAAATTTAAGAAATATTTCACCCTTCGTCACTATTTTTGGCGCCCAGACTGCAAATGAAATTTTTTTTTCTATCTGTTTTTTGGATAGTATTCTTGGATAGATGTGCTATCGAATGGAAACTATTATTTTTATAACACAAGCACAGTTATGTTTTTAAAATAAGATTTCACTAAAATTTTACTTGCTTTCGTTTGTTTTCCTGACCTTTACCCTTCTGTGGTGTAAAAAAAATGTATGGTCACTTGAATGCCAACGTTTAAAAAAATTAGCCTTTTTCATCGAGATTCCGAAATGGTATATTACATGGTATTTCCACAAGTTGATTCAAAATTAATTCCTATTAAAATGGGTAGAGCTAATTATTATAAAATTACAAATAGTATTAAAATTTACTTCATTACTTAAAATCACCTAAAAACATTAGTTTAAAATTCGGTAATGAAATAAAACGAAACAATAAATTTTAAATGCATTTCATTTATTAAATTTACTATCACAAAAGGTGTTCGAAAAGTCCACCACGTGCTCTGATGCATGCTCTGCACCTTTTGATAAAAGATCTTTTAATCCTGTTCGCAAATCTTTGCTCTGTGATTTTCTGAGCAGCTAATCGGACACGCTCCCGTAGCTGGTCCACTGTATTAATCCACGTGCAAAAAAGATGGGTATTTTAATATGCACAATCTGCACAGTTGGCAGCGTACAAACCCTCATTTGGCCAGAGAAGACAGGTCCCAGTACCAGTTCAAAATTAATTTATGGACTGGAATTCTAAATGGCAAAATCATCGGACCATTCGAATTGTCTGGAACATTGACTGCAGAAACGTATTTACATTTTTTACGGCACGAACTTCCACTTTTATTAGAAGATGTTTCATTAGAAGATAGAAGAAGAATGTGGCTGCAGCACGATGGTTGCCCCGCTCATTACGCCCGAAATGTTCGACAATACCTCGATGAAACATATCGTCGACGATGGATCGGTCGTTTGGGGACAATTTTGTGGCCACCTCGTTCACCAGACCTCAACCCATTGGACTTTTTTTACTGGGGATGTCTTAAAGAAAAGGTTTATAAAGACCCAATTAATACAGTGGACCAGCTACGGGAGCGTGTGCGATTAGCTGCTCAGAAAATCACAGAGCAAAGATTTGCGAACAGGATTAAAAGATCTTTTATCAAAAGGTGCAGAGCATGCATCAGAGCACGTGGTGGACTTTCCGAACACCTTTTGTGATAGTAAATTTAATAAATGAAATGCATTTAAAATTTATTGTTTCGTTTTATTTCATTACCGAATTTTAAACTAATGTTTTTAGGTGATTTTAAGTAATGAAGTAAATTTTAGTACTATTTGTAATTTTATAATAATTAGCTCTACCCATTTTAATAGGAATTAATTTTGAATCAACTTGTGGAAATACCATGTAATATACCATTTCGGAATCTCGATGAAAAAGGCTAATTTTTTTAAACGTTGGCATTCAAGTGACCATACATTTTTTTTACACCACAGAAGGGTAAAGGTCAGGAAAACAAACGAAAGCAAGTAAAATTTTAGTGAAATCTTATTTTAAAAACATAACTGTGCTTGTGTTATAAAAATAATAGTTTCCATTCGATAGCACATCTATCCAAGAATACTATCCAAAAAACAGATAGAAAAAAAAAATTCATTTGCAGTCTGGGCGCCAAAAATAGTGACGAAGGGTGAAATATTTCTTAAATTTCGAAAATGTCGAATATCTCGAAAACCGAGGCACTTTTACTGAGCATAACAAATATTTTTCTGAACCGCCACAATGGCCCCTACCCGCAGGTACCCTATTATCCACTCATTACGCCACACCCTGTATAATATGCGTAAATTAAACATTTTATTATATACTAAACATATTATTATATTCTTACTTCAGAATTATTAATTATGTATATATAAAAATTCAGGTTGCAAAATTATTATAAGAATTTATTGTGCAAAAGATTTGTGGAAGAATAAATTATTATTATTATTATTATTGAAAGGCTCAATAGCCGGGACCCCGCAGTACCCTACAGTACCCTACGCTTGACTCGCTACGTATATCACAGGGGTGTTGGATCCGGTCCAGTCATTTATTGCCATCGCAATCTAACCAAGTGCAGTAGATTTGCAGTAGCATCATTGCAACTCATATCTTAGCGAATATATTGGACGCTCGGGCTTGTGGTATTATACCATTGGTAATAGATAAATCCTAGTTGTTTGATTAATCCTGCTTATAAATTATTTATTTGAAAAGTCATTAGATCCATTGGTCTTTTGCTGCAGACAAAATTAGTGAAATCTGATGTGAAGATTCATTTGACTGGCCTCGCAGCTCAGTTGGTTCTCAGCTGTATGTCGTGGGTTCGATTCCCACCCAGGACAAACATTTCTGTGATGAGCTTTGATGTTTGTTCTGTGTTTCGGTGTTAATATGTATTTATATGTATGACTTAATAAAAAAATAAGTATATATGTATTCTACAGTCATCTGGTTCCCATAGTACAAGCTATATACTTAGTTTGGCTAGATGGCGATGTGTGAAATGTCCACCAATATTTATTTATTTATTTATGGAACAAAATAAACAATTAACTGGGAATTTAATCTCAAGGGAGGCAGGCTCAAGATGCTGGGCGTCAGAGTTACAACTTGAAAACGGTACCACGCTATTTTCCTCACGATGATTCCCTTTTACTGGAAGTTCAAACTCATTATAGGATTCGAACCCATGACCGTGAAATTTGATGTGAAAATTCCTTGCACAAAATAAACATTAACTGGGAATTGGCTCTCAAGTGAGGGTACCGGAAAACACTGATAAGCGTTTGACGTCAGATTTTCCTTGAGGGTGGCAGCATCCTATGTTTCATCACATTTCCCTGCAATGGAAGCTCAAACTCTTTGTAGGATTTGAACCTATGACCTGCACAGAACGTAAACTGACTTCACTAACAAGTGACCTGGCTTCGTTTATAAAAAATATAAATAAATGAAATAAATATTGGTGGACGTTTCACACAGCGCCATCTAGCCCCAAAGTAAGCTAAGCATAGCTAGTGTCATGGGAACCAGACAACTGATATAATATTTATATGCATTTTTTTTTGTAAATATATATATATATATAATACATACTGACATCCAGACACAAACATTTATACTCGTCACACAAATGTTTATCCTTTGTGGGAATCAAACCCTCGACCTACAGCATAGTAGGCAGAGTTACTACCAAGCTACCGAGCTGTGAGGCCAGTCAAAATATATTCTAAATTTCTATCACAAGAAAAACAACGTTTTCCAACTCAGTTCAAATTATACGGATTATATCCACCGTGTCCAAATGAGCGAACAAAAAAACGGACGAAATAATACGATTAATAGGACAACATGAAAAACAAATTGGGAGTGAAACAAATAAAGCAAGGACGAAATTACTGAACAACCAATGTGCCGTAAAAAAAAGTGTACATTTCTTAATTTTTAACAAACCTCGTTTACTTCTGTTTTCATTTTTATTTGGATAATAAATAAAAAGTTAACGAGCTCAAAAGGGCGCGTAGCTCGTTAAGGATTTATGTTAAGTTTAGTGTTTTATTATTTCCCAGTATACCTCTTGATTATTATATAATAACCGTTTGAAAAGGGTATTTAATAATAATTTTTGAAATCAAAGAATTAATAACCAAAATGGAGTTTGATTGCGAAACTCACGCAGTAAAGCTTTTTAATAGATTATAACTTTTAAAACACAAAACCCACAATTTTGGTTTGTGGGAATAGAACCCACGACCTACAAAGCAGAAGGCACAGTGATTACCAACCTAGCTGTGAGGCCATTCGAATAAGTATTCTAGAGCCTAAATTTCAATAGATGTCGCATCAACACAAAACAAACCAAGTTAGAAAACTCAAGTAGAACTTAATATCGAGCAATCTCAGAAAATGCAAGAGTTAAAAACTTGAGCGTCTAAGCCGAGAAAGTCTTTAACGTGCACGCTTCCCTGGTAACAACAACATGAAACTGTGTTACATTCTCTGAAACACAGTTTCTAGTCTCTCCTCATCCACATCTTTCCCAGGAATCGATTTTCTGTCTTTACTGGCCCGACGTGTAATTGAATGAAAGAATGTCATTTTTTTTAACATCGGAATTCAATTTTGATTTTTCAGTTTGGCGACCATCGAATTAACTTTCGACATTTGTTTTTTTTTTATATTACTTATTAGTTACTTATAACACTCCAAGTTCATACTAATTTTTACCATTACTTGTCAACTGACATCTATATATACATCTATACAAATAAAACAAATTGGAGTGTCTGTTTGTTCCGGCTAATCTCTGAAATGGATAGACCGATTTTGACGGGACTTTCACTGGCAGATAGCTGATGTAACAATGAGTAACTTAGGCTACTTATCCGAGGGGTAAAATAGGGGTGCGTGATAAAACCGAATTCCATGCGGACGAAGTCACGGGCAACAGCTAGTCTTTAATTATATCTACAAAATGAAATGCTGCCTTTATTAGTTGCAACATCCCTATAGGTGATTCTTCGATAAAAACATTATAAAACTTCGGAAAGCGAATTTTATAATGTTAAAATGTTCAGTCATTGAATCACGTTTTCAGTACGTGTTGATCGAACCCAACACGTATTGAAAACATGTTTCTGTTAGTAACACCAAAACTGCAAACGAATAAAAGACGCATTTCACAAGATACACAAAAGGCCAAATACGCTAACCAAGACGTAAATAGAGCAGACTGGAGTTAGATTGGATGTGGTCGGTCCAGTCATTGGACCAGCCGCATTAAAGGCAAAATACTTTCATAGGACACTTCATTAATGTCACAAACTATACTACAATCAACCTTTACTGTAAATTATAATATAATAAAATGAAAAAATGCAATCTTTACATTACAATGATTATGTTTGTTACAAGGATCGTGCTCGCGAAAAAAGAAGCCTTCTTTAGTAGTTTGTTGCTGTTTCCCCATTGAGGGTAGGATAGGGTTTAAACAGGCGTCAAACTTAGCGATAAGCACGCGTGACCTTATGTTTGGAATACTATTGAAGTTTCCAAGTCATTTCTTTGATTCGCCGCGCTGATTCGGGTAAGACATTATTAGTAGTACCGACAAATATACCGAAATATAGTACGCGCCACCGCGCCGCGCCGGCACGCACCGATGGGGTTAGGGTGCCTACCTGTACGCGTCACCTCAACCCTTATTAATGTTTACCCAGGCCCTGCAACATACATGTCCTTTTATTATAATTTATTGCCGTCCGCCGCACGAAAATATCGAATACGGTCATCTGATAAAAACGTGCCAGAACCTACATATTTGAGATTACCCTAAAACTCGTAATATACACGTGAAAGTTTGTATGGATGTTTGTTACTCTTTCACGCTCAAACGGCTGAATGGATTTGGATGAAATTTGGTACCAAGATAGCTTATATCCTGGATTAAGACATAGGCTACTTTGATCCCGGAAAATTGCAGTTTTCCTGCTGGATGAATTATTCACTGCATGTAACACCGCGGGGCACAGCTAGTATTTTATAACGCGATTATAACGACACTACTGTGTGGCCGTGGTGATGAATTAGTTCAATAATATATATATTAGTTAATGTCCTGTATCGGATCCGTAAATATTATAACTTTCCCCACAGGTACCCTTTTTTCACGATGGGAAAATGCTTTACCCATCCTTCTGCTCGGGGAGAACAAAGGGTATGTCGGACTCTGCGGTAAACGTAAAAAAGCCCAAGTATCCGATATACATATAATAAAGAACAACGAAGAACAGACAAAGCTTCTACTTGAAAATATCACCATTTCTCACCCACCAACAGTTAATAAATTACGTCACAAAAGTGAGTCGCAGAAAAGTCGGCATCCATTTTTCAAATACCTACGTTATTAACGTCGTTTCAACTTTGTATTCTTGCCGTGAGGTGTTTCGCGTTATTACATAGAGATAACAAACATACAGAAGTGAATGTATTTCACGCTCCTGTGGACGAATAAATAAATAAATAAATATTGGCGGACTTTTCATACAGCGCCATCTAGCCCCAAAGTAAGCTAAGCATAGCTTGTGTCATGGGAACCAGACAACTGATATAATACTTAAACAATTTTTTTTGTAAATACAGGCAAATAATACATATCAACACTTAGACACAGCACAAATACCAATGTATGTCACACAAATATTTGTCCTGGTAGGTCGAACCCACGACCTATAGCGCAGAAGGCAGGGTTACTACCAACTGAGCTGTGAAGCCAGTCTTGAATGAAAGACTAATTAATTATAAGTATATAAATTAATAATAAGGACAGGGATATAAATATCTATCCACCTATCTATCTAAGGACCTGCTGTTCAATTTCCAAAGTCGCTGGTTCAATTCTGGAGTAATAATTAATAGCAGTATAACTTCGTCCGGGAAGTACTGCCACCATAACCATTTCTGCGCCAAGTAGTGATGCACCCGCGTTACTGTGTTCCGCTTTGAAAGGTGTGCTTGCTTGAAATTAGAGGCACATGAGACATTGCACGTTCATGTCTCAGAGTTACGGGTGCATGCGATGCGACTTGGGTCTCGTCGTACCTAAGTAGGGAAGGAACCGAATCATAGTGCTCCTTTATATGTATATGATAATCAAAATTTCGCTTAAGAATTTTGTCCGAAATTATGTAGGTACTCTCTGAAGTAAAAACTATTAAGAAATCGTAGTCAACTAATATAATAAAATAGATATAAAGTTTATCCATTTACTAGAGTCTTTACTATGAAACAAGTATTTTTAGGAGCAGTAGAACTCACGCCAAGTTCGTCCGGGGAACCTACTACTGCCACCATCCCCATTTCTGATGCCAAGCAGTAACGCATTCGCGTTACTGTGTTCCGGTTTGAAAGGTGTGGTTACCGGTGAAATTACAGGCACATGAGACATCCACGAAAATAATGACTAGAAGAAAGTGATTTCATGTATTCAATGTAATCATAATGTAACCCACACATACATACATGTTTTATCGATGAGCAAAATTTACTGAATGTAGTGAGAATATTTAAACTTGCACCCAAGCTATTTGATTATTTCTTAATTTATCTTATTTTTTCCTTTTTCTTTATTATAACATCTACAAGTATAAGCATAACTAGACCACAGAAATGAGGGATCTCTTCTAATACAGGTTTCTTTAAACCTAACAGAGTTCTCAATTCATCAAAGCGACAACATTGTAATTTAAATAAATAACTTATGTTTGTTTTGATTTCATGCTTCACAGAATGAATACTCAGCAATATTCCACTATGTCAGTGCTCTTGGCCTTGACCCACTTAGGTCGACCACTTCAATACTCACGTATAGGTAGTAAAATATTACGCGTTAACTCGAAACGTGAGTAATGTGGTTTTTAATGAAATGCCGAGTCTTCACAAATAAAATGATGATACCTAAGTATGAAATTGTGGGACAGTGGCTCAAATGTAAAATAAAAAAAATTAAAAAATATATACCAAGATGACTCATAATTTACTTAAACATATTAGTGGAAAGTGAAACGTAAGATTAAAAAAATGAGGAAGATGACGACATTATTATTTAATTACTAGTAAAAAATTATAAATGAAAATTTTATTTTATTGTGACATTTTTAAGTAATGTGAATTGATTTTGAAATTTTAAATCATAGTAAGTTAGCATAGATTTAAATTATGATTGCATTAAGTAGGTACTAACACCGGTATACAGGTACTAACATGGATGACTATCTGAATTTATAATAAATTTAATTTAATTAAAATTCAAACAAGGTATGACCAAATGTGAGTGTGACTTGCTCCACTGTTCCCGAACTCTTAAGAAAGTATACGGCATGGAAGCCTCGGAGTGCGAGTCTACCTCGGACTTGGCCGTTTTATACTATAATAATTTTCGACGACAATCGCTTCTGTGCTCTCGATTCCTGCGATCAAGGTGTCGTAAAGATTTTATAATGACTTTTGATGGGCCCTTAATTTGTTGAAACGTTTCTTCCATTTATATGAGGCTATTATGAGAATCTTAAACGATTCCGTGTAGCGAATTTGAAATGGTTTCAGATTGTTGGTTGTTAATCGACTGGGAAAATTAAATTAAATTTCGGTGTAATTACAGAAACCGTTTATAATGGAAATTTCCTCGACAAACGTATGACGATAAGTCTCATCACTTATGACTTATGAATGGAATTTTTAGAATGTTCTATTATTGTGCCAAAAACAATTAAGATAATTCAGATCCTTTCTGTATCGTGACGAGGAAACGAGGTTTTATTTATCGACTGGCCTTAAGCTCAGTTGGTAGTCTTCTGCACAAAAGTGGACGTGGGTTTGATTTCCACCCAGCACAAACATTTGTGTGACGAACATCATATGTTTCTCTGGTCTATTTCTGGGTGTCGATATGTATTATGTATATATTTATATATAAAAAAATATTTAATTATAATATCAGTTGTCCTGTTGTATTATGTCATTGTTATATTGTTGTGGTTCCCATGATACAAGCTATTTACTTAATTATTTAATTGAAGGTATGAGATGGTGTTTTCACTTTTATTTTTGTCATAAATTTAATTAAGTCAATAAAATTAATTAGTAAATTTTTATCATATTGCCTACTCATTTTGGACATTTTTCTACCTGTGTCTGGACATAATGAATAACGCCCTATCAATCACTTGATCCATAACATGTACAAGTGAGACAACATGACGTTACTGTTTAGTGAAATGTCGACCATAAACCTTTAATGGTTTGTCTGTTAGCTACAAAAACTGTCTTGGTCTGCGTATTTACTGAAGAAATAAGACAGACGTAAACATATTCAAATTAGAATAAACATAATCATAATCATAATCATTTATTTGCATAAGAACTACACATAAAATGCGTCGATTCTCACGCTAGTTCACAAAATGTAGTCTTGACCATTCCTTATTTGGGTACTTACAATTCAACGACAAACGGCGTTGTTGCGCGTCCGCAGCTGATAATCCTTTGAATCCCTACACGTGTCCCCCGGGTGGAGCGAAAGGAACAACCCAATGTAGCAGTAGAACTTGTGCTAAGTTCGCCCGGAGAAGTACTGCCAGCACACCTGGTAATCCGCCACCAAGCGGTGATGCACTCGTGTTGCTGTGTTCCGGTGGAAGGGAGTGGGTGCCGGCGAAATTGCAGGCGCATAAGACGTAACATCCCCGTCTCGGTGTGATGGACGCAACGCAATACCACTTGAGTTATCTCGTACTTTGGTGGAGAGGACTCGAGTCGTATTGTCTATGGGCGGCGGTTACCACTTAACATCAGGTGGGCCGTTAGCTCGTTCCGTCACTAAAATGACAATAAAAAAAAAATGGAACGATTTCTTATAATTACAGTGGCGCTATGCAACGCATGGATTGGGAACTGGATCTCAAATGAGGGTAACGGAGTTGTTTTTCTTGTGTTACGATACGAGCAGATGACCCACCTGCTGTTGCGGTAACCTCTGCCCATAACACCCAATATGAATTGAGACTTCCCATACTTAGATACACGAAGACCCGAGTCGCATCGTATGCGCCCGTAACTCTGAGAGGTGAAGGTGGAATGTCTCAAGTGCCTGTAATTTCATCTGTTTTTTTTAAACAGATACATCACATAATAATAAATATTTAAAGTGTAAATTAAAAGTATAAATTATTAAAAGTATAAATTAAAAACATGTTTGCATCGGCCGGGAATCGAACCCGGGCCGCCCGCGTGGCAGGCGAGCATTCTACCACTGAACCACCGATGCTTGTTACAAAAAACACAAATAACCGATAGATCAGATATTGAAACATCTATTAATACAGAAAGTAACTGGAAATAATAAGTTGCAATAATGCGAACGTGATTTATACAAAGCAGGTAATATCTTTCACTTTCTCCTATCGTTATTATGGCTGGTAAAATTCTAATACTTTCCACAAGCATCGGTGGTTCAGTGGTAGAATGCTCGCCTGCCACGCGGGCGGCCCGGGTTCGATTCCCGGCCGATGCAGTCCACGTTTTGCCCCTAACCTTTTTTACTTTTATGCATGGTAAAATTAAATCCATCTCGAGCTCGCGATCTAGGTGAGTTGGCAACACCGTAATAAGTAAAAGGTCGCGACAATATCACAAAAACTTGAGTCTCATAAATCTTCTAAATTGATATTGGAGCATAACCCAGCACCTGGCGTCTCCTGTTGATCAATACTCACGCAAACGCCTATGTCAATATGGCGTCCCATCCAGTTGTTATAGCTCCAAACTTGCGTTCCACCTTTCTCGACATAAAGAAGAGTTTTATTAGAAAAATACTGTTTGACTTGTCATCTCATTGCGGCCAGCATTTGAATTGGCGCCCATTTTACAAACTTGCATTCGACCTCCTTGGTAGAAAACTAAATTAATTATAGAAAAAATAAAATTTTCTTCCTAGGATGAATGGATGAATGGTCGTTGCCTATTTTTTTTATCCAGTGAACACCGCACGAAAATTCTTTGTTGTTTTCACTATGTACTGCGTACGAAGTTCGTACGAGCTGCGACGGAAATATTACGCATTAACTGGCTGAACGTTGATGATGATGTTTGTCAACTGAGTTGTTTGACGTCGGTTTTTTATATGATTTACGGAACGAGCAGACGGCCCACCTGATATCAAGTCGTAACCGAGCCCATAGACAACAGCAATACGACTCCAGTCCACTCCACCAAAGTACGAGATGACTCAAGTCACATTGCGTTGCGTCCATCACCCGGAGACGGGGATGTTACGTCTCATAACTGTTAATGATTATTAATCTGCTAATGATGTGTTTCAACAAGGCATTCGCAATAAGTATCTAATGCCACAGAATCCTTACCTAGAAATGCACGTTCCACACTTGCGTTGATACGTACCTCAATTCATGCGACGTTTCGCTTGCTTGAGTACAGTTGCAGCGTGTACTCAAGTTTTGCGGATAAAGTTATATTGGTTTGATTTAGTAAGTACTAAATCCTTCGCATATAGTTAGGTACCTATTAGTAAATAGCGGCGACCGGCGTAACCCAAGAGTTATAGGTAGTGATGGATAATATCGCCAGGTAGCACGTACATACATGCTGCCACACCTGGGAGTGGACAAGGAATGTCCATTTAGGAGTTATGTTCTCTCTCAAAGTATGTACCTGCTGCAAACAGAACATAATAGGTACTAGTTGGTGCCCGCAGCTTCGTCTGCGTAGAATTAGTTCCATACCAATATTTGACTGACCTCACAGCTCAGCCCTGCCTCCTGCCACCTTCCTTCTTCTCTTTCAAATTCGACTATCGGTTCTTATAAGGTGACGGTACCAGCTTCTACGAAATTACATAATGATACAGGCCTCACAGCTCAGTTGGTAGTAACTCTGCCTTCTGCACTGTAGGTCGTGGGTTCTATTCCCCCCTAGGACAAACATTTGTGTGACGAACATAGATGTTTGTTCTGTGTCTGGGTTAATGTGTATTATATGTAGGTATGTATTTACAAATAGTATATAAGTAGTTAAGAGCAGTAGAACTCTCGCCAAGTTCGTCCGGGGAAGTACTGCCACCATGCCCTTTTCTGCCGCCAAGCAGTAACGTATTAGCGTTACTGTGTTCCGGTTTGAAAGGTGTGGTTGCCGGTGAAATTACAGGCACATGAGACATTCCACCTTCACGTCTCACATTTACGGGCGCATACGACGCGACTTGGGTCTTATCATACCTAGTATGGGAGGACCCAAGTCGCATCGGCTGTTATGGGCCGAGGTTACCACTTAACACCAGGTGGGCCGTCGGCTCGTTCTGTAAATGTATTACATAAAATAAAATAAAAGTAGTCTGGTTTCCACGATACAAGCTATGCTTAGCTTACTTTGGGGCTAGATGGCGTTTTGAGAAATGTCCACCAATATTTATTTATGTATATAACTGGCTGTTGCCCGCGACTTTGTCCGCGTGGAATTCGGTTTTATCACGCACCCCTATTTTACCACTCGGAAAAGTAGCCTAAGTTACTCCTTGTTACATCAGCTATCTGCCAGTGAAAGTCCCGTCAAAATTGGTCCAGCCATTTCAGAGATTAGCCGGAACAAACAGACAGACAGATAGACAGACAGACAAAATTAATTAAAAATATTGTTTTAGTATATGTACCGTGTATACATCCATATGCACTTAGTAAACAGACACTCAACAGTTGAATCTAGCGTTATCTTGTGGCAAACTTCTTAACTACGAGAAGGCGACGAGTGCTAAGCCCAGGTGGATTCATGCAAATGGAGACTTAGTACATTCGCACTACAGTAGTTAATTTTAAATCCGCTTGAGGGAGCAGCCATATTCTATTTTGATTTTAGTGCTATCTAGTGGCAAACTTGCATACTAAGAAGGTAAACAGGCAAAATGTGTCTATAACAACTTTTTATTTATGCAGACATTTAGTTTTGTAAACTTCCGCTAGATGGCAGTCAATAAGTTTACGGAGAAAATTTAGCTTCGCTTGTCAACTATCAAAGTTGTTGTTGAAAGAAATTAATTAACTACTATTACATAGTACTACCGCATGCCTAAATAAATGCATTCAGTACAATAATAGGTAGGTATCTAATAACGTTTCTACAGTGTCCATGATTATCTTAGCCACGCAGAAGTGAATATCGACGCTATAGCGAAAACATGGAATCCCTCCTAAAGGAGGGGGATTTCTCGCTATTGCATCCCATGGACGGTCAATCTTCGGTATAAGTTCGCCTGACTTTACGGTTTGAATATTAATTATTGAAGTTTCCAAGACATTTTTTATGAATTATATGCAGAACAAAGATTTTTGGTCTTACATTGAACACGGAATAACTGCCAGCCGGCAATAGGTATGAAAAAACCTTTTCTAGTTCAACGCGTGTACTTCCTTATTTTTAAAATGTTACAAACTGAAAATTTTGCTGAGCTGTTTTCTCGCAAGGGTTACACACAAGTACCTATGCCTGAACATACAGATTCTGAAAAATAAAACGTCGCATGGTTTTTTTAGGTTGACCCTTACGAGTGAGCTATGCGTTAGATGTTGGTCCTTACTAAAATAATAGGTAGGTAATGTATAAGCTACTCGCCTATCATACATAGGTATTGTAGGTATTGTCAAGAAAGTACTAAAATGAGGTTGAGGTACTTATTTATGTTCTCTACCACCAAGACCTTGCTCTAAGATATACGATGACAGAAATGTGGGAACTATTACTCAAATGAAAAAAGGTAAAAATAGTAATAAAATACCAAGCAGCCAACTATTATGCTCATTTCCACTATGAACTTGACAGTTTCGCGAGATCAAGACGCAAAATTCGCATAATTTCGTCGACGTTCTAAGTCTCCTCCAGTATTACCAGCTGTATCTTTCGTGAATAAATCCAGCAGCATAGAAAGTGATGAAATAATATGTGTCGCTGCCAAAATTGTACCTAAGCTTGCGTGTCGCTTTAATTTTACTTCACTTTTTTTGATGTGGTTCAACTAATAAGTCAAAAACTTACTAAACTTACTTAAGCTTACTAGTAAAACTCTTCTGACACCAAAACATAATCCATTCACAATCATTATTCAATACGAGGATTCATTACGAGGTTTTTTCATACCAAAACTAAAGAGGCAGAGATGATACTAAATTTAAATCCTTATAATCGAAAAAATGTAACACTCAAAAGACGATGTTAATATGTTTTTTTACTAAGTTGATTAAATTTTTCAATGTTTTCAGTATGTTATAATTACCTATGCCGTATTAGAATTCAGCATCAAGATATTACTAATATACATACTTCAATAAAAAAAAAACAAATTCGCATCATTTATTGCACTGTTGTTACAAAGATCTTAATAGATTTGTAGGATACAGACCATAAACCTTATATCAAACTACTTTCTATTCAGCCAGTAACACCCACTGCTGAGTACAGGCCTCTTTTCTAGAACACCACAGTTGCTGTCTTGTTCAAGTCTAACGACTTTTTTTCCATATTTTATAAATACTACTATTATTTACTGCCGCACTGTAATTAATAGTTAATTAAATTTCGATGATTACATACTAATAAAGTAAAATGTGTTTTCCGTCAGATGTACCTTGGCGATTTTTTGGATTGGTAGCAACACTGACTGCTTGTCAAAATAACTCTCTCGAAGCAAAATGGTTTATTTGTTGTTTTGGTAAATTTATCATAAATCTCCGAAAATACAAACGAGATTGAGTTAAACGCGTTCATTTAAACCTAATTTTTCCACTGAAATGTGTGAAAAACGCGAGTGTAGTGTTATTTTTTTACGGACTATACACTATACAAAAAATGTCAAAATGTTTTGTGATGTTTCTAGTCAATTTTTTAGATTCTTTGCGATGGTGGTCTCAAATTGGTGAAGAAATTTATTTAATTATGCAGTGTTGGTTTTTGAAATTAAATAAATTCCAGTTTTCTGGTGGAAAGAAATGTTGTGTTGTGATGGTGTGAGGTTAGTTTTTGTTCCCGCTATTTTCGGGCCCCTGGCTCGGTTTATCCGTAGCTGAGGCCCCTAGTTCCTGGCGTCGGTTCGGTGAGTAGTAGCCTGTAAGTTTTCTATCCAAGGATATCCAAGTTTACTAACTTTACCAATGTAAATGTCTATTGTTTACCATAGATGCCACTTACTTCATCAATGTTTTGGTTTTTATAAAGGCAATTGTTTTATCATTTAGAGCGTACTATATCATGTTAGAATGGTTTAGAGGTCTAAAAACTATCTCTAAAACTGATGTTACTTAAGTTTCCATCTTCTGTACAAAGTTGTTTAGGTAATTTCAAAACAAAGTTCTAATGGTAGGTAGTGTTTGAACTATTATGCTAGTATATATTATGAGTTAAGAATGTCCTACGCCTTTCATCTAAATGATATCAAGGGTAGAGGCTGTTTAGTTCAATTTTATAAAGTAGTTTTGAGAAGATATTAAGCATATTATAATGTATCCTTATACAATTTCATATATTTTTTCCAATTTACTAAGTATATTATATATTTTTGATTGCTCCCTGGATAAGTTTTTGGCAACACTGATAGTGAGGCGAAGGCTCCGGGGTTCAGTCCTCAGCTGGACATACTTTGTGCGGTGAACATACAGTTAGTTCTTGGGTATGTATGTGTTGTTTATATAATGTGTCCACGCCACCTACTACACAGAGAATGCTAATGCAGGGCTATGAGTGTTTAAGTATTTCTTTTAAGTTTAATTACTAACTAAAACATAATGTAGTCATACATAGGTTCGATTCCTGAACAGACAACAAAATAAAATCTTTGGAGCTCTTGAGGAGCAGGTTCAGATCATGTCATTTGTTTATTAATTACTGTCAATAACTTGAGAATACAGGTTCGATTCCTGTGTATAAACATATATTTATAATTAAGTATTGGAACTGAGAAGTCAGTTCAAATTCTGCACAATTTCAATTTATTTCTTATGGTTCATTAATTAGAGCCACAGACTTAAATGCAGTTTGATTCTTGTATGCCGATATTCATTAGGAAGTATCAGAACTAAGATGTGGTCTCAGATCATGGTCAAATTACAGTCAAAAACTTTGTGCAGGTTCAATTCCTGTATGTGTGTTTCATGGATGGAGTATTATACGTGAGAATAATTGATACATGGAGTAGCAGGTTCAAATCCTGTGCAAAAAGTATGTTCATTTCCTGTGCACACTGAGGCAACAAAATGTTCTGAACTATAGAACTGATAGTACAGCAGGTTCGAATCCTGTAAATTACAATAGTGCATGAGTTTTATCAGAAAATCACTTTACAACTAGATTCAGGTTCGATTCCTGTACCTGCAGTGATACTTTGGAGAGCAACGACATAGTGTTATAGAAAGTGATTACATACATGGTACTGTAGCAGGTTCGAACCCTGCACAAAAAGATTATTCAAGTAATTTTGAATCTGTGAAATGTTTGATACAGGTTCGATTCCTGTACACATACTGCGTAGCAGGTTCGAATCCTGTACAAATGATTGTTTAATCAAGTTTGATTCCTATAAATGTAAGCAGCACCATTATTTAAAGTTATTAACAGGTTTGAGTCCTGTTGAAAGTAGAAGCTACAACAGGTTCAAATCCTGTGTATTAAAAATTATGCATTAGATTTGTCAACTGAACACAATAACAACCTGGATTCAGGTTCGATTCCTGGATGGATGGGCACAACACCATTCTTAGTACTAATGCCACTAATATTCTGGATAGCAGGTTCAAACCCTGTACAGATTTTTTTTTAACATTGTACAACCTTAAGTAATACAGGTTTAATTACTATCTACAGTAAGATATGGTCAGATTTACAATGCTGAGATTCTGTGTAACAGGTTCAAATCCTGGAATGAAAAATAAAAAGGCAGTTTTTACATAGAATACATTGGATCCAGGTTTGTTTCTTATATATTTTAAGAAACACCACTCCAACCTCACTAGTATACTATGAAGCGGGTTTAGATCCAGTACAGAAAAGTCCAGAAGGACTTCCAAAAACAACTTATTTAATACTTAGATGCAGGTTCGATCCTGTATACACAATACACTGATATTATGGATAGCAGGTTCAAATCTTTTACCAAAATTGTATGTTAATACAGGTTAGATCTTGTAAAGAAATTCAGCTTTATATTTGTTCGCAGATACCTTAAACTTTGAATTTAAAAAATCTATTGCAAGTTCGATTCCTGCAAGTACTCAAACATAATTAAGTCACATCCCAAGTAAACTTGTATGTTAAGTTATAGTACATCCTGATGTTGAGCTAACTAATAATGGTTGCATATTTACACCCGTGTAGGACACACATATACACAACAAACATTCAAGTCCCAAGAACAAATTTAGCATTCATAGCTATTATGAAATATTATTTTGGCTGATCAATTTTATAACAATTGCCAGAATATGAACAAATGTTTGTTAAGTTCTCTAACTCTGTTCCGAATTTATTTTTACTTAATGTGATCATAGTTTCTGTTATAAATGCTCATAAAGCTTTGTTATTGAAGTTATTTTTTATCTTTTGTGTTTATTTCTCACATGATATGGTTAGTTCTATGTAATTGTCTATACAATGATTGCCTTTATTAATTTGGATTTCTTTCTAATATTATTTTATTTCTTGACTTTCTTAGGTAGGTCAGATTTATTTTTATTTTCTTTATTTATGGTGCCATTACATAAAGTTTGATAGGATTTTTACAATTATGTACAACTTATATTTTTTTCGAGCAGGATATGTACAATTTTTCAAATAAAATAAAGAACAAATTCTCAAAAAAAAGTATGGAAATAAACTATGCGGAATTGTGTGGTCTGATTATTTCCCCATCCCTTCCTTTCCTCATCCTGAATAATATTACAAAATAAATAAATTGATAGTACATGCTGCCTTAACAGTACAAATATACTTACTACAGTCTGTAAGACAGCATTACTTACATACGGACTCATCATTTAGTTTTACCACCCGCACAGCTAAGGCTGTCTGACCTGAGAGCAGCTGCCCTATAATTAAATTATATTAATATATCATTGTATAGTTTTAATCCCAGGTAATAAAACTAATAAGGATTTTTCCTCACAGTTCCCGCTCAGTTTATACCCGGAAGGACTGGTGCTGGTCTGTTAATACTTAATGGGTTTACATTCTACATGAAGAATCACCAGGCACACGGCAAGAAGCAGTGGTACTGCTCCTCGAGGGACATCCACGGATGCCGTTCTGACGTCATCACATATAAAGGAGTGGACGGAAGAGATTACATCTCAATATTTAGAGGGAGACATATACACTCGCCTCCCCGCTTGAGACAATGTCACGATGGTAGATTTATAAGGGAAAGAGACACTAGACTATCACTTTTGTGAGATTAGCTTACCTATTAGATTAGGCACAGGCCGTCACAGCAATACAAATTATTAATTTTAAAAATCATGTACTTATCGATGGTTTTTTTCGAGCATGTTTCTCACAGGGACCTGCATAATTATAGACATCAGTTTTAAGTATTTTTTTTTTGTGAACTTTTAGTGGTACAGTATTCTGGTTAATTATAGGCTGTATTTTTTTACATATATGTGTTGTTTTTTTTTATCTCCTTGTCCTGATGTCTGATTTTTCTTCTCGATAAACTTACAAATGCGTGGTGTAATCTTCTTGACACCTATTGCCGTGCAACACCCGCTCTCAGAAGGTGCGTTTCCATTGTCATTCGAATTAACCAAATAATTAACTTATCCGGCATTCGCAGAAGGGACGACTTTACGAATTCAACAAGGTTCCAACGCTTCTCTACAGGTCATTATTTTACAATATTGTTCATAACGAAACGTGTTTAAGTATGCGCCCATATGGGCATATTAGAGAAATTAGAATCCTAGCAGTTGTATCAGAAACGTCGGTGAAGTACTTCATGGTAATCATTTGGTTCTTCTTATAGGTATTTACTACCTGCCTTCGCACCGTACTGGCAGTATGGTGATGATCTTCAAAGACAACAAGTTTTGGATCAACAACCGGTACCAGAACACAATAAACTGGACATGTAGGGATCGGAAGCGGCTCGGGTGTAGCAGTTGCGTGCAGACCACTTCGGAGGGGCGCTACATCAAGCATAAGGGCTTTCACAATCACGACGATAACTACACCAAGTACAATTTCAATGAATGTTGAGTTTGAGACTGCAGTATTCATCATACTCAATCATTAAATATGTGTTAACAGATAATTGTGGTGATTCTGTTGGCAAACAAATAAAACTAATTTTAGGTCATGTCTTTGTCTTCTTATCGTCACGGGTCTTCTAGTTCCCTGGAGGCGGGAACTTAGTACGGGCCTCATGTTTGCCTCATTACCCGTGTAGTATCACGGTATGCAACACCCTCCTGTAGCGGTGTTTGTCGCGAACTTGCTGTCTCATGTTTTTAATTTGACACTGTTAAAAGTAACCAAAACTAAGTTTTTAAGTTAAGAGAATCACCAATATTATCCAACTTTTTAGTTTCTCTTGCTTAGTTGGCTTTTCCAAGACATTTAGGGCCTCAAGTCAAGGGTTAGTGATTCGAAAGCTCAGATGACTAGAAGAGTGATGGTTAAAATCGATTTCTCAGCGCTAGCATGAGAATAACGAAGTATTTTTTCTTTCCATTTGTATTATTCGCCAGTTTTCAGTTTCCGAAAGGTACAAATTTCCGAAATAATGATTTAGTTTCCATATTCTGTAGTTAGTTAATGCTATTAATTTACACACGGCTGTTTGAAGTATCCAGTTTTATTTTGAATTGAAATAGTATGGTTTCTAATTTCAGTCGATACTAAAACGAAATTAATTTATATGTGGTAACTCTTTAACATATCACTTTGCTCCTTTCTTGTGCCATTCAATTATTTGTTGCACAGCGAAAGTTAAAATAGTTCAAATCGAGAGGTTTTCTCTTACGATTCTTCTTTTCTCGCATAAAAATCGTCAGTCAGTGGAAACGCAACCGCGAGTGACCACCGTGACCAATTTAATTTATTTATTCCATTGGTAAAGAACCATTCCATCATAATTATGAATATTTATTTAAAGTATAATTATTGTCTTAAAATTATCAAATATTGTGCTGTGCCTATTAAAACATTTAGCATTATTATTACTGAATATAATTATATAGGATAAGAGGAATTTATATGTTTATGGAATTTTGAAATGATTATAGCAACAATACATTCCTTAATTGCATGGGAGGAACTTAATTTTAAATATACAGAAGTGTTTAGTTAATTGTAAATACACTAAGTAGTTAAGTATTGGTATAGATAATCAAGTTTCGTATTCCAGTTTAGAGAACGGAAATGTTTAATTGGTTTTTTCTTCTATAACATATTTGTATCTATTTATTGACATGGATTGCGCTGCTTAGTATGTACTTAGGAATTTATGTGCTTGCGTTCTCTTTTATCTAAGGTCCCGTAACTATAAGTGTTACTTATACAGGACTGCACGGGATATTGAAAGAATATAAGTAAGTTTAAGTGCCAAAGATGACTTTGACGCTACTTTGTACTTATCACAATGAACACTTGTAGTAATAGGACTGTTGATGAAGCAAAATGCATAATGTTTTTTACCCTTAGAGAATTTAGTACGTATTGACTGTATCTGTAAATTACCTGTGTAGGTATTTTGTAAACTTTGTAACAGCGCCACCTAGTGGCAATTAGTTGTAGCAGTTGATAAAGTATTTTTATATTTAAATTACTCGATTGCGTGTAGGTGGCGTGACATGTACTTAATTTTTGCGTTTTCAAGTATCGTATATTGAGTATTAACTAGCTGTAGCCCGCGACTTCGTCCGCGTGGAATTCAGTTTTATCACGCACCCCTATTTTACTCCTCGGAAAAGTAGCCTATGTTACTACTTGTTACATCAGCTATCTGCCAGTGAAAGTCCCGTTAAAATCGGCCCAGCCGTTTCGGAGATTATCCGGAACAAACAGACAGACAGACAGACAAAAATTGTAAAAAATGTTGTTTTGGTATATGTACCGTGTATACATCCGTATGCACTTAGTAAAAAGCGGTTATTTTAATATTACAAACAGACTCCAATTTTATTTATTTGTATAGATTAATATAATAGCTCTTCACTGAGTTGGTATACCGTATTAGGAACTCATAATTATGTTGTTTTAAAACTCACGCGACTATCGTATTTTTTTTCATATGTACTGTGATCTTTTGGTAAACTGTACCTAGTCAATTTTACTTCGATATTATATTTATTTTAATTAATGTGCCAAATTACTTTAATAAAATGAAAAAAATATTTGTAACACTCATAATAATAAATGCTGTTTAACCTGTAAATTGTTTGTTATTTATAGATTCTAAAAGAAAAGGCTTTTGATAAGTTAACGTTTCTTCTGAATATTAACAATTTATCGAACATTTAAACGACAAACTGTTAATATGAAAAACAATTAAAGTACTAGTGTGAACTGAATGTATAGATATATGAGTATTAATTATTACCGAAGGCGACACGATCAGTAGATCAGAAGACAGTCGACGGAACAGTTGACAGATTACCGGAGATTATGGCTCATTCAGAAAATACCACGTAATCTACATTTGCTGAAACAACTATTATTCTCAAAGACTTTTCTTATATCTTATTTAGTAGCAGTATATTTTGTGCTGTTCGTCCGGAGAAGTACTGTCACACCTGGTAATCTGCCGCCAAGCAGTGATGCACTCGTTGCTGTGTTCCGGTGGAAGGGAATGGGTGCTGGTGATATTGCAGGCGCATGAGACTTAACTCCGTCTCGGGGTGATGGACGCAACGCAATGCGACTTGAGTCGTCTCATTCTTTGGGGGAGAGGACTTGAGTCGTATTGCTGTTGTCTATGGGCGGCGGTTACCACTTAACATTAGGTGGGCCGTTCCATCACTTAAATCACATAAAAAAAAAACATTACAAGATAAAAAAAAAATTGCTTGGACATGACAATTAAATAAGTTTACTTATATAATCCTGGTCAATACATTTTGAGATTTATTTTAGCTTGTAATTATAGAACCTGTGCTTATTTACCAGCTGTATTAATTAATAAATGGAGATAATTGTTTTGACTCCTTTGGAATCAAACAAGAGGATGGAAATATCATTGAAATTCTTTCATTCTGGTGTGAGAGAAATGACTACGCATCGAATTAAATTTCTCCGTTAAAATATTTCTCTGTATGAAGCCTTGATACTTCCGAGTGTTTAAGTACTAATTTATTGGATGCTTTGGCAAATTTCCAGCTGTTGCAGTATTTGATAATTCATATTTTTCAGTTCTGATGGTAAAGGGTAGACATGGGAAGTATTTGTTGATGCTCAACGGCTACACGTACTATCAGCACAAACTCCTCAGGGATGGGTTCCGTTGGAGCTGCACCCAGATGGGTTCCAGGTCTTGCAGGGGGTTCCTGCACGTCACTAAGGAGATGCTGGTGGTCAGAGCGCAGATGGAACACACCCATCCGCCTTCTACGTACTTTCTGGAGAAACTTAAATCGCAAGAGAATAACGTAAGTTCCACATTTTTTTTTATTTCAACTAGGTGATTGAACGAGCTGACGGCCCACCTGATGTTAAGTGGTAACCGCCGCCCATGGACAACAGCAATACGACTTCAAGTTTTGATTTTTGCTATTTACATGTAGTTCACCGACATAATTTTTTTAACGGTGAACGTGAGGGTAAGATGTGAATGTGATTATTATATTTGTAACTTAATCAACAAAACCAAAAATGATTTAAAAATACAAGACAAAGCTTAAAAGAATAATAAGTAGTATGTCTCATGTGCCTCTAGTTTCACTGACAGTAACGCGAATGCATTACTGCTTGGCGGCAGATATGGGTATAGTGGCACTATTTCCCCGGACGAACATTGCGTAATTTCTTCTGCTACTAAAAAAATTATCTGTTTTGGTAGTTGAACTGATTTTATCAGGAATACATAACATTAAATCTAATTTATTCTCTAACATTCTTATGCACTGTAGGTATATATTTTATTACAGGACAATAAAGATCCAGACGTTTACCCTGGCGGGAAGAACCAGGGAATCAATCCTCTAGCACTGAAGATAGAGAATGTCCAAGGGAGAGCTGGATTCTGAACTGAAATGGGCTAGATTAAAATTATAACTGAAAATGTGAAATAAATGAAAACAATATAATAAAAAATATACTTAAAATAAAACTCGAAATAATCCAAAAGTATGATACTTACTTTCTATATACATAATATGATTTTGTTAATAATAATTATAAAAATAGTTTTATGTGTTTATAGATTATTTATTATTAATAATTTCATCATATTTAGCTTAATATAGTCTTATTATATCGAAAAGAGATGAGCAATAGTAGTATTTAAAATTATGAAGATTAATAATATGTGTATAGATTTATTTAGCTTATGTATAACTTTAAGTAAACGATTTTCAATACTCTTGCACATAAAGCATTAAGTATTGAAATGCATTTTTGTTCATGCTTTATTTAATATAGCTTGTATGTATTAAACTGAAATTTTGTTTTATTATACATGAAGCAGTTTGGGGGTAGGGAGTAGAAATTAAAAATAGCGGGAGTAAAGAATTAACAAATTTAATAAGGCAATAAGAAAATAAAATTAGGGTATTTAAAAACGGTAAGGTAGTAAGTAGACCAGAGGGGTCGTGGGTAATTTGAGAGTTCGTTGAAAGAAAATGCCGGTACGTTCACTTAAAGCGTCTGTCACTGTCCTGGTAAGTGCAGTTAGCCGTTGCGTGCGTGCTCGTCGCGTGTGCAAACCGACGGGTAGGCAGACGATTTTTGACAGGTGCAGCGGGGGTAGATTCCGTCGCGTTCTGTCGGAATGATGTTACATACAATTGCCCTATTTACATTTAAATAAATGTAGAGTGCTTTTCATAATTCTACATACAAAGCGGATGCAATTTGTACTTTTTCAAACACAAAGTTTTGAGTCTGTTCTTAAGTTATTTTATTCTGATTGTTATGTATTTTTTTCGCATAACTTTATGACGTTTCCATAGGAAACTAGCCAGTGGTGTGCAGTGATTTCACACCGACTTGCAAATACGAGGTGGGCCATCCGCTCGTTCCGTAAATTCATCCCATGATAAAGTTACCCATATTTTCAATCTAATATAATAAGTACAGATCCAAATTTGGCACACAATCGTTGATCAAGGTAATTAATTATCTCTCACTCGTAAAGGTCACAGGACCAATTAATAAGGTACTACTGCGAATTCGTAACTTCATTTTCCAGGAGCAAACATGAAAGTAATCGAGCGAATAGACGGAAAACAGATCCTACTCTTCAACGGATTCCCATTCTATAAGAAGACCATAACAACGAAAGGCGTCCGGTGGTGTTGCAGCAAAAGCCGCTGTAACGCTTTTGTACATGTCTCGCGAGACTTCAACTGTATCATAAAATGCGTTTACGACCACAAACATCTTCCAACGAAATATGTCCTCTCTAATGTGTGCGGGAAATACATACGACTTTGAGACCTGGTACAGTCTTGAGTTTTTACAGTAATTTAAGATACAAGATATTTTACTGCATATTTTTTTTTTGTAGACGTTTCACACAGCGCCATCTAGCCCCAAAGTAAGCTAAGCATAGCTTGTATGATGGGAACCAGACAACTCAAATCAAATCAAAAATCAAATCAAATTTATTTACCGAAAAACATTATATATAATATAGATTACTTGTGGTCCCCGCACTAGAGCAAGCCTGTGACGCGGGAGACCGGGAAACTGATATAATAATTATATACTTTTCTTTTTTATATACATACATATAATACATATTATTACTGCCTAACAAAATATCTACTCTATGGGCAATTCCACATCATCAGATCAGATATCGAATTCGGATGGCGATTCGATATCGGGACATGGAAAATGTTTGAAAAATATCGATATCCGACTACAAGCGGACAATAGGAAAGATAATAAAAATAAATAAATATGTGATTTATTAGAATATTTATTTGACATATTTGATTATATTGTCATAAAACTGATTTCTACTAAAATGTTTGTACCTTTTTAATTACCATGTTTGACTTTTGTGGGAAAAATAAAATAATAATTTTATTACTTTTTTTTTATTATTTATCATAGAATCAACAACACTTGGAGAAAATTTACAATTGAGAACTTATAACTAAAAACTTAATGCCAATTACAGAATTGCCATGACTTCATTTTACATTTCCTTTTATCGGATCTCAGTATAACCCACCACCACCCACTACCCCATATATGGGTAGTAATCCAGCCATCGAAGGGCTGGTCTAAACCCCGACTTATATATCTTATTATCTGATAAGCGGGCAAAATCTAAACTGTATATATCATCTTTAGCAAAAAAAAAATATTTTGAAGAAAAAAGTTAATATGTATTCTATCGGTTGTCTGGTTCCTATAGTACAAGCTATGCTTAGTTTAGAGCTAGATGGCGCTGTGTGAATTGTATACCAATATTATTATCACTATTTAGAGACTGGATGCCGCTGAAATGTCAATCTTTTTTTTTATTTGATAGTTACGGAGAGAGCCGATGGCCCACCTGGTTTCAAGTGGTAACCTAATATTGGCTTATATTCTTCTGTTTCAGATCCCCAATTACAACTGATAGAGCTGGTGGATGGCAAGCAGCTGATATGCTACCGTGGCTACCCCTACTACAAGAAATCCTCGTTGTCAGGGAACGAGGTGGCCCGCTGGACGTGCACTCGGTGCAACTGCAGATCGTACCTGCATGTTACACATGATCTGCGCATTCTCTTCCAGAAGTTAACGCATGATCACCCACCGAGTCAGTACCGTAGAACTACCTATGGGAAATATTTTAGACTATAGTTGCAAATAAGTAGGTAAAAGTGATAAAATATTGCTAAAATATAACATGTTAAAATAGTAATTTGTTGTTTGCCCGTGAAATTACAGGCACTTGAGTTGTGGGTGCAATACGGTGCGACTCGCGTCTTTCCATAACTTGGTAGGCGTGGATCCAAGACGTATTGTTATGTTATGGGTATAGGTTACCGCATATATATAAGCGTTTTGCTTCCACTTTCATAATGCGGACAGCCCAAGAGTGAAACTCCTTGCCTGCGTCTGTATTTCCCGAGAACTATAATCTGGAGGTCTTCAAGAGGAGAGTGAATAGGTATTTTCTAGGCAAGCATGCTACATCGTAGACCACATCGTCACTTAACATCAGGTGAGATTGCGGTCAAAGTGAGCCTATAGTAAGTAAAAAATAATAATTGATATATAAATAAAATATACTAGCGAACCCGACAGACGTAGTCACGGAACCCGATCGCAGAGCCACAATTGATATACACACACTCTATATAAAATGAAGAGAGTAGGAAGAGAGTATCTGTAGATCAATTTATTCATCATTATCATTTTATCTTATTGTCTCTGTATTATCTCGAATAGATGACGAATAAATGCATATTTTAATTGTAGTTTTAGTGTTTCCTTTTGGCTGTCAAATAATTACTCTACCTTCTAGTTGATTGACTCTACCGCAGTTATGTACGATCAGTAAAAGTGACCCGTCCACTGAAACTTACCCACACTCGCAAATTACAAGTAATCTGAATTGCACCTCTAAAATAAAATCATCAGAAATGTTCTATACCATACATACATTATTAACTACTACAAAAAAATCTGGACTTGAAATAAATGGCTGGCCTCACAGCTTAGTTGTTAGGGTTACCTTCTGCGCTGTACGTCGTTGGCTCGATTCCCACCCACGACAAACATTTCTGTGACGAACATAGATGTTTGTTTTGTGACTGGGTGTTAATATGTATTATATTTATTAATTTACGTTCCTATTATACAAGCTATGCTTAGCTTACTTTGGGGCTAGATGGCGCTGTCTGGAATGTCCACCAATATTAAATTTAATTAATCATATGTATATCAAATCAAAATCAAATATAAAACAAAAACATACAAACATACGTTTTATAATACAGATTACTTGTGGTCCCCGCACTAGAGCTAGCCTGTGACGCGGGAGACCGGATTACAAAAACATGATTACCATGATACCACGTTTTTTTTTTATACTGTATACAGGACAAATACTACGAGCAATATGTGATATAATTATATATGATTAAATGTATTATTATTATAATAGGCTGTGGCCAACATAACAAAAACTAACAGTTCTAAATTACAGTGAACATATTCATGACTGCGCGGGGCAAGGAGCGGCTGATATACCATGACTTCACGTACTACAAGCAGAGTCGAAGCCGGCACGGGTTCCGATGGGGCTGCACCAAGAATAGGTGGCATAAGTGCAAGGCTTATCTGCACTTGGCTGATGATATGACTATTGTTAGGAGCAATATGGAGCATACTCATAGCCCGTTTGCTACTCCTCGGTAATTTAAAAAAAGTTTTTTAAGCATTTTCTGTCACACCTGTACCACTGCGGGATATAGTACTTGTTAAGACAAATCTTGTGAATATATAGCTCAGTTGGTAGTAACCCTGCCTTCTGCGCCGTAGGTCGTGGGTTCGATTCCCACCCAAGACAAACATTTATGTGACATTTGTAACATTGATGTTTGTTCTGTGTCTGGGTCTTAATATGTATTATATGTATGTATTTACAAAAGAAAAGTATATCAGTATTATATTAGTTGTCTGGTTCTCATGATACAAGCTATGCTTAGTTTATTTTGGGGCTAGATGGCGCTGTGTGAAATGTCCACCAATATTTATTAAAAAAAAAACTACGAGCTGTGAAACACAACGGAGTTGTGATGAGACATTGAGGAGTTCCTGTGGCTACCTCCCTTCATCATGAGACCACCCCCATTTTAACATATTATCGCATTATTATCGAAGTTACACACGTTCCAAACTTCAGCTCAATCGGTTGAAGGGAATTGGTCTAAAATTCAGTTGCAAATTTTGACCTAAACAAACATACATAGACATTTATTTACTTAAGCACACAATATATTATAACACTTTATAACACAAAAAGAAACAGATAAAAACACAAAAAGGAAAGTACACAATGAAAAGACAAAACAGTGACATTAATCGAAATATGTATAAAGAAATATAATATAAAACAAGACCTAAGTACATAATGTGTGCTATAGCAGCAAATGGGCTTCGACTCAGCATTATGCCCACTGTGTTAGCAGTGGACGCTGTTATTCTGCCGATATATATATCGGCAGAATAACAGCGTCCACTTTGGTCCACGTTGGTATGTATACATACCAACATTGCAAGTTGAATAAAAGCTTTTAAAAATAATGCTTATATCTTGTGCGGTTGATGAAAAATATTCGCTAAGTATACAGGATGTGTGGCAGCCATTACAACCTATGAAGTATTTATAAATAATCGGTTTCAACAAAAACTGTATCATTCGGAATGTACTCGTATGTGCGATAGTTGGAGATATCGTCGCAGGTTTGATATCCATTGCCATCAAATGTATAAGAGTGAATTGACTGACTTAAGGGAATCTTAATGGTGCTTTGGTGAAGAGGTACTGATTATTGAGAGCAAACCTTTACAGTGGAGAGTGTTTCACCATTCTGAAGGAAAAGTGATTTAAGATAGTATCTGTTATTTAATTTTACTTTTTCTACCCCTCGGAAAAGTAGCCTAAGTTACTCCTTGTTACATCAGCTATCTGCCAGTGAAAGTCCCGTCAAAATCGGTCCGGCCATTTCAGAGATTAGCCGGAACAAACAGACAGACAGACAAATATAGTAAAAAAAATGCTTTGGTATATGTACCGTATAAACATCCATATGCACTTAGTAAAAAGCGGTTATTTTAATATTACAAAACACTCCAATTTTATTTATTTGTATAGATGTAAACTTAGGTGAACCATTTATTTTTACAGTAGACTATGAACATATTTTTTTTATCGACTAAAACTACATATGTACTGGCTACACCAACAAGGTTTGTTCTAGAAATATGTTATCAATTTATTTTATTTCAATTTTTTTTTATTTGGTAAATATTACAAATAAAAATACGGTTGTTTACCGTTATCTTACCAATGCTAGAATAATAACAGAAAGTATTTTCAATTGCTACCTCTGTAATAAGTAATTTTAATTTTCAATTTATAATAATAATATTAAAAAGACTATAGAGCTTATAATGCAATGCAATAAATTGTTATATAAATGTGCTTAGATTATGAATCCGATCTCACGTTACATTTTATAATTAAATCATTTGTACACGCGTGTCATTGCGAATAGTATTTATATTTTCGTTATTGCTTTTAAAGTAATTTTATAAATGACAGAAATAAAAACTAAAAACTTCTTTCGGGGAAGTTCTGCCCCAACATTTAACGAATTCCCTGTACTTTGTCCCGGTTGAAAGGTGTGGTTGCCGGTGCACTTACAGGCACATGAGACACTCCACCTTCACGCCTCAGTGTTACGGGTGACAGGATGAGTCTTGAATCCTGTCGTACTAAAGTAGGGGAGGGGCCAAGTCGTATTGCTTGTTATGGGTATTGGTTACTTCACACCAAGTGGGCCATCTCTTTCCGGAACTTTATCACATGAAAAAACATTATTGCTGACTGAAGTGACTCTTGTACAAGTGGTCTTATCATTTGTATTTATGAATAGTTTGACTAAATAAGTGATAAGTAGGTTAGTTTTAATTAAAATATATGCACAGATTGAACTTATAAACGTAGTCGAAATAAGATTTTAGTCAAATAGTAACATTCTAGTCAAATGTTTAAGATATTTTGTTAATGTTTAAGTTACCTTTTCGACTTGTAAGTCATAAAACATTCCAGTTCACGGCTCTTATATGTACAGGTGTCCAAACTCAACGTCAAGAGGCCACGGGGCAAGAGGGGAGGTCATACCATTTGTATTTCTTATTCTCATTTAATTGTAGAACTAATTTCGGAAATGCCGTTATTTTCATGTCATCCTTGTAACTCTTAACGCTATAGTCGTTAAAAGTTAAAAATATATAATTTAATGCAGAAATTATGCCATAGGCATTTGTATTGGCAGGCGACGCAATAAAATATGATTACTACATTAAATATCTTGTTTTTTTTTAATGTAGATTTTAAATAACACATACGGTTTATATAGATTTTTTTTAATAGAATTATTATAATAAAGATATAAAAACATTTTTTACAAAGACATATTTAGAAAATAAAATTGAATCAATTGAGCTATCTAATCACCTTTTCCAACGATCTATTAAAATAGCTCAAATGATCTAATTAACTAACAGTTTAATTGAGCCCAAAAATCAGGCGCAATTGCCTCGCTGGATGGCATTGCTGAATCTCTGAGTCGGAAAATTGCCAGCTTATAAAGGTTCGATAATGTGTATGTGTATATACAAAAAAAAAATTGACGGATGTGTTTATCTCAACACGAAACGCGGGCGTGCTTTTCATTCCTTAGTCTATGGAATGTACTTGACTACCTGATCAATTAAGATAATTACAATCGAAAAAGATTAATTTCAAAGGTGTCTACGAAATATTTGAATAATTCTGATAATATCTGTACACGCTTTTGTAACAAAGTGTGTGAAAATCCCAATTTGTTCATGCAAATCAAATTAAAATCGGTCTTTAAAAAACTTTGCATAAAACATCACATTTCACATCTGGTTTTGTATTGTTATTGTAATCATAATAGGATGAAATTGTACATCCCCTAAAAACTGTCTAAACACAAAAAATAATTTTACTTTATATAAACTACTGTGGTGTAGGTTTATGTATTATTTAGAAGGTAATTGCTTATTTACTTACTTTTAAACTACTTATATACACTGGAGAAAAAGTAAAATTAGGGAAAGATGAGTGTATCAAATATACACTCATCTTATTTATGATTGTTTTCTAGAATCCCACTCTGCGACACCCACCTCGTCGCCCGACGCAACTGATATTTGTAACTCACGACACAGAGGCAAACAAGTAGTTCCCAGTTATGTCAGTCTGAAAGCAGTTAACAGAAAACGCCTCACAAATGAAGGAAAAGAATATGTTTCGAAAAAAGGTATTACTGTTCCAGCAAGATCTTTACGTAGACCTTGTACATGTAAATATAAATGTGACTCCAAGTTGACTCCCAAAGAAAGGAAGGATGCCTTTGATGAGTTCTGGAAATTAGGTGATCGCGAGAAACAGTGGCTTCATATTGCCAACTATACCACGAAACAGAAGAAGACAAGAAGCCTTCACAGAGATTTAAAACATAATCGTCAATTCACCTATAAGTATTTCCTGCCAAAGAACTCGTCAAAAACACAAGTTTGTAAAACTATGTTTTTAAACACGTATTCGATTAGTGAAAGATTTGTACGCACGGCCTGGGATAAATACGACGGGACTTTGGTAAAAACAGACATGAGGGGAAGACACAAAACACAATGAGAATATTTAAAAGGATATACTCTCAGATTGGTCCCATAGAAATTTCATCAAAATCGGTTCAGTAGTTTGGTTTTTAAATCAAAATAACTAGAAATAATTGTCATTCAAGTGCGAGTTAACAAGGAATCATTCTCGTTATTGATCAAGTCGGTTTAATTCGTTATACAACGCCAAGTAATTAAGTTATTTAACATTTATTGATGAAGTGACCAAAATCAGTTTTTATGAATATTTCGTTCTTAATAAGCTGAAAATTAAAAGCTTTTTACAGGACTGACTTTTTTTTTTACTAAATAGTATAAATACTCATGTTCAAACTAATAATTAGAATGATGAGCTTCAAAGTTACACAGTGCATGCATACATTTCAAGTCAAAAGCACTTGCGTCGAATATTCAAGCGAATATTTTTTGGTAGTAACTCTGCTTTCTGCGCTGTAGGTCATGGGTTCGATTCCCACCCAAGACAAACATATGTGTGATATATGTTTATTCCATGTCTGGCTGTATATGTATGTATTTACAAACAAACAAGTATGTTACTAGTAAATCATAATGCTTACTGTGACTCGACAGCGATGTATGAAATGTCCACCAATATAATATGAAGATATAAAAGAAATAAATTTCTCAAATAATTGATGTTTCAGCCCAATACATAGAGCTAAATAGGGGGCACAAGTTGCTCTATATGAACGGTTACACGTACTGCAAACACTTCCGCACGGGGCGAGGGATGCGGTACAAATGTTCGCGAATCGTTAGCATGAAGTGTCGTGCGTCGGCGCTCGTCAGCAACGATGGATACGTAGTGCAGTGTTCGTACGACCACAACCATCGCCCCTCGCAGTACGTGAGGACCTCCTCTGGATTACACGTTAAGTTGACTTCGTTCGGTTGCGTAGACTGAGCGGAATTTATAAAGTGTGGGTACATCACAGGCATTAACATTTGGTCGATTGCTAAGTGTAGTGTACGGCTGTAGTAAGGTTGACATTTTGGTTTTATGTCCCGTTCTTGCAAAATTTAGGGGTGTTGTAATAAATTTGAACTGAAGATGAACTAATATGGATTTGTATGTTAAATAAATATGGATTTTTTCCCTTCATTATGAGTCATGTGACTTTTTTTTTAATCTAAAATTTGGGCTTTGGAGTTTGGTTTGAAATTAATACAAGATTTGATCCTTACAGTCTAAAAGGTAAAGTTCAATGAAAGCTTGTAAATATTCCATGTACCATATAAGTATTTATTTATTACAGTATTATAAAACAAAGTTTAAAAAAGATTTAAGTTATTACTATAATCATCGTCAATACGTTACTTATGTCACTGATAGTAAGTGGAACAACAACTAAAGCACTACTTTCTTAAGTGCATATAAAAAGCTGTCAAGTTTTACATACAAAATATGTTTCAGGTTTGCCCACTGCTGGAGATGACTTTGAGTTTATCGCTTCTCGCGGAGGCCTCGTACTCATACACAATAATCATAAACTTCACAAACACAGGGTGTACAAAAACGGATCAGCAATGTGGAGATGTTCGTTCTTCAAGAAGATGAAATGTATGGGCAGAGCTACAATCCAGGTACTTATGTGAACTAAACAGCTGAACCTGCCCGAGTTAGTCAAAAAGCGGAATCTGATGTACTTAAAATAAAGAAAAGAACAGAATATTCAATAGCTCTAGCCTAATTCGTTAATTTGTAATCAATATTATCACTTTTTATCCGATTAAGTTACGGGCCCACCTGATGTTAAGTGAAAACCGCTCACCATAGCAGAAATTATACGACTTGACTCCTCTCCTACTTAGGTATGGCTTTCCATAACCTAAGTAGGAGAGGAGTCAAGTTACGAACACAGTATGATACGTATTGTATTCGTAACTATGGAAGCGAAGGTCTCATTTACGTATAATTTCACCGGTAATAACGGTTTGGCGGCAGATGTTATGGCTATATTTGAAACTATTCCGTTTCAGGGTAACAAGATTTTGCACAGCAGACCTCACACTTGTGGAAAAAAACAGAATCATCGTTTCATATACGAAATAAACGATTTGCGAGAAAAGGTCATTAACTCAGACCGATCGGTACCTAAATTATACAAAGAAAAAATCACGGAATTACAAGAAAAGGGCATCGATATCACTGATTTTCCATCTTTAGCTAGCATTAAAACTACACTTTATTTGCAAAGGAAAAGTGCTCTGACTGATTCAAGTAAAGGAGACATACCGATTTGGTTAAGTGATCAAGACAATTTCATTAAGTGTTAACAGTGTGGGTAGTGGTTGCATGTTATGTAGCAATGAACTTTCACTGGAATATAGTGGTTAAAAGAAAACAGATCATGAACAATGCGAAGATAAAAGTTAAAATTAACAATGTGAAGTTTACAAACAGACGTCAGCTATCCGGTATTAGAAAAAGATGGCGTAAACGAATTCCTCAACATTTTATAATATTTTATCTAAATCTACATAGTACACATGAGTACATGAGGTGATGATATTATTTATTCTTAGTTCATTTTTATAATTACTTTTTTCTTCATAATAGAGAATACAAACGTGAACATATGTAAATTAATAAACGTGTCATGCCATTCAAAGTGACAGAGAAAGATTAGGAATTAATTAGGAATTTTAAGCAAAATAAGTGCCATCTCGGGTCTTAAATAATATTTTGTCTCAAGCTCTTCAAAGTACTTAAAAATGATTAAACCATTACAAATAAATACTTGCATGTGTCAATTTTGTTTTACTCGTTCCTTGAATCTATTTGGAAAATCATTGGAATTCTGGTGAAAATAATATAAAATAATCGTTTTATTTCTGATAATTAAGTATAAGTAAATATTTCGATTAAAAATAATATTCAAAATCATAAATTTTTAGATTAAATTTAAATGTGTTGAAATTAAATTAAATTAAAATATAATGGTTTCCAGCGCAATATATCAAGTTGGTACGTGGCACAAAGCTTCTTGTGTTAAACGGCCACACATTTAGCAAGCACGCGCCTAATAAAAATGGTGGATTCCGATATAAGTGTTCTAACATGTCGAAAGGATGCAAGGCTTTCGCGCAAGTTGCTGCTGACGACACCATATTGAAGGGCATGAACTCACATAACCACGAGCCAGCGGCGTACATGAAGACCGCTAATGGATTGTACATCAGAATTTGATTATGGTATATTATGTTAAGTATCTTATGTAAAGACCGGAGTAGTAGTACTCAGGAAAAGGATAAAGATTTTATTGAAAACTAGCTGTTGCCCGCGACTTTGTCCGCGTGGAATTCTGTTTTATCACGCACCCCTATTTTACCCCTCGGAAAAGTAGCCTAAGTTACTCCTTGTTACATCAGCTATCTGCCAGTGAAAGTCCCGTCATAATCGCCATTTCAGAGATTAGCCGGAACAAACATACAGACACAAAAATTGAAAAAATATGTTGTTTTGGTATATGTATACAATGTATACATCCACATGCACTTAGTAAAAAGCGGTTATTTTATTGTTACAAACAGACACTCCAATTTTTATTTCTTTGTATCGATTTATAATTAAACAGTTCTCTAGTATTCTGTTCATAATTATTTTAGCTCAGTATATAACAATGGGCAACGGAAACCGGCTGCTCATGATCGGCGGGTACACCTTCCGAAGGACGGGACATATCGGCGGCGGTGGCTCCAGATTCACTTGCTCCAAGTATGACAGACAGAAGTGCAAGTCTTTTGCCCATGTCTCCAAGAGTGGCGTCATAATAAAGTGCTCCACAGAGCATACACACGCTCCTACCCACTTATATAAAACTAGAACCGGACGGTATGTGACTATTAGCTAACCGATTATCATGAAAGTGCAGGTAATTATTATAATGAAAAAAAACTCGCAAATATCGGTAATATTCCTTTTTTGTGATAGGGAAGTATTGAGAAAATGTCTAGACGCCTCGTAGCTCGTGATATTTTATAATTAATTATATGTTAAAAATATAATTATTTAATTTTCATTTTAACCATTCTAGTAGTTTTTTATTTATCTATACAAATAAATAAAATTGGAGTGTCTGTTTGTAATGTTAAAATAACCGCTTTTTACTAAGTGCATATATGATACACGGTACATATACCAAAACATTTTTTTTTACAATTTTTGTCTGTCTATTTGTCTGTTTGTTCCGGCTAATTTCTGAAATGGTTGGACCGATTTTGACGGGACTTTCACTGGCAGATAGCTGATGTAACAAGGAAAAACTAACGCTACTTTTCCCAGGGGATAGGGGTGCGTGATAAAACCGAATTCCACGCGGACGAAGTTGCGGGCAACAGCTAGTTACACAATAAAAGTATATTTTAGATTTTAAAATAACACATGTGAGGAGATTCCTCATTAAGTAATTTAAATAAATACCTTCGTGCATTTACAAAGTAATCATGTTACCAGTTACAGTGTTACAAAACATTTACTGTTATATACCATTTGCTCAAACGCAATTTGAAACTACTGCGTTTGTCCTTGAACCGCCAAAGAATAACCACCCCGACATTATGATAAATAAAATTTTATAATTGACTGCCTTCACAGCTTAGTTGGTAGTATCTCTGCCTTCTGCGCTGTAGGTCCTGCGTTCGATTCCCACCCAGGACAAACATTTGTGTGACGAATATAGATGTTTGTTCTGTGTCTGGGTACAAAAAACTGGTACAAAAAAGTATATATTCTATCAGTTGTCTGGTTCCCATACAAGCTATGCTTAGTTTAGGGTTAGATGGCGCTGTTTTAATTAAAAAAAGTCCACTCATTTTTAAACTTCCTTAAATCAATTCTTGATCTTATGTAACGCCGTTATCTGGGGAGCGCATATACTAATTCGATCTTGTTATTATTTTAGCTCAGTACATAACAATGGTTAAGGGATGCCGGCTGCTGACTATTGATGGTTACACCTTCAGAAGGACGGGATTTGTCCGCGGCGGCTTCAGATATACGTGTTCCAAATCAGAAAGTCAGAAGTGTAAGGCTTTTGCTCATGTCACCTCGAGTGATGTCATAGTAAAGTGTTGCACGGAGCACACACATATTCCCCCACAGCTGTATAAGACGAAAACTGGACGTTACTTTTTTTCTTAAGGGTAAGACCTTGAGGATCCCTCCAAGAAAGGAAGCCCTCTTTTAAGGGTTTCTTGCCTGTTCTTCCCATGGAGGGTTGATAGGGTTTGAACAGGCGTCAACTTAGCTATAAGTACGCGACCTTATGTTTTGAATATTATTGTCGTTTCCAAGCCATTTCTTTATGAATTCTATGGAAATAATGTTACTGACTTTCACTTTGACTTTGAACACTGTGGTGCGAATATTTTTGGTACTGCAAATATGTAGTTATATATTTGTATTAATCATATTTAATCCCATTTACTTAAAAATTTGCTACTACTGTATAGTATTATCAGATAACCCATTAAATCCAGAGGTTGTCTGGAAGAAATCGCTGTAAGTGATAAGATCGCCCATTGTGCTGTTGTTATATTAGATTATTATTCTCTTAATCTTTTTGTGTTTAATTATAAAATTATTCAATAAGTTGCAGTTGGCCCACAGAACTTGGTTTCATTACAAATTAATCATAAAATAAGAAATCATTTGATTATTGTCCTAAATAATATATATACTGATTATGATTATTGTCACTAATTATAGCAGGTGATCTTAGTACATAACTGTAGGTACCGACAGTTGTCTAATTTGTAACTATTATGCTCCTTCGATGTTATGTACTTTATATATCTAATAAAATTGCAACCTTTCCAAATGTATGAAATATATTTTATTAATTGAAATTAAATAATTTGAATTTAAAATTAATTATAAAGTGTTTTTATCTACATATATAATAAAATAGATCTCAGACCAATGCCGAGCAATTGACTGGCCTCACAGTTCAGTTGGTAGTAACCCTGCCTTCTGCGCTGTAGGTTGTAAGTTCGATCTCACCCAGGACAAACATTTGTGTGACGAACATTGGTATTTGTTCTGTGTCTGGATGTTAATATGTATATATTTACAAAAATATATAAGTAGTATTTCAGTTGTATCCCATGATACAAGCTATGCTTAGCTTATTTTGGGGCTAGATGGCGCTGTGACATATCTAACAATATGGATTTATTTAATTTGAAGGTTCTAAAACACTAGTCTTCTGTTTTAGCACAATTCTTTAGATCAGCAAGTGGAAGTCGATTGCTTATAGTCGACGGCTATACCTTTAGACTGAACGCGACAATTGCAGGTATTGGCAAAAGGTACACCTGCATTGCATCACAATACAGGAAATGCAAAGCTTACGTCTGGGTCTCCGGCGACGACCGCATATTGAAGGCTGACAATGACCACAGCCATGACCTAGGAAAGCGTTTAAAAGATCTATTCTTGTAAAACTGTCTTATATCACCAATACATGAATATGTTTTATAATTTAAAGGCAGTAGTATTGTTTACTACCCTACTGGAAGTACTGCCACCATGCCCATTTCTGCCGCCAAGCAGTGACGCTTTCGCGGTACTGTGTTCCGGTTTGAAAGTTGTGGTTGCCGGTGAAATTACAGGCACATAAGACATTCCACCTACACGTCTCAGAGTTACGGGCGCATACGATGCGACTTGGGTCTTGTCGTACCTAGTAAGGGAAGACCCAAGTCGCATCGGTTGTTATGGGCAGAGGTTACCACTTAACACTAGGCGGGCAGTATGCTCATTCCGTAACTAAAAATAAAATAAAATAAAAATGTTTAGATAAACACTTTATTGCCCATTTAACCAAATAAACATAAAAAACAATCAATTTGGGTAATAACACAAAAAATGAAATCTACAGTCTGCGGTCTTATCGCTCTTAATATAATTATACTAAGTAGAATATTAAGATTAGTATTTGATTTGATTTGATTTGATTTGATTATAAACGCTGGCCCGTCGTAACTCAGTCGGAAGACTGCCAAGGAACAATAGAGAAACATTTGTTTCTATTGAATCCTTATAGAAATGGGTTGCAAACACTAATTGGCGCCGTTCAAATTGTCTGACCCACCATTTTTTGAAGTAATTGTAATGTCCAAACTTGATTTACTGGTAAGAGATATGTTGTTGCTAGTTCTGTCAGTGTCATGCCAAAGTAAATTAAGTAAGTACTTATACTTATTTAACTTACTAACAAGAAATAAAAGAATTTCATTTCATTTTACCAGTCAAGTCTTAATTATTTTATCAATTAAAAAACTTTACTTGCGCACTTTGATACGTTGTACAAAGAGGTAAGGTACACACGATTCGTGGTTTTGTACCTTATCATGTATATCACACATACCTACTATCTACCTTCCTCCTTGAGGTAATATTCGCCAAAATATGACATGAGCAGCTTCAAGAGATATCCAGGGGAGGCAACGCATCTGTCCGGGTGTTGCTGATGTCTGTAGGCTGCGGTGACCGCAAGGCCTTATGCCTGTTCACCGAAATATAGCATAAAAAACATTTATTCATTTACTTAGCACCTTTCTTCCGTTTCGCTTACAGTGCCATGTTGCTTGGACTCTTCTCTTCTCTGTTTTTCCAAGCCATTTCTTTATTAATTCTATGGAAATAAAGTTTTTTAACTTTGACTACTGCCAGTCTTTCGTTCATTTTTTTTAATTTATCAATATTTGCCCGTCCTGTTTTCTTTCTAATCTTAGTTAGTGATCTCCCTTATCCACTTCTAAGTTGTAAGTCCCCATTTGTACACTGGTACAATCGAAATTTAAAACACTTTGAAATGCTGAAATTGCATGCGCATGCGACCTAATCCGTCCCGTTTCGGGGCGATGGACGCAACGCAATGCGACTTGAGTCGTCGCGTACTTTGTTGGAGAGGACTTGAGTTGTATTGCTATTGTCTATGGGCGACGGTTACCACTTAACATCAGGTTTACCATCAGCTGGTTCGACCCGAATCACATAAAAAATAATACACATATCTCGTACACATTTTTTTACTGGCCTCACAGCTCAGTTGGTAGTAAATCTGCCTTCTGCGCTGTAGGTCGTGGATTCGATTCCCACCCAGGACAAACATTTGTGTGACGAATATAGGTGTTTGTTCTGTGTCTGGGTGTTAATAAGAATAAAATGTATTTACAAAAAAAAAGTACATATTTATTCTGTCAGTTGTCTGGCTCCCACAGTAGCGCTGTGTGAATTGTCCACCAATATTATGATTATTATTATATTACAGCGGTTTATATCACTCTGAAATCTGGTGCGAAGTTACTTTCCATCGGTGATTATACATATTTCAAAACGGGTGTGCTCAGAAACAGGTATGAGGTATGGGGCGAGGGATGCCGGTACATCTGCTCCTGTTACAAGAGGACCAAATGCAGATCTTACGCGCACGTCTCGCGAGATGACGTCGTCAGGAAAGTAGTCTTTGGACACAATCACCCTCCCGTTAAATATATGTTAACGGCGTATGGATATTATATTAAAGTTTGAATGTGTCTAATGGTTATAAAAATTTAATTCTATAATTCGTTATTCTGTATAAACAAAACTTTTACATATTTGACTGGCCTAACAGCTCAGTTGGTAGTAACGCTGCCTTCTGCGCTGCAGGTCGTGGGTTCGTTTCCCACTCAGGACAAATATTTGTATGACGAATATAGATGTTTGTTCTGTCTGGGTTTTAAAATGTATTTACAAAAAAAAGTATTATATCAGTTGTCTGGTTCCCATGACACAAGCTATGCTAAACTTACTTTGGGGCTAGATGGCGATGTTTGAAGTGTCCACAAATAAAAATAAATCAATAAAACACAATATGACTGAGAGAAGTTTTAATAATTGAGTACAAACTTTTCCATAAAAACTAATAATTAAGTTTATAACTTATTAATTATTTAATTATTAAATTATTTTTATTTATTATATTATAAATTCAAATAAAATATTTTTTATATTTATTTTATTATTTAGAAGAATAATTTCTATTTCAGCTAATTCATGATTTGGAGCTTGAATTGGGTTAGAAATTAATTTACTTAGTTTTATCCCTTTAATTTCAAGCTCTAATAATATGCTAGCCTCAGAAGCATCTTTAAAATATTTTGTAACCCAATCAATCGCCTCAATTAATTTTTTATTTTACTCCGAAGTGCCTGTCAGTCTATCTCCGTTAATGTGTTTTCTATTAACACCTTAATTAAAGAACTATTTTGTCTGAATAAAAAAATAAAAATATTGGTGTTTTTTTTAAACTTATGATATTATTAATTAATCAGAACATTGTAATTTCCGACGCGTTTTTATAAATATCACAGAGAGTTAGGGGGGTAGGTTGTGTAAATAAAATTAAGTTTTCCATTCGAAATTACAAATAACAAAATTTATTAATATTTCAGCACAATTTATCCAAATTACAAGCGGCGCGAAGTTACTTATGATCGGTGGTTACACTTTCTACAAATCGGGAGTCATCAAAAAAGGTGGTCGCCAGGGTTTCCGTTACATATGTTCCAGTTACGATCGAACAAACTGCAGGGAATACGCGCACGTTTTCCACGATCAAGTTGTTTTGAAAACTGAAAACAAACACATGCATCCACCCAACAATTACCTCAAGACTTCTAGTGGGTTATATATTAAAATATAATTCCATTTTGAACAATAAAATAGTTTAACAATATAATGTAAGTTGCACAGGGATATCTAGTGTGGGGGAGTCACTAGTGAACCTTTATCGTAAGCAAATATATTACGTGACTCATTTTACTGCTTAATATTGTATGTATAATTGTACCTTTATGATTTCTTTTTTTTATAATGTTTTTAGGAACGCTGTTGGTCGTAATTAAATAAAATATTAATACAAGACATAATTCGAAATATCCTAATGTTATTTCTTAAGCTACACTATTCCATCCATGTAATAAGGTGTTATTCGGAAAAAATATTACGTGTCAGTTCCTGGAATTTACTCTTTAAGTGCGACCTTCAAATAAATGGATGAGTCGAGCGTTAACAACAAGCGTTGTGATTTTAAAACATAACGCTTTTTTATTAACGCTCAATTTTACTAACCGTCAAATTTTCGTACATTGGGCTTTAAACGAAACCGATTCGTAAAGAGTAAAATCTAAACCAAAAAGACTGTATTTTCATTCGCGTACTTGAAAATGAGTAATGATTGTTTCCAGCTGAATATATCACACTAGTAAATGGTGCAAAGCTACTTGTCATCGGCGATTACACTTACTACAGATGTGGCGTGGTGAACACCGGACGACGGTACGTATGCTCCAGTTATTACAAGACGAAATGTAAGGCACACGCCCATGTAACTGACGAAGGTATCATTTTAAAAACTGGTGACGAACACGCCCACCCACCGCCTAAATATGTGAAAACAGGCAAAGGTTATGTTAAAGTTTAAGTTAAGTTAAGTTGGTAGAGTTAGGTCCCCATTTGCGCGTGACAGCGACGTGGTGGCCGATTTATGTTTTTATCGTCTATTGATATGGCCACAGAGCCAAAATTGCCAATCTGCCGGTAGTAAAAAGTGATGCATTTATATTTAATGTTTTTTTACTTAGCGCCTCCTAGCTCCCCATCTAAGCATAGCTTGTATTATGGGAACCAGGTAACTGATAGAATACAAGAACTTTCATGCTCTTTAAGTATATAAATCCTATTATTTCTGCTATTATATTGATCCCAGACACTACAAAAATGTGTTCGTCAAACAATTTTTGTCCTGTGGGAACCGAACCTACAACCCACAGCTCAGATGACAGAGATACTACTGACTGATAGATAGACGATAGACAGAAAATGCTTTATTGCACAAGGTAAAACAAGTACATGGGCGAACTTAATGCTAAATAGCATTTTCTTCCAGCTAACCTTTGTGTAGTGTGGAGTGGATGTGGTAGTGCATTTGATTAAAGTTATTTATACACATACATACTACTACATAATTAAACTTATTATACATACATATATATATATATATATATAGTATACACACATATACATATATAATAAATATACATAAACCATAATAATACCATAAATACTGCTCAATTTATTCCTTTATCCCTCCTGACTGAGCTGTGAGGCCAGTCAAATTATGAATATTTGGCTTGTTGGCTTAAACTAAATGCAAGGCGTATGCGCATGTTTCAAATGAATAAATTTTCAGTTTAAAACTAACTTAACTATCCCACTTTTTATAGTGAGAATCTGTAATTAGCATTAAGTTTTTAGTTATAAGTTCTCAATTGTAATATTCTGTAAGTGCTGTTGATTTTATGTAAATAAATTAAAAAAAAAAACCCGATATGTAATTACTACTATTATACTGTACAATATATTAAAATTGAAACATTTATCATTTATTATTTTACTTCCACGCCATTCTTAGCAGTAGACCTTATGCCAAGTTCGTCCGGGGAAGTACTGCCACAATACCCATTTCTGCCGCCAAGCAGTGATGCATTCACGCTACTGTGTTTCGGTTTGAAAGTTGTGGTTGCCGGTGATATTACAGGACGTGAGACATTCTACCGACACGTCTCACAGACTCACGGGCGCATACGATGCGACTTGGGTCTTGTTGTACCTGGGTAGGGTAAGACCCAAGTCATATTGCATCATGTAGAGCAACCGTTCGTTCCATAAACTTAGCACTTCAAAAATATTGTTAATTAGCATTGCCCAAGTTCTGCCTTCAAGCATGTACTAGCACTAGCTCTAATGACCGTCATTATACATATGAAGTCAAAAACAACTAGTTTTTTCTATCAGCGTCTCTTCTTGTTCGATGTGTGCGAAATAAGCTTCCTTTCTTCATTATATTTGTCTGAAATACGATTCTTCATTGCTTTAATAAATGATAAATAAATGATATTATTTATTGCATGAAACATGGTATACAAGGTGATTAAGATTAAGTTATGAGATCATGTTTAACTATTCTTAATAGTAATTTAGCTATTAGTAATGCAGCTCAAATTATAACTATGAGCAGTGGTGCGAAGCTGCTCATGATGGATGGCTACACATTCAAAAAACGAGGAGTCATTACAAAAAACGGCCGCGGTCATCGATACAATTGTTCTATGTGCAACAAATTCAAATGCAAGGCGTACAGTACATGCACGTTTCCAACGACAACATTATTATGAAAAAAATATGTGAACATAATCACCAACCTGCTACATATGTGAAGTCATCGGGTGGCATTTATGTTAAAATTTCTTGATTGTTCCCACAACATTGCTGTTTGTTCATTTTCTAGGTATTTTTTTGTGCAAATTATTATTTATTTACAAAAAAGTATCAAGTATTATGTTAGTTGTCTGATTCCCATGATACAAGTTAAGCTTAGTTTACCTTATAAAAATTTAACTATCCTGGTACGACATAAACTCTAATTCCTTGTAAGTAATAATAATTAACATATATTTTGCAATATATGCTGGCTTTCTAATCATCGTACAACGTGCATTGGTCTTCAAAGTCTTGCCATCTTAACGAAATCGTGACGGCCAACATCGATAACAGCCTACGTCCTAGGTCTTTCGCACGGTACCTAATATAACTTGCCTTTATTTCAGTTAGCGCAGAGTATATCACGATTGTCAATTCAAAAACAAAGTTGCTCATAATCGACGGATTCACTTATCACAAAAAGGGTATCCTGAGGAATGGTTCAGTAGAAATCGGCCGTCGTTACTTATGCAGCAGTTACGACAAAACAAAGTGTACAGCGAAAGCTCACGTCTCTCGTGATGTCGTTACTAAAACTGCAGGCAAACACAACCATTTACCTGCTAAGTATGTACAAACTAAAGGTGGTGGTTACATCAAAGTTTAAACTTCGAAATTTTATGTAAGGAAAATACAATAGAATAATAATAATAAAGTTCATTTATTGACATAATGGTTTGCACAATATACACTCGGCGTCACAAAAATCGCACCTTTATGTTTTTTTCAGTAAATCGCTCCTAGAATCTAGCACATAAATACCACATGTGAAAAAAATATATCATTGTAAAGTGCACTTCAATACCTTTACATTAATAACCTGTATCATTAAAAACCAACTACCATTTCTAACCAGGGACCAATCAACAAAATGTTGGAAAAAATTGCCACTTTAGCGAGCGCTAGTTGAGCTACCTTAAAAGGGTATAAAAGGTCATTTCCAGCTAAAAAATGGGTCAGTCGCTACTCAGACTTTAGAGTGAACACACCGGAACAACATACGCAAAAGAACAATACCTGAAGATGGATACAACCTGTGATGAAGCAGCTAAAATCATTGCGCTATTGCAATCAGGACTGCGACAGGTTGACGTTGCTCGACAGTTGAACCTCAGCCGATTCTCAGTTCGACGAGTATACCAACGATTCCGTGAGACTGGTGGCTATACCCGAAGACGTGGATCCGGAAGAAAACGCTGCACATCAGAAAGAGACGACCGCTTCATTGTGTCGACGTCGTTGCGGCACCGCTTCAGCAATGCTGTTGAGGTGCAACAAGAGCTCCAATCAGTTCGCAGAACGTCTGTTAGTGTCTCTACGATTAGAAGAAGATTGAAAGAAAAGGAATTGAGAGCTCACAGACCTGCTAAGGGCTCAAAACTGACCGTGCAGCATCGAAGAGAGCGGTTGCAATTTGCTCAGGAGCATGTCAACTGGACGCTTGACCAGTGGAGGGCCGTTCTCTTCACCGATGAGACACGAGTATGTCTTTTCTGCAACGACAGACGCAGAAGAGTATACCGAAGAAGAGGAGAGCGTTTTGCCCAGGCTTGTATAGAAGAATCCGTCGCATACGGAGGTGGTTCCTGTATGTTCTGGGGTGGTATATCCGTCGAAGGGAAAACGGAGCTTGTGTGCGTCTCTCGGACTGGCGATGGTCGTGGGCAAGGGTCGCTGAATGCTGGGCGGTACATAACGGAGATCTTACAAGACCATGTGGTCCCGTATGCCGGTTTTGTTGGCGATGGGTTCATGTTAATGCACGATAACGCCCGTTGCCACACTGCGTTTACTGTGCGGGACTACTTGGAAGAGGTTGAGATCCCTGTTATGCAGTGGCCAGCACGAAGCCCAGACCTGAACCCGATTGAGCATCTCTGGGACGATGTAAAAAGGCACGTACGAGCACGAGATCCTGCTCCCACCACTCTCCAAGAGCTCCAGGATGCCGTGACGGAAGAATGGGAGAACATACCCCAAGAGAGAGTGGAGACCCTCGTGAGGTCCATGAAGGGTCGGATGGAAGCTGTGATCAAAGCAAGGGGCGGAAGCACTAGATTTTAAGGACTTATTTGTAATTTTTTAAATGTTTTAAATTTTATTTTTTGTAACTTAGTCATTATTTATGTTTTTTTTTTATTAAAAGATTTAAAACACATACACATGTTTTTTAATTTCTAATAAGCAATTCAATTACCTTTCCAATGATATCCTACAATCATACCCTTACTATTGACAAAATTTGAGTAAAAGTATTCTAAAGTTGCTTTTTTAAAAGGTGCGATTTTTGTGACGCCAAGTGTAGTTTTGAAGCATGTGGCCCTCGACGTAGTTTTGCAATACCATACTCTTTATTGCAAAACCACATTAATTTGTATATTAATAAAGTAATTTATTAAGTAATAAAATTCATTTATTTCTTAATAGTTATAAAGGACGTTATAAAACTGATCAATAAATGTGTCTTCACGAGAAAATAAAGACTGCATCCAGGTATATTTCGAGTGATAAGTATTAAAAATAATTCAGACACTATTTCAGCTGAATATATAACACTTACCACCGGTGCGAAGCTGCTGTTAGTCGGTGACTATACATATTACAAAACGAGTGTTGTGATCAAGAGGGGGAGTCGCTTCTGTAGTCGCTACGTGTGCTCCAGCTACAAGAGAATGAGATGCAAAGCGTTTGCGCACGTTTCCTACGATGATGTTATAATTAAAATATCCGATACACATAATCATCCACATAGAAAATATTACAAGACTGAGGGTGGATATATTAAACTGAAAGAGAAGTTTCCGAAGGCTGTCAAACTTAGTGACAGCTGTATTTAGTATCATTTATATTGTGTTTTATTTTATGTTGATGGGCATTAACGACGGGTTAATGCCCATCTTAAAGGCCGGTAGCGCATTAGCAATGCCTCTGGTGTTGCAGATGTCCATGGGCGACGGTGACCACTTTTCATCAGGTGGCCCGTAAGCTCGTCTGCTAGTATTTAATATAAAAAAATAAAATGTATTCTGTCCGCACGTACGGTAAACATATGTTGCCACAAGAATAGCCAGAAATTCAGCTTTTAAAAGAGTTATGAAGCTTCGCCCTACGCAACTGATTGGACTCTCCTAGTAATATCATAAAATCTGGCGAGCTTAATCATTTACGTGCAAAATATTAAAGATTAAATATGTTTTGATATAACCAATAAAGAAAATTACTAGAGGTTATTCGTAAATAAGACCAACTTGTCAATATCGTCTTCTCTGTCGTTGATAAAAATTTTGTAATAAAACTAGCTGGCTGGATAGAGAAATATATAGAATTAGACAATAAATTTACATAGGTAACTTTGTTGAACATAAATTCTAGTAATTAACGTAATTGTACTGTGTAAAAAGTGATAAACTCTTCATTGGTTTTCTTCAGTTGCCTATATCCAATTGGAGCGTGGCTCGGTATTGCTTGTCATCAACGATTTCACCTTCTTCAAGCATTCGCCTCTCGCGTCCGCTCCCGGGGGATTCCGCTACAGCTGTTCCTGCACCAAGCGGATGAAATGCAGGGCTTTTGCGCACATTGCACACGATAACACAATTATGAAAGGTTATTTCATTCACAACCATGGACCGAATAAATACATGATGACGAAGAGCGGCTTCTACGTCAAAGTTAGGTGAACATGGAATCGAAGATGGCCCGATCAATAATAGGTTATCAAACAAAACGAGGCATTAAGCACAGTTTTGTAACACGGTTGCGTTTCATTGGTCTGCTTTATTGAAAAATTGCCGACGGCAACTCGCTAAAAACAATTACAAAAATTGCCAGATTCAATACCACTGTAAGTTGGCAAAGCTGTCATACAATGATTCTGAATTAACTGAATTAAATTAGATTGTGTATTAAATCAGAAAACATTTAATTTCATTTTGTATTAGTATTTGGAAGTATGTGGACTTAAGAAGCTAGTTTTCGTGTATAAATTATTAAATAAGTAAATGGAAATTAATTTATTAAATGAGAAAACTGAAGTATAATTTTTATTTTTCAACTATTACTCAGCTTAAGGCAGCTAAATTTATTATAAGCGAATCATCTCAATAAATAAATGAAATTAAAAGGTGTAGTTTATTAAAAGTTATATTATTTTTATCATCATGCGAACTGAAAGACTAAATACTCCAGTTAAACATAACGACATAACATATCGTTATCCGTTTTGCAGCTCATTACATAACGAAAGCGAACGGTACGAGGCTGCTCATGATCAACGGGTATACCTTCAGCAAGAACAGCTACATACGCAACGGAGGACTCCGTTACATGTGCTCTAACGCGTTCAGTAAGCACTGCCCTGCGTTTGTGCATGTCACCAAGGACGATATCGTTATTAACGGCGTTACTACCCACACTCACCCCCCGTCGAAGTACTTCAAGTCTAGCGACGGGTTTTACGTTAAACAATAAGTAAAAAAGGTCCGTTTATTCAGTGCTATTCGTGGACGTGCACTATCTTACTCGTCAACGCTCAAGGTAGAAGCTCAAAGCGGGCTAAAAAGTCAAAGACAAACAAAGCCTTTTGAATTCTTTAGTAATAAAACTCTGTAGTACAATATAGTCCTCTGACCAAATAATAAGGTAATAAATTAGGTTTTTTTTATTAAATATACAAAAAATGTAGTTAATGATTTGCGGCCATTCTTAAAGCGTGGCCCAGTGGTGCTGAACCAGAGTTTCAGTCCGGAGGTCGCTGGTTCAAATGAGTTTTAATCCCTTGAAACATTTTTGTGCGTTATATCTTTAAACTGTGACACACAAACGGCTTTTAAAACCTAGAACCACTAATTCGAAGACTTGTGTCAATTTCTCGAAAGTTGCCCGTTTGAGAGCCACTTTATTCCTTTCGCCACAAGGAAAACATCGTGAGGAAACCGATGTGTCCTAGAACTAAAAATTCGAAGACATGTGTCAAGCGCATGAAAGAAATTTACCACGGAACCTACCAACATAGACGCCACCACCGACCTAACCCCCCGCCCCTCTCCTCTGCTATGCTAGAGCCGAGTAAGTTTAGTGGCATGTTTATTTTTTAACTTTTGGTTTAGTAATATGTAGTTATTTTTTATTTCCATTTTTATGTTGTTTAGCTCTTATCATTTCGATGTCATTCCGACGCAGTGTGGACACATGTTTTCATTATTGTCATTTTCTCTTAAATGCAACTGCATTTATTAAACTTTATGAATTGTAATATTAATTAAATTACTAGTAAATTAAACTATAAATATATTTTATTTACAATTTGAAATATATGTGACAAAAACAATATCAAATTATTTAAAATTCCTTATTCTGTTATCTTTTGAACTTAATTATCGAATTTTTATGTAGTACTCTGGATTTCTTTATACCTTTGCATGAAGGCATATAGAAGGTGATTGTGAATTCAACTTTCAGTGAGCTACATCACTTTGGAGCGAGGTCCCGTTCTGCTCGTGTATCGAGGCTATAGTTTCGCAATACACGGCACCAGAAACCGTGAGGGCGGCGCCCGATTTAGATGCTCCAGGTTAAAGAAGGGTTGTAAGGCATTTCTGCATGTGAACGCTGATGACGTCATTGTTTCAGCAGTGCTTGCCCATAATCATGAACCTATTAAGTATATGCGAGCGGCTGACGGGAAATACGTGAAGATTTGAACCAATACGTCAGAGCTTATGAGCAGTAGAACTCACGCCGAGTTCGTCCGGGGAAGTACTGTCACCATGCCCATTTCTGCCACCAAGCCCATTTCTGCCACCAAGCAGTAACGCGTTCGCTTTATTGTGTTTCGGTTTGAAAGGTGTGGTTGCCGGTGAAATTACAGGCACATTCCACCTACACGTCTCAGAGTTACGGGCGCATGCGATGCGATTTGGGTCTTGTCGTACCTAGTAGGGGAGGACCCAAGTCGTATCGGTATTTATGGGCAGAGGTTACCACTGAACACCAGGTGCTCGATCCGTAACTGAATCACATAAAAAAAGAAACCCTTATGCTGGTTTCTTATAAAAATGCAAGCCCTCGCCTGTAATCGAGTCCTATCCGACCACAAGTAAAATTCGGATTTTTTTTTTTGATTCACGAGCAGAAGTTTTTGTATGAGTGTTTTCAGTTGTATTCAAAAAATGAGATTTATAAGATTTGAGGTATAAAAAAAATTTAGTTTTATTTTTATTTTATTTGTAATCACTGATTTGTGACGATTACATGTCAAACAGCAAGTCAGTCAGGCACAAAGTTGTGCCTGTCATCTCGTTTGACGCAGTTATCGCTAGCAATAATTAGTATCGCTTTGCATACAGTTCTCTTCGCACACCTCCAAACACAAGGACCTTCTTTATTTTTTCGGTCTTTGTTATATTTATATCCTTCACGAAGTAGTACCGACTTTCCTCGCTGGGATCTAATTATGTCATATCCAGTTTCATTACCTCTATGATATAATTAAGGGAAACGTTCACTAATTTGGCAGATTTCTTAACATTTCCCCCAGAGACATTTAATGACACTTGATTAATTTACGTCTGGCTTTTCAGCGAAATATTTTAGCTAACATTTGGGACGACAAACTATTCAGGAATAAAAGTGATAGAATGTTTTTTTTTTATTTATACAAATGAATAAAATTGGAGTGTCTGTTTGTAATATTAAAATAACCGCTTTTTACTAAGTGCATATGGATGTATACACGGTGCATATACCAAACAGTATTTTTTACAATTTTTGTCTGTCTGTCTGTCTGTTTGTTCCGGCAAATCTCTGAAACCTCTGAAATGGCTGGACCGATTTTGACGGGACTTTCACTGGCAGATAGCTGATGTAACAAGGAGTAACTTAGGCTACTTTTCCGAAGGGTAAAATAGGGGTGCGTGATAAAATCGAATTCCACGCGGACGAAGTCGTGGGCAACAGCTAGTACTAAATAAAAAAGAAGAAGCAGCATGGGTTTAAGGGGTTATTATACGTAAGTATGTATTTACACAAAAGGATTAAAGTTGTTCAGGCCAACGCCAACTCATATTATATTTCAACTATTCTGTCTGTGAAATGTCTACCAATATTTATGTTTATTTATTACTAATCGCATAGTTGCTTGATCTTTTCCTACCTGTAATCTACCCACCAAGACAGTGATTGAATTTGGTTTCAGCTGAATACATCACCCTGGAGCGCGGATCTAAACTCATCATATTCCGTGGTCACAGCTACGGGAAACATGCACAGCTGCGCAACAGCTTAAAGTACAGATGTTCTAACGCGAAAAGCTTGGGGTGCAACGCTTTTGTTCACGTGAACGGAAATGACGTCATTGTTTCAGCATTCACCGAACATAACCATGAACCTAACAAATATATTCGAAATCGTAAAGGAACATATACAAAACTTTAAACTAATTTGAAACAATATTACAGCTTACTATTAAAAAGATAATTGTTAAATGAATTGATATGTGTAATAAATAAAATAAATATTCGACAAGCCTCACAGCTCAGTTGGTAGTACCCTGTCTTCTATGCTGTAGATCATGGGTCCGATTCCTACTCGGGACAAACATTTGTATGACGAATATAAATGTTTGTTATGTGTTGGGTGTCAATTTGTATTATATGTTACATACACTAAATTTAATAAAAAATTATCTACAAAAAATATGTTTTTATTATATCAGTTGTGTGATTCCCATGACATAAACTATGCTTAGCTTACTTAGGGGCTAGATGGCACTGTGTGAAATGCGAAAAACAAAATAAAAAAAATATTTATTATTTTATTTAAATATTAATTTAAATGTGTGTTTTATAACAATAACCTGGAAAAAGCTCGACAATAACATTCTGAAGATCAGATAATAGGGATGGATTGTGTGAGGGATGATATGAATGAAAGAAAGAATGAATGATGCAGTAACCTCTAACAACAGTTGTAAAGCTATAAGAATAAAAATGTTCTTATTATGAAAGCTTTTATGCGAAAGTGTCATCTTTTAGTTCACCGTCGAGCATTAGTGACTTTACCTTAAATGTACGTGTGTGATTGAAGAGACAGATAAATGTATTATCTATCTCTTAATTTATTGCTGTTAATATTAATTTCAGTTCAATACATCACTTTGGAGCGGGGTGCTACAATCCTCATTTACCAGGGCCACAGCTTCGCGAAGCACGGCGCGTCTAACAGCGAGGGCGGGTCGAGGTACCGCTGTTCCAACGCGCTGAGCAAGCGCTGCAAGTCCTATCTACATGTCACTAAAGAGGGTATGATATTGTCCGCTGTGATCGAACACAACCACTCACCCAATAAGTACATGCGTGGAGCTAATGGAAGATACGTCAAACTGTAGTTTGTATTACTGAAGTTTACTGTTTAAGAATCGATAATATTTAAGTTGTCTGGTTCCCATAATACAAGGTATGCTTAGCGCACTTTGGTGCTGCGTGAAATGTCCACTATTTATTATTATTATTATTATATCGATTTTTCAAAATATGTACCCGCAAATTAGACTGGGAGTGAAATCGTGTGACATAGTGTTGTCTCTATGTTGGCCCTACGTGCAAACATTCGCTCATCTTTTATCAGCAGTAGTATTATGCCGAGTCAAATGCTCATGACGTGATAACGGCCGTCTGTCTATACGGAATAATTCCTATTGTCGTCCACCAACAGAGAAAACACTGCAACTTCGCACCGACCCCGCCGGCGGGGTCGACGTAAACACCCGCGCGGGGCGCATTATCTCCCATTCCTCCCGACTCGCAACGCCCCAAGCCGAGGTCCGAACCTAAGTGGTGCCCTTGGTGACTCTGTGCTATTTAGTTTGCTTAGTTCTGATTGTAATCTGTGGTAAGAGCCATTCTTTTGTAGTACTACTAGATTTGTAAAGTAGAAGCGGCTAGGTATATATAGTTTTATATTGAGTTTTTTGTAAAGGTAGGTTTGTAAAGTACCCCTGACATTGGGTGATACTGCCTTTGAAGGATCGTGGTTTCTTTTCGCTGATATGATCATAATAAAGTGTTTGCTGATGAAACACTATGGAATGAAAAATAAAAAGTTTACAGATAAAACTTGGCATTCATTATAAAGTGTGGTGGTGAAAAGGCTTAAATTGTATGACATTAAAAGTGACCATTGGGCTCTTTCAGCTGTTAACATTTTGAGACGGTGGTGGCTTAGTGGTACTGACCCCGAGTTTCAATCCGGCGGTCGCTGGTTCAAATCTCGACGTGCACCTATAAGTTTTTCGCTTGAAAGATCTATGTGCGCAGAACCACGTTCTCAAAACGGGGAAAGAAAACATCGTGATGAAACCGACATGCCCTAGAACAAAAAATTCGAAGATATGTGTCAAGTGCTCCAATATTTTTTCGAATTTTTAGCAACATTCATCACCTTGGATAGTGGCCGGCAACTTCTTCTATATAAAAAGTACACATACACGAAACAGTTGAAAATTAAAAATGGATACCGGTACAGATGTTCGAAGCAGGTGAAGGGTTGCAAGGGATACCTGCATGTGAGTGAGGGAGGCGTGGTGACGTCAGCGGCGGCCTACCACTGCCACGAGCCCAGCTGTTACGCGCGCACCCCTGTCGGAACTTACGTGAAGATATGAAACACTAGCTGCGCCCCGCGGTGTTACCCGCGGTGAATAAATCCCACGGGAACACTGCACTTTTCCGGGATCAAAGTAGCCTATGTGTTAATCCAGGATATAAGCTATCTTGGTACCAAATTTCATCCAAATCCATTCAGCCGTTTGAGCGTGAAAGAGTAACAAACATCCATACAAACTTTCACGTTTATAATATTATAGAAGGATTAGACTTATGTTTCTTTTTTTTAATGTCATGTAGGTGATAGAACGAGCTGACAGCCCACCTGATGTTAGGTCGTAACCGTAGCCCATGAACAACAGCAATACGACTCAAGTCCTCTCCACCAAAGTACGAGATGCTCAAGTTGCATTGCGTGGAGTCCATCACCCCTAGACGGGAATGTTATGTCTCATGCGCCTGTAATTTCACCGGAACAGAGCAACACGAGTGCATCACTGCTTGGCAGCAGATTAAATGTTGTAGTTTGTCCGGAGAAGTGCTGCCTTCTTACCCATTTCTGCCGCCAAGCAATGATGCAATCGCTCTTTTAACTGTGTTCTGGTTTGAAAAGTGTGGTTGCCGGTGAAATTGCAGGCACAGAGACATTCTGCCTTCACGTCTCAGAGTAACGGGCGCATACCATGTGACTTTGGTCTTATCGTATCTAACTTGGAGAGGATCTACATAAGTCGTATTGCTTGTTATGGGCAGAGGCTGCCACTTAACACCAAGTGGGTTGCTTATTACTTTACTACATAAATTTATCAAATAAAACAAAAAGTGGTCCTAATGTTGCTCCTCTGCGCAACATATTCGCACATCATATAATGAACTTTATTGTTTTATGTCATTGTGTTCCAAATAAGTAAACTATTTGTAAATAATTCCTTCATTATCTGACAGCATGGACAACTTTAAAATTACCAATAAGTCCGAGCGAAACTCAAACTCATTTGACTGGCCTCACAGCTCAGTTGGTAGTAATTCTGCCTTCTGCGCTGTAGGTCGTCGATTCGATTCCCACCCAGAACGAACATTTATTTGACGAACATAGATGTTTGTTCTGTGTCTGGGTGTTAATATGTATTATATGTATTTAGTAAATCAGTTGTCTGTTTCCCATGATACAAGCTATGCTTAGCTTATTTTTGGGCTAGGTGGCGCTGTGTGAAATATCTACCTATATTTATTTGTTTATAGAAAGACTGAATAAAGGTACTTAAGAAGAAATTGTATTGTATTATTAAAGTGGTGAGCGGCTGAGTTGCACGATCTGCCTGATCACGCCTGGATTGTTAAAAAAAGGAGAAATAAATATGAATTAGCTAGAAATCATAAAAAAATTGTAAAATAAAAAATTTTTACACAGTCAGGTAAATAAGCAATTTTTTTCTTTTATTTCATTTCAGTGCCGGATCGAACTGATGACGGTCCACTGACCCAAGTCGATCACCCTGAGACGGGGATGTTACGCCTCATGCGCCTGCAATTTCACCCGCACTATCACCAGGTGTGGTGGCAGTAATTCTGCGGGCGAACATAGCACAAGTTCTACTGCTACTTTGGGTTGCTCCTTTCCACCCGGGGGAAAGAGCAGTGTAGGGGAGCTAGCAACGTGGGCCCCCCAAATATAATAGAGAGAATATATAATAATAGATTTATCTGGTTGCATATGTATTATCTTCTGTTTTAACAGTTGCATGTTTCATCACGATGTCCCGCGGTAACACGCTGTTGCTGCACAACGGCCATACATTTGAGAGACAACTTAAGATACGGCGAGGGTACCGGTACAGATGCTGTATGGCTCGCAAGGGTTGCAAGGCGAGCCTGCACGTCGACGACTGCGGCATCATAATCGCCCTATCCGCAGTGCACGAACATCTGCCACCGAATTTATGGAAAGGGAAAGATGGAAAGTACCTCAGACTGTGAAACGCGGTTATTTGTCTTGTTTGTGTATCCAAATCTATGAATTTATCAAAAATGAGAAACTTTCGAAAGCATACATTCGAACTTTTTATACTACAAAACCCTCTTTGTAGTATAAAAAGTTTGAGTATAAGCTGCTAATAGATTAGGTTTATCTCATATCAGCCATCAGCCTATCCATATAAAGGATTAACCTTTGTCTAAGTGGGAGCGGTCGTGAGATGTCTTAATCTATTTTGAATATCTTATTAACTCTCAAAATAAGGGTCTAATAATAATAATAAAATTCCTTTATGTTATCTGAATTTCGACTAAGACTAGCGATAGAGAGTATCAACTAAACTATGTGGTTTCTTAGTAAAATTATAATGAGTATACTTTTTCTATCTTTTTTTACTTATATTATGTTAGCATATTTTTTTTTTTGTGGATGCCTATGTTCAGCAGTGGACTTTTACCGGCTGATATGATGATGATGATGATATATTTTATTAATTATAAATAAAATTATATAAATTATATATTAATATAAATTATACCTTAATACTATTTTTTTGTAATATTGTTGTATATTCTGATATTTAGTTCATAATAAGGTACTCAGTTGATTTTCATTGTTTAAAACATTTAAGTTAAAAAGAGCGAGATAGATTCTGTCACCGCCTATCTATCCTTCTCTTACTTTCGTATGCCAGCCGGTAGTTGTAACCCGGTTTTGTATAAAATGAGTGAAAAAATTCTGAGAATATATTGTGGATATTTTAATATATATATTTAATGGAGAAGGGTAATGAATAAAACAAGTAAATAACGTTAAAGACAGCGATTTACCTTTTAGGTAAATAAATAAAAAATATATCTAAATTAGACCATTTAAGTGAGTTATTGCGAGATGACAGAGAGAAGGAGAAGAAATATCTGTCTCTAGCCATTTCTAAAATTAATTATATTTTTACAAATAAATAAAAACTGATTGGAAACTAAGTTAAGTTATGACTTTGCTACCAAAGAAGTAGTTAGAGCGATTTTTAACATCACTTTTGTCGACTGTACATACATATATTTGACTCATCGATAAATATATTCTGCATTGTACATAATACCTCGATAATTAAATTTAATAGTGTAAGTACATAGATATAAATAAAAGTATCATTACAACATGCACTTAATAATTAGATTACTTAACCCCAGGCAAGTACTGCCTCCATACCTATTTCTGTTGCCAAGCATTGATGCATTCGCTTACTGTGTCCGGTTTGAAAAGTGTGGTTGCCGGTGAAATTACAGGCACATGAGACATTCCACCTACCACATCTCAGAGTTACAGGCGCATACGATGCGACTTGGATTATGATGTCTGGGGTGGGGGAGGCCCTAAGTAGTATTGCTTATTACGGGCAGAGGTTACCACTTAAGAACAGGTAGGCCAAATGCTCATTCCTTAACTTTATCACATTAAAAAAGTAAAGTAGCGTTTTATAAAAGTGAGGTATATTTATTTGACTGGCCTCGCAGCTCAGTTGGTTAGTAATCCTACCTTCTGCGCTGTAGGTCGTGGGTTCGATTCCCACCCAGGACAAACATTTGTGTGAGAAACAAAGATGTTTGTTCTGTGTCTGGGTGTTAATATGTATTTATATGTATGTATTTACAAAAAAAAAGTATATATGTATTCTACAGTCATCTGCTTTCTATGGTACAAGCTATGCTTAGTTTGGGGCTAGATGGCGCTGTGTGAATGTCCACCAATATTTTTATTGTTTATTTGTTTATTATTCTGTTTTTCAGCGACATACATCACCCTGGGCACCGGTGCTAAACTTCTCGTATTCCAAGGTCACACTTTTGGTAAACACGGTAAAATCCGTGAGGGCGGCATCAGGTACAGGTGTTCCTGTGCTACCAGCAAGGGCTGCAAGGCGCACGTTCACGTCACCAAGAGTGACGTCATTGTATGTGGAGTCGTCGACCACAATCACGAACCCAAACCTTATATGAGAGCCGCCGATGGGACATACGTTAAACTTTAAGTCATACACAAAAATACCTTGGAAAGCAGTTTTTCTCATAATTCTTAAGTAAATTAAGTATATATTTTTTTTTTTTTTTTAGTGTCTGGGTGTTAATATGTATTATATGTATGTATTTACAAAAGAAAAAGTATATAAGTATTATATCAGTTGTCTGGTTCCCATGATACAAGCTATGCTTAACTTACTTTGGGGCTAGATGGCGCTGTGTGAAATTTCCACCATTATTTATTTATTTATTTATTTTATTTAACACTTAGCTCACAGCTCAGTTGGTAGTAACTCTGCCTTCTGAGCTTGTAGGTTGTGTGTTCGATTCCCACCCAGGACAAACATTTGTGTGCCGAGTATTGGTGTTTGTTCGGTGTTTGAGTGTTGGTCAATATGTATTATATGTACATTGTACGTATTTACAAAAAAGTATATCAGTTGTCTGGTTCCCATAGTACAAGCTATGCTTAGTTTGGGGCTAATATGTGTGAAATGTCCACCAACACTAGCTGTACCCGACATGCGTTGCAAGGCCACGTTAATTATAAATAAATAAAGAGTATAATAAATAAATAAATAATAAGTAATTTTTATTTATAGATATATTAAAATATATACCATAACATTTAGAATTCAAAACTGTATACATTATCGGATATATTTATATTATAATAATAATAAATTTATTTTTATTTGTTACAAAAACATTAACTTTAATAGGTAACACAATTGTAATTTCGTTTCATTTAAGAGCTATATTTTGTTACCACCCGTTAGTGAAGTGGATCAGTTGAGCTTTCTGTAGATCGTTGGAAACGAGCTTGAGATAGCTCAGTTGATTTCATTATATTTTGTAAATATTAAGTGTGTTTATAAATACATAGTTGTAAAATGAAGTAGAACTTCTAATACTTTCTATAGAATTACAAAAATTTCAATATTGTTTCCTGTGTTGGATTCCAATAAAAAATATCTTAAATCAATGGAATAAATGTATTAATATAACATTTACACATTTTGTTTTTCTGCGTTTTCTATCCGGTCAACAGTCTAGCAATGATTTTATCCTCGTATTTTTTATATTGCTTTTTTAATTGCTCAAGTCATTTGAATTAAAGCGAATAACCTATTTACGAAAGATAGTTTTTTTTTCAACTATAATTGTATAATAGTGCAAAAGTACTGTTTTTTTGGGTGTGTTTGTGTGGGTGGTCCACACACACACATACACATACGAAGGTCAGGGCCAACGAAATTACTACAAAGTCATGGCAATAATTATACAATTTCAGAAAATAATAATTGTAGAACCATTTTATTAGTGGTGAAAATTTTGAAATCTTTAAAATATATATATCTGTGTAATAATAATGTTTTGCAATTTATAATTAAAAGCAGCCTCCATTCCAAATAATTTTGTATTTTTGTAGATTATAAAGTGCATTATATGACGTTGGCAAATCGCAGATGTCAATTGGCTTTACACGAAGGATACAGTTTCAGCAAGCACAACACTACGAAGAGAGGAATCGAATACCGATGTTCCAACTTCCACAGCAGAAAGTGCAAAGCTTCTATCATCGTGGACTCTCAAGACGTTGTCGTGAAATCAACAGGGGAGCATGATCATGACCCTCCACAGTATGTTCATACTACTTTTGGACATTTTAAAGTTTGAATGGAAATGAAATTATTTTATTTGCAAGATGTATATCGGTTGCACAACGGTGTTATATATAGAAATAGATACACGTATTTCATTGTTTGAACACAGCATGGAAAAATTAAATAACTGACTTAAGATAAGCGTTTATAAGTTGTATTCACAAAATTGTAATTTATATGTTGTATCGTAAATAGCCATCACATAAACAAAAAATTTTTTTACAAATTTGCTAATAAACTAATAATATATTTCTTATGTCAAAATTAATTACTTAGATATCATAACAACATTTACAATTGATAAAAAATATATTTTTTATTCTTAGTTTACAATCATTGATTTAATCTAATATTATTACGATCTAGCGATAGAGCGAATGAGTGATTTTGGTCTTAACTTGAATGTTTCCATTGATACTTTTCTTGTAGTATCTGATTAAGGAGAAATCATTTCATGTAAAGAATACAGATGCACAAGGGACCTTCAAACTGTGAGACAGGTGTGATCTTATTCTAACTTATTGATTTGACTAATCATTACATAATTTTTGAGATTTACAAATATATATTTACATTATATATTGTGTATATTTGCTGAAAACTAACTAGTAGAGAATTTCGGACGAGTAAGCCACAGTAAAGTACTATTGTGTAGTGTATGTTTATATATATTTTTATTTTTATTTAAGAGCAGTAGAACTCTCGCCATGTTCGTCCGGGGAAGTACTGCCACCATGCCCTTTTCTGCCGCCAAGCAATAACGCATTCACGTTACTGTGTTCCGGTTTGAAAGGTGTGGTTGCCGGTGAAATTACAGGCACATGAGACATTCCACCTTCACGTCTCACAGTTACGGGCGCATACGATGCGACTTGGGTCTTGTCATACCTAGTAAGGGAGGACCCAACGAAAAACAGCATAACGCTTTTGTTCATCACACAAATGTTTGTCCTGGGTGGGAATCGAACCCACGACCTACAGCACAGAAGGCTAACTACCAACTGAGCTGTGAGGCCTGACATATAAACTATATTTCCATGTTGCAGCACATTTCATAACGTTGGAGCGCGGCTCGGTTCTCCTCATGTACGAGGGTTACAGCTATTCGAAGCACACGAAGAACCGTGAAGGCGGGTTCCGGTACCGATGCTCCAACATCCTCACCAAGTGCTGTCGCGCGCACGTTAATATCAACGCTGATGGGGTTATATTGTCGCCACCACCTGAACACAACCATTATCCTACTAAATACCACAAGTTAGCCACTGGGAAATACATGAAATTGCCTTCGTGAGGCTATTTCGTGCAATCTAGAAGATATCTATACAAATACGAATATATCTATACAAATAAATAAAATTGGAGTGTATGTTTGTAATATTAAAATAACCGCTTGTTACTAAGTGCATATGGATGTATACACGGCACAAAATACCAAAAAAAAATAAAAAAATAAAAATTTTTTTTCGCTCTTTCTGTCTGTTTGTTCCGGCTAATCTCTGAAATGGCTGGACTGATTTTGACGGGACTTTCACTGGCAGATAGCTGATGTAACAAGGAGTAACTTAAAAGCTACTTTTCCGAGGGGTAAAATAGGGGTGCGTGATAAAACCGAATTACACGCGAACGAAGTCGCGGGCAACAGCTAGTTTTTTACAATTGAAGCTCTTGTGAACTCTTCAAGTGACTTGAGAACTAGAAGAGAACTTAAAGCTTAAAGAGAACTTCTTAAAAAGTACTCTTCTAGTTCTCAACGATGTTTGGTGTGCGATAGGACTATTATAGTGACGCTGTTCGATGAATATCAAATTCCAGCCTATTCGGTCTACGAGAAGTGGTTGAAAATTCAGTTGTAAATTTCGACATAAATAATCATACATACAAACTGCAAGTTAAATAAAAGCTTGTTAAAAAGTATACATGTATTATATCAGTCTTCTGATTCCCATAATAGTACAAGTTTTTAAGTTTGGGGTTAGATGGCGCTTTTCTGAAATGTTCACTTTATTTATTTAAGTATACGATTGTCAATTGTGCTATAACATATTTTTGGATAACCTTTATTATCAACTAACAATTGACATGCCTCACAGCTCAGTTGGTATTAAAAGAGTAGACACAGTACAAACATCTATATTCGTCATACAAATATTTGTCCTGGATTGGGAATCGAACCCACATATTTGTATGAAATCCAATTCTTTAACAACATTTATTTTAATTTTTGGCCATCTAGAAGTTTATATTTAATAAAATAATTAAAAAAGACGAGAAGACCCCATAGAGTTTTGTATTAAAAATTATATATTAATTTAAAATAAATTTAAATATTTTGTCACACTTTTAGCCAGGTATGTGAGCACAGAATCTGGGACCGTGCTGCTCCTCCTGAATGGATATCTCTTCAGCAAAAACGGCTTCATCAGAAACGGGGGTGCTAGGTACGCTTGCGCCAGCAGAATATCGAAGAAGTGCAAGGCATTCGTCCACATGACCCAGAATAACGTTATAACGAAGAGAACATTGGATCACACACACGATAAGCCCCCTTATGGGTTTGATAAACAAGGGCACATCGTTGTAATGCGACAGAGACCAGTGAAACCGACAATAAAATGAGAATGTATGATAAATAATAATAATATTGTTGGATATTTCACACAGCGCCATCTAGCCCCAAAGTAAGCTAATTATAGCTTGTATCATGGGAACCAGACAACTGATATACTTTTTTCGTAAATACATACATATTAATGCATATGAATACCCAGACATAGAACAAACATCAATGTTCGTCACACAAAATGTTTGTCCTGGGTGGGAAACGAACACACGACCTACAAGCTCAGAAGGCAGAGTTACTACCAACTGAGCTGTGAGCTAAATATACTCAATAATTATGATAAAAACTACGACCTAACGACCTACAGCGCATATAAATGACTAGCTGTTGCCCGCGACTTCGTCCGCGTGGAATTCGGTTTTATCACGCACCCCTATTTTACCCCTCGGAAAAGTAGCCTAAGTTACTCCTTGTTACATCAGCTATCTGCCAGTGAAAGTCCCGTCAAAATAGGTTCAGCCATTTCAGAGATTAGCCGGAACAAACAAACAGACAAAAATTGTAAAAAATGTTGTATTGGTATATGTACCGTGTACCTATACATCCATATGCACTTAGTAAAAAGCGGTTATTTTAATATTGCAAACAGACACTCCAATTTTATTTATTTGTATAGATAAAACAGGTGTTCACGTCTAGGCTGCTTATATTGTATTATCTGCTTGTTTTGGTGTCAAGATGATACATTGGGTAATGTGGCAACTTGTCATGTGAGGTCGCCACTTGAAGTTAAGCTTTCGAAAGCCAAAATGTCTAGGTCCGACATTATTTGGAAACCACAAAATAAACAATGCTATTTTCCAGCACTTTACACCAGGATCTCAGAAGAAGCGCACATCATTGAAATGGCCAATGGAAAGACCCACTTGTTGCACGAAGACTACACATTCTTCTATCGTTACAAAACGAAGCGTGGCCTTAAGTGGGTGTGCACTAATTTCCCTCGCTGCAAGTGCTGGCTGTACGTAGACGAATCCAACATCATAACTCATGTCAACGGAACGCATACACACCAGAGAAGGTTTCTGTTTCGGAGATCTGATGGGAAATATGTAAGGTAGAGGGACTTCCTGAGCCTCGTTACCGACTCACTTTGTACACAACTGGATAGCAAAAGTAAGCTCCCAAGGCTCCGTGGCCTCCGTGGTATTTGTATTGTGTATCTATGTTTGGCCATGTCACCTGTGTCACAGAAAGAGCGCAGAAGAGAGTTAAAAAAACAGCGTCTTTGGGGTCCCGTGATTAAGCCTTCTGGGGGAAGAAGAAGAGTTCGACTCTAAAATTTCTGATTCTTGGCTTCGGTTTAATGTTATGTGAAGCGTTCTTCTGGCACCTCTACGATAACTTAGACTAACCTTAAGCTTATAAAATATGACAGTTTACCAGGACAGCTCGACGCGATACTGCAGAGTGTGGTCTGTACAATTATAACAACTCCATATCAGACGGACAGTTTAAGACCATGGAAGAATCAAGAATTCATCAGCAACAATAATAATATGCCACAATAAATATATATGAGTGCGGTACACAATAACGCTGTAATATGACAATCATACAATATTTTTAATATGAAATATGAAAAAAATATTTATTTATTGTGATAATAAATCATTACCTTGTGATTTGTTATTTTGATTCTAAGACGCCTTTTCTTTGGACAAATAAATAAATATTGGTGGTCATTTCACACAGCATCATCTAGCCCCATACTACGCATGCCTTGTACTGTGGGAAGTACTGATAGGATACCTACAAAATTTAATTTTATAAATGACATACGTATATTAAACACCGAGATACAGAGCATACCAACTGGGCTACAAGGCATGGATGTGTCTTAATTATTTTTATATATTGTATCATTATGAAAAATCTATAGATCTATATTAACATGTTAGTTGTTGAAGTGAATATACAAATCCAATCGCAAACCAACACAAAAGACAGAGTTTTCCAATCGCAAATACTAAATATATTTTAGTGCAAATCATAACAACGGTGAACGACAGACTCCTGCTGAAGTACAAAGGCCACTACTATACAAAGGCGCCGTACTCATCGAAGAAGTGGCGATGTATCAATACCAGCTCCTGCTACTCCTCGATATCAGTGAACGACGACTACTCCGTCATCAAGGAGCCCAAGCCACATTCCCACGAGCCGAAGCTGTTCGTGATCACGACGGAAGGGAAGTACAAGAGCCTGAAGTCGTCCGACCTCAATTCGGATTATGTGATTTATGAGATTATTCAAGATATCCCTGAGTGTTCCGACATCGGATTACGAAATGTGTGAATAAAGTGCTGCAGCGCCATGAGTCGTATATGTTCGTAATGTGCAAATTAATATTTTATACTTAATTATTTTGAGAAAAATCGAAATAACCGTAGTCTGTTTGGCTACCTTATTTCAGTAATTTGTAAGGTGCGGTCATTGTAATGCTCATTTTATGAATCATTTTATCAGGCTTATTATTTCGTAAATAAAAATATGTCTTGTTTTAGGCGTTGAAATATTGGCCCGTTTAATAACCTTGTTTTAACATTATTATTATATGAACTAAGACTGTTTTCGTTTTTGTTTTGTAATGAGCTCCAACGAGTATCGGTTTGCTTGACATGTTCAGAAGTACTGAGAACTTGTGAAGAGAGACACTATCCCAATAATCCTACCAAAGATTTATATTCACAGAATTTCTAAAAATAAAGAAGAAATGTCTTAATTTACCATGTCACCTAGGTCAGGTGTCAATTCTGCGGTGATTCAGCTGTTGCTGTAAAAACAGAAATAATAGCTCCACCGAAGAATGGAGAATGAAAATCTTATACAATGTTATTTAAACAATTCCTAATTCGCAGACGACATCAAGATGATAACCCTAATAAACGGGAAAAACTTCAATATGTACAAAGGATACACATACAGTTCGTGGTATTCCAGTAAACGTGGCATCAAGTGGCGGTGTTCTATGGCCGGGAACTGCAAAGCTACGCTGCTGATGCAGGGTGAGCAGCTGATCAGAGCCCAAGGAGAACACAACCATTCCAAGCCGAAGTATATTAAGACGAGTTTAGGGATGTATATTAGGGTTATACCTAAGGCAAACACATAAGGATAAGTCAAAGTCAAAGTCAAAAGCTTTATTTTCATAGAATTCATAAAAAAATATATTGGAAACGTCAATATACAAAACATGAGGTCACGCGTACTTAACGCAAAGTTTGACGCCAGTTCAAACCTTGTCCGACTCTCCATGGGGAAGAACAGACATTTGCCTCATTAATACATTTAGCCCGCCGCCGTGCCGCTAGCGTCTCGTCTTTTCTATATGTTTTACATGAAATAACTATGATGAAGCGTTAAGAGGGCGTTACGAGCGAAACTGCTGGCGCGCTTAAAGCTATATCAGAATCAATAACTGTCGATCGATGTCGAACTGTCAACTCGACTAATTACTATTGGTAAGTGATGTATAGTTATTGGTTACATAATAAAAAGTTCAGTCATCCAAATCCTTCATTTAATCTTCCACACGATATCTTGGTAAGTATAGGAAGCAACGGCAACATTTGTTTTTTTTAATAGCTTCTGCCCGTGACTTCGCCTAGGTGTTACTGGATAAAAAGTAGCCACTGGGTTATTCAAGTCATCAGATGATACAAAATCAGAGATTGCGGTCAAAACTAACCTATCGTAATTAAAAAAAAAAGTTTCAATATAAAGTGTACACGCTCTATACGTCTGGAACGTCACCTGCACCCACTGCCTTCCACCGGAACACACCAATACGAGTGCATACCTGCTTGGCGGCAGATTACTAGGTGTGGTGGCAGTACTTCTCTAGGCGAACTTGGCACAAGCTCTACTGCTACTTTGGTTTGCTCCTTTCGCACCACCCGGGGGACACGTGTAGGGATTCAGAGGGTAATCACTTACGGACGCGAGCAACTTGGGCCCCCCGTATATGATAATGTGTTATAAGTGTGATGGTTTTACAGGATTGCAGTTTATACACGTTACCAATGGGAAAACTTACTTAATGTACCGCGACTACGCGTACACATTCAGGTCTAAGCGGAGAACGGGCACAGCTTGGAGGTGCTGCAATACTTCCGTGTGCGGCATGGGCATCACTCTATCTCACGATAACAAGGTGATCAAATGGCCGGGCGTCCACTCGCATGCGCCCCCCAAATACGAGGTGACAGCCAACGGAAAGTATGTCAGAATGAATAATTACTAAAATATATTGCAGTTTTGTAAAGGGACGAATCGCCCCTAACCAATTGTTGTATTACATAAGTCTTATGATTATATTGTTTATTTTTACTCAAGAGTGTGTTTTTTTTCCTACAAATTAAGTATTTGCGTAGGTCATCACATAGCTCACTCCTTTCTTACTCATATCGTCTTTCACGAAATCCATCCTTGATTTTTTTGGCTTACCTTTATTTTTATATCCATCCACATGCATATTTAACACGTTCTTCGTAGCATGGCTTTCATCCCTCTGCATAACATGTCCATGCCACGCTAATCTATTGCTCCTCTACTTCTCTGTCACTGGAGTCATCGTACTTTGAGATTGTAAATTTCTTATTTGCTTTCTGTCTGGCTGTCCGTTAAGTTATTACATTATTTTTCTTTTTTTAATTTAATAATGGATTAAAATCATTGAAATATACGAACCCTTGCTGTGAAACTATGAATAAAAACATATCTAAGCGTCAACGTTATCCACAGAGGTGCAATTCCTGGAGAATGCTAAAGGGAGAACCTGCCAGTTCCGACAGTTCACGTACAGACAGCAGTATCACAGCAGCTCATGCTCAACCTGGAGATGCACCACTGCTGCGGACTGTCCAGCTTTGTTAACGCTCTCGTCTGATAACAAGGTGACTAGGTCCCAAGGGATACACAATCATGACCCGCCCAACTACGTAAAGAACGCTAAGGGCAGATATGTTAGGTTGTAGTACATTTTGTTTGTCTTCCCGAACCGCCCATTTATAATAGGGGTTTAAGTATGAAATTGCCTTTGTATATATTTTTTGAATTGACATAAAACGCTTCATGGTGTGTGAGATTTTACTGTGAAACTTTTTTCCCAAAACAACAATGAGGTTCTTCTTTTAAAAAAATGTGCAAAATTCGATTTACGACTTTGTTCGTTTTTTTATTCAACTTAGAAGATAATAAATATTAATATTAACGGAGGTTCGACGTGCGGTTAGGTGGTTGAAAGATAGGTTAATTGCATGTTGCTCTGATCATAAACTATGTCTAAAACACAACTCAAAACATTTAATCTCTTTTAAATGAATATTTCAGAGAAACTTATAACATTTGTTACTTCAAACGGCAGAACCAACTACATGTACCAGCAGTTCACATATACATTATGGTACCATTGCCTCAACGGTGAACGGTGGAGATGTGTGAAGCGATGCAAAGCGAGTCTCAGCGTCAACAGTGACGGTAGCTACCACGTGAACGGTGAACATGACCATCCGCCTCCCAAATACGTCGTGACCAAAACTGGAGAATATGTCAAAGTTTCTTGATTTAGCTTTGCTGAATTCCTAGTTTATCTTATTTTTATATTTTTTTGGCACTACTATTAACGAAATTAGCTTTACTACTATCCGCTACTAACCTAAATCTATGAAAAAATTTAAAAAAAGATCTATTTTTCCGTAGTCGGGTGCCAAGTTCAGACAGCCCAGTTTATCTTGTCTTAATATTATGGATAAACCTACAAACATAAGTTATCTTATTTCAACTGTATTCTAGTACTATAACCTAATAAAAATCTAGAATATGGTTGTCCCAGGAGGATCCTAACTCGCCTGGGAGTGACTCTTAATTCTGAAATGACTTCAGATTTCTCTTTGGACAAGTTGAATGCTCTTGAATGAAATGTAATATAATTTGACGTGTGTAAGCGATACGATTGAGTCTGGAAATTAAAATAATTTTTTTTGGCTCTTTGACCGTTTTATATTATATCTCTAAAACGGTCAAAGAGCCCAAAAAACTTAATTTAATTTTGCTGATTTTTCATTCTGTTTGCTTAATTGATTGATTGATTGAATTGATTGACAATTATTGATAGTTTCTAAACAAACATAGTTTTTTTTTAAATAGGTTCCAACTAGGACACCTACTCAGTTTTTGTTTCCAGGGACTCATTTTTTCGTATGATTATTTCTAGTAGCTTCAAAAGTGATCCAGTATTTTTAAATACTCGTCCAACACTATCTGAAATATCCCGCTATATCTCAAACGTTATCAAAGCAGGAAGATTTTATTTTTATATACTTCAATGGACGAACAATAAATGACTAATGTAAAAAAACAATTTACGCGGTTCACTTATTTATCCATTATTTTGTACAGCGCTCATTGTTTAATGTTTTCTTATAGTGTTATTATAAATATTTTTATTTATAAAATAACAAAAAAAGAAATTGGGACTAGCCGGAACATAAGTGGCAAAAGTTAACAGTCTACCCATTATTACCTTTTGTAACATTAACAATTAGTTTATAGTTTAATATAAAAAATGACATATCCTACTAATATTATAAACGCGAAAGTTTGTATGGATGTTTGTTACTGTTTCACGCTCAAACGGCTGAATGGATTTGCATGAAATTTGTTACCAAGATAGCTTATATCCTGGATTAACACATAGATACTTTGATCCCGGAAAAGTGCAGTGTTCCCGTGGGATTACTTATTCACCGCGGGTAACATCGCGGGGCGCAGCTAATTTTTACATAATTCGTTAAACAAGTCGCAACGATGACTGTTTTTACTTAGTTGTATTAAACTTTTATAGTGTTCTTCGCGAAGTCGCAGCGTGGTACGCGGCTGCTGATATTCCTTGGGTATTCCTACAGCCTCCTCAGGTGCAAGGATGGAGTGGCCCATTGGAAGTGTTCCATGGCCCAGCCGGGCACAGCGAGACGTTGCACCGCCAAAGTGTACACGGACGTCAGTTATGCCGTCATGGAGTACACGGGAGACCATTACCACAATAAACCCAAGTTTTTGAAAAAGGACAACATTCTTGTGAGAGCTTACGAGTCCACGAGAACTGAATTGATTATATGATTAGAGTTAGTTATAGTTAGTGAGCGGTGGTCCACATTTGACCACCGGCACCGGTTTTTTTTTGCATTTCTGTCACTTTAAATACAGTACTCACGCCAAGTTCGTCCGGGGAAGTACTGCCACCATGTCCATTTCTGCCGCCAAGCAGTAACGCGTTCGCGTTACTGTATTCCGGTTTGAAAGGTGTGGTTGCCGGTGAAATTACAGGCACATGAGACATTCCACCTACACGTCTCAGAGTTACGGGTGCATACGATGCGGCATGGGTTTTGTCGTACCTAGTAAGGGGAGGACCCAAATCGCATCGGTTGTCTATGTGCAGCGATTACCACTTAACATTAGGTGCGCCATCAGCTCGTTCCGTTGCTTAGAGAAAAAACCTATGCTATGTTAAAATACGCTCGACAGTGTCACCAGTTCAATTTCTCTTTTCAACCGAATCTCTTCTCTTCTCAAAGAGTTAAATGAAAACAGGTTATTTTTTATATAGTAATGTATATTTATTAACATTGTACAATAACATTACAAAATAGTAAGTACTTATGTATGAGGTAAATTTTTATAATCATTGAAAAGACTGATTTTGTAATTTGTAATTGTAAAATTTTGTAATTGAAGGCTGACAATGACCACAGCCATGACCTAGGAAAGCGTTTAAAAGATCTATTTTTGTAAAACTGTCTTATATCACCATTACATGAATAAGTTTTATAATTTAAAGGCAGTAGTATTGTTTACTACTCTACTAGAAGTACTGCCACCATGCCCATTTCTGCCGCCAAGCAGTGACGCTTTCGCGGTACTATGTTCCGGTTTGAAAGTGGTTTCAAAATTACAGGCACATGAGAGATTCCACCTACACGTCTCAGAGTTACGGGCGCATACGATGCGACTTGGTTCAAGTCGCATCGGTTGTTATGGGCAGATGTTACCACTTAACACCAGGTGGGCCAAGGGCTCGTTCCGCCACTGTATAACATAAAAAAACTTAGGAACTTCATTAGTACGACATCCGCTGGTCAATTCAGTTCATTTCTCGTTCTAACTAGTTACGTGCTGTGAGCGGAAAGAGGGATGGTGTATCCGAAATGCCGGTGGCGAGCTGTCAGATGTGGTCCAACCCTAAACCTAGCTCGCTATCCTGGTAGTTACTAGTTATCTTAAAAGCGAGGAGCCACGATTCCCGCCGAGGCAAACTTATATGCTGTGCGATATAAAAAGTATGTAGTATAAAATTAAACTAAATCTTATTATATCAGCAAACATTACCTAGTTTAAAAATGGAATAACTATAATAGGTATCATACAATAATTTAATATACTTAATTAGAAAAACACTGATGATGATTGATGAAGTAACTATCTACTATACTGAAAAGCAGGATTGGTTATATATACAGCAAATAATAGCTACCTTCTTAGTCTAGTTCCTAGTACCTTCTTCTGTTCGAGTCACTGGTTCTCTCGAACCAGTGTGGTGAAAGGATTTTAAGTGCACCTCAAATAGGCTTCTTTCGTGCACTTGACACATGTCTTCGAATTTTTAGTCTACATGTCGGTTTCCTCACGATGTTTTCCTTGACCGTTTTGAGACGTGGTATTGTATATACTTGTATTATCTATTATGTATTTTCGGTTTATTATGTATATTCGGTACTTATAACAAAACTATATATATATATTATATACTAAAACAAGTACCTTCATATGTAGTAAAATACCCTTCAGTTTCAGTTATTTGCGTTAATTGTTTATGTTTCAAGAGTTTAACGAATGTTATGGGGGGGGGGGGGGGGTTTATGTAAGATTTTAACTTTATTTCAAAGTAGTTAGTTTATATAGAAACGCAAGGTTTGAATTATATTTTGGAACCATATTAAGCTTGTTCTAATACAGGAGTACGCATTTTTGGTTCACGAACATCTGTTTGATATATAGCCGGTAAAAGGCATGTATTGTTTCACTTTATATATTTATAATCATGGCAAGGGAGAATTAAGCAATGTTTATATATAGTTATATGTTTAATGTTTGAATGTTTGATACTCTGTATTATTGTGTGACGTGCCTTAAATATTTCTACAATCTATCATACAAATTATATTATTTATTCGAGTTATATTAAGTAAATTTAAATTGATACCGATAAAATACTGTCACTTTTGAAAGTAAATTATTTAAATCGTTAAAGATTCATCTTCTTTACATATTTTACTTGTCCAGAGAGCTTGGTGGCCCAATGGTATCGACCCCTTGTTTCAAAATTTTAAAAATATTTTTATTAAGGTATAAAAAATTAAAAATTCATTAATTAAATATTTTTATACTGTAAATATACAAGCGGAATATATAGCATAATATGTGTTATGTGTGAATACATTATTGAACAGTTAATTGAGTCACATAATAGATTGTTTACGATAAAAGTTCACCAGTCCCCACACTAGGATTCCCTGTGTTGTGGGTGACTAGTCCCTTCCAGGAGAAAACAGTGTACAGGTCTTAGACTGTACATAGGCACAGATGCTGGTGGAGTACGCTTAACGACTCCAGCGTACATTCATAGAACCTAACACTGGCGAACTTTCAGGCACATTCCTGTGGACGAATCGAGGCGGTAAACACCCGCTGCTCCTCCTATCAGGTTTCACTTACAGCTACCAGAAGCAGAACGCTGACGGGAGGATATCCTGGTACTGCTCGCGGAGGCTCAAGGGCTGCAGGGCTTCGGCCATCAGCTTCGGCACCAGGGCCGTGGCGCTGAAGCCGCACGATCATCCCCCGCCGAGGACCCCCAGTGGATACACGGATATGAAACCGCAGATGTCCAAAACCGCTCTCGAACACTACTACGAGGGTTACGAGTAGGGTTGCCAACCGTACTATATTATATAGAATTTTACTATATTTCGGCTCTCCGTACTATATTCTGTTGAACTAATATATAGTACACAAATATACTGTATTTCGAGCACAGATTTTCACAGATTTCGAGACATCAAATTGTTAAATAATGCACGAAGTGAAAAAAAATTGAGTTTTTCAAAAATAAATAGATAACAAACTTGCTTGTTTTTCATCTTTCCAAAAAAATACTATATTTTTTTGAAGGGTAATATATATTTTCTTAGCTTATTCTCAAAAATACTATATTCAACCGAAAAAATGTTGGCAACCCTAGTTACGAGTAATGACAGAAATAATATAATTTGGTTTCATATGTGACAATGCGGCGCGCAGTATTCGGTACACGTCTTTTAAATTGAATTAGTGTATGGTTTTTGCTTTAAACTCCACACACCTGGCCTACCTGATTATTAAAGGTAGAGCCTTACATTCTCATCGCAATGTAGATAATAAAGTTATATTTAAATGTATGGTTGTTAGCCTTCAAACCGTCAAACAGAAGTGGCGTACTCATAGTAAATTTCTCCTAGCAACTAGCTATTTCATACATAATTGACAAATTGACAATTGATAAATTGACTGGCCTCATAGCTCAGTTGGTTAGTAACCCTACCTTCTGCGCTGTAGGTCGTGGGTTCGATCCCCACTCAGAACAAACATTTATGTGACATTTGTAACATTGATGTTTGTTCTTTGTCTGGGTGTTAATATGTATTATATGTATGTATTTACAAAAAAAAAAGTATATAAGTATGTATATCAGTTGTTTGGTTCCCATGATACAAGCTATGCTTAGCTTACTTTGGGGCTAGATGGCGCTGTGTGAAATGTCCAACATTATTATTATTATTATTATTATTATAATACTTTGGAACCGCTGTCTACAGGAATACTTACTAAAGAAATGAATAAATTGTTTTTTTTTGTTTGTATATTTATATTAAGGCATGATTAACACAATCTGCAGACATTGACAATCAGTAATTGTAATCAAGAGTGTGTAAGAATAATTAAATGTTAATCAGTTAAATAAAATATCCGTAGTAATATAAATACATTAAAAGATCATGCTTCCGAGAGGTACTAAAGAACGTCAGCGGTCCTGACAATATTGGTTTTATGAATAAATGTATTATTGAACAAAATATTTTTCAAGTTATCGATATTCTCGCGTTAAATGCGTGTTTAAAAGCAAGAATACAAGACAAAAATCTATAAAATATGCGTTGTCGGATTGGTCGATACATGGAACCCACGCCTAATAATTGTCATATTTTCCCTTTACTGTAAAATTGTATTGTATACATTCAACTTTGAATCTATAGAAGTAGGTAATGTAGTGCCAATAACTAATTAAGAGTACAGTAAGAAAAGTCCGATCTTGCCCCATAGTTAGTAAGACAAATAGTATTATAACTACTTACTAGAAATATCACAAGTTTAGTATTAAATATAGCGTGACGGATAGAATTCACAAAAATAGGACGAAGTGGATAAATACAGATTTTATTTATATGACCCCATACCTACTACCCTCCTGAGGAGAGATGCGCGCGATTCTTATTTTGTTTATGGCCTCAGTAGTTCAAAAGATCACTACTTTCGTTAGTTACGAGAATATATGTATAATAAGTAGGTAAAATGGTATCCTCAAAGTAAACACTATACTGCAGTATAATGAACAGTTAACATAAGCTCAGTCAAAATATATTATTATATCATATTATTACAGAATACATTTTCCTTTTATCATGGGGACATTATGCTCTATGCTGCCATACACCGTTAGTACATAACTAGTACATTACGTGCACCGTTAGATCTACGGTTACAGTAAAAAAAACAGTCACAAATAAGAATTTCAAGTTATAAAAACCATACTTATTATAAATACATTTAGAAAATGTACGCGGTAAAAATATCAATTGTATTTCGTCGAACTCGTCCACAATTTTTTAAATTGCTCTCATTTACAAACGTTTTTGATGTATATTTTTTATTTTAAGTAATTTTGGCATTTGTGTTGAAGAATTTGTTGTTATTTAATTGTTTAATTAAGTATAACATTGTATTTATTGTAGAATAACATATAATTATACTGTATTCAGTTAAATTATTAATGCATTTATTAGTTATAAAGTCAGTTACTTTATACAGAATAAAAATATTTAAAACTAATCAACTTTTACTATCAAAATAACGTTAGAGAAATAAATGTAACAGAGGTAAACATTATTTTCCATGATTGTTAAACAGTTATTTGGCAATGTTATTCAACTTGCTATAAACAGTTGTCCTTATTTTATTTCTAGCTACCCTCATACCTTCTGGGAAGGGGAAGCACCCGCTTCTAATGTACAAAAACTACACGTACACTTTCAAAGTGGTGTCGAGCAGCGCGATCCTCTGGCACTGCTCACGGCGAACCAGGACCGGATGCAAAGCATTCGTGAAGACCTCGCCGGGGAAGATGGACACAATTCTGGCCGCGTACGATCGACACTGTCATTACTCTAGATTCGGTGTCGCGCTGCCGACACCCCCGGGAACACCCCGGGTGTCGGTGGCAACGGCGACACAGCGTCCGCCGCCGCCGACTGTGGCGCCTACATCGCAGCCTTTGACGGAAATCAGCAAGGCTGTACGCTCCATAATATCGGTCAACAAGATTACGAAACCTATAGTAGTCTCGAAAAAACGGGTCGTTGTGTGCAAAGTTAGCAGCTCCGAATTGAATCTCTCAAACACGCTTTAGCCTTTTTTCAGAATATCTGAGTTCATAAAAAAAAATAAGTCAAAAGTCTAAAGGATGATAATGTTATGTTAAGCAGACAATAATCCTACCCTACTGATTTACTTTTTTACTGAGTTTTTTGAAGGATTTTTGGCATTAAATTCAAATGTTTGGATTTATGGCATTAAATTCAAATGTTTTCTACGCCACTTCATTACACTAAATTACAGGCACTTGAGACATTCCACCTTCACGTTCAAAGTAACGGGCGCATTACATTGAGACTTGGGACTTCCCATACCTAAGTAGGGGAAGACCGAAGACGTTTTTCTGTTGATATGGGTAGAGGTTACAGCTTAACAACGTGGGCCATCTCGCTCGCTCTTAAAAAACGAATAAAGGCAAAGTTAAGTCACCAAAAGAATTGTAATAATGTTTGTTGTTCATGCTGTAGATCTTGTGCCAAGTTCAGGGAACTACTGACTCCATACCCATTTCTGTCGCAAAGTATCTAATGCATTTGCATTATTTTATTCCGGTATGAAAGTAGTGGTTGCCGGTGAAAAGAAAGGCTCTTGAAAAATTCCACCTTCACGTTTCTGAGTTACGGACAATATTTACGAGTACTATGCCACTTGGGTCTTCGTATACCTAAGAACCCTTTGCATTGAATACCTTTGCATGCTTGGCATTCGTATAAGTTACCCATTTACTTCTTCATATAACAATATATATGTAGAATTTTGCAAAAACGTGTAAACACATTTAAGTAACCCTATTTTAAGATTTTCTTGCTGATGCATGCATTTGGGCGTAATTTACTTTTGATCATGCTAATTATACATACCTAGTTATATATTAGTAAAAATAAATATTTATATGTATATTGTCTCATTACAAGCTTAAGCGAACATATATAGTAAACATTCTATATAAACATATTTAGAACTTAGAGTCAAATAAACACACTTAATACTGTTACTGATTTTTTATTTTGGTTTGAATTGTTGGATACATACCGGCTCATAGTCAAGAATTAGTTAATACGTAGCTTAATACGTATTCATTAGCTTTTATGGTATTACACAAAATGAAAAGTGACCGATTTCAATTTCTTTAATAAATGCCATTATTTCTAATTCGTAGAAATTAAAATCTCATCAAAATCGTTTCGGATATTAGCCGGAACAAACAGACTGAAAGAGAGACAAACAATTTAAAAATTGTTATTTTTGTTATAAATACCGTAAATACATTCATATGCATTTAGCAAAAAGCTTTTATTTTGACATTCCAAAAAGACACTTCATTTTTATTTATTTGCATAAAAAAATGTGTTTAAAAATAGTATAAATATATATTAAACATTAAAATGTTATTCAATCAGTTAACTGGTTCTAATAGCTATTTTTAATTTGGGGCTAGGCGACGCTTTGTGAAATGTCCACCGATATTTATTTATTTAAGGATAAATTTACCAGATTTGGTAATGGAGGTTGGGTGATGATGATTATCAGGTAGCTTTCTTGACCTCTCGTTCAACCTCAACCTCCCCTTGCAATAACTGTGGCTTGAAATTACGACGATATATATCAAAGAACAACAGCTTTCTACCTCGCTACGAAAATAGTCGTCGTTCCGACGAATGGTTAGGTTTTGTGTTCAATTTTTTCTATAAATAGTGTTAATACTTTTTTGCAGCTTTTACTATGGCTTCTCAACGATTCCTGACTGATGAAAATATTTCGCGTTTATTATTGGGCGAGGAATTTGTTGATGAATTAGAGGAGTTAACTGACAGCGAAATCGAAGATAATGTGGAGGTGGATGATGCAGAAAGTGACACTCAAGACGAATCTTCCGATCACGAAGGTACTCAAGACATTTCTTCACCTGCTTTGCGAGACAATGTGCTAGAGCCACAAATACCATCTCCAGCTCCTGTACCATCGGCAGAAAGCACAGGTAGTAATTCCAGTATATTGACATTCTCACAAAGCAATATCCGTAGTCGATCCCGTCATGTCTGGGCTACCAGCAAAGGGCGTATTTCAAGTAGAGCAGCTGCGATAAATATTGTGCGTGTTGCCAGAGGACCTACGCGTACGGTAAGGAATATACTGGACCCACTGCTATTATTTGAACAATTCATGACTGATCAAATACTAGAAAAAATTGTGAAAAGTACAAACTCTGAGATTGCGATAAGAAGGCAAAACTATGACCAAAGTACATCGACGCAGAATGATACTAGCAAAGAAGAGATTAGAGCTCTTATTGGTATGCTGGTGTTAACTGCAGCTCTGAAAGATAATCATCTGACCCTTGATGAATTGTTCAACTCGGAGTACTCTGGTACGAGATATATGTCATATATGAGCAAACAGAGATGTGACTTCCTTCTGCGATGGCTGCGTTTCGATGACAGAACATTCCGCTTACAACGACAAAAAGACGATCCCTTTATACCTATAAGAGACATATGGGAAATGCTTCTAGTTCAGTGCCGCCAAAACTATGTTCCTGGAACAAATATAACCATTGATGAACAGCTATTGGCATTCCGAGGGAGGTGTAAGTTCAGGATGTATATTCCAAATAAACCTGCAAAATATGGTGTCAAGTTGGAAATGATGTGTGATAGTGGCACAAGATATATTATCGATAGTATGCCATATCTCGGAAAAGGGACCAACACAGAAGGTACGCCTTTGGGGGAGTACTTCGTAAAGGAACTTACACGCAGTATACATGGTACAAACAGAAATGTTACTATGGATAAGTGCTTCACGTCAGTACCCCTAGCAAAGCAGTTACTGCAGCAGCCTTATAAATTGACGCTTGTAGGGACTCTGCGAGCTAATAAAAGGGAAATCCCAGAAGAAATAAAGAACCATCGATCTCGAAACGTCAATACATCGATGTTCTGTTATGATGGCCCTCTCACACTTCTGTCATACAAGCCAAAACCATCAAAAATGGTATATTTACTATCTTCTTGCGATGAGGAGGCCTCAGTCAACCCCGAAACAAAAAAGCCACGCATGATCGAGTTCTATAATAGCACAAAAGGTGGAGTGGGCACGTTTGATCAAATGTGCTCAGTAATGTCATGCAGCAGAAAAACTAGTCGGTGGCCAATGTGTGTCTTCTACGGCATGATAGATATATCGTGTATCAACAGCTACGTAATTTACTGCCACAATGCTTTTGCGATGGATCAGAAAGTAATGATTCGACGTGATTTTATGAAGAAGATGCATACGCAGTTAGTAGAGCCCTGGCTCAAAATCCGACTGGAAATTCGTACAATGCCCACGCACGTAAAAAACAAAATCAAAGAAATATTAGGAGCAAAGACTGATGAAGGCCAAGGTGAAGGTCAAGTTGATGGTCAAGGTGAAGATCAGTCATCATCCAGCAATGACGTTCAACCAGTCGAAGCCCCATATATGAGGAAAAGAAAAGTCTGTGGTCTCTGTTCCTATAAAAAAAGGCGCATGACAAAGTCATATTGCTCAAAATGTAACACTGCAATTTGTGGTGAACACAAAATAGATTTTTGCATAAAATGCGCTTCAAAATAATAGTTTTTATATTTTTTACTGAATGATAAGACTATTATAATTAATGTCCGCCAAAGAAAAAAAGGCTATTTTGTGTTGTTTTTTTTTTTTAATTTAAATTTTCTAAGTGTATATCTCATTTTATCTCAAAAAACTAGTGGTGTATAATATAAGGTATAAAATATATATTATTTAAACATAAATTTATTGTTTTATTTACTAAAGTAATTCTTTGAATATATTAAGTAATAAAAATAACGAAAACATTTATTATTAGATAAAATTATAAGCTTTCGAAAATGCTCGTCAAATCGACGTATGGTTAGGTTTAAAGGAGTATGTGCGAAGGTTAGGTGTCTAGGGTTAATAAAATTCTTAACATGAAGACAATTTTTTTTTATTAATTTCTATTTATTTCCTCAATATAACAAAATATTTTACAAATATAAACAAACCTCGCACACAATTTAAATATGGAATGAATATAATTATAGCGATCTTATTCTTATTTTTAAAGTATTAATTCTTAAATATGACATAAAACTAGTGCATCAAGGATTTTTGTAGCTAGCACAATAAATTAAGTACTAGTTTATAAATTACTACAAAATTTACTTTTAAAAACTTACTTACAAATTTATTTCTTACTTGCCTTGATTCTCATAGCCGTAGGATTATCCCTCAGCAGAAGCATGACTTGCAAAAGTAGGCGATTTGTTATTTAAGTGTAATCACCGCATAATTTACTTTTTTTTTTTTTTTTATTGCTATCTCTTAAATCTTTATAACTTTAGTGCAAGATCAGTTTAAATATTTGAATTTGTAATATAGGTGGGCCAAATATTTGCTATTTGCTAATAGCAACACTGAGTTTATCGAAAATCGTTAAAGGTGCGCGCGGGTGGCGGCAAATTATGCGTCGGGCAGTGCAATTTTAATCACATTTTATAATTTGCAAATATTTATGGCTCACTCTATAATTTGTAATATTATGAGAAACATTATGTTTTACCAAATCAGTGTCGGACAAAATTACCAAATTTGGTGATGGTGTATTTCGCGGGCGGGTGACTGTAATTATTTGTTAGCGCTATGACTTGACCGTGCTCGTTCAGCCTCAACTTCCCCTTGCAATAATTGTGTGTTTAATATACGTAGATGTAGTTCTTTCTAGATGTATATGTGTAGCCCTCCAACAACAACAGGTCCTTTCCGCGCTGCGACTACACAAATCTATAGTTAATTTCTAAAAATTTATAATAAATATTAATAAATATAAATTTATATTATTATAAATCTCATAACAATCGCGTAAACACAATGGTTAGGGTAATTTTATAATCAAACAATTTATTTAAATCATTAGTATCTGTTTATAACATTCAAAGTGCACGAAATGAGCCTCGTTGAGGTGCATTCAACTCTTTTCACCACACTCGAATAGTAGTAGTATATTCATAAAACACATGAGTACAAACTATTGAAAAATAAGCAAAAACAAAAAAAGAAAACTAGGCTAACAAGAATGAATTGAATAAACCTTATATTAAACACTGCTACAGCGAATACAAGGCTAGGATTAGGATTGTGTGAGTGATGCGTTGCCTCGACCAGTCTACAAATAATAACTTTCACTTAGGACACATTCGGATTCTCTAAGACATGAACACATAAAGACTCAACACCATATAGCGAATTGGATGAATCCGAGACTCGCATTGTAAGCCTACCCATGACGATATATTCATTCACAGACCTTAACTTTTACCTTGTCTCCCGACGATTGATGAGTAGCGATTCCTTGTAAATGTGTATTTGTTTATTACTTTACTGCCACGGAGCACTCAATATTATTGTTTATTTAACTTATTCCGACATACAACTCCTTAAATAAATAATATAAATAAATATTGGAGACATTTCACACAGCGCCATCTAGCCACAAAGTAGCTTGTATCGTGGGAACCAGAGAAATGATATAATACTTATATACTTTTTGTTGTAAATATAACATGTAATACATATCAACACCCAGACACAGAACAAACACACATGTTTGTCAAACAAACGTTTGTCCTGGGTGGGAATCGAACCCACGACCTACAGCGCAGAAGGCAGTGTTACTACCAACCGAGCTGTGAGGCAAGTTAGGCCAGTTAAACATCTGCTTAAATGCATATCAATATATACAGGGTGTGGCGTAATGAGTGGATAATAGGGTACCTGCGGGTAGGGGCCATTGTGGCGGTTCAGAAAAATATTTGTTATGCTCAGTAAAAGTGCCTCGGTTTTCGAGATATTCGACATTTTCGAAATTTAAGAAATATTTCACCCTTCGTCACTATTTTTGGCGCCCAGACTGCAAATGAAATTTTTTTTTCTATCTGTTTTTTGGATAGTATTCTTGGATAGATGTGCTATCGAATGGAAACTATTATTTTTATAACACAAGCACAGTTATGTTTTTAAAATAAGATTTCACTAAAATTTTACTTGCTTTCGTTTGTTTTCCTGACCTTTACCCTTCTGTGGTGTAAAAAAAATGTATGGTCACTTGAATGCCAACGTTTAAAAAAATTAGCCTTTTTCATCGAAATTCCGAAATGGTATATTACATGGTATTTCCACAAGTTCATTCAAAATTAATTCCTACCAAACTTATCAAGGCGTAATTTAAAGAAATATTTTTAACGACGAATCCACGTGCAAAAAAGATGGGTATTTTAATATGCACAATCTGCACAGTTGGCAGCGTACAAACCCTCATTTGGCCAGAGAAGACAGGTCCCAGTACCAGTTCAAAATTAATTTATGGACTGGAATTCTAAATGGCAAAATCATCGGACCATTCGAATTGTCTGGAACATTGACTGCAGAAACGTATTTACATTTTTTACGGCACGAACTTCCACTTTTATTAGAAGATGTTTCATTAGAAGATAGAAGAAGAATGTGGCTGCAGCACGATGGTTGCCCCGCTCATTACGCCCGAAATGTTCGACAATACCTCGATGAAACATATCGTCGACGATGGATCGGTCGTTTGGGGACAATTTTGTGGCCACCTCGTTCACCAGACCTCAACCCATTGGACTTTTTTTACTGGGGATGTCTTAAAGAAAAGGTTTATAAAGACCCAATTAATACAGTGGACCAGCTACGGGAGCGTGTGCGATTAGCTGCTCAGAAAATCACAGAGCAAAGATTTGCGAACAGGATTAAAAGATCTTTTATCAAAAGGTGCAGGGCATGCATCAGAGCACGTGGTGGACTTTTCGAACACCTTTTGTGATAGTAAATTTAATAAATGAAATGCATTTAAAATTTATTGTTTCGTTTTATTTCATTACCGAATTTTAAACTAATGTTTTTAGGTGATTTTAAGTAATGAAGTAAATTTTAGTACTATTTGTAATTTTATAATAATTAGCTCTACCCATTTTAATAGGAATTAATTTTGAATCAACTTGTGGAAATACCATGTAATATACCATTTCGGAATCTCGATGAAAAAGGCTAATTTTTTTAAACGTTGGCATTCAAGTGACCATACATTTTTTTTACACCACAGAAGGGTAAAGGTCAGGAAAACAAACGAAAGCAAGTAAATTTTAGTGAAATCTTATTTTAAAAACATAACTGTGCTTGTGTTATAAAAATAATAGTTTCCATTCGATAGCACATCTATCCAAGAATACTATCCAAAAAACAGATAGAAAAAAAAAATTCATTTGCAGTCTGGGCGCCAAAAATAGTGACGAAGGGTGAAATATTTCTTAAATTTCGAAAATGTCGAATATCTCGAAAACCGAGGCACTTTTACTGAGCATAACAAATATTTTTCTGAACCGCCACAATGGCCCCTACCCGCAGGTACCCTATTATCCACTCATTACGCCACACCCTGTATAATATGCATATCATAATATCAATGCAGCCGGACATATTTTCCGTCTTTTGTGATAATGTATTTCGATGGCGGGTGACTGTGGTTCGCGTTTATCATTACTATCTGACCGCGCTCGTTCATCCGGAGTTTCGCTTTGCAGGTGTTTCTGGTAGAACAACCGTAGGAGTTTTTCGACTTAACTCGAAATGTGTAGCCGTCGTCGAACAGGAGTAGGCGCTTTCCTTTCTGAGATTTCATGATCCTGTAAGAAGCTGGTGGAACCAGACGCTTGATTAAAATCTTGGTAAACTTAACGTGCATCCCGTAAATGTATAAAAACTTGTTCAAAAACCGGACAAGTGTGAGTTGGACTCGCACACCGCGGGTTCGGTATAAACTTTTATGTACAGTGAGTAGCATTTACAGAATTAGGCCTAAAGTACAAACTTTGTGGTTGAATGTTTACCCATACAATATACGTGTCGGTCGATTATCCAACCGCAAATGTAAGTTGTAAATCGAAATACAGATTTTTTTTGGAGTGAACTGAAAGTTGAACTGAAGTGAACTGAAAAGTGACTGTGAGTAAAATTTTACACTTTTACAAATTTAACAACTACTTAAATTTTAAAATTTTTGACGTTTAGGCTCATTTCGTTACGTGAGAGAGAAGGAAGATATGTCGTAGAGAAAAAAATATTAAATGTTCTGAGTGTACATAAAATCAGAGTGTAAGTCATGAAAAGAGACAAATTATGCACAATTGTAATTTCCACTGTTATTTATTTCATTTGACTGGCTTCTTAGCTCAGTTGGTAGTAACCGTGCCTTCTGCGCTGTAGGTCATGGGTTCGATTCCCACCCAGGACAAACGTTTATGTGACATTTGTAACATTGATGTTTGTTCTGTGTCTGGGTGTTTATATGTTTTATATGTATGTATTTACAAAATAAAAGTATATAAGTATTATATCATTTGTCTGGTACCCATGATACAAGCTATGCTTAGCTTACTTTGGGGGCTAGATGGCGATCCACCAATATTTATTTATTAGATATTGCTATTTCGACAACTTCATACACTCCACATTTCTTAATCTGACTACCTAACTGGTAGAGAAACTTGCTGCGATACCTGCCTGAACAGATAATGCATAAGTCTATTTTAAACTGAAACCTCTGTAAGGTTGCTGTCTTTTTTTTGTAAGTGAAGGTACGGACCAAAAAATAGTAATATTTCAGAAAATAGCTCGTCCTATCTGAATAGGAGTTTACTACCCTTTTGTCTTATTTAAGTAATAATATGTCGAAATCAATTTGTTTCTAATAAAAAGGCTTGATATAGTGAAAGGATATTCTTCTTTCGCCTGGCTATCCCATTCTATTTGGGGTCAGCACTCCTAGTAGTTCTGCGCCACATGATGCGATCGTAGGTTGCCTTCTTTATTGTGTTGCTCGCTATTATCATTTTTAACTGTATGTAGCCAGACTGTTAGATTGAGAGTTGTGAGGCCTGTCGTTCCTTTTTCTGCTTCAGTTATATTCCCAAATGATTTATTTTAACAAGAACTCGTGACATTTACTATACATTCTGAATTCTGAAACTATTTATTTATTTATTAATATTTCTTGGGTTTCCAGTAAATGATTGACATTTCTTACATAATTATAAATAAATATCATCATAAAAGTAGACTTACGCTTACTTCTTTCGCACTGCTTACAAAAATACTCATAAAACAAACTCCGTCATTTATACATTTTGAACACGCTGATAATAGTCTTAGATGTTGAACATCACTCTCAGATTCTGATAAACATACCATTCCTGGATATGTACTTTCCGGGTGGACGGCAATGGTTCGGCTCGATCATTTCAATCAGCCTATAGTTAAACTTCAGTCTTGCCTTATCTCTCGGGTTTGTAGAGCCATTGTGGTAATAGTCTTACTGCTGCATATGTGTAGTCGTTCTCCAACAGTTCTCTGCCCATTCGAGATTTAACTAAACGAAATCGTATGCCTGAAGGAGAAAATGTCGTTTTTTATTAATGTAATACAGTTACGGTACGAGCCGATGGCCCACCTGGTGTTAAGTGGTAACCTCGGCCCATACCAACCGATGAGACTTCGGTCCTCCCCTACTAGGTACGACATGACCCAAGTCGCATCGTATGCGCCCGTAACTCTGAGACGTGTAGGTGGAATGTCTCAAGTGCCTGTAATTTCACCGGCAACCATACCTTTCAAACCGGAAGACAGTAACGCGAACGCGTTACTGCTTGGCGGCAGAAATGGTGGCAGTAATTCCCCGGACGAACTTAGCGAGAGTTCTACTGCTCTTCTCCATGACATTTTTTATTAAAAAATAACATGGAATATTAAAGGCACAGCCGTGACTGGCTTCTTAATTATAAGGTTATCAATTCAGACTTGTGTGTTTTGATACGGAACAATTTTAGAGTAATAAGTTTTACTGTTTCAAACTGTTCGCGACTCGCGAGATGCATAATCAGGTGGGACGTTACCATTAATATTTTGTTAATAGTTCAGTGATTAGGTGATAACATAAAAATATATTTCAATTTATTTAAATTTTGTATCACAAATACATGCCTGAGTATAGTTCATAGACTGGCCTCGCAGCTCAGTTGGTAGTAACTCTGCCTTCTGCACTGAAGGTAGTGGGGGTTCGATTCCCACACAGTACAAACAATTGAGTGACAAACATCGTCGAACAACGTCTGGGTGGTTAATGTGTATATATTAACAAACTAAATAGTTACACTTTTTACTTTGTTACACGTTTACACTTAAGTATTCTATCAGTTGTACTCATGGCTATGCTCAATTTGGGGATAGTTATCGTTAAAGCTAAGCTACTTTATAATATAAATTTCTAGTCGTGATGTTGACAGCCTTCATCTGTCCAGCTTTACTCCGTTAAGTACTGGAGATACGACTCTGGGTTGTTATAAAACTCTTTCTGTGTCTGATAAAATGACCATATCTGGTTATGGTGTAATTCGCGGGCGGGTGAATATGAGTGTTGATTAATGTAATTTCACCGCATGAGTTTATTTTCAGCTTCGCCTTACAATTATTGGTGGTCGAACATTTGTAGTAGTCGTTCCTTATTGCTGCATATGTATAGTCGTGTACCAACAACAGATCTTTGCCCCGTTGGGACTTAACAAAACGGTGTTTTACGTCTGAAAATAATGATTAAAAATTAATAAAATTACCAAAAGCATTAGCCGAACTAACTACCATAATGTTAAACAATTTATTTAATAAGGTAGATGTTAACCTTATTTTGAACCCAGAGAGTAGTATGTAAATTAAACATGAAATATAGTCAAACATTTAATTAATATAAAATGTAAGTTTCAGAAGTAATTACTAAATGAATTTAATATTCATACCATTTTTTTTGTCGTGCATGTCTCACCAAAGGATTCTTGTTTTGTAATTGAAGTTTAATTTAGTAAATAATTAAATGTAACTTACGCAGTTCATTATTTTTGATGCCCATCAAAATTTTCTAGAAGTAAGCTCTTGAACATTCTTAGAAAATGTAACTGACCTATGTTTACGTTATAAGTAACAATTTGTTAATAGATAGGACTTAAGTTTTGACTGTAGTTCGATTATTATGATAAATATTTGGAAATTTTCTTACACCAATATTTCGACGCAGTTGCATACGCCATAACCGCAGGATAACTACGTGTACATACTAAATCCTACTAATATTATAAACGCGAAAGTTTGTATGGATGTTTGTTATTCTTTCACGCTCAAACGGCTGAATGGATTTGGATGAAATTTGGTACCAAGATAGCTTATATCCTGGATTAACACAGGCTATTTTGATCTCGGAAAAGTGCAGTGTTCCCGGGGGATTACTTATTCACCGCGTAGCGCAGCTAGTTAATAATAATTACTTACATAACAAATACATTTTTAATTAATATTAAAAGAAGAGATAAAATAAGTATTATTTTAGTCGTACGATTTGACCACCTGTGGAGGTGATGTATTTAATGGCTGACCCCTGGAGTTTAACTTCAACTTTGCTTTACAATTTGTTTTGGTTGAACACGCATAGTAATTGCCATGCTTTAGCCCATAAGTATGTTCGTTCAGCAGTAGCAGGTATTTCCCTCGCCGTTATGTCACAATCCGATATTGTAAATCTAAAAAAGATTACAGCGTCACATTCATTAAAACTCTGTACTGATTTCTGCCAGAAAATAATTATTGTAATTATATTTCTGTACCCAAGCAGTTACTCGGATTACTGTGTGTTGATTTTAAAAGTATGGGATGCGTATTAGGGATATGCACAGGATAAATTACAACTACTGCAGCACACATACAGACAATAGTCTAATTCGACGTGTTTTTATTTTCTACGAAGTATTCTCTGAATTTTTTATTTTATCCTTGAACCTGCATTTGCTTAATTAAAACTTAGTTACTGGTTTTTTAATTATTATAGCAAATAATAAGCACAAAAATAAAAATTATAGTAACGATTCTACATATACAAGGAGTATATGTAGAATCGTTATGTTATTCTAATTATATATTATATTATATTTTATCTTATTATCGCTTATCTTATTGTCATTTGCTTATTTATTCGTACAATATGGCCAGACGAGGTGATGGCATATTTCACCGGCGGGTGACTGTGGTACGCATCGATCATGGTGATATCGCCGTGATCGTTTAACTTCAGTTTGGCTTTGCACCCCTTCTGCCTGGTAGAGCACACATAGTAGTTATGGTTCTTCTCACTGTAGGTGTGACTGTCCAGCAACAAAAGTGGTTTGCCTCTCTGGGACAGAACAATACGATATCGTTTATCTATAAAAAAAAACAACGTTAGTTTACAAAATATGGTTTATAAATCGTGTTGAATAATAAAAAAATGTCAAAAATAAATTTAAAAAACTAATTCCTTCGAGCCGGATTTGAACCAGCGACCTATGGATTACAATTATTTACACCTACAGTCCACCGCTCTACCAACTGAGCTATCGAAGGCTTGAGGTGTGAGCTGAAATTAGTAAATAAATATTTGTTACATTACGTTATATATATAATATATACACACGCGCGTTAGGTACTTTCACATTGCATAATTTTCGTAGTTGAGCAGTCGTTGCATACATCGAATCGAGTCTTGACGGCATTTATTATTCATTGAGATATCCAAATGGTTGATTGGAAGGTCTTTTAGAATGACTTTACTTAGACTTTGATCACAACACAATATTCGTAACTACTTGTATTATGGTTATGCAGATTTATTTCAGTTTTGGATCCTTACAAAGTGAAGATACTGAATAAAAAAATAAGGTTTAAACGTCATCAGAAATCTTGTGTTTACAAATAGTCACCATTGAGATAAATTTACAACATGTTGCAAGGTTTTCTAAGAAGGGCAAATTTGACAATTTTTATTATATTTATATGCATAGTTAGATAGATAGATAACACATTTATTCCAGCACCTAGGTTTCGTGCCGATTTTACGTGTTAAGCATGAATATCACATCAAAAACGGCACGGAACAGTTAAAAACTGAAACGTTTACTACCTGCACTACGCCGCAAGATGTAGAAGCTCCTAACATTGGCCGTACGAGAATTCGAAAGTGGTGCTAAGAATCTTAAGGAATATGCCAGTACCTGTATCGATTTGGAACTCTACAAAAATTACAAATTATTAACATTATTAAATTCATTCTTCATTAATTGCGTATACAGTCGAGATAATAACTTTATTTGGTTACACTATAACATATTTTTTTCCCCGCAGCTTCACCTGCAAGCGTGGGCATGAATTTGGTCATCACCGATATAACATCACAGACTCCGGAGACTCAAGATAGTAATTCAGACGATGACTGCATAGAAGTGGTTCGGGATGAAGAAGCTCCGATAGTAATCCTGTCGGATGACGAGGAGATGGACACTCCGCCTATGCAGAACTCTACAGTGATACAAAACTACCATTTCGTGTCACCCGTTGACAGATTTGAACGCAAACAAACGACTGATAACCAATCTAAGAATGAAAAAGATTCTCTCTACAGCGTTTCTCCGAGCAGCGATTTAGAACGCATTGCCTCTTCGCCGCGTGAAGAGGAAGTACTTCCCGAACCAACTCCACCGGGTACGGAGGCACAGAACACAGTTGAAACTTCATCTGTAAAAGCCAATGGAAACTCTGTTTCTGAACTAACAAATACACCTTCACCGTCGTCTGCTATTGATCCATTGAGCCTTGCCAGTAATGAGAGTCTTAATAAAGAAAAAGTAGTAATGGACCAAGCGATATGTCCGGTAGAGTCGACAAACGATAACGGCGCAGTTGAAAATATGTAGTTCCAGTATTATGTATCTTTAATACCTATTAGTGGTCAGTAATAAGATAATAACAAAGTGAGGTCAGAATAAGTTGCTGGCACTAATTATTATGGATATATTTATTGAGCTGTGTACCGTAGTTTTAGGTTAATTTAGTAATATATTCTAGTTATTTTGATTTTGATTCCGATCTGGGATCTTCATATTACGTAATAAAATGAATGCATTAATAAAACACAAAGAGGAATTTTGATTGCTGAGAACGAGTGGGTGATTAATATAAAGACTATGAAATTTGTTTTGTATTTTGCTAAAAATAAATTCAAACTTAAGGTAAGGTAAGGTCACTGCTTGTGCCAATATAAGGCTAGCGGTTACTATTTTAATTTAATATTATTAATGCGAAAGTAACTCTTGTCTGTCTGTCTTATGTGTGTTACCTTTTCACATCCAAACTACTCAACCAATTTTGATGAATTTTGGTATATAGTTTGGACCTTGGAGAAGGACATGTGCTACTTTTTAGATTGGACCTTGAAGGTGACATTAGTTACTTATGTCACGCAAATAAAATTTGAAGGTGGTCAAATAGAAGCCCTCGACGGAAAGCCAGGTTTGTTTGTCTTTTGGTGATATGGGTTTAATCTGGTAAGTGTATCCAGTCATATTAATTTCCGCGCTTCATTCTGAGAATTCTGAAGCTCAGTTTTTGTGAATTATGACAGCAAGGCAAAAGAAAATATATTTTTGTCACTTACACATTGAAATTTCCAGGGCTCAAAGCGTCCTTCGGTGAGGTGAACGGACGGCCCTTTCTCATGATCAACAACTACCGTTTCATGCGGCACTACACCAGCCGGCACGGGCGCACTAGGTGGCGTTGCTGCAAGGCGTTCCACAAGTGCCTCGCCATCGTCATCACCTACGGCAACCAGATCGTCAAGCTCAAGAATGTTCACAACCACGAGCCTGCGTCTCCGCCTCGGGTCATCCATTATCTCAACCCGGAAGTTCCGTTTAGGACCGTGCCCTCTTGCTCCAGTCCCAACGGCGCTGTTCAACCCCTGCCCATACTCGAGCTGTTCCCTATTTCTAGCTCTATGACTTTCTAGGGTCCAAGAAGGTAGACAGAAATCACTCCTAGAACATGCCAATATCTGTATAATCTTGTTTATAAATAATTGTTGCCCATTAGTAAGGTGGCTCAATTTCTTATATAAATTAATCGTGTTGTCACCGCTGTTTAGGTAATCAAATTGTAAGCATAATATGTAAATATATCATGTTAATATCTTAGGTTATTATTTCGTCACACTGCCTGATATAAGTTTTTGGTAAGTAGTGCATTTTATGTGTAATATATAATTTAATGATATAATAAGTCTTTGAAATAAGAAAAAGGCATCTTACAATTCATTTTTTGAAATTCCTATTTTTTACAATTGTTTATTTATTTTATTCTTAGACCTTGTTATATTCCTAACCTAGCCTGTAGGAAGACCGCCGATAGCGGTTGCAATCTATTTGTTGTTCGTGAAGTACAGTGCGACCGCCGAGTCAGCAACCCGATTACCGGAATCGTGTGAATATGTTATTGTGAATGTCATTCTATTTCGCAGTACCAAATCGACCGCACATAGTCTCGTTAGTTTTAATTGATTATAACTAAATTGTAGAAGTTTTAATAAAGTATTTTTTTAAAACCATCGGTCGCGGCTTCTGTTATTCTGTCAAATTAATGTTTTATTTATTATAAATCAAATTGTACCTACAAAAATGATATATTTATGGGGATTTTGTAATATGCTAGGAGTAACAACCGCATCTTAACCAACAAAATATGTTCTAGGACTTTCGGATTTCGACGTATATTTGTCGTAATTATTGAATTTATATAGTTCTTTATAATCTGCTATTTCTGGAGTGATTAGGCCTTTAAACTTAATCAAGGGTTTACTTGTTTACTGAGATTATAAGAACACAATAACTTCAGCGCGTAGATAAATTTTCGTTTAACGAAAATCTCAAAGTTTTTGAGAAGCAGAAAAACTACGAAAAACATGTTGTAGAACAAATGTTATGATGTGTAGAAGTCACTTTCGTGAAGTTGTTAGCATATAACCGATAACCTTAGATGACCTGTATATTTTTCTGTTAACTTTTTATTGTTTGTATTAAATAATTATGATGTTCTCCTGGTGCAGTGTATAGTCATTACTAGTAAGTAGGTGTAATTATAAAAATATTTTAATGTTACCTATATTTTAAGCCTAATTATGTGTGTAGAATGTGGATGTATTCATTTCAATTATTATGATAAAATGACTAGATTCGACGAGGAATTTTATGTAACTTAATTAGTAGTCCTTCTAGATACGCATCTTAGTCCATGGCATTTTTCATTTTAGGTGTACATAGTACCTTTGTACGTTGTCAGAACATCTCAAAACAAACCTTAGCTTGCTGTCGTAAAGTTTAAAAAGTGGGGTTTTCGGTACTTTATAAAACTGATTAAATATAAATATCGTTATAAGATATTTTTGCAGCCATTCATGGAACTTCCTAGAAATATAATCGACCGCTATCGTTAGAGAGAATTACACCTGAGCATTACTTACAGCAGCCGGTACAACGAAGTTTTGAAATGTCTGTATAAAGCCACTATCTGTCCGCCGTGAGCGCAACTCGTCGATTCCATTGCAATATTGGGGGTGAGAATGAGATATATTGTATTTCACATACTGTTCACCTCTGAATTGGAAGATACTTTCAAGCTCTGCAACGGATATGATTAGAAACCTGTAAAAATAGTGCAATAATCCGGTTCACGAAGGAAGTCCTGTGGCAGTAAATGGAACTAATTTGATCAGAAACTGAAAAATTGTCTACTAGAGCCATGGATAGTGTACTTCTTTCTTGAATGGGATCTACCTTGTGACAAGGTCACCGTCTCTGTCATCGTCAAAAGTTTTACATTTGTCAGTGACATTTATAATATCATTAAAGACATGACTGAGAGAATGGATGACAGTAAAGACTATCTGTTGTGGGGCCAATTCTTTTTCTTCCCATCGTAAATAAACAATAGAATGAAACATGCCAATTTAAGCCATATCAAACGCACTGATTACGCTTTATTTTATGAAAACAAACTGCGATATACTCTGGTGAAATAAACAAGATTACGTTGACGCTTTTTTTCATTGCATAATATTCTGAAAATAGCAGTTTACACAAATATCAAATTCACATGAATCTCAATAACTTTTTCTGTTACATAATCCCACACTTAAACATTACGATAAACGTTTCATGTGCCTGTAATTTCATAAACTCCACAGGCCCTTCATTCAAGATCACGACACCAGTTTATGCAACATGTTTATTAGGTTTACAACATGTTTATTAGTTAATAAGTAATTGGGTACATAACCACTGGTCAAATTCTGACCAATTACCTGACAGTTCTGTGGCAACCCTGCCCGGTTCAAATCACAAGGTTAAAACGTGTGATAACATAATTATAGTTTGTTCTTGGGTTTTCGGTGTTTGTATCCATGCGACTCGCGGAATCCGTTCGGTGGATTAAGGTGGTTTTTGTGGCATAGATGAACACCACCTGTTTTGACGTGATACGTGAAAGTTACGGAACGAGCTGATGGCCCACCTGGTGTCAAGTGGTAATTTCTGCCATACACCTTGGGTTCAGCCCTACAATACGATCCAAGTCCTCGTTTACAACCGTAACTCAAGACTTGAAGGTAGAATGTCTCATGTGCCTGTAATTTCATCCTATTGCAATTTCTTTCTATCGAATGTATCCGTTCGTTTCCAGGCTATGAAATTATAAAGAGCAGCAGCGGTTACCCCAAACTCAAGTATAACGGGTTCCTGTACCGGCCCCACAACGCATACAGACGAAGGGTCACCCAGCTGTGGTACTGCGTGAAACGTGGCAGATGCAAAGCTGTGCTGAAGACCTTCGACGGGGAGTTGCTCGCCTGCGGGCCCATAAACCATACTTGTCATCACTGACGGATCTGTTGGAGCCCCGCGCTTACTTAAATATACCTGCGGTTTATATGAAGAGGAAAAATAAAAAGGAAGCCCTTTCCGAAGGGGTTTCTTGTTTGGAGGGTAGGATAGGGTTTGAACAGCGTCAAAATTAGCGATAAGTACGCCTGACCTTATGTTTTGAATATTATTGACGTTTCCAAGCCATTTCTTTATGAATTCTATGGAAATAAAGTATTTGATTTTGACTTCGACTATTGAGGAGAATGGGGGAGAAAGCTTCATGGAGTTGAAATAAAAACAATGATAACTTTTATGTCCTTTCTTTGTCGAATGACTCGAAATTTCACCATCAATTAACAAATAAAATAAAGTTTTATGGTACCGCCTTTAGACAACTGTTTTGTTTGGTGCTATGTGCAAATAAAGATTGAAGAGTCCGTTTTGGGAAGAAATGCTGGCTGACTGTATATGGAATAAGTATGATGAATCAAAACAGTCCGGCAAGCTAAAGGGTGTAATATTATGAATAAAACGAATTACATAATTTAAATAGTGCTTAATTATAATATTTATTGTCAAATTGTTTATAAAAAACATATTTAAAATTTAGTTCCTGTAACACTTAAAAGCATAAGAATTTCTTTGTTATAAGGCAGGGTTATTAACTAGTTTAAATTCATGACAAACTTTGATAAATCCAGTCTTTGAATACAATTTGACAATTGTATATTTGTATAGTTCTTTGATTTACATTTGATGCAAATTTATGTTTAGTATCTATAAATAAGGCACAATATTGAATATAGATGAGAATTGATGACCTCGCTTTTTATAAATTTACATACAAACATATATACTTATAATCTCAGGATAATCGCTGAGGATAGGACGCCAATGGATTTGCGAGAAACAATTATTTCAAGTAATAGTGAATTTTAACTTTTTACTGTTTTATTATACACTGTCGTCTTTCTGTACTGATTGTTCCAATAAGTCAAGGAGGTGGAATGACAGGGGATGGGCCGCTATTGTTAAGGTTTACTAAAACCTGTGAGGAGACATGTATTCATAAATAATACTACACGATACAACTATTGTATGGAATGTTAAATTATTACATGAAAACACTAACATATTTCCAATAAAACGAAGTAACTAGGTAGTTATCGTATATAAAGCTATATAAACTAATAAACTCATTCATTAGATCGTTTATGAAAATTTACAATAAATCCTATATTTATCTTATACAATGTTTGTTATCGCATTCATATATCATTTTTTTATATTTTACTATACAAATTTGAATACGTTTTAAATGAGTCGCTTTATAGCGCTAGTTCAAACAAAAACAACAATTGTACAAACTTTTGTTTAGGTAATTAATCAATAAACAATCTTATTTATTAATAGTATTTCAATACGTTCAAGACTCTAAATAACAAACGTTTACGTTTTCTTTTATTTGAACTGTTTTTTTAAAGGTTCCTCCAAATAAGGCTCTATATCAAAAAACGCTTTCAGTTCATAACTTATACGGTTAACTTGGTCGGGTTGTTTTTTGAGAGTAGTCATTTTATGACTGAGTGATGACCGTCAGAAGATGACAGAAGACACCGTGAAAGTGACGGGAAAACCCTTCACTTACTCACTTACTCTAACTCTGAGACGTGAAGGTGTAATGTCTCACATGCCTGTAATTTCATAGGCAATCACAAATTTACACACTGTAGCGAATGCATCACTGCTTGGCGCCAGAAATGGATATGATGGCAGTGCTTACCCTGACAGACTGGGCAAAGTTCTAAGGGAGTGCTGTTAGATAAGTACATGATAATCATCATCAGACGATTAGTCCACTGCTGGGCTAAGGCCTAAACACCACCGAGACCGATCTTCAGCGAAATTCGATACATAATCATGTTGTTGCTAGGGATGATTATGGTTCAAACTGTACCTCATAATGACAGAGTTCTCAGTGGTGATGTTAGCTTTGCACCTGGACTGGAGTCTCCTGCTGCACGTCCACCTGATCTTCTTCCTGTAGGTCTCGTGTTTGATGAACTTGTGGGTGCCGATATGGACGACTGGGTGACCCCGGTTGGACAGCCCGAAGCGGACTGAAAACGATAAATTGGTTAGAACGAATAATTGGCAGGTCTTGAGTTCGCGAAGTTCTTTTCATTTTTACCGAATACGATTGTAAGTACATATTGGCACCGTGATCGAGCCTGTTTCTTGATTGACGATCAAACTGTGTAATGTTTGGAATCTTACACGAAGATTATTGAGTGGAACTCAACAGTTACAGTCTTCAGCTTGGACTTGTTATACAACATGTTACTACATGGAACTAGTTGTACTTTCCAGTGAACTCAATTCTCTCGGCATCACGACTACTCAGACAGTTCTTGATGCAAAGAAAACCGATTGCTTCGTTCCCCGTTGCAGTCAGCTGGATCAGTTGAGCTAATTGAAGATTGTCGTCAAAAAATCCTTAGTTACGCAAAATTTCCATTATTTTACTCACCTGTCAATACTAACTAATAATATCCTTTCAGTGGGCCTCATCGGCACCGGTATAGACTGCTTCGCGTCCTACTGCCTCAGCAAGCAGGGGAAGATGGGCATCAATGTCGGCGGCTACCGGTTCAGATTCAACGGGTGCGCACGTAACGGGAAAATCCGGTGGCGGTGCTCAAGAGGGCCCTGGTGCAAGGCCGCGCTCCACACTTATAGAGGCAGGGTGGTTTATATACAGAGTCAGCATAACTGTGGGCCTAAACCACCGGCTTAGGAATTTGAAGTCATTGACGATATACCCAAGGTGCGATTTGTGACAAGATGTCAAAAGACTCGAGACTCATCAAGTCGTGCTGCTGCAGCGTCTTCTGTGTACTTCGTGTCTTCAAAGTCTTTGTAGGAGTAGCGTCGACAGTACTGACGACTGATCTTGTAGATTATGAAGTTAGGTAAAAAGTGCTGCCTCTTTCTATGTTTAAGACGGCAAGAGACAAAATCTTGTTGTGCCAGTTTCACAGTTGCCAAAATCTTTCGTCAGAACGAAATTTCTCGTGTTGAATTGAAGCATACATTTGGTTATTGCGGTAGGACAGCTGCCCATTTATATGAAAGGAGCTAATAATTGAATATTTATTAAAATGTTTGGGTATTTACGGTCCTGACCAAATCAATTAAATAAGCGCAAGTACAAAAAAATCGTAGAATTGTAAATTAAAAACGTTAACCATGTTTAAGCAACTTAATCATTTTTGGATGGTTTTAAAGATAAAGAGAAAGCTCGCACACGTTTTCCACTATGTTTTGTGAGTAGTCCTTTGTCCTCTAAAGGGCCAAAAAGGTACTAAGGCCAGTATCTTATACAAAATACAGTTTATCTACCTATAGTGAGTAGTACCAACTCCCCTACACTATGTAACTGCTGAAAATTGCGCACTTTTTTCGCGTTTAATCCTCGACTATTCAATAATATCTCGTGTGCGTAGGTTTAATGTATAGATAAACATAATTCGATGGTATATAAATATTTGTGTACAGGTATATGTAGGAATAAGTGTGTTGAAGTGAATTACCTCATAATCATTATTTGTGATAAAATAGATTACGATAAATCCAGGTCATATAGTATTCTAGAACATTAATTTTAATTTTCTCATAAAGTTGACTATGCGGAATTTGTCCTCAAAGAATATTATGTAGAAAACAGGATTGATTATTATGCCTAATAGGATCAAACAGGGTAACAGAAAGCAATTTTGGGATGTTTGCATAACTTCGGTTTAGCATTTTAACCAATAGTACTAACATTGGTGATTTAAAAAGTTATCTTAGAGCCAAAATTTAAATCTACCTTTTTACGTAAATAAAATAATTTAAACCATAAGATCATTATATAGACCATCATTACTTACGAAATTATATATTCTTATTGTTTACTTACCAGAAATAAATCAGAAAGCTACCTCGAAAAACACTAGGGTTAAGTATATATTATGTATTTCGGTGGTTGTGTATTCAGTAATAACGTAAATTTATGTATCTTGCCAAATTTAGTGTACCTATGTATATTTTGATGTGTATTTTAATCTGTATGGAATAAACTAGTCATAAATGTTGGTACATTGTGTTTCATAATTCCTGTATAACTTCGTATGTAGGTATACTAGGTGTGTGGGCGAACGAAACGTAATTCTTTGGCCCAGATATTCTAGAAATTGCGCACGCGATATGTAGCGAGATTAGTTTCTAGCCTTTATAGGCTTTGAAACTAATTGAGGATTGTGTGTGAATGGACGTAAGTCCAACGGACGATCAAACGGACGGAGGACGGAGGTCCTCTAGTAGTCCTCATGCGACTGTCTATCTCAAGACCAGACGTGAAGCTGTCTGAACGAATATTACCGTAAATACTAGCTTTGGTACAAATGTCTGACGAGAGGCGGGTTACAAGCAGTCGAGCGGTTATGACGTCATTGCTAACACATGAATTTTAACCACAAAACGGCACTAGAATTCATTTAAAAAGAATTACATACATTAAGTACAGACGTCATTACCCAGAAAGAGTATCTGAAAGAGGCCACTTGTGTTAAGTTTTAGGGAAAAATAAATTTGTTTTTTCTTTTATTAATCTTTAATTTTTTACAACAAATCTACAATTCATAAGTAAAACACTAGTACTCCTTACACTGAACGAAAAAATTTAATTTATAAGCTTAATAAAGTTGTGTTGTAGAAATGTCACGCATACATAGAAAAAAAAACGTTTTTATCTTTTAAATGTAATAATTTTAATTGAATCAATTAGTAGATGCGGCATTACATATAAGTTTCGCAAAATGTTTGTAGTATTCTAAAATGCTATATAAATTAAAGAAGTAAAATACTTAATCCAATATAACCTACAAATTACCGTAAATAACACTAATACCTGAATATTAAATATTAAAATTAAATAGCTTACTCATTTAGTAATCCCAGAAAAAAAAGGACCATTACTGCCTACCCCTACCGGAAAAGGGTCCTATGTCAGTTTTATGTAGTGGCCATATGTTAATAACATTTATATATCTGCTTAGTCAATATTTAATGATTTGATCTGTTGATGAAGAAGGTAATTCCTGCTTACAGCTTTAAAAATTATGGATTAATCATACGAATAATATGTTCAAATAAATATATAATTATATTAACTTTTTTGATTATTGTGCTGCAAATAGCAATAAAATGAATTAATGATAAATTTGGAAAATACCTGCATGATTTTCAAATATTCTGCACGTTACTGAAACTGAATATTCTAAAATATAACAAATTATTATCTAAAAAAAGAAAATCACTGCATCTGCCAACAATTATTCCAAAGCATTTTTATGATAAAATAAATGTTTCTTATCTTAATTTCAAATACCTACTTTAAATTATGCTCTTTGAACTCCACTTCAAATTACTTGCCCGCTAATTTTTTTACATTAATTAAATCTTACAATTAAATTAATGTCACAGACTCTATGTTCTCTCCACTATGACATAGAGTCTGAAACATAAAAAAAAGGAATTACTTAAAAAACTGAAAAACTTCGCCAATGAACGAGAATGATTCCTCATATCTCGTACTTGGATGACATATTTTTTCCAGCTATTACTTAGAACTATACTATTACACAGAAAAAAAACATCAACTCTGTTTTGTGAAGCGGTTAAAAGTAATCTGCCATATTGTATCTAGAAGATGAGGAATCCAAACTAAACATGTATGCAACATTTCAGCTCGGTGGCTTTAAATGGCTTTAAAATTCGGTTGCAAGATTTCACCCAAACAAAACATACATTGCAAGTTAAATAAAAGCTTATAAAAAGGCCTTAGTTCTCTACAAAACTTCAGTAATGTTAGAATAGAATATACCTATCTTTATTGTACATTTATTAATGTGGAACCTGAAACGTATCGAGCAGTCGTGCAAGCCACTCAGTTCTCCTCGATGCATTCTGTTCCGGTGATGATCTGTGCCCCGGAGATGACTCCGTGCTCCAGTTTGAGATGGCATATGATGGCCACCATGTCAGTGTCCGGGCTGCTGCGGTTCAGCTTGTGCTGGCAGATCTTGCAAGTGAAGTAGTTGCCATCTCGTTCAAACACCTTCCACACCCAGTTGTTTTCGCCTGTAATGGGTATTTATTGAAAATAAAAAAATTCTTTTGCACTTAAAATCCTTTCTCCACAGTGACTCCAATAGAATGAAGTAGAATTTAACATAAATATATAAACAAATATTGGTTCCTTCGACTGGCCTCACAGCTCAGTTGGTAGTAACCCTCTTCTGCACTGTCGTGGGTTCGATTCCCACCCGAGACAAACATGTGTAGGATGTAGTTGTACGTTCTGTGTATGGGTGTTAATATGTATTTATTTGCAAATTAAATGTATATAAGTATTCTATCAGTTGTATTGTCCCCAAAGTACAAGCTAATCTTAGTTTGGGGCCTAGATGGAAGATCCATCCAACAATATTTGGAAATTATTTTTATTTGATAAAGTTACGAGCTCATGACTTACTGGAGTTAAATAACCTCTGCCCAAGCAATACGACTTGGGTTCTCCCCTACTTAGGTACAAGGCCCAAGTCGCATCGTATGCGCTCGTACATCTGACGAAAACTGAAAACTGAGACGTGTAGGTGGAATGTCTCATGTGCCTGTAATTTCACCGGCAACCACACCTTTGCAAGCATCACTGCTTGACTGCAGAAATGGGTACTCACATGCAGTTTTATGATGTATCATCTTGAGGTGTCGGTTCATGTTTCCGGTCGCGTTCCCGCCGTGATTGATTTGACGTTGGCATAACTTGCACTGCGCCTGTAATAATATAACCAACTTCAGACTAGTGCTGCGGAATTTCGGCTTTATATACAAATGTTTTTTAATAAACTACATGGTAAATGGCCCATTCACAAACTATATCCAGTAAAACAAAAAAATGTGAGCCGTCACGGGACGCCTGGCAGATGTGAAACATCGACATTATTTTGTAAGAAACTAAGTACCCCATCACTAATAATGTTTATGATTTGTCGTAACCTTGAACGGACCAATCAGCGCTCATGCCGTGGCGACGCGTCGCCAAGCCAGAAATCGGTTTTACGTGCGGCTATAGATGTTTCATATCAATATATTTATTTAAACACTTCTATTGTTTTCAATAGTCAAGTATTAAATAACCAATCTAAGAATGTTATGTGTTTCTGTATTCGTCAGGCCTCACAACTCAGTTGGTAACAACTCTGCCTTCTGAGCTGTGGGTTCGATTCCCACCCAGGACAAACGTAGATGTCTATTCTGTGTCTGCGTGTTAATATGTATTTACAAAAAAGTATATAAGTATTCTATCAGTGATCTGGTGCCATAGTACAACCCTTGCTTAATTTGGGACTAGGTGGCGCTGTGTGAAATGTCCATCAATATATTTTGTTTATTAAAATCTTTACTTAAATATATTAGTTTATGACAAAACGGAATACTAATAATTATTCCGTTTAGTGAAAGTTACCACCTAGTGTAACGAAAACATCATCTTTCCGATGGTATACTGATCAGTGTGTACGTTCCAGAATACTGGATACAGTTTGTCATCAAAACCACAGGTTGTAGGTTCAAATCCAGGTATATGATTGCAATATTTATTTTTCTACACTTTAGTGTTCAATACAAGTTTTATTTTAATTTACAGAAGAGATTATTAGCAGAGTTACTCATGAGAAAACTAGAGAGGCGGAAAGCTCACTACTTATCACGTTTAAGTAAGTGGCCCGCCGAGGCTCTGGTACGCCCTCGGGGTAACAGGTATGATTCTATGTATGCACTTGTTTAAACAAAACTTATATTCATTCTGATTTCGTGAATCGTGTGAGGCACACAATAGTTTTCATAATAATGTAAATTACCTGTGTATCGGAGACATGGTCGAAGTACGACCAAATCCAGCTTCGACGGAGCTTTTGCGATGGACTCTCTGGAAATTGAAAGGGTTTATTCTTAAGTAAATAATAATAAATATTGGTGGACATTTCACACAGCTCCATCTAGCCCCAAAGTAAGCTAAGCATAGCTTGTGTCATGGGAAACAGGCAACTGATATATACTTATATACTTTTTGTACCCACATTGAATAAAATAATAATTATAAACACTCGTTATTTTATGTGAATAAGGAACGAGCGAGATGGCCCACCTGACGCATTAAGCGGTAACATTTGTTCATAAAACGCGTCGCAATGGCCCCTAACTTTGTAACTGTAATTCAAAACTGTAATTTCATTGTCACCCTGGTAAAAACTGTAGCGTAATAGTTACCATTTATTTTATTAATTGTATTTTACTTAACAGTGGGACGATGCAAGTTGATAATGATAATAATATTATTCTATATTATTTAACACCCACACAAAACGGTTCTCTTAGCGTTGAGTTTAGTCCCGTTAATGGCTATCAAATCTAACTAAGCATTTCAATATTATGAAGTCAAAGTGATATTATATATCTAAGTTATTAAATTATTCAAGGATCGTGCTCGCGAAACAAAAGGAATCTCTACTTTAGGGTTTCTTGTCCCCATGTCAGATAGGATAGGGTTAGATCAGGCGTCAAACTTAGCGATAAGAACGCGTGATCTTATGTTTTGAATATTACATATTGACGTTTCCAAGCCATTTCTTTATGAATCCTAAAGAAGTAAAGTTTTTGACTTCGATAACGCCGACATTTTAGTGTTGACTTCAGCTCCCCTAACGCCTTCTATAGGATTCTAAAGGGACATGTGCCGAGACACAGAGCAAGGTAATAATTACCTTTAATAGAGGTATCCCTGTTGCTAGCGTAGATCTCCTCAGTGACAATAGCATGCGGTGCCTCCGTGTCCTGGCTGAGCAGCTCAGCAAAGCTGTCCTGTTCCTGTTTCGCCTTCACCTCCCCAAACTTCTCATTCTTGTAGCTCTCCGGGTGTCTGGAGCGCATGTGGCGGTTCAGGTTGTTAGTGTTGCATCCCTTGATGGACAGCACCACGTTGCAAATGCTGCAACGGTACACTATGTTGCTCAGCTTGTCGAAGTATTTCCAGATCCAGCTGCGTCTGCGTTGTTCTGGAAGTTAATGTTGATATTGGATCACATTGTTGCTACAAATATGGCGCATATTGTATTCATGAGTTAAGTAGTTCTATAAATATTGGTGGACATTTCACACGGCGCCACCTAGCCCCAAATTAAGCATAGCTTGTGGCTACGGAAACCAGACAATTGATAGATACACATATTTTTTGTAAATACATACATATTAATACCCAGACACAGAACAAATATCTATGTTCGTCAAACGATGCCTGGTTGGGATTCGAACCCACAACCTACACCGCGAAAGGTAGAGTTAGTGTCAATTGAGCTGTGAGGCCATTAAGGCATTTTAAACTGTAGCAAAGTACTTGAAAGTAGAAGTGAAAGTACATGTAACACTTACCAGATGCTATAGCTTTTCTGGTACTTTTCCTCTTTGTGTCCAACATAACATATTGCATGTTGATAATATCATCGTCATCTTGGATCTGAGTCTCGGTCACCTCTGTCTCCGGAGCATCTGTTATCTCACTGAGGTAAACCGGCTGGATTTCCTTCTTCATCCCAGTTTCTTCCTTCAGTACGTTGAGATGTAAGAATTCTACACGGAATCCTACAGTTGCTTCGGGGTTGTCCTTATGAAGGTCGTAGATATCCTTGTGGCTCTCTTTCATGTGGTCATAGAGTAATGGTGACTTCCCATCACCCGGGATTTCTATCTCGCACAGGTTGCACTTCATAACCTCCTTCTCCAGTACAGTGGCAAAATATATAGACACCCATTCTGGAATTTCTTCACCTGAACAAATGGAATGTTTTTAATCACTTGCTCAAATATTTGAGCTGACACTAAATCAATTTATCTAATTACACTATTGGATAGAAAATAAAAGACAACAAAGATTAAACTTTTAATTTACTAAATAATAGGAACCAGGATAATAAAACACATGTTAACTGTTAGAATCTATATTTTAATTCTCACCGAGGTTACATTGAGGACTTAATAATAAATGCAAGTGTTTTAAAAGTACTTTGCGACATAATATCTAAATAATTTAGACTTGCTTGCCTATTAATCCCTAAAAATTAATAATTATTACAGGCATAATTTAATGTTTAGCTGATGTAATTGTCTCAAAGTAGTATAGTATAGTATAGTATAACACAAAGTCGCTATCGCCAATCTGTTTGTCCACTTACTTCTTCTAAACCACACGACAGAACGAGTGATAACGGAGGAAGTTTAGTGTACCTATATAATTTGTAAATTAATTGTAGGTTGCTAGTTTGCTAATACAAGCCTGTAGATTAGTCATTAAACATAGGTTTTTTATGGTTGTGAAAATCCCTAACAACTTCGACGCCGAATGTTTGCATGTTCAATACAGATATACAACCTGTTTTTTGGCGGAACGAACAAATCCACTGCTCTGCCCCGCACTGCAACTTACTTTTGAACACGTACGTGTAACCTTTGTAAAGTATTTGATGACCCTTCCTCGTCGGCACGCACTGAACAACGTCAAAACCTGAAATATAACACTTTTGTAACATTCAAACTATTGTTTATAGCGGCTGCTAGAAGTGACACCGAACAAACACTGTAGGTACAAATTTAGCGTTTCTTGCCACCGATATAGCACGTAACCCAGCGGCCATGCAGTCAAGGTTACACCGCGGATACAGCCACAAAATCATTTTAAATACATTACTTGAAAGTAAATCTGCAGTTACGTTGAACTGAAATGAAATTATCGTGGGAAAACACCAAAAATATACACAGAACGATTATGGAATGAACAAAATGAATGACGACGCAATGGCACGGCACGCGCAGCAAGCGAGTGGTGTTGCCAACTACGTATTACAAATCCGGCGAAACGCTTCGAGATTCACGGCCGTTTCTGAACCTGACGACGCGACGGACCGGTATTTTATGATAGGGGTTCAAAGAAATAATTTAAAAGCAAAAGATTCTTTACATCTAAATTTCCTCACAAAAAATGAAACAACAACGAAGTGATTTTTGGAGTTTACTCCGTACGAATCGAGTTAAAGCCCCCAGTACGAAAATACTAACGATAGTAAAATTACCCCTAATAAAAAGCGTTATGATAAGTGTCATCGCGCTTAGTGAGTAAACTCCAGTCTCATGTAGGAACTGACAAGCTCCTCAATCAGCTCACAATTTTATTTCTATTTTCGTTCATTTGGTTATAGTGTACATTTATCCCTTTTTTATGTGTTAGTATTGTGTATCATTTTCATTCTGTTCTGATTTGCAATAAAGTGTCATCTATTTATTGAATATTAGTCGATATCAATCAATTTTACTTTAATGTATTACTTTTCATTTCATATTTACATTAGTGCACCGTCCATGTAAATAAATATCTGATCGAAATCGTGTTCAGCCAAAAGACCCATTAGATCTTTTGTTGAATTTATATATATTTTTACTAATTTCATTTGCCTATTTATTTGGCAGGTATTAGTTATTTTTGTATGTTATTCCTTAAGAATCTATAGATATATATATAATATATATCATTTAAAGGGACTGGTACAAAAATTTTATGGGTATTAAAATCGAGCGTTAACAAAAAGTGAATTCCATTCACGCGTCGGACTGACACCCCAAAATTTACTTCTGCTGTTTAGAGACTAACTACTACCGAGTGTCACAATGATACATTTTATAGGTTGTTGTAGTTACGTCTGCGGCTAAGGGCTATTTCAGTATTGGCGGATCTAGCTTGTAAATTATTAAGTTGGCAACACAGTATAAAATGACACACAGGACACGACATTCACGTGACCGACTGACTTCAGCTTAAGCTACGCTTAAGCGTCTTTTCGTTTACAGAGAATGTTTTGGTCATTGGCTGGCAGGATCACATAGCCTCAAATCCATCAAACTAAGAAGAGAATATTTTGAATATTAATGCCAGACTCCCATTGTGAATGATTTTCTTCAGACTTTTGACGTTTTATTATTTTCAATTTCTTCAGTTATTTATTGGGTGCATTTATTTTCAGATCAAAGTGCCATTTGCCTTTGGGATGCTAACTATTCGTCGAATGAGGACTACCTAATAGATCAACAGCCTGTCAAGAGTCAAACTTATCTCGGCAGAAGAAAGATTGCTGATGAAAACTCGGTATACGATATTGAAAGACAAGCACATCAATTGAAACCGCAATGCCAACACAACCATACCCATAAATATTTCGAATGTTTTAAATTGACTGAAAATATGAGAAAAAGACTATTAAGAAATTACTGGCAACAGCCATGTGATAAAAAAAAGGAATGGATAACACAAACAGTAGAGAGGCAAAACGTATCCCCTCGTAAAGGCTCTCTAAGTCGAAGAGAAAACACTTTTAAATACACTTTTAATGTATCGGGGAGTAAGATATATGTTTGCAAAAATATGTATTTAAATACACTGAATGTTGGCGAATGGTCAGTACAAAATTGGTTAAAAAAAAACTAAATTTAAGACACTTTACGTTTCTGTGAAATATAATTCCTTAACAAAGTTCTGAAATACTGATACCATTATTTGTATATTAATGAAAGAAAATTTACGAAATGAACTTGCCAGTAATATTATTATGTGGTAAATCTATTATCAAAACTATCTTCGAAAATCAGCATGTTCGGATACACACAATCCACCAAATGGAACCATCGTCATCGTAGTACAAGTAAGAGAGACACTCAATAGATGGCGCTAGTAGTTTTCAAATCTAGAATTGAGCAATGCTTTTCCTGGGCTCAGAAGCTTCCGAATAGTTCCTAATTTTTTTTCTAATTTTATTGAACCTTTAGAATAGACTTAGAAGCGCTTACCAAGTTGGTCTGGAGAAATGAGTTAGTACTTATTTCTTTTTAGGTACAATTTTGGAAATCCTAATTCTAACTTACTGCCACTTATACCTATTTCTGCTGCCAAGCAGCTCTGCCACTAATGCGATACAGTGTTCCAGTTTGAGGGTGAGAATGTTGGTGAAATTACTAACATGACACATTTCATCTCACGTATCAGAGTTACACAATACGATTTGACTTGGGTCTTTTCATCTTAGTTAGACCTAAGTCGTATTGCTTTTCTATGTGCAGAGGTTATCACATTATCGGGGGGGGGGGATCTGCTTGTTCTGTATCTTATTAAAAACTCGTGCGTACCTACTAGGCCGGTTATCAGTGCCAGCCAGCAACTTTTTTATTTTGAAATAAAATGTGAAAAATGGCGTGCTAACGATAAATCGAATAACGTATTTTGGCGCGAAATCTCGACAACACCTTGTCCGTTATAGCTTAAAATATCATTTTCGACAAAAAATGCTTATTGGGTGAAATTGTTTTTAAAATTGGGCCGATATGTTTGTAAAGGCTCAGGCCCAGGATAGTTGCTCCTATATAGAGCGGGAGTTAGCAACTCGTACATATTCTTGCAATTTTGTCTACTTTTGAGGTTATTATAAATTATTCTTAATGGTAATTTGTAAACATAATTACTACACGTTTTGTTGGTAGGTAAAGTTTTTATACGTTGTATATCACACCATGTGCTGACGTAGCTACTGATGATAAAGGACCAGCGACCGAGTAACGAGATAAGGCGAGTTATGTTTACGTACCGAATGCAAAACTTGTTTTATGGTGATGGTAATAGATAAAATACACAATCATCACTTTTAGACATATAATTGTTTTGTTTGTGTTTAAATAAAGAACCAATTACAAAATGGAATATAATACAAATGGAATTTTTACATTTTATTCTTCTATTTTCTGCATTGAAGTATTTTTATTTTCAGTCTTCTTTTAGTTTGTTTTATTATTTACCTTAATTTAAATCCTTAATACTTTAAATCTTTAACCTCAATGAGGTTTTGTTTGATAGGCAACTTGGCATAATTTTATGGTTTATTAATAGTTTGACTTATTCTCTATTATGTATGTTGCTAAGTTAGGTACCTAGTACCTACTGCACTTAGTACATACCTTAAATTACAAAAAGCTAAATAAATATGTTTATTTCTGTTACAGTGTTTAATACAAAATACTTAATTATTCCTCATAAAAATTTAACTATTTGATAACCTATTTTATTATATATATATTTCAGCAGATTTCTCATTTAACAGAAATATAATAGCATACCTACATAAGTATGTGATTATAAATCAATTGTAAACGAAAATCGAAACTGAAACCACTTTATTGAAATAAATAATTCCCAAAACATCGATTTTAGGAACTGACAATGAAATCTCAGACTTTGGCCCCCAATTTGTTATTGTTATCAGTGACGCAGTGCGCGTAATGGCAAGACCACAGTGTATACAGTACTTCCCCGCGATACGGCTGCGAAATTACATAAACCACTCGATAGTTTTATTTATTTAATGGCGATACTTGGCATCAGTCAGCCTTCAGACCTTGGACCTTAGTTTTGCATGCACGCGTTTTGTATGAGACCTGTGTTCACACAGAACTTGCTAGGTTTTCTAAGCAAATTGGTCTTCAACCGCTCTTTATCGCAAGATGTGAACAGCGCCGATACCGTGCGGATGGCACCGCAGTGGCGCCATGGATATATTTTGTGTATGCCGGGAGGCACCCGAGAGGAGCCAAAATTAGAACCCATAAAACTCGAATAAATTGACGTTTATCAAAGGTGTTCTGTAAACAAGTGTCTTTATTTGTCACGCAGATCCTTCCTAGTGTCTATTTCAGGATATCGCGTGATTTCGCACACTTCAGGGATTGTAAACCTTTTCATTAAACATTAATTATCCTGTTTTGCAGAAATTTCTGGATCCCTTACTGACGAGAAAATGCATTTGCCAAATATATTTCCGAAGAGGGGCGGAAGGACAATGCGAAAACGGTGTAGAGTATGCTACAGTAAAACTAAAAAAAGAATCATGGTAACGCATGGTTGTTCTGATTGCCCAGAATTTCCAGGGCTATGCCTCACCCCATGCTTCAGAAAATATCATAAATATTAAAAATGTAATGAAATATTGACACATTTTTAATATTTATTATATTTCTAGTTTGCAAGTCTTTTATGTGTTCGATGAATAAACACATAGAGTGTTGTAACATATGTAATTTGTCTCATGCTTGTAACAATGAATCAGTCTCCTAAATAATTACAAAATCAGTCTTTTCAATGATTATAAAAATTTACCTCATACATAAGTACTTACTATTTTGTAATGTTATTGTACAATGTTAATAAATATACATTACTATATAAAAAAAAAACCTGTTTTCATTTAACTCTTTGAGAAGAGAAGAGATTCGCTTGAAAAGAAAAATTGAACTGGTGACACTGTCGAGCGTATTTTAACATAGCATAGGTTTTTTCTCTAAGCAACGGAACGAGCTGATGGCGCACGTAATGTTAAGTGCTAATCGCTGCACATAGACAACCGATGTGATTTGGGTCCTCCCCTTACTAGGTACGACAAGACCCATGCCGCATCGTATGCACCCGTAACTCTGAGACGTGTAGGTGGAATGTCTCATGTGCCTGTAATTTCACCGGCAACCACACCTTTCAAACCGGAATACAGTAACGCGAACGCGTTACTGCTTGTCAGCAGAATTGGGGAATTGTGGCAGTACTTCCCCGGACGAACTTGGCGTGAGTTCTACTGCTACTAAACAATCCTTAATCCCAAACTGTATAATACTCTTAGATTCCAGACATAAAAATATGTAAATGCCTTATTTTAGTTATGTTATATTTATGTTATGACATTCTAAGTACGTAGTGACCAATGTTGATAGTTTTTTATTTTTATCTTTGCGATTACATTCATTTGTGTCGTAATCAGACACGTCAGGTGACACGTCAGGTCCTTTAATATTTCCTGCCAAACAGTTCTTAGAGTTCTAGCGTCTCTTATGTTGCAGAAAACTACTATGTCGTCGATGTTTAGTAGCAGTAGAAATTATGCCAAGTTCGTCAGCGGAAGTACTGGCGAAATATTCATTTCCGTCGCCTACCAGTAATGCAGTCGCGTTATTGTGAACCCTATATCCTTTCTAAGGATATAATAATAATAATAATGTTGATTTATTTGGAACAGTAACAATATACATTTTAAATAGAGAGTCGATGATTCTTGCAGGAGTATATTACTGTGTCGCAAGCATCAACGCCCCACCTCCGAATAAAGTTATACAAGTTCCACAGGAACAATATAAAAAATTTAAAAAGAAAAAATAGATTTTAGATGTACTCAAAATAAGTACATACGTACAATCAGAATCTAAAGATCTAAATATAAAATCTAAATTAAAAGATTATTGTTTGTGTGTGTGTGTTTTTTTTATATATACCGTCAACCTTGGTAACTTTGCCCGCTTTTTTTACATTATGTTAAAAAATTTCAAAACTATTTAGAAATTTAAAGTGCTATTTGTATCACATAATCATATAATAAGTTTTCCATACATTCATGGAAATTAATTATAAAAAAGCGATATTATTTACAATAAAAATTATATAAATACAAGTGGGCTAATAAATTTGAAGTTTTGTCATCATTGCCCACTTCCAGATAAATCTCTATGATTCCGGGATTTTCAACTTAATTTGGTCCAAACTAGGAATAGTAATAAAAAAATGACCAATGATGCCATTACCGGATAGTAAGACTACGATATTACGTTATTGGAACATCAAAATTCAGTGGGCAAAGTCACATAGCTTTAAAGAGAAAACCCCATACAAAAAAGACAATGACCTAGGGCTGTCCCTCATAAATTAAATGAAACATGACTTAATTGAAGAAAACAATTTTTATACTTAGGAACGACTAAGATATCACATGTTGTTACAAAATTAACAAACAAATTGGAACTAAGTTTTAAAACTTACAAACTATAGTTTAGAATTAAAGATCAAAAAAACTTCACATCACATTATAAATATATACACATAAATAACTTGAAAAACAAATATTGATTATGATTTCAACATTTTACTTCAAGTTCTACTATAATATAAATCACAATTTACATTTGGTTTACATTCCTATTTTGATTTACATTTACAAAGGCAAGGATTTACCTTCTCACACCAGCACAGAGGAGAATTTGACGTTTCTTTGTTTACGTTTTTGATCTTTAATTCTGAATCAGAGTATACATAATGAAATCTTAATTATACCTAGACAACTTAAAACATTTAAAAAACTTTAAATAATACCTAGTTGGGTAGTATTGCACTAAATTAAAATAAAAAAAAATATTAATAAAATAAAATTAATAATAAAATATTTCTTTTTAATTTTTAAGTCAGTTTTTCTCATTGGGCTCTTATAATCCGCACTAGCAATCAAGACTTTTACTAAATTATCTTCCTCTTTATCTATTAACTGTTTTGTCCCCGAACCGAATAGTTTTCCGGCCTCTTAACTTGAAATTAATTTTCTTTTTATCATGTTTACAGCAACTTCCAACGCCTCTGTCGTATAATCTTTATAGCTTCTACATCCTAGTAATCTTCTATTTCTTTTTTATTCTTTGCGTTACGAGGTTGAAGTTTATTGTTCATTCTAAAAACCAGAAACATAAAACATTGTCTTAAGTAGTTGAATTTAAAATGTAGTCGTCCATAAGTAGGTACTTTAGTAGTACAACCTAATATTGTAACTTTGAATAAGAAATTTTCTCGATTGTATGACGAATCGTGTAGGTACAAACCAAAACTAACTCATTGTTTGGTTCATAGGAGAAAAAAAAGTTTATACTGTTTTTTGATCGATGACAACCTATACTGCAATTTTCTGGTGGGCAATGTTACCAAGAGTATTCTCAAAACACCCGGCTGACATTGCCCACCATCGCATCTCTAAATCTATCAACAATTTTACACTAAACCATTAACCTGCTTCGTTTGCTTGTTATAATCTTTCGGTATTTTAAAAATAAGTAACCTACTGATACTGGAACCGCGACTTCTTGAATAAGTTTTTTGATGTAGATTTGGCCCGCGAAAAACACCTCCAACTTTGACACTGTCTGACAGCCAACTGACGTAAATGTAGAGATAGTCCGTTACTTTGTGCTACCAGGCATATATTTATATTTTCGACCAAAATATAAAAAAGGCGAAAAATGATATCGATCTCACATTTTTTCTTATAAAACATAAAAGATCCTAACTGGGCAATGCTATACCCAATGGGCAAAGTTGCCAAGGTTGACGGTAGCAGTTTTATATAGGGATCAACCAACACCTGTTCAAAGTTCGTAAATAATGTAACGTTATGAATATCTCACTTTGAACGTACATAGCCTGTATTAATCTCAAATAGTTATCGAGTTACACTTTGTCCTGCATTAGCTATCACATACCTCGATCCGGACTTTGGACGCCAAGGTTACCAACATCCGTATATATGTTATCATATACCATGACATAACAAGGAAAACTAAATAATATATTATAACTCTATCAGGGAACGCATAGTATTTCCCTGTCAGAGACATACAACCGAAATAACATTTTGAAATGGTACACAATCAATATTCAACAAAAAAATAAATTTCACAAAGGTAATAAACAACAATGAGAATTATTTCCCGCGATAATCGTATTAAGTATCTACTTATTATTTATAGTGTTTAATTTATATTTATCCTCGTCTTCGTCTTGTGCGATACGTTTCTCGTATTGACTACTTTTAGCTGTTTTTCTTGCTCTATATACTTAAATGAGTGATTTGCCGAATCGCCTCGGCAACAGCTCATCTAAGACAGTTTCTTGAAATTTAGATAATGTGTCACTAACTATAGCAGATACGGAAACAATAGGCGACATATTCTTGGCACTTTTCTAACGTGAACGCAATTTCGTCAGAAGCTATATGCACACATGTCTGCTAACCCAATAGGGTAAGATAATGTACCTCTTTTTAGTTAGTAATTCTGGATACTTACGGTTAAAACTTTAACCGCCTAACTTTACAGCCACATTTGTTTTTCCTTATATTGCAGTATCGATATCCAAAATACATGAGGACCTTCCTTTTACCAGCTCTCCTCTTTATGTACCGCAATTCCCTCTAGCCTGGACGTAGAGCAGATCTCATCGGACAATTCTAAAGAATAATTTTGTTTGATAGTTAATCAAAGGTAACTTCATACATTTATAAATAGAAAATTGAATATTGATTTACAATGTTACCTATGCTTGCTAAGAAAATAAAATAGATCATTTATTTATTGAACTATTTTCATCGAGTCGTCAATCATTTTTCTTTTTTTCTCGCAATGTAGATATAGTCACAAATTAGTTCTGGTACGGAAGCAAAGACTACATTATGTCGGCTCGAATCAGCTTGCACTAATGAAACTTCCACATTTTCATTATTATCAAGGATTTAGAATAACGAATAATGGTAATCCAATAAAACTTTATTTACTTGCTTTAAATATTATTTGTTCATACAACTTTTTTATATATCATATATCATAGTTACACCATTCATAATATTTCCGGATCGACCTTCTCATTTGAACAGCAAAATCCAACTATCATAGCAGGTTGACCCACTTTACAAGAAAACGAATAATATAATAATAATAATAATCTTTTATTTTTCAGACAAAACTTAATCCATATAGAAATGTGACTTCTATCAGGCCCGCTATCACAGCTGGTACTTGCTATTCAAGACAACTTCCAATTTTATCTTTTAATTTATTACATTAATAAAAATATTATACACACAATACGTTACATACAATATGCGAGCGTAAAAGCAGAGAAGATCATAAATATTAATAAATATCAAAAAATTCAACATAATAAGAATGACGAATGAATGAAGACGTAGTGACGAAGATTGAGATGGGTACGCTCAGATGATTTGGACACGTAGAGAGGATGAATGAAATGAAAGAAGAATGACGAAACAAGTGCATAAGGCGAGTGTGAATGGAAACGGTGGAAGGGCGGAACCTCGGCGTACATACTCAGACCAAATCGGTGGACGTTTTGGAAAAAGGCCAGGACAAGAGTACCCTAAACCGACGAGCATGCATGAACAATGTGATGAGAGAGGATGAAGCTAAGGAGGTATGTCAGGATCGTAGCAGATGAAAAAACCATGATCTCTGTCTACCCCTCCGGGAAACAGGCGTGATTTTATGTATGTATGTATGCATAACTTCTAATAATAAGTATACATTCCATATAGAAGACATTCTTGTCGTACTAGGTAGGGTAGGTGCCTAAAAAAAACACATGACTAAAATTGTAAGTATAGTGATTTAAACAAATGTTTCTTAGCTGTACACTTTTCTAACTTAAACGCAATTTTGTTGGCAGCCTCATCGGGTACGCAATCATCTGAGTGTACAGCTTCCATGATAACTATTTGTCTACATTTGGTTAATATTCCTGGGCATTCACAAGTGCAACACTGCCAAGCTTCAATGCCTTGTTTATTTATTCTTGTAATGACGTATTGGCGTCCAGAATACAAGAGGACCGTGGCTCCATTTCTCTTTATATACTGCAATTTATTTTGCTCGGGCGTACAACAGTTCTCTTCGGTCAGTTCTGGAGATTTATTTTATTTATTAATCAAATGTAATTATTTAGAAGCAAATTTCATAAATACTTTCTTTACATATCCTATAATAATAATAAATATTGGGGATATTTCACACAGCGCCATCGAGCCCCAAAGTAAGCTAAGTGTAGCTTGTATCATGGGAACCAGACAACTGATATACCTAATACTTATATACTTTATTTTGTAATCCGTACATATAATACATATCACACACCCAGACAGAAACCAGACAAACATGTGAGTCACACAAATGTTTGTCCTGGGTGGGAATCGAACCCACGACCTACAGCGCAGAAAGCAGGCTACTACGAACTGACCTATGAGGCCAGTCGTATATACATATGCATTAAACGAGAAAAACATCTAGGAGGGACTCATTACGAATGCGTTCTTTTCTATATAGTTGGTTCAACAAATTTTGGCAACTCTTAATTTAGCTACAAAAACTTTAATATTGTTGAGTAGAACTCTCGCCAAGTTCATACCGGGGAAGTACTGCCACCATGCCCATTTCTGCCGCCAAGCAGTGACGCATTCGCGTTACTGTGTTCCGGTTTGAAAGGTATGGTTTCCGGTGAAATTACAGGCACATGAGACCTTCCACCTACACGTCTCAGGGTTACGGGCGCATTCGACTTGGGTCTTGTCGTACCTAGTAGGGGAAGACCCAATTCGCATCGGTTGTTATGGGCCGAGGTTACCACTTAACACCAGGTGGGCCGTCGGTTCGGTCCGTAACAATATGAAATAAAAATAAAATAAAAATTCAACGTGAGAAAATGTTTTATCATACCCTTAAGCTAGCTTCACACCCACCTTCACAACTGGGTGGGCAGATATAGGTCTAATATTAACAATGCTCTCTAATCTTTGGTGGTTTAATTAGGTTGAGATATCACAATTATTTGGTAAATCTATTCTTCCCTTTCGGAGGGCAAAACCAATCTAAAATGTCTTATTTTAATTAGGGTTATTTAAATATATTCAAATGCTAAAATAAATACTTCAGTTTTTTAAAAATTCAAAATAATCATGTATATTTTCATCTGGTGCTCAATTAGTATTTTCTCCATTTTCTTTTTGTAATACATTAATCTCATCTTTATCTCCTTGGATATTTTTTGCTGTTTTTCTTCTCACTCTGTACATCAGTGCTTTGACCGACCGCATTTTGGGAAGTGGCTTATCTACATCTAAGTTATTATCTTGCAATGTAGAGAATGCGTCACTAACCAGTGCTGATACGGAAGCAATTGACGTAATAGCTTTTTCTTTGCACTTCTGTAACGTGAATGCAATTTCGTTGGCATCTATACTGGGTACGCAGTCATCTGAGTGTTCAACTTTTCTGAGAACTAGATGTGCTGACTTGGTCAAAGATCCTCGACATCTGCCTCTACGATTGCAGCACCGCCAAGCTTCAGATCCATCTTTCTTTTTTCTTCTAATAGTGTATTGATGTCCGCCGTACATGAGAACGGTGCCGCGTTTTCTCTTTATGTACCGCATTGGGTCCTGTCTCGAAGAAACGCTTCCTTCAGACGAATCTGAAGATAAATGAAAATAATTATCATTTTGAGAAGGAAATGTATATCACACCAGGTAGCTTTAGTACCTTTTGTAGTTCAATTACATAAGTAGTCTGAAATAAATGATATTTAGTGGAGACATAAAAATCATTATCATTTTTAGGAAGTAAATAGAAGATAATCTATTTATACAATATTAGAGTACGGTGTTTGTTTTCATTTGTTTTTATTTCTGTATGATAATTATAATAGTGTTGCTCTAGTTTTAGCATCTAGGCGCTTTGGTGTATAAAGTAAGCCCATAATCCAATTACTGAAAAGTGTGGGTCGTCCCGAGTGCAAGAACTAAAATATCTTAAATTCTTGATATACCCATCGATATCTCAACTTAGTCATGCCGAACACTGATATGTTTATACACAAATGTCGACAGGAAGATATTCAGTTTATATCTTGTCTACCACCTTGTTACGACGTCGACTCGCATGTCTGATCAGTCCGCACCGCTAGTTAAAACCTTAAGTTAATAGACATAGTGACTACACTACTGATAACCGAGTGACACATACTTTATCAATTACGATTGATCTCTGTTTCATTAATTGGTTGTCTGATGTTTGCTATTGATTTTTAGTCTTTTAAAATAAGATGACCTCCTTTGGTACTCTGAGCCGGGGTTGTGTCGGAGTCTTCCCGTAATTTAAGTACGGAAGGATAGAAGCTGTACTACCTTAAGTTTCAGCTAGGTCGGATGTGGTCTAACCCTGATTTATATCAACATTTCCATTCACAACGGCATATTAATTTAATTTGTTTTATAAGATATGAAGCTATCCATCATCTCTTTGTTAAGCTTCTTAAGCACTTTCCTTTCAGCGAATTCTATAGATTCAAAGTTTTTTCGTTCCCTGCGTAGTGTTGCTTTGACAGTATTGAAATTAGGCAACACGGCAATCAAGCCATCTTGTGCGAGGGCAGCCACCGTTTCATTTACTAACATCGAGACTGGTGAACCTGTAGAAATGGCCTTTTTCTTGCACAGGTCAAACCTTAGCGCAATTTCGTTGGCAGCAAAGTTGGGATCGTAACCTAATTGAAACATAAAATTACGCTCGTATCCTTTGGTTGTTTATATGCAAAACTTAATATATATTGAATTCTAAAAGAAATGACTAGAAACTTCAATTAGTGAACTTACAAGATCAGTGTACTTAAGTTTGGAGCCTAGTCTTGCGACGTGTTTGTAGCAGCGTTACGTACGTACACTAGATAGTATTGTAGTTTATAACTCCAACTTCCAATCTGAGGTTCATTGGTTCAAATCCAGAGCAGGCTCTAATAAAATAGGTATTGCAAGAAATGTAGCTTCAACCTCAATACCAAGTTCTTACAACGGTAATGGAAAACATCGTAAGGAAGCCCTCCTCATATCTTGATGACAAGTAATACCTACGTCTGGATTCGCCTCCTTGACTCATGATGAAGGGAAAGGGAAAACATTAGATTCACAACGGCGTCTAAGGCATGAATTGTAAAAAATAAAACAAAATTTAATGCGAGATTATTTATTCACTTTACAGTTTGCCTCGAGATGTAAACACTCATGATTTTAACATGTTTATTTTATGGGTTTAAGTTACAGAACGGAGTAGATGGCCCACATGATGTCAGTCAAGTAGAGGCAATGCGACTGGGGTCCTCACCCGCTTCGATATGGAATGAAATCGTATCGTATTGCGCCCGTAGCTCTGGGACGTGAAGTTGGAATTTCTTAAGGGCCTGTAACTCCACCGGCAATCTTTCAAACACAGTAATGCGAATGAGTTTCACACCTACTTGCGGAACAAATAGGTGTAAAACGGCAGAATTTTGCTATTCTTAAAATATTTGTATGAGCCCGAATCAGGTTTATAAACAAATAATAGTAGTTTTCCCAAAAATGGAAAATCTTGAGAAAATGAATTATATAAAGAATGAATTTAGATGGGGAAAACGTCTGTCGGGCTAACTATTTAGTTTATTATAAAGTCAATAAAGAGATAAATAACATTACTAATCAATCCAATATGTTTATAAGTAAAAAATGTAGATATGAAAAACGCTGGAATGGAACATATAATAATATTAATACTTCCAAATGAAATGCACTGTGTGTCTATATTAGCCTATAATAGTCGTGGCTGGAACCAAAACTTTGTTCATAATACCTAAGTTTTATAGCACATGGAAATCATAGCTTTTAGCTATTAATACATTATATGTAGCTCCTAATTGTGTTACACTGTATCATAATATGTTTACATATGTTTTTATCTTAAGTGCTTTGTTAAATGTTTTTCTTTTCTTTTTGGCGTGTCAAATAAATGTTTTTTTTTTCTTCTATCATCTATATCTAAAGCGAAAAAAAGGAATATATATAAGTATGGAGTTTTCGATTTAGATACAATTTATTTATGGGCAGTTCGCTCAATTAGGTACCGGTAGATGCAGGTTACTTAAGCTCTAGTGGGAGGGTGACTTTGGCTCAAACAAAAAAAAACGACTTAGTAAGCAAACAAGCCATGATTGGGGACCGAAATATGTTTAGGAGTGAAGTGATGATAGAAACGATTGTGTTATCATTAGATAAGATATTTAATATTATGGGGTGATTCTTTGACTCATACATATGGGTTTTATTTTAGGTAAAATTAAATGAATAACTAAGTTATGTTACGTTTTAGCCATTGTAAAGCCATCAAAGTATCGGAAGCCTGACACTCGTCAGCATATTGACTACATACACATAAGCATAAGCATAGGCAATGCTGTGGGATCAAACTAAATACTCAAAAGGCAGCCGCAAAAAAGTACAGAATCCCACGGAGCACCATTAACAACAAATTAATAGGCAAGTTTGGTAACAAACCAGGCCGACCAACAACGAATCAATACTAGTTGCATTGTAGCCGTTAGTAAGTTTTTTTTTCTTAGATTCTCTTGAATTTCAAGATAAGGTCTACAAAAAAAAAGATTTTTTGTTTTTTTAAAGTAAATAGGTTTGTACGTTACAACCTACACTTGTTTATTTTCTATCACCAAAAGGATTTACATTGGCTCAATAGTTACGTGTTTGTGCCCCGAAAATCTGCGAGCCAAAGTAACCCTCTTCGAAGACCAACTTTGGCTCAAATTTAAATCAAATAAAAAAATATATTTTTTTACGAACTTTACGCTTTAAAAATATTACTCAGACCACAATTACAATTTCTAAAAAGAAAAAGTTGCAAAGTTACCCGCATCTACTGTATGCTTCACACTACAAGGCACTGAGAACACCAATTTTACACAGGTTGTATGTCAAATTACATACAGGATTTTAAAGACATTTCATTCATATGTTAAAATAACATACTGAAATGAACATACAAACTTCATTAAACTTCAATCTTGTTTTATACTAAAATTGCTCAACTATATTTGGTAAAATTACAAAATGAACTCTTACTTGAATAGTAAAGATTTGAAACTAAGGCCTGGTTTTCAGTTGTCAAATAAATGTTATCAAGCTAAATAACTGTAAATCAACCGATTTAACATAGACACGAAATTGTTTATTCTTAAAATTGGCACTGTTTCCTTTCATATTGTATGAATAACTTTTATCTGACTATTGAGAACCTGAACCCAAGATTACTTTCAGTTATCCTTAATGATAATCTGATAATATCAAGTGAGAACGACACATTCAAAATGCTTATTACATATTAGTACTTAAACTTAAAATTATATCCAGTGACATATTAAAACTAGAAATGCATTTTAAAAACTGTGACTTAAACTAATCACATTTTATATTTTTTAATTAATTATCTTTGTACAAAATATAAATCACTATAGTAACATAAACACTAACAACAATAAACTATACACATAATCGTAGCATATGCAATAAAATCTCATTTGGAAATTTTAGAGGCAGTTTGGTTTTTACAACGAAACATAGTGGAAAAGTTATCAATAAGACGTTCCTTTCAGTGATAATGATGGTGACTCTGGTTGCAACCAATTTAAACTAAGAAGGTTCAAGCATGCTTTTCTCTCCAATGTGAATGCAAGGAGGCAATCTATACTGTCAGCCTAAAAGTCTGGTGACACCTTCTGTGAGATTATTTAAGTTGTGATAAGCATCACAAATACATGAAGGAAGTATGGGATAAATCACTAAATTTAATTTGAAAGTTCTTAAACTCAGTCTGTGGTCTGTATCGGTGTCTTTTCATTCACTGAGGAGAGATTACAGAGGGAGAGGACTAGTGAGAGCTTGTTGGTTGGCATTTTCATGAAAAACTCCATAACTGTCTCTTAAGTCAAAATAGTTAAAAAGTACATTTTAGTTTGTGAAAGTGTTTGACAAATCGGTTTTGGTGAAACCAGGAATCAGAATCACTGTAGATAACATTATGAAGAACCCTTGTCCGGCAACGGTGGTAGGTTATATGACTTTCCATCGGGTGTCATCCAACAAGTTGGGGGGTCATGGTTGTGTCCTCCAATACTCTCGGTTACTCGTCCGTTGTTGTTGATACGAAGCTTCGCTGGACAGCATCGACTGAAGAAATACCAGCAGTACCACAGTTGGCTTCCATAAGCTTTCTTGTACATGAATCTGAATGTGTGGTTTTGGTATATAAATAATTTGGAATTTCCTCTAGTGTTTATAAATATACCTGAAATTGGAAACAATGTTATATACAACAGAAATATTGGAATTAGACTTAAAGTGATCTTACTTATTCATAGAAAATAAATAAAACAAAATCATAAATTTAGTTAAGTTTAATGAAAATATAAGAGACAGAATAAATAACTTATCCAAAAACATAAAATACAAAATTGGTATACCAACTTTGCAACTTTGACTTATGTACTAAAGTAATTATATCTTGTTTACTACAGATTACGTTTTCCTTTATAGTTATCTATACTTTTGTGAACATCAACTTATTTATGCATTTAGACTGTATTAGGCATCATAATAATATCTTTATTAATTCATATTTCAATTAAACACTTGACTGAAGTGATTAACACATATAGTTTAAACATAACTGCATTTATTTCTAAATGAAAATCCAAAATATTTGTAATAATTTCACAAATACTTCTTGAAACAACACTGAAACCGTTGAGGACTGATCAATAGTCACACTACCAGAGTACACATCGGAAAATTCATTACTGAAATCTATGGGATTAAACTATTGAAATCCTAAGTTTACACTAATCACGAACGTAACTCTTATCAAAATCAAAACCAATTCAACAAATCAAAGTTGTCGTCAATTGTCATACAATCGAACATTGTCGAAACTGTCAAACCAATGTCAGAAATGAAGGTGACGGTTGCTCGGTCAATGTGATTTTCACTGTTACGTCAGCTAGCTGTTCGGATACACTCAATAACATTAATGACATTATTATGTTTATCTTTGAGATGAACATAATAATGTCTAATAACGTAAAATATATTAGAACTGAAATAGATTATATTGATAAGAATATGCATGTTAAAATTTTGGTTTATAAAATAAAGATTAATTCGTATCATAATTACAATACAAAGGGTGAATTAAACAATTAAGCAATATTATTTTACATCTGGTACATATGTATAATGAGACGTAAAACAGCTGTTAGTGAGCGTTTGTTGAATGGTAGGGGCAAATGAATTACTTAATTAAACACAGTTCAATTTTAACGATGTAGGTGCGCACTTGTGAAATGTATTTTAAAATGTCTGGTGTATGAATATTGTTGATTTTTTGAAGAGTCAGTAAGTTTTCCAAAAAATGTTTAACAACGGTACTTTTGGTCTAAGTAGAACTTATGCCAAGTTCGTCCGGGAAGCACTGCTACCATACCTATTTCTGCCGCCAAGCATTACGCATTCGCGTCACTGTGTCCCGGTTTGAAAGGTGTGCTTGCCGGTGAAATTACAGGCACATGAGACATTCCACCTACACGTCTCAGAGTTACGGCCGCATACGACGCGACTTGGGTTTTGTCGTACTTAAGCAGGGACCAAAGTGGTATTGCTTGTCACCATCGATTTTTCCTGTTTTTTTTTTGTTATATTTTGCTCTTCTACTAAGTCTCGGTGTGAGGATTAGTTGCAGTTTCCCTGACAACATATTTAGTTAACTTTTAGTCATAAAGATAGCTCATTTGTTACAATATAAAATAAGCAATTGTAAATACGTATAAATTAAGTATTAATAAAATCACGCAGTCATATACCTTATCTTTCACTCTGTATTTCGGTATGGAAACGCGTATTGCATACCAAACTATGGTGAAGTTTTAATCACAAGTACTATTACTATACTATTTTTACTACTATACTTAAAATTATTATTTTTATTTTCTTTTGTAAAATTAAAAATATATTCCTAAAGTACTTAATGCATGGATACTTAATTATAAATAACAATCGAAACTAAAAATAAGTATTGTTTCAGTTGCAAATTTCATCCCGACGACGAAGGGGAGCATGTTGCTAGTACACGATGGCTATGCGTTCCGTTTGAAGAACAAGCTCGCGTACGGTAAGAAACAGTGGTACTGCACATGCAGAACAAAGCTAGGATGTACGGTGGATGTAATCACGGCAGTTCACAGAAATGGAAGCGTCATTACGAGAGTTCGTGACACACACAATCATCCCGTGCCTGGGTTTTACCGACGAAAAGACGGCTCGTTCAAAGTAGTTTAGACTATGAAAGCTGTTTTAGTTTAGTTAGTAACTAAACTAAAACTAACAACTAAAGTCTTGGGGTTCAGGAAGACAGTCAAATATTCCATTACCTTCCAATATCGGATTCTTAATGCTGTAAGAATCCGATAGAATAGAATAGAATACATTTATTGTCACAGATGAGACAACAAATTAAATTATAATAAATTAGGTGCACAATATGTCATCAGTGTACTTACTATTTTCTTATACTCTATGTTTAATTCATTAAAATTATACATTTTGTTGTTGTAAAGATGCGCTCGATATTCGGAAGAACTGGAGGCGAGTGTCTTTAATTGAAGAAAAACAGTGAGCTTTCGGTTAAGCAGGCCTCAAAAAATGTGTTCCTGATTCCTGTCATCACATTGTGTTCATTATGATGTGTATTTGTATAAATGTCTAATTTTTATATTCATATTGTATTAAGTAAGTAATTACAAAAAAGTATCCATATGACTGATGATGACTGATTTATGTTATTTTTTTATTACTTAGCTAAAAGTATTACCTACCTCATTTTTGTATGCATTTGTTAGGATATAAGATATGATTAGGATTAGATATGTTTAAGTGTAATTTTGATGTATTGTAATTTAGTTTCATTGCTCAAGTCAAGCTTATAATAGTCAAAATATATAAAACTTATTAAATTTAGCCAATGTAGAATCTACATTTAAAGATTAAGCGTTGTTTAATCAACGCTATGGCTTAAGTTAATTACGACGGATAAAATAATACGATGACTGATTTAAAATTATTTATTATAACTAAGCTAAGAATATTACCTCATTTTTGTACGAGTTTATTAGAATAAAATATGAGTAGCTTTTATGTATTATTTATAAAAAAAGCAGGTTAGTTATAACATTTATAACTCAAGAAGGGCTGGATTGTCATGATCTTGGATTTGTTGGATTTGAAGATTGGAAGACACAATAACGAAAAATGATTTATGAAGAACATTCATATTCTGAGGAGAAACATTTCGATTGACTTCAATAAAGCAAATGCCTTGCTGTGTATTTTTTTTTATATTTAATAGGTAATAAAAAACTTTTTGATTTTTGTACATTTATTGAACTTAATTAATTTTGAGTATTCATTTAATCATAATGAAAACTGAAGTTAATTTAGCTAATACGTTAACAAAACATTTATTGATTCTGAGGCGGTACGAAGTTTGACGAATCACCTAGTAACATAAAAAAATGCTCAAGTTTCGTAATAGCCAAAACGTTAATATGTAAACTTTTAAACTTACCCTATGAAGAATCTACACTTAAAGTTAAAAAAAAAAAAAAGTATGTAATTGGACGTACAAAATCCACATCGACTGATTTAAAAATATGTTGAATTACTTAGCTAAATTAAAACATGATTTTTGTATGCGTTTATTAGAATAAGATATGTGTAAGAGCAATTTCTTGTATTGTAATTAAAAAAATGGTTTGATCTCGATAACAAGTACAGATCTGCCCCATTTCAAGACGTAAATAAGTTTTCAATTGTCAATTTTGTAGGTAAAGTAGATAGGAGTAAGAAAGTATAATTAGATAAGGTTTATTTTATATAAGTAAACTCAACTTTTTATATAATATAATTAAGTTATTGTGATTCCCTTGTTTCATTTCAACTTTAGCTGCAGTGTATCTTAAAACTGAGATTTACTCAATTTTGCCATACTCTCTCTACACCTAAATTAGGGCTTTGAAAGCTTCTAAAGTTGTTTAAAAAATTTGTCCCGAGTTCTTACCTTAGGTAGGTAACATAATTAAATAAATATTGGTGGACATTTCACACAGCGCCACCCAGCCCCAAAGTAAACTAAGCATAGCTTGTATCATGGGAACCAGACAACTTATATAATACTTATGTCCTTTTTTCGTAAATACATATTAACACCCAGACACAGAACAAACATCAATGTTCGTCATACAATGTTTGTCCTGGGTGGGAATCGAACCATGACCTACAGCGCAGAGGGCACTACCAACTGAGCTATCAGGTCAGCGTATTAATTGCTTAAAAACGGTGACAAGAGAATCATCATTATCACTTATCGAGAGGTTTTTTACAATCAGACTGTGGTCTGTGTTCTGTAGTGGGAATGTTTAAAGTCTGATGCGGTCTCATCTTTTTGGCCTCGGGCCAAAATTTTGCTTCTGGTCTACGGTGGCCTTTGCGTCAATACCTGTAATACTTAATTTATTATAATTTTAATTTTTAAGTAATTTTATTTTTTTAATTAATACTACAGGATAAATCTGCTATTGGTTTTCCTGACAATAAATAAATAAGATTGGCCCTTAATTTGGAGGTATATGGATAATCATTTAATCCAAACACTGTTTTTTAGTTAACTATTTATTCTGTATAGGTATAGAACACTTACGCAATTTTGAACAGATCTTTTTAATACAAATAAATCCACCATTATGAAGTAATATTTAATTATCAAATAAATTGATTATTATATTCAGATCACGTAAGATTTTTTTTATTTTTGTAAATATTCTTACAATGCCAACCACATAGAGAAAATAATAGAAGACACCTACATTGTAAATCACAAATTAAATACAAAGTGACTGAAATAAAAAAAACTTACGCACATACACATTACCTAGCTACATACATAGTATACATACTTGATTAAAATAATCTAATTTTATAACTCCTTTACGGATCTAGCAGTTACATTCTTGACAACACTCAAGTTAACTGCTAAAAGTAATTTTAATTGCTCTCTGCATATCTCCAGCGTAGTAAGACAAAAGCTTTAGCGGCCAGACTTTGCGAACATCGTTGCAAGAACTGTTCACAATAATTTATCCAGGAAACACAAATTACATTACCTGGAAGAGATTGCTTTAAGCAATAAGGCCGCCTATTGTATGTCACAAGTATTGTTATTTCTTTTAAACCTGTTTATTTATATGTATTCGTGTGGTGTAGAATAAAGAGTTTTCTATTCTATTCTACATTACAAATTTAACTTAAATTTCTGTACTCTATACATTTCTATATAACTTTTTATTATCTTGAAGTGCGTAGATGCTGTCCAACTTACAAGAAAGACGGAGATTATTAAATTTAGTGCAGAATATCATCTCACATCCACACTGACTGCGTCTCAAAACGTTCAAGGAAAACGTCATGAGGGAACGGGCATCCGTGGAATTCGGTTTTATCACGCACCCCTAGTTTACCCCTCGGAAAAGTAGCCTAAGTTACTCCTTGTTACATATGCTATCTGCCAGTGAAAGTCCTGTCAAAATCGGTCCAGCCATTTCAGAGATTAGCCGGAACAAGCAGACAGACAGTTTTTTTTTTCAATTGTTGTTTTGGTATATGTACCGTGTATACATCCATATGCACTTAGTAAAAAGCGGTTATTTTAATATTACAAACAGACACTCCAATTTTATTTATTTGTATAGATTTCATAAACAATTAAGTATGAAAACTTCGACACAATAATAATCGCCACCCAACAAGCATACCATTTAGCTACTGCGATTAAAAAAAAAAAACTTTCGACTCAAAAAATGTTAATTCTTGAAATGTTTCTTTGAGTCCTTTTAGGAGCATTGCGATAGCAATGGTTACATAATATAATCCAATTTGGGACGTTCTTAAGTGCCATGTATGACATTTTGAGAATACCCGCATAGAACCTTCGTTTTCTTTCTTTTGTACTTATTATGCAAATACTTGTATGTTATGCTACCTATGTGCTCATAATAATAAATGTAGAATATTAGTTCTAATCCCAACTAATACTTGAATTTTAGCTATGCTAAGTATTAAGCTATTGCTTAGTCTAGACTTAGTATATAACTAATGTAACACTGCCAAGATACATACGCATTCTCGAGTACATGGCAGGATGTCTAGAGAAATTTAGATATTTCTCTACATGATTTACCTAATCATTTCTAGTTTTCACGATACTACCTAAAATATCAGATTTATCACTAGTAAAATTTGCCTTAATGCTTATAAGCATAGCACATATACCTCTTTTTTGCAAGTGGACATTACTAGCGTTGTTTAGAGACCAAACTTTATGTAGGTTAGGTACCCATTTGGACATAGTAAGATGCCTAAGGAATGTCAAGATGACAGGGGTTTTTACGATATGTACCTACTTACTAAAACGACCCAAATGATTCTTGAGTTGCCAAGAACAATTGCTTACACGTGTATTTTATAATTTTTTCGTATTATTACTTGTTGTAGTTGTACTTGGGTGGGGCATGACAGTGTTCCTGGTAAGCCTTCAATACCATCAAATTCTCGTTAGTGTGCAGACAGGCACGGCAGTACTTCATCGTAGCGCAAACCCATCTGATCTTGTCACCTCTCGTGTACTTCTTGCGGTACGCAAACCGGCGATACATCAAATTTTGGTTGCCGTTCCTTGAAGTCACCAGTTCTCCTTTCGCTGAAGAAAAAACACTTTAGAAATGTGCTTTATTACCCTACATAATAGAGCTGCCATTGAGCACGTTGTAAAGCGGACTGTTAAAAAAATGCATTACAATTGTAATTTTCTCCAACTACCCTCGGGAATAAAAGGACAGTTTACTCACTATTGTCAGTGATAGTTGTCATTCTCCATTTCTTCCTAGCCGCATGACTGTGTAACTCTTTAGCCGATACGATCTCATCATTGTCGTTCATCACGAGAAATGCGTTACATTTCTCCACGCCACAGCCGCACACCCAGCGCGTTCCATCCTTGGTGTACTCAAACGTCTTTTTGTAGACATAACCGTTCAGCTCCAACATCGTTCCCATATTCGATATAACGGCAACGTCAACTTTGGAATCTGAAATTGTGATTATTTTGTGAGTAAATTGGCACTCGGCTTCCAATGACGAAATCGCATTGTCTCGCCATCTTCTCTGAATCATATGCATGAGATTAGTAGGTACCCATTTATATACGTACATTTAATTAAACATCCACCATTCTAGTATTTCACATCACGTTAGCCAAAAAGTTTTACTGGAAGAAAACTCTTTTGAGTAAACTCATCTCGTTAAGAGCAGTAGAACGCACGCCAAGTTCGTCTACGGAAGTACCGATGCCCATTTCAGCCGCCAAGCAGTGTTACTCGCGTTACTGTGTTCCGGTTTAAAAGATGTGGTTGCCAGTGAAATTACAGGCACACTAGACATTCCACCTACATGTCTCAGAGTCACGGGCGCATACAATGCGACTTGGGTCTAGTCGTAGATGGTAAGGGAGGACCCGAGTCGCATCGGTTGTTATGGGCCGATCACTTAAAAAAAAGAAACTTTCTGCATTAAATTCGTTTATATTTTTATTATTTCGTATATAATTTTCAAATCATTTTGCAAAAATGTCTAGACAATAAATGTCAACCAACAATAAAGTAGAATAAATAATATTATTCAGGTATTTTCCACTTCTTTTTGTATGTCATGATTATTTGATGCTTCATTATCATGTTAAGTATCTAAAGTGAATAACTTTACTTTAATATTATTTTTTAATTATTACTGCCAAGACATGTTATTATTGATATCAATGCTAAATTAATGTCATTTTCGCATGTATCATTATTGTTACAACTTACCGTTACGGTATCGTCAAACAACAACTAAAGGTCATTCATATAAATATTATGATTAGCAAAGGCACATTCCCATACTTTATAACACGTGCCTCAGAGACCCGACTTTCTTCAAGTTGAGCTAATTTAAGTTATTCTAGTCAGTAGGTTCCTATTTTTAAGGCTTTATAAGTCCTAGAGAATAAAGGTTTTTAGGAATGAACTGCTCAGAAATTTACACTGGTATCGGATTTGTCGCATCACCTTGCTCGTTCTAAAACTTAATGACGATTTTTAAATTACATTCATATTGAACATGACTTTATTTTTTACATTATTTGACTAATCTTACTTATTGACATGTTTATTTACAAATGAAAATTATTATTTTTGACGTGGTTCGACATTATCATTACTATTATTTAATTGCATGTAATAAATCTTATGTACAAATCGCAACTCCTCAGAATTCATGTACAATTACAATATCTCAGTTTAATTCCATCTATCCAATAGTGTGTACATGTAGCAAATAAATAAATCTGAATCTAATCAATAAAAAAAAATATCATTGATTTCATCTCGAGCTTTGCAGTATTCCTGAAAGTAGCAAATCCAACGCACGCTCAACAATGGATCAGCAATATTTTAGAATAATCAAAGATCACGATGAATAAAAAAAAAAGAAACGTCCAAAAAGTAAGATTTAATCAGTTTCAATAAAGACCGCTTGGGCCATAGCTCCCAAAACATTATCAGGTTTGAGATAATACTTCGGCGGATCGTGGCAATGATCTTCGCAGCATGAGACGATGTAGTTATCCGCGTTGGTGGCGGCGTGCGCCTTGCAGTTCTTGTCAGTGGAACAAACCCAACGCACGCGGCTGGAGCTGGTGTACTGCTTCCGGTACGTATACTGATGGTATAGGAGCATTTCTTTACCCTTTCGAGAAGTGATGACGACAGCTGAAAAGAAAAAGAAGGTTTCTATCAAAAAGATTAAAATTTTGAAAGAGAAGATATTATGAATATTAATGAATATATCGTCCATTTGCAACGACAGTGTGACATCTCCAATTTTACTATAATCTGAGATGTCACACTGTTGTCGCAAATGGTCGATATATATTAATGAAACAGAAGAGAATTCGTCTTACAACACCAATTTTGACTAGTGACAAATTTGAGCCGTCTGGACTAGATGTACCTACTTGCGTATAAAGTAAAAAAATACTTAAACCGACTTTTAAAAAGAAGCTTTTTCTTGCAGCGTACAATATACGTTAATTCACAAAGCAGTTGCAGTAACAGATAAAACGACGGATTTGGGAGAATCCATACTAATTGAATGACAGAAAGCGTCTACTAAGCGCTTATTGCAAGACTCGAAAATACACTTTTTTTATGTTAAAATCTGCTATTTACCTTGTAGCTGTTGTATACAAATACAGCAGCAACAACGTTGAATAAATATTAGTGGGTTGTTATTATTTATGCAAGTGCAGCACCTACAACAAAGCGTCCACATACCATTCATTTTGTTTTCATTTCTAAGTAAAGGGAAAGGAACTGAGATATTAGCTAATATTAGATATTAGCTCTTTAGGAAATACATATACATGCTGATACGATGTATTTGCACGTGATATGATCTGTGGCACGACTATAGAATATAGAATACCATAACTACTTAATGACTTTAAAATTTAAAATAAGCTTCTCACCTTCGCCATCGCCGTCAGTGATGTTACACGGCCTATCGGGCTGATGTTCGTGTACTTCATGGAGACTAGTGATCTCCCCGGAATCGTTGACGTACAGATGCGCTAAGCAGTTTTTATCCTTCGAGCAATTCCACCTCGTCCCAAACCGCCTACTCTTATACGACCTCCTGTACTTGTAGCCGTTAACAAGCAGACAAGGCTTGCCTTTCGACGATTCGATGTAAAGCGCTATGTTTTCTGATTTCTCATCGTCCATTTCGAATATCTCACTTTGATCATCGTAAACGCCATCTAGATTTGCTTCCAGGAACTCAGCCTCGCTCGGAGGGAAGTCTTCAGTTTGTACTGATTTGATGTCGAATTCTATAAAGAAATAAGTTTTTTAGTTATCCATCACTATAAGTAAATGTTTCGGGTTTGTTTATGTGTGCAATTTTTACATAAAACTCTTGTGTGTAAAATCAGGCGACAATAATATAACAATAATTAAAATTAAAAAGTAATTTTATTTTAAAAAGCAACAGTTGAAAAATGAGCCTAAACATACATTTTCTTACGATAATAAAATACATAATGAAGTAAGTTCTTTCCAGCTTACTTACTTAAAACCAGTTTGAGCATGACGTTTAACAGTTTTAATAATTAGATTAACATTGTCTGAGTACATGTAAGTAAACATTAAATTTACAGTTAAAACTAACAGAACTGAAAGAAAAAACAAATTAACTTCGATAAAATCTTAAATCGAATTTAAAATGAAAACATATCAGCTGTAAAAAAAGGAATAGTTCCAAAATAACTTACGATGAGATAAAAAGTTTATCGAAAAATACAACAGATGCCATAACTTTCTTAACAACTAAATTAGCCTAAAGAGTTAAAATACCACTACTGACCGCATCGTCTGACCATGTCTAAAAATTGTTCCAACTACAGCGACACCGTCTTACCTAGCAATAGAATTGCATTTATAAAACTAACAACTGACTTCAAAGACGGAATAATTCGCTGTCAGAACAGTAATTCACAATCTTATAATAATTATATTGCTCATCACAACAGATGCGTACTGAATGAAAGCGCCCTGTCGGTCACGATAACTGGTTTCGTAAGGAGTCCAACATACTCCGTAAGATTTTACAACAGTACAATTTATTACTTCAAACATTACACAAAGATCCTACCTAAGAAAATATTGAAGAGAGGGTATGTATCGAGCCATGATTGAAGATACTGAAGACCTCACACTTGTCTTACAGCTAAAAAAATAGGTTGTTCTATGAAATGAGACTAAGATAATGACTGAAAGATCTACAAGATCCTGTCTTGAAACATACTACACATTATGGGGTCGTGCGTATGGTTATTAGCCATATAAACAACCTCATACTTTTCATTCACGTACAAGTATACATCGCATTTCTTTCGGGACAGCTCGTTGCATCCCCAACGAGTGTTCTTTCCATCCGTAACGCAAACCTCCCTCTTGAAGGTAAACCCGTTGACTATAAGCAGAGTCTGACCGTTGGAGAGGGTGACCACGGCAACTGAAAATTCATTTACAGTTAAGAAAACGTCTGATTAGAAATAACTACACAGATTACTTTGCGCCTCTTTATATAACGACATCTAGTAATAAACTCTTTAAACAGTAACTCTTTATAGCAACAGCAAACTTCTTAGTCTAGGGTCTTCTATATCTTGATGCGGATCAGGTAAACAAAGGCTCCTTTATTTAGTAACAAGCTAGTAGTTGCTACGATAACGTAACATAATTTCTGATGTGCGTTCGCACTGGAATGTTAACTATATTCCAGATATCTGTTGTAAAACATGTAGCAGTAGAGCTAACTGACTAGGTATACCTCTGCTAATTGGAAAAGTATCTTCAAAAAACCATGTGCGTTATCAAGAATTTGTGAAAATTTGCGACATTTACTGTTTTTTCAAACAGGGGAGTTTTTGGATGTAAGTAAAACAGATTGGTGATGCAATATGAAAACCGTCATTTATACAGTAAATAAATTTTGTTATCGTTGAATACAATAAAAAAAATAAAAAGAATAAAGAATCAAGAAGAAAAAAATTATCGGCCATTTCCTCCAATGTTGAGTACATCTCAGTAATCAGTTAAGTATAACGGTCGCTTATAGGTGAAATTGGTAAAAGCATGCCCTTCGAGTGCAAAGCGTTTTCTGACATTTTTGACATTGCCAAAGCACTCTGGCATGGCATAGGACGCAACGCAATTGCTTTTTAAGCTTTTTTGGATAGTGTCCAACGCCATCTCGACGCAACAGAGGTAAGGACAGCATTCTCTTTCTCTGTACTTCTAAAAGGAAATACAAGAAGCTTATAAATAGAATGCATATGACTGATTAATTCGAGAATTTAATGCGAAATGAATGGAGTACTAATAGAAATTACCGAGATGATTTAAAGACTTCAGCTTTCAACTTTATGATAATGGATGGAATACCCTTTTCAGAGGTTTCTGTTATTTCCTATGAAGGGATTTTAACAGGCTATTTAGCAATAATTACGCAAATCATTTTTATTATTTATTTGACAAATGGACGTTTATATGATTATTTTTAGTAATTCAAACAAGGATAAAGGTTTTGTATATTCTCTATTGCATCATAAGTTTTTCTCCTGTATCATACAAATTCATGTTTTCGTAACTAAATATCAGTAGTACTATCTGCCTTTTGATAAATAATTCATTGAGGTTTTTATTGTCTTTTTCAAATGCTTGATGCCTTTACAGCAGATCTTGAACGTGCGGAAAACAGGGGCAGAATATCTTACTAGGAATATCGTAATGAGGAGAAATATTCACAGCTTGCAAAGCTTTTTTGATCGTTATTTTTTTTTGCAAAGCCTTTCCATTTTTTTGTGAATATGTGCTCTTGAAGAGTCACTTCACAAATTTTCTTAAGTTATTGAATAAATCTATTAACACAAAAAGAAAATTAATATCAAAAATATATTGAGATCTTAACTTAAGAAAATAAACACAATTTCATAACTTAGGAACTTAGACTAAAAAATTTATTTTTAAGAAAAGCTTCATACCTCTTCGTTATGTAAACAAAATAAATATATACAATAAGTAATATTAAACTAAGTTTCAATCATTCTCCATTTTCGCGGTTTGAGTCCTCGTTTTAAGATAGCCTCCGTTTTCTACATATTCGGAATAATTAAGACCATGATGCCGACAAAAGCAGGGGACGCACATATAAGGGTAGCCAGGACACTCCAGACAATACGTGGAGATCTTTTTAGTCATGTTCATTGCTTTGACGCTGCCGTGGAGGTCAGAGTTTACTCTGTAGCAGACTAGGCATCGTCTTCTAGTCCTCTTCGGGGCACCAGGCTTCTTCGACCACGCTAGATTGTGATTAATAAGGTCTTTGTCTCTGTGTGACTCTCCTGTAACAGATATGTACATAGATACATAACAAATAAGTCCTGTGAGATATTCAAAATTATTGACATATTTATTGCTCGACAGAATGTAATTTAAATACTCGTATTTTAAGGATGGTAATTTCGGATTATCGTTTTGTATTAATATGACTTCAAATAAGCCTTCTACGTCATATAAAATTAATTTCCTTTTTTGTTTTTGTGATGAAGTTACGGAACGGGCTGATGGCTCCTGGTGTTTTGTGGTAAACTCTGCCTAGAACCAGCAATACGAACTGAGGCCCCTACTGAGGCACGATAAGACCCAAACTGCACCGTAACTCTACGATGTGAAGGTGGAATGTCTCACGCGCCTGTATTTTCACCGGTAACCACAACCTTCAAAGCGGAACACAGAAACGCGATTGCGTCACTGCTTGGCTCCATAAGTGAGTATGGTGGCATTACTTCCCGGACGAACTTGGCCAATAAGTTCTACTGCTTTCTATTTTACCTCAACAAATCCATCTCCCGAGACATACAAATTTCCGACGGCCACATGTTATTTCTATTTTATGTACTATTATTTACTTAATGCTATATTAAAAATGAAAAAAGGAGCTCCATAAAAAAAAACACATTTACATTTACTGTGTGAATTTAACTTAACAATCTCCTAAAGGTTCCTTTCAGTCCTTTTTTGCAAATTTGGTGCCAACTTATTGCATAATAAGAATTAATTATATATTTATCTTAACTAGATATAAAAGTTTTAAATAATTATCGTTTATGAAAACTACTAAAACTAATATATAAAAAAGTGTGAGAGGGCTATATGCCAAAACAAGATAATTTGTATCTTATGAAAATATATTTTATGTTAAATATACTTGTAAGAGCTCAACCTTAAAACTACAAAATATAAGGCGAATCCCTACATTACCAACTTCTCATATAGGTACATAATTTAAATACTTAATAAATTCAAGTGTCTTAACCATATTTTATTTTTAAAAATAGCCTCTAGTTAATCATAAAAATATTGTATATGTTTATGTATGCTTACTTATGTTTTAAAACTACTAAAGTATCGCAACTGCTCACGTATATCGATTATAATTTAGAACCACACGAACTCTCTTACTATATAAATGACACCGATACACATATTAACTAGCCTTTGTACAGATAGTTGACAAGATAAAGACAATATATTTTTTTTATGTACATGTTTATGTGTGTATAATTATCGAAAATAATATCAAATAATTGGAAATTTACATCACACATTCCTAACCACCTATACAACATTCAAATCGACAACATACACTTACATTAAATACTAATTTATAGAAACAATCGAAACAGTGAAAACACATCACTAAAAATGTCCACTTAATCGATTAGGATTGTTTTATCTTTCGTTCGAGACTTCCCGAGTCCACTAGGCAGTTCAACATACAGTCCTCCGGGCGTCTTCTCGTATACAGGGGGTTCGTGTGTATGCTGATGCGATATACAAACGAGCTCGTAATCATCGTTGACATGGAGGCACACGCTGCATTTCCACTGGACCCTGCCGGAGCAATACCACCGTTCTCCGTTCGGCATCGGGGAAGGATCGCTAAATGCGAAGCCGTTGAGCATGAGAAGTGTAGCTCCGTCGATAGCCGTCACTACTGTCACTGTCGACAGAAGATTGATCAGTTCAGTCGTGTTATGATTATTAATGAAAATTTGCAGTCGAAATTCAAAGGAAAAAATTGTGTTCATAGGAATATAGAGCTCAGTTGAAATGAGTGCAAGAGCAACAAAATCAAACATAATATTAATATTACCATTAAATCTCATATACGTAACATTAGTCTTAAGATTTCACACATCAGCCTAAGAATTACTAAAACCAGTCTTCGACCATATTATATCCATCTCCCCGAATATACGGTGTTAGTGTAGACACTCAATAAATTGTAAAAAAATATCGATTATTATAGACATTTCCAACAATAATATGTTTTTATTGTAATTATAACACTTATAATTTCACTCAATAGTTTATTGTATTAAAATTCTTTAAAAGATAAAGTAACTATATAATATTTCTAGATATAAGTAAGCTTCGATGAACGTCATTTTCATCATCATCATCATCTATACTACTATACTACTCTATACACTGTAAATTATATTAAAATAAGTAAAATAATATCTATTTTAGTTTTTACTTGCATGGTTAATATTTATAATTAGGTAACATCATATTAATTTCCAGTTTAATAGTGAAGCTAAGGGAAATAGTAAATAATGCTACTGGTATAATAATGGCATCAACGAAACAGGTACTTATTATATTATAAAATAAATGTTACGAAATTTGTAACACGAAGAAACATAATACCTAACATATACCTATACAGGTAAGAAATAAAAAATATTTGTCTCAGTAAATAAAAAATATATTTGAAAGTCATTTGTTAAAAAGAAGTTAATTGTTTTATTGCTATCTTATTGCTTTCTATATCTTTATGCTAATAAGGTAATGCAATTATTAAGATTAATATCTAAGGTCTTGTATAAAATATTAAGTTTATGTAATAAAACTATTACTACTAGCAGTAAGTAGTGTACAATAAAATATATATTCTTACTTACATAACCCTACAGTACTTTATTAAAACTCCTTACATAATTATTTGTAATTTCTCATAATGACGTATGTAACGTAATAACATAAAATATCTTTAGAAAGATTTGTAATTATATTCTATCATTTATATTTATGGGCAGGAAGAGATTTGTGCCAAACAAAATATGTAATAGTATAAAATATGAGTAAAAACGTAATACAGTTAAATACGTTTCATTTATGCCTTTTTAGACGTAATTCCAAAGACACAATCCAAATCGATACATTCCAAATTGTGGCGTTCGTCGTGTTCCAGACACAAATAAGTATTTTGACGTTTGATAAACAATATTCTTTAGAAAATGCAACACAAATCACTTACCTTACCTTGAATACCTTATCTGAATACAAATTTATGATATAAATTAATATGAACAAGTATTTAATTATTAATTACATATTGTAATTTGTATGTATACGTCTATACAAAAAAAAGGGTTAACTGAACTGTTGTAAATAGATGTCATGTTGCCTCGCTCACATTTCTCAGATATAAGTCTATAAATGCTTAATTAATCAATAACTTTATTCTCAGATATCGTACATCCTTAATTTTAATCAATCAACTGTACAATAGACATGCTTAGGCTTGTCCACTTAATCAATCAACTGAAAAACATACAAGTTTAGGCTTGTCCGCTCAATCAATCAGCTGTAAAATAGACATGTTTAGGCATGCCCACTTAATCAATCAACTGAAAAACATACATGTTTAGACTTGTCCGCTCAATCAATCAGCTGTAAAATAGACATGTTTAGGCATGTCCACTTAATCAATCAACTGAAAAACATACATGTTTAGGCTTGCCCGCTCAATCAATCAGCTGTAAAATAGACATGTTTAGGCTTGTCCACCACAGCATTCATTGCATGTGAGTGGTTATTCTTAACTGCCACTACGTTCAAAGTCTCGTCTGTTGTTATCTTCGCTTCGCAGTTATCCGTTTTGCTGTTAGAGCATTTCCATATAATGCCTTTTTTAGACTTAGTACATTTACGGAAGGTGAAACTTTTGTAGAGCAACACATATTTTCCTTTAGAGCCTCTTTTATCGGACTTCACCAGCACTGGACCTAGAAAAAATTGTGAAAATTAAGTGACAGTTATGAAAATAAAGTAATTCAGTTTGGCCAAATGTTGAAATTCGTTTCAGCTCACGGTTCTCTTGTGGTAAACTAAATGAATCAACAATTATTACTTTTTGTGTCAATTTTACCAAACTGCTGAAATACATAAATTAGAGTTTTTTTTTTATTGAAGTCGTCATCTGTAAACATATAGAAAAATACTAATTTATGTAAAAATACATTGTAGGTACAAATGTAGATTTTGTTTAGAATTTAGCAACCAAAAAACTGACCACGTTAGAAAAATCTTCATTTTTAGCATATGTGGTTTACTACAAATAAGTTGCCAATTTAATTTATCCCGTCGATAATTAAAACGCCAATTAAAGTTAGTGTACAGGGAATAAGAATAATAATTTTAAACTAAGAAAATAATGTAATAAATCATATATTTCTTGAACATTGATTTTGACTAGATTTTATTACAATCAACTACCTATTTTACATACGTATACTTTAAAAATTAAGTATATTATTTACCATCCCGCTTAAACTAAAATATGAGATTTGAATAGATTGCTGTGCACATAGGCACATGAGCCTAGACATCGGCTGTGCAGATCTTTTTATGACATAGTATCATCTTCCTTATACACCAGTGTAGACCTGGAATCTTGTATCATCAGAATCACATGTAAACCATATAGCACTTAGCCCGTCTTTCGTCGAATATAGAACCCACCATAGATACATCTTAAAACTCAATAATAACGTCTTTTCATTAGCCCTGTGGGCGTATCATCAAACCGCTTATCATGCGTGTGCTCCCCGACCTGATGCAGGGCGGTCCCATCAGTCTTCGTCACCAGCCTCACCTTGCACTTCCTCGAATTCCTGGAGGAGCAGTACCAGTTTACCGTAGCCCCCCTTTTGGCGACGTATCCAAAGTTGTATCCGTAATTATTATATATCAGCATGTTTTCGCCGCGCGACGATTTTATGATTCCTAGAAAAGGTACATGTATAAACAGTAGATTTGAAGATTCGCACAAAAGTAAGATGAGGCGAAGCAATATTTTCCATTGTCTTATCTAATATGGAAATAATATGATTTTGTGGAAATTATTTATTTTTTATTAAGATGTACTGTACGATAATAAAAAAGATTATATAAATAAATAGAATACATCTGACAGGTATGTTCAAAATAAATAACAAAAAAAATCGTACCTGGAAAAGGAGATAAATAATTTGCTTAATTTTAGTTTACAGGAATAAAAATAAACAAACCTGAGGATTTAAAATAACTATCATTTAGTTAACAGCGAAAACATTTGGCACGGTGAGGAATAAGTAACTATAGTTTAAACAGCATTTCACTTGTAAAGATTTTAGCTTTAAGCGCCTGAGGTTGTGAAATAGATTTACAATGGATATAGGTAATGTGGAAAAAAAAGGTAAAATAATGGTAAAAAGAAAATATTTCATCGGCCATGCGCAAGGTGTGTATAAAATATTTTCACCAAGTGAGTAGAAAGTGTAGAAATCTCCATCACTAGAACTAAAACGGCCGATAAACGACGCCAAATTCATGAATGATTTTAACACAAAATAGCCACGAAAGCGTTGTACCGTCCTATTCTCGATCTCGCTTCATAGCTCCTATAACCCTGCAAGTGCTGACTTCGTCGCCCGACAAACCAGGGTCCTCACACTGAACCACCTTATTCTGTACCCTCACATACTCTCCTTGCTTGTTCACGTAGAAAACTGGCGGTCGATGCGTGTGGGTACCGTCGACGACGGTGAAAACACCATTCTTGGTTAGCAACACCTGAGCGTTGCATCTCTTCGAACAACGGGAGGAGCACGTCCAAGAAACCCGACGCTTGCTTTCAGAGTTCTTTGCGAAGGTGTACTTTTCATATACAAGGAGTTCTTTGCCCCTCTTTGAGGTTATGAAGTGAATATTTTCTAATGAAAGAAAAATAATATACGTGTGATTTGAAGGAATTAATCGTTGAAAATTGCGATACCGTTGAGAAGATGACCGTTACTTTGACTTGAAGCAGAGTTGACTGAGCAAAGCCTTCTTAGAAAGTAAATAAAATAATTATAACATTTAAAAATAAATATATAATAAAATATTATTAAATAATTATTAAAACATTTCTTAACTTATTCAACTAAACAAGCTCTAATACCTCTAGATAACCTCTAGATCTCTAGGACAGTTAACACATAGGACCAGCCCAAAGAGATCTGTATCGTATATAATAAAGAATAAAGAGTTTACCTATTTATTCAACTACCAATACGTTGTCTTTGACACACTTTTACCCAAAAAATATGCTTACATTATAAATGCGAATGTTTATTTAGATGTTAAAAAAACTAATAATGAACCGATTTGAATTATATTTGGAATAAAAACAAACAGGCTACTTTTATTTCGATATCACGCGGGCCTTGGGAAGATGCTAATCGTCTTCGTATTCCAATTTAGCAGGAACTTTAACCTTAGGGGGACGGTGGCTATGTCTGTCCGAGTATTTGGTTATCACAAACGGTTCAACAGTCTCGTCGGTGAAAACGAAGGCTTTGCATCCTTTTTTCTGGTGACTGGAGCACGTCCAGTAGTTGCCGCCTTTCTTCCGATTCCTCCAGGAGTACGTGTAGCCGTGGAAATACATCATGCCTGAACTCCGCCTCTGCCTCGACGGAATAATGTAAGCGTCTGAAATTATACACAGTGGAAGAACACAGTCTCATATCTCAGTATTTTAGTTTTAATTATATGTCTATATAAAAAAACACTGAATACATTTATGGGTAATGCTAAGTTAAGAGGTACTACGTTGTATGAGGTGACGGCACGGTTTTTTTTATATTTTTATTTTACTATACTTTTTTTTCTGGAAACTAAGTTAAAACGTTTACAAAGTGGCGACTCAATTTGTTGGTTTTATCTCGTTTTATGTGACCAGGGGAAATACTCAGTACAGGGGAGAGACAAGATGCACAGGGGAGAATACTTTATGAACAGGGAAGAGATAGACACATAAACACAGGGTTATTTTTAAGAATCAACTTAATTATAAATTTTTATTTTAAGTATGAATTATTTATAATCAGGCTTTTCATTTCTTAGCAGTCGTTTTTTATAACATTACATGTTTCTTAAGCGCTACGTACAAAACATGAAAAGGTACGTACTTTTGCTTTCCATCAAAACAAAAAAAAAATAACTTTACTATCAATAGACAATAATGAAATAAAAAGAAACAAAAACTTCTCTTTTAAATAACAGTATTAAGCTTTGCTTGTAAATAGACTAGTAAAATATTATTTTTAATTTATAAAGGTAACTAAAAAATGCTTAATGATTTCCAAAACCCGCGTTCGAAGACATCAACGGATTCATTAAAAGCATAAAAATACGCTGCCCTCTCATTTTTAAGTTAGGGGTAGGTAGTTCTTTTATAAACTGATCCCAGGTGAAAAAAGAAATATCGTCATCATTAATTCTGAAGTTTTTTCCAGTTTCATCACAGATTTTACAAAATACAACTTGAACTTCATCATTTTCTTCAACATCTGTGCACATTGCGACATAATAATATTCTGTTTTTCTATCTTGAAGTTTAACTAGCACAAAGTCCCCATTGTAGAATGTTTTTTTCCAGATGTTGAGGGCTTTGGATCTTCTTTGTGCAGTTTGGTTTTAATGCTTGTGGTAGGTACGGAATGCTGTAGTGTTTCTTGAGGCTTCTTCGTGTGTTTTTGAGATGCGATTTTTTTTTATTTATTTATTTTTTGTATGTCGAGGTTACTCGGTGGAGGAACCTCTGGTGGTACGGACACACGGTAGTCCGCCTGCTAAAGCGAACAACGGGTCCTAGGACTGCGCGAAGCCAGGCTGGCTGTATGTTAAGCACTGTGCTTTTGGCTGAATTCTGCAACCACCGACCATATTACGTTGTTTGTGAGACCGGGACTTAGAGCAGCTCCCAGGTCTAATGAACTGCTGTACTGTGTAGAAACGGACTCCCCGGAGAGACTCACGGAGGAATTTGATTAGTGGTTTATCTTCTGAATCACTAGCTCCGTATATATCATCAACACGTAGGCGAGATTTAGGATGTGTTAGTGGATAATCCAAAGTACCCAATTGAAAATGACGACATAACTCAAGAGTCACAAAACCAGCTCAAACTATTCAATGTCAGGCAATAGGCAAAGGGTATAAATACGCAACCGGTAACTTGGTGAACCTTTAGGGTGCCTGAAAAAGTCTTTATACCTTCAGTAGATCCCAAATTCGCTGCTTTTTCCGATATTACTGCATCATCTACGGTGAAAATTTTAATATTCGGGCAGGTTTTCTCAAGGGCTTTAGCAAAGTCATCTATTGATGAAATATCGGTGCCACTCGCAACTAATCTATAGCAGTTTTTTAGCCTTCCGCTGCTCTCTGGGTGTCGTATGCTTTACCCTCTTAATAGTTCTTTTTTCTTTCTTCTTTTCATATTTTTCCCTTTCCTTAACTCTTAGTTGAGCGTACTTATTCGGGTCATTTTTAATTTTTTGGTATCGTAAACGTTCTGCAATCCTTTTTTTTATGAGCCGTTCTTCGCGCGTCATTTTTTTTCGAGACGCTGATATCGATCGATTTTTTTCTGTAAAAAAAGTCATATTACATTGTAAAGCTAAGATAGACATAATGCCAAGTAAAGGTTCAGAAAAAACGGAAGAAGTATTAATGAAAACACGTACAAATGTATCTCCCCTGGACATTAAGTATCTCCCCTGGACATTAAGTATCTCCCCTGTAATCAAAAGAGCCAGAGGAAATACATTTTCGATTGATATCTAAAATAGGCGTAAGAGTTTCTCGTACGCAATTCACAACCAAGCGTAACAATGTATGCAGTATTCATAGTGAATATTTGAGTATATATTAGTATTTTAACAAATAATTGCAAATTAAAACAACAGAGGAAAGACTGCATTCACTCAACACTTCTGCAACCAGCGAGTGGCGTGACTAAAATTGCCGACGAAATGGCTGCGCAGTCGACTTATGCGCCGCTTGCTGCTAACTTCACGTTACATCCTATGTACTGAAGGTCACAACTTCCACAGATTAGCAAAACAAAACTAATTTTTAAACGAAAACAAAAAGCCGGGAGACGCGACACGAAACACGGGAGCACAAATTTCTTCGTTGATATTTTGTATGATAAATTGGAATATAAGCAATTTTACTTGTAAGATACTGTTACTAAGTTATCTTTCTGTGTAAAATTAACGATGCTAAAGTGATTATTCTTTTTTAATACATTCATAATTACTGGTTTACAAATAAAGTCGGTTGGGGGACAGACCAGGGAAGAGACTTTTTTCTTATATTAGAGCTTACTGTGACTAAACTAAGTACATTTATGTAATAAATTTGACCACGTACCAAGTTTGACAAAGTGACCACGTAGAAAAGATTTAGTTTTAAGTAATGAATAGGTTACCTAATTATTAAGTTAATATAAAAAAGTTTTTGTTTGGCCTGGCCATCGAAAGAACCTCTTGATCCTTATAATGTTATAATAATTATAACATTATAAGGATCAAGAGGTTCTTTCGATGGCCAGGCCAAAGTACTAATTACTAATACAAACAATATTTATATTATATATTTATATTATATATTATAATATTTATATTTATATTATATTACAAGTACTAATTATTAGTACTTAGATCATAATTAAATAATTAATTCATCAAGTTCATGAACTCTACATGTTATAAATTACCTAATTAACCCTACCTAATAAAAATACCCACCTAATTAAAAATTAATTAATGAAAAAACTAAATTAACAAGAAACCCTTAGTTTTTGAACGTCCACAAAACAGTTTATTTTCGACTGAATAACCTACATGTGAAAAACTTACATGTGTGTGGACAGTAAAAATAAACAGAAAAATACTTATTCAATCTCATTTATTCAGTAAGTTTCAATTAAATAATTAAACTCGCCACATTAAAAGCTGCCCTAAAAACAATTAAAATTAGCATTTATATGTAATACATTATTCTTATTATTTTTCTGTGATATTCCAAATTTAGTTTAAATAATATACAGTTTAAGACATAGTGTAGAAACCGGAATAACTCTGAAGTACCTATTTAAAAATTCACATACTTGGGAATTTCGTCTAAATCCTAACTACCTAATCTTTTCATAAAAGCCACAAGCATATTTATCTTACCATAAATATGTATGTAATCAATACACCACACATTTACATAGAATAGGTTCCAGGAAATTTGTTCCCCATATCCCTAAAATATAAATATGCCCCCAAACGGATGGGCAGGAATTAAAACCTATCAAAAATCCCTACAACTACAATAGAGTACTGTAGCTTCTGATATTAGTCTAAGAAAGACATACAGATAGAAAACACGGTGAGATATATTGATTTATAAAATAAAATGCATTGATCATTTCTCATAGATAAAAAAACAGATAAATATCCAATAGCTCTTCTTAAGTTCATCTCTTCTTAATATTATTTAAGTTACTACAGGACAGATAACATGTATCAGCATCATTACACACAATTTATGATAAAATTTCCATATCATACTTTCCTTTCAAATCTTTCTTTAACTTCACATGAACCATGGGATTCTTCCTCTTCCGGCCCCTTTTCTTGTCCTGATCGTGATTGTAAATGGTTCCTTCTGGTGTAGTTGTAATCATCGGAGCGTTATGATTGTGGCAACCTTTTATTTGAACAATGTGCTCCCCATTATCAGTAGTCAGTATAGAAGGGCATTGTGAGTTGGAGTATCTGACACAATACCATGTCTTGAAACCTTCCCTCGTTGCCTTGCATTGCTGACGATACACAAAGTTATTGAACAAAAGACGTTGACAGCCACGTGCAGATTTCACATATCTCGCTGAAAGTGTACAATCACATTGATCATCTGTTACTGCTTTAACTACTGTTCTTTAAATAATATCACTACTCTAATTCAAATCACTTAGATGATTATGAAAATATTCAAGTGTAAAAATTACATCGATATACACTAGAGTTGCACTTTGGTAATTTCTAAGGTAAAATGAAACTAATATGAAGATAAAAATAATCTTGTGTTTAGACTGATTAAGTCTTTTTATTTATTTGATGAATGAGACACATACTACTCTGTCAAGAAAGTACCGGGAAAAGATCAATAATACACAAAATGTTTGTTATTCATCCAAATTTATTTGATCACGTTCAAGGTATGCTCCTTCAGAAACGAAATTAAAACAAAAGAGGAAAGACTGCATTCACTCAACACTTCTGCAACCAGCGAGTGGCGTGACTGAAATTACCGACGAAATGGCTGCGCAGCAATGAAGATAAAAATAATCTTGTGTTTAGACTGATTAAGTCTTTTTATTTATTTGATGAATGAGACACATACTACTCTGTCAAGAAAGTACCGGGAAAAGATCAATAATACACAAAATGTTTGTTATTCTTCCAAATTTATTTGATCACGTTCAAAGTATGCTCCTTCAGAAACGAAATTAAAACAACAGAGGAAAGACTGCATTCACTCAACACTTCTGCAACCAGCGAGTGGCGTGACTGAAATTACCGACGAAATGGCTGCGCAGTCGACTTATGCGCCGCTTGCTGCTAACTTCACGTTACATCCTATGTACTGAAGGTCACAACTTCCACAGATTAGCAAAACAAAACTAATTTTTAAACGAAAACAAAAAGCCGGGAGACGCGACACGAAACACGGGAGCACAAATTTCTTCGTTGATATTTTGTATGATAAATTGGAATATAAGCAATTTTAATTGTAAGATACTGTTACTAAGTTATCTTTCTGTATAAAATTAACGATGCTAAAGTGATTATTGTTTTTTAATACATTCATAATTACTGGTTTACAAATAAAGTCGGTTGGGGGACAGACCAGGGAAGAGACTTTTTTCTTATATTAGAGCTTACTGTGACTAAACTACGTACATTTATGTAATAAACTTGACCACGTACCAAGTTTGATAAAGTGACCACGTAGAAAACATTTAGTTTTAAGTAATGAATAGGTTACCTAATTATTAAGTTAATATAAAAAAGTTTTAGTTTGGCCTGGCCATCGAAAGAACCTCTTGATCCTTATAATGTTATAATTAGTACTTAGATCATAATTAAATAATTAATTCATCAAGTTCATGAACTCTACATGTTATAAATTACCTAATTAACCCTACCTAATAAAAATACCCACCTAATTAAAAATTAATTAATGAAAAAACTAAATTAACAAGAAACCCTTAGTTTTTGAACGTCCACAAAACAGTTTATTTTCGACTGAATAACCTACATGTGAAAAACTTACATGTGTGTGGACAGTAAAAATAAACAGAAAAATACTTATTCAATCTCATTTATTCAGTAAGTTTCAATTAAATAATTAAACACGCCACATTAAAAGCTGCCCTAAAAACAATTAAAATTAGCATTTATATGTTATACATTATTCTTATTAACTTTCTGTGATATTCCAAATTCAGTTTAAAAAATATACAGTTTAAGACATAGTGTAGAAACCGGAATAACTCTGAAGTACCTATTTAAAAATTCACATACTTGGGAATTTCGTCTAAATCCTAACTACCTAATCTTTTCATAAAAGCCACAAGCATATTTATCTTACCATAAATATGTATGTAATCAATACACCACACATTTACATAGAATAGGTTCCAGGAAATTTGTTCCCCATATCCCTAAAATATAAATATGCCCCCAAACGGATGGGCAGGAATTAAAACCTATCAAAAATCCCTACAACTACAATAGAGTACTGTAGCTTCTGATATTAGTCTAAGAAAGACATACAGATAGAAAACACGGTGAGATATATTGATTTATAAAATAAAATGCATTGATCATTTCTCATAGATAAAAAAACAGATAAATATCCAATAGCTCTTCTTAAGTTCATCTCTTCTTAATATTATTTAAGTTACTACAGGACAGATAACATGTATCAGCATCATTACACACAATTTATGATAAAATTTCCATATCATACTTTCCTTTCAAATCTTTCTTTAACTTCACATGAACCATGGGATTCTTCCTCTTCCGGCCCCTTTTCTTGTCCTGATCGTGATTGTAAATGGTTCCTTCTGGTGTAGTTGTAATCATCGGAGCGTTATGATTGTGGCAACCTTTTATTTGAACAATGTGCTCCCCATTATCAGTAGTCAGTATAGAAGGGCATTGTGAGTTGGAGTATCTGACACAATACCATGTCTTGAAACCTTCCCTCGTTGCCTTGCATTGCTGACGATACACAAAGTTATTGAACAAAAGACGTTGACAGCCACGTGCAGATTTCACATATCTCGCTGAAAGTGTACAATCACATTGATCATCTGTTACTGCTTTAACTACTGTTCTTTAAATAATATCACTACTCTAATTCAAATCACTTAGATGATTATGAAAATATTCAAGTGTAAAAATTACATCGATATACACTAGAGTTGCACTTTGGTAATTTCTAAGGTAAAATGAAACTAATATGAAGATAAAAATAATCTTGTGTTTAGACTGATTAAGTCTTTTTATTTATTTGATGAATGAGACACATACTACTCTGTCAAGAAAGTACCGGGAAAAGATCAATAATACACAAAATGTTTGTTATTCATCCAAATTTATTTGATCACGTTCAAGGTATGCTCCTTCAGAAACGATACACTTACGCCAACGAATAATCCAATAATCAAAACATTTTTTGAACGCTGTTTCCGGCATTAAGTTCAGTTCTCGCCGCGAATTCTCCTTTATGTCTTCTACAGACTGAAAACTGGTGCCACAAAGTGGTAATTTGAGTTTAGGAAAAAGAAAGAAGTTGGCTGGAGCCATATCTGGTGAATATGGTGGTTGCTTGATGGTATTTGTTGAGTGCTTGGTCAACAATTCGTTCATAATGATGGCCTTGTGCGAAGGCGCATTATCGTGGTGCAAAATCCAAGAATTTTCTTTCCACAAATCTGGCCTTTTCTGGAATTTGCTCTCTTAAATGCCGCATAACGCTCAAATAATATTCTTAATTTATCGTTTGACATTCCGTCAAGAATTCCGAGTGCAAAATTTAAGACAAACTCTTTGTTCGATGTTTTTGTCCATTATGAAATTCACAATACAAACTAGATATGATATAACTAAAAACAGCACAGTATTTAATATAAATAATAGATGCAACTCAAAACTCCGCGCCAAAATGGAAAACAGTTGTGCCAATCTATCAACAACAAAAAAAAAACAAAAAATTTAATTTAGAACCATGAACAAATCATCCATTCCCAATACTTTTTTGACTGAATGTATATTTTTCTTGATTTGCTGGAAGATAACTCTATTTAGGGTTTAGCTCGCCTTTGTACATGTATTACCTATCACTTATTTGTATTATGTTTTCTGTGTACAATAAAGAATAAAGAATATATATCTTGAACGTTTATTTTATAATTACTTTACATTTCTTGTATTTTATACAGTACTTAATTGAACATATTCGAAACTATAAGGTGCATTGACTCACCAAGAAACTTAGACTTTCTTTCTTGAGACAGGCTGTACTTACCTGAAATATTGAAAATAATATGGTTATTAATGTTTATTAAACATTTCATGCTTTGATGTACTAAGAGTGGCCGAAATATACTTCAGTCCTTAAAATTCATTTTTTATAAATAACTTACCACTTACAAATAGCCAACTGGTGGCAGAAAAGAGCCTGCTCAACAAGTAACATAGAGAAGCTAGTGGCCCACCTCATCAGTAGTGGTACCTCTACCCAATATGACCTGGGTCTGTCACTTACTTAGGTTTGGGAATGCCCAGGTTGCGTCGTATCATGCCAGTCTCTGTGATGTGAACGTGAAGATGGTTTTGTAAAGCAAAGAATGAATGGTTTTGTAGGCAAAGGCCAGATAATACTTATCATCATATCTGTTGTGTTTGGTAAAATGCTAAACTACATGGCTTAATAGCAGTAATGAGGTAAAAACTAAGTTACCTTACACCTGCTACGAAGATCGACGGGCGACGAAACATGACAAACAATCTTGGCGCCATTATCTTTTAACACAAATCAAAACAACACTTCACATACAAAATTAACAATGCATTTTAAGAATACACACTGATGTAAATCGTTGCAGTAAACAAACGCGAATACCAATTATAAGGCGAAAACTCGTTGAACAATAATCACAAATTGGTTTTAGTTTTGCACGACAAATTTCTCTCTTTGACTCAAATCACTAGCATTGCGTATTAGATATAGTAATTTCACTGCATTCATATTTTCTAGTGCGATATTATGCAAAATAAACTAAATTTTTACGTTAAATACAATAAACAAACAACGAATTTTTAGGTTATATGTCGCGTCCTAGAAGACAAACGTCAAACTTCATATTATATTTTGTAGGGCGGCTTTGAACTAATTGGCCAACACAATGAGCAATGTTTGAGCTATCATCTTATTGGTGCACGCAGGTTATTCCTGCACTAATATGATAGTTTGTAGAGTACCAAAGATGGTTAGGCAAGAAGACCATTTAGCGATTTTGGGGCGCACCGTTGCTCGCGTCCGTTGGTGATTGACCCTTGAATTCATACACGTGTCTCCCGGGTGGTGTGAAAAGAGCAACCCAAAGTAGCAGTAGAACTTGTGCCAGGTTCGCCTGGAGAAGTACTGCCACCACACCTGGTAATCACCGCCAAGTAGTGATGTGATAGGGAAAAGGGCCATAACAGTGAATTCAGCGATGTTACACGATTTTGTATCATTAGTTATTAGTATGTTTTTATCTAAGTTTTATATAATAACTATTTTAAATAAAATTATTTTGATGTGTTCCAGTATGCGTTTTTACCAATCTGTTAGTTTAAATAACTATGTATAGTTGCCTGCAAACAACTTGAACATGAGTTGGCAAGGTAGGAGAAATTTCGCGCATGTACACTTGTACGAAAAATGAGTTCGACGCATCGAATGTCATATTTCAAGTTGTTTGCCGGCATCTATCTAATTTTTTAATATTTAACCTATTATCGGAACAATGCTCAATGACTTACGATACTAACTTATATATAAAATTGACTCTAATTCTTTGACCTTTTTTATTTGAATTTAATTACTATTTTATTTTGTCATTGTATAGGAAATTTTGCATGCCCCTGAGGTGAAAATAAGTTGGAACCATTTTAGTCGTAAGACCTGAAGACCTTTGTAACCCTTATTTTATGCAAATAAATATTTGATTGATTGATTGATTGATTGACTTTGTTCCAAACTTACGGTAATCAAATTATACAATGTCTGTACAATGATTGCAACTCAATATTTTCTGTAAGCTATCATACGTCAGTAATATTAATAATTTACTTACAGTAAAACAAGTACCTATACAAGCAATCTGGAACTTTATTCCTTTTAGGCTGGCGATGGCGTCTTTGGTGTTACTGCTATCATTGGCATAGTTTGATCATGATAACTATTATTTCCTTTAGTGTGTTTTAATTAACAATTAACAAATTTTAATTATTGTCTTGTCTTTGAAAAGTATTTTATACGTAGTTTTACTAAATGAAACTTGACTCATGGAAACGCAACTTGGAAATTTAAAATAAACAAACAGAACCGACAAGTGGTTGGTTTGGCAGCAAAGTGACAGTCCATCCAAGAAAAATAGTGTGCGCTTGACCTAAAGCCTTGTAAACATCGCTTGTCAAACAGCTATTATTAATACTAATTTATTCGCGATTCCGACAAATTTACGCGTTCCACAAGCAAATTATAAGTATTTAGTGAAGAGTGTGATGATGTTATTGAGTGATTCTAGTGATTTACAGTGAAAATACGTAGTTAATAACAAAAATATAACCTATAAATTGGCTCCCTATTTTCATGTCTCCTTCATTTTATTTGCGATTCAGTTCAGTGGAAGAGCCTTTTTTTGATTTAATTTGTATATATTTGGGTGCATAATGTGTGTTCCTGTTTGGCGGTACGAGATATCGGTAAGTGCTAGCAAGTAACATATATACAACAACCGTAAACAAACTTATGATGTTTGTGTTTCAGTGTCGTTTCTACAGGTTCCGTTTGTTATAACACTGCTTAAACCATTCTTTTATATTTGAATGTATGGGTTTTTATATTATTATAACACAGTATAGGTTGGAAGAAAAAGTTTGTCAATAGGTAAGTTGGTTGGAATTCTCAGCAGCACAACCTCATTTTCCCGCCTTCAGTCTAGATGTTAGGACTCCTCCTATATGCTCTTGCTGTTTTAAATGCTACATTACATTTTTCTTATGAAATAAATACAAATATATCCATTTCAAATCTTAAAACAAAATATGGTTCAATGATCATGTCAGATGCAGTAAAATATCACAGTTTGCTTATGTATTTTGTTTCAGCATATGCCTTTCAGGAAATAATTTTTCAGACATTTTTTATAGATGAAAACCTGTGCATCGAATGTTTTGTAACAACTAAAATATTGCTGTAAAATAGTTTGTAGTTCGTTATTTGACTTAGTTGCAGCTGATATCCTATTAAAAATGCCACGAAAACTTGTACACTCTAGACATTTACTGAAATCACTTTGACTTATATTGGAATATATAAAATTAAAATAAACAACACTGAAAACAGGTAAGAGAAAAGTGGAACAAATATGATAAAATATATACCTCAAGCATTAATATCTCGTCCAACCCCTCACATCACTGCAGTCAATACCTTGATTGCCAATTATGATCCTACAGGATAATTAAATGTTACTGATATCTATTGTGTTTTATTTTCCATTTGCAGATTTGTACAAAGAAAAATGTTAATTATTGAAAAACAATTTGACAGAACAAAAATATAACTGCAGTATACAAAAAAAAAAATTATGTTTTCTTTTCTTACAGTGAAGCCATTGTTTTTGAGATCTCGTCATGGACTTGTCTTACTACTAAATGATTACACATATAATAAATCAAATCCTCGCAATTGGTATTGCTCCAGACGCACATCATACAATTGCAAGGCTAAACTGACACTAACAGCGGATGAGAAATACGTAGATAACATTACGTTGTGCCATAATCATCCCCAAGAAAATTTTGTTGTGTCCTCTATGGGTACCCTTGTCAAATATTAAAAATTATATATTTTATTATTATGGTACCCTTATTTAAAGAACTCTCACCTCTGATCTGTTATTGTACAATTATAGACAAAATATACAGGCGATGGTACCCTCATTATTAAAATGTTGTTGAATACTTAGTTGTTCTTACAGTGATACTTGTTACAACTGTTTTCTGCGCATATTATTGGGTTATATCATGCACCCCCTATTTAAAGCATATGAATCTTTTCAGCGGTTGCCTATGGTTTGATAAACCTGCAAAGTTTCATAATCCAAATCTTTTTTTTGTTTGAGCTGTGCATTCATATGTCAGTCAGATAATTTTTATATGTATATAAATTATATGCTGGTGCCCTAAACATAATGCTGTGTATAAATATAAATTGTACATTAATCCTTCAAATGAAGTCATCTTAATTTGTATTGTATTAGGTATACCAAAGCATTTAAATACATATAATCATGCCCGTTTCCCAAAGGGGCTGGCAGCAATGTACTAGTAGAATTAGTACTTAGTTGAAAATATGTTTTTAATAAGAATATACATTACTATTTAAGAATAAGGAAATAAGTATTTGTTAAGGAGTATGTAGAATAGATTTCTCTGTAATCAGATTCAGTTCTTATTTTCCAACATTTTTAATTTTATTATACCCGTATAAGTACATATATTGTAATTTGTTGTATTATACCTAAAAAATATTATTTTGTATTAAGCATTATTTACATTGTCTTATGATACGAATAAAAGATATTATAAATATGACAGATTCTGGGTAAGAATCTCACAAACTTTCCATATATAATAACTTTATTATATCTTATTCTAATTTGTACATTTTTATTTTGCAGATGATTGTAGGATGATTCCAACGGATAAAGGCGGTTTTTTGCTTATGGTCAATAAGTATACATTTTCTAGGAATCACCAACACACTAATATGTTCTATTGTTCAAAGAGAATTGTCGCTAAGTGTAAGGCTAAAGTGAAGTTAGAGTCTGATGGGAGACTTTTATATTCTAATTTGATCCATAATCATACGCCACCAAACTATGTGTGTGTTTCGGGGAAATATTATAAGGTTGGCGGCGAATAATTGTGACACGTTGTTGTTGCTATTGAAAATATCTTGACGATCTTCACATTTCCCGGCAAAACTGTACTGTCATTTTAAAGATCAAATCGATCTTTATTATGTAATTGCAGGCGCATGAGACGTAACATCCCCGTCTCGGGGTGATGGACGCAACGCAATGCGACTTAAGTTATTTCGTACTTTGGCGAAGAGGCCTTGAGTTGTATTGTTGTTGTCTATGGGCGGCGGTTACCACTTAACATCAGGTGGGCCGTCAGCTCGTTCCGCCACCAGCATAACATAAAAAAAGGTCTCAGAAGTGAAAAATAAAGTCGTAATGTTTCTTGGAACTCTGAAGTTAGCTTTACGTTTAGTTTTTCATGGGTCACGGCGGAACTCCATATACTTTCAGGGAATGTCCTTCCGCGTCTCTGCATAATCCTTGTGTCAAACCTGGGGTTGCAAGATGAGAAAATAAAATTGTGACACTACTTAGTTCTGGTTTTTATAAATGTTTAGTAATGAAAAACCAATCATTAAGTAGTTAGGTACTTATGTAAAAACGTTGCAATGCTATTATCAAATTCAGTAAGTAATTGGTGGTCGTTTACTGAATACCGAAGAGTGTATTTTATTAAAATTAATTAATTGCAATTATGCATTTTCAAAGCTAGTCTTAAAATGATGTAGCTTTATTACACTTATTAAAAAGCAATTTATTCCAACAAAATGTGTTTGTTTTTCAATCCTAAGGTAAATAAGCTTTCATCATAAAACTCATTTTGTGTCCTTCCGTTCGTATGTATCGGCATTTTTCCACTGTATTTATGATTCCTATTGTGTTTGTGATTTGAAACTTATGCCCAAACATCGATGAAAATAATTCAGCTAAGTAAATATAAGTCGGACTTGCATACCGATTGTTCCGTACCAACTCAGAATATAGTTTTTTTATTGGTATCAACACAAAATGTATTTTATTTCATGACGTACATATAATATATACAAAATACATCAAGTCATTTCGATATCTTTAGGGCAAGCTGTTGTTTTAGAGTTTGCACAACAATCACACTAAGTTAATGTATCTTTTAGGAAGCTGCCACAATAAAGCCAATTCTGTAAATAAAAAAAGTCAACCGTCTTTCTATTATGGTAACCTTTTAAAGGCAGGACAGACAAACGGATGTAGGCTTAATAATGGGTGCCCGACCTTTGAGTACGGAACCTTAAGAAAAATATGAGATATATAAAGGTCTGGAGGTTTTTTGGTTTATGTCACCTTTATTGATAAAGTTGTTGAGTTGTTGAGTAATGTGAAGATTTTACATAGCGGAGCGTTACCGAATGTTTCCCGGGAATTCAACACTGTTTGTCTCGTGTCTATCTACACAACGAAATATCCTATTTTTATTTCTTTCTTTAACTACCTATATAATAAGAAAAAAAAGTGTTGTCTACCCACAGTAGAATCGCATTAAACCAATTGAAATTTTCAGATTTCCAACTGATAGAGACACGAACTGGCTCCCACCTCATCATGTATCATGGGTACACGTACTCCCAAAACTCGAAGACCGAGAATAATTTCTACTGCACCAGACGCCGCCTCGGCAAATGCAAGGCTAAGGTTAAGCTGACTATGGATGGGACGCTGATCTCCGCGAACCAGGAACACAACCACGACCCTCCCAATTACGTCCATATCGGAGGGAAGCTCGTGAAAGTTAGCAAGCGACGCAGGAATCTGCTCAATCCGATGCTGTTGGATCAGCCCTAATTGTTGTCTTACTAACCCCGAAAGCTAAGATGCCTTTTTAGGTGGCATATATTATAGAATAACACTACACATTTAAGAAGACAATATTATGGAGGTTCTGGACTTTCACATACCTCTTTATATAGCCCGTGTTCTCTGCTAGGATTTTGAGTGGTTATAAAACTATGAAACTCAATAGACAAATGACAAATTGTCAATGACAATGACAATTTTGACAGACAATAAAAAGCTCCTAGGTAAGCTTGGAGGCAAAGCTTACAGGAGCGGCTCTTTCCATGTTCCTCTTCGCTTCACCGTGGCTTACGGTTAATAGAGCCCCCAGCCGCTACGAGGTGGGACTTATCGGGGGGAGCTAAACCTTACACTATCCTGCCTAGAAACCGGTATGGCCTAGAACTCAAAATCTTAGTATGTGGTGCATGCACAAGATGAGTATTTTTTTAGGCGCATTTTAATGCTTTCTCACCTTCGAGAGAACTAGTTACACGTGTATTAGTAATGATTGTTGGCTTTAGGTTAATTTTAGCTTAAATAATAATTATTTAGATTTATAGGAACTCAAATTTTATCTAGTAAACATGTTTCTTCATAAACTTTATAAGCGCATGGCATCTTTGTATGTATTCTCTTGTTTTTTGCCTGTCAAATTTGAATGTCTACAGAACGTTTGTGAATAAGATTGGCAGGGGACGGGACTATATTATTTACTTAGGTATGACTTCAATGGTTCCTTAAATCAGGTTTTAACGTATTGTGTCTATATTAATCATCTGTATGAATTTAAAAATTGAAATTACAAATTAGTGAAAATACAGAACATTTAATATTTATAATCATTAACCAGGGGTTTCAAATAAAATATGGTCATGAAGTATTTCGAATCCGCCGATAGATAAGGCTCACTTGTAATTTACGTTTAGGGGTTTTGTCCTAAGTGGCGATTGCAGTTACGGGATTGTGGGTACCATTGGAAACAAATCTTTTGTAACCATTCATTAGAAGTAATTTAAGCGTCTAGTTTTAAGTAGATAGTTGGATGCTTAGTTTTAAATAAGCAAAAGTATTGTTAAGGTAAATTACTTAGTTTATTAATTAATGAAATAATCTCAAATACTTACTTTAAGGGTGCCAGTGTTCGTTTTGGTATGTTCTCTCTCAGCAGCATTCTACAACAGCGTACACTCTAAAAGTATTTCAATAATGCTGGATCATTTACCTTGACTGAAGCATTGATCACTCCATGTAAAAATCCGAGCATCACGAGGTTCTCGTTCGGCGTTTGAAGATTAAAAATCAAATAAGCAAAATGTAAATATCGCATACTATTTTTCTTATGCTAAATCGTAGACCTCTGATCTTGCTAAGGTGCCTCTTAAAATATAATATAAGCGATATTTTAATAATCACACATGTAAACTTAAGTAGCACTTAATGGCCTAAACGGTATTCATGAACGTAGCTTTAAATCATGTTCTGCATATGTACTTGTAAGCTTAGCAACTCCACTTATTAAATAATTATAAAAATCAACTTTGTATTATATTATTTGAATGTGAGTCCCTTGCTTTTTATCCTCAAACCTCTGTAGAAAGGTATACAGGTAACATCTGTAAGTACACCATAGTGACATACAAAGAAATGATTACGCATGTCTATGGTTGACTGGCCCAGGTCAGTTGGTAATAACCACTGCCTTCTATGCTGTAGCGAGTGATTTTCGATTCCCATTCAAGACAATCATTAGGTAGTGTGACGAATAAAGATGTTTTTGTGTGTTTGAGTGTTCATATGTATGTATTTACGTTGTCTCATTCGCAAAGTACAAAGCTGGGCTTAGTTTGGGCCTAGATGGCGTTGTGTGAAGTATCCACACAAACTAAAAAACAAAAAATTCCATATGTACTTAAATATTCACTATCGTTCATATATATTCATTTCCAGAATACCAGTTCATACCGACACACAGGGGCAAAAATCTCCTTATGTACAAGAGATACTCTTACAATCAAATCAACTATTCCGCCCACTACTACTGTTCAAAACGTCTGACTGGGTGTACGGCTCGCGTGAAGCTCGGCAAAGATGGAAGAATCGAGAAGGCTGCTGGACATCACGATCACCCACCTAACTATTACAAGACCCCTAGCGGGCATTTCGTCAAAATAAAAGAGGATGAAAAGAAATACAGGGAGGCACTGGGAGAGGTACATTTTAGTAGTAGTCATTAGTAGTCTCTTTTGATTTTTGCTGCATGATTTTTAGGTTAATTTTTTTTTTTTTCTAATTGATCTGTGCTTACAATTAATATTAATACTTGTCAAATATTTTTTCAACCGACTTCAAAAGGAGGTTATTAATTCGGTTTTTTTAAGTTACCGCAATTCTCCTTTATTTATAAACCTATTTAATAAAAAAAACTTTTTTTTTTATTTGAAAGAATATACTTTCAGAATGGTCCATTAGAAATTTCATAAAATACGGTTCGTAAGTTTGTTTTTTTTATCAAAAACTTGAAGAAATATGTTATCCAAGTGCGAGAGGACGACGAATCATACAGTCATTAGACTTTTCTATCTGATAAAGTTAGGTAATTCTCAGTGTTGATTTCGATGCCCAAGGTAATGATATTTCCGCTGAATGAGGGCGTACGCAATTTTACCTACATTCCAGACTTACATATTTACTAGCTGGTGCCCGCAACTTCGTCTGCGCAGAATTAGGTCATCGAGTAGCTTATTTATTTCTCCAAGCTTTCATCAATCTCCCAAGAAAAATTTCCCAGGCATCAAATTTTATTTTGCGTGTGGTTCCTTTTAACGACATTCACACTTATAGCGTAGATGTGTTTTTGGATCATTCTGCCTCTAAGGGGATGAATTCATGTCAAACAAGCCATCCTTAATGAATTGTTTTTCTTTGCTGAGCCACTATCCGACGAGGCTCGCATGGCGCGGTGGCTAGCGCTGGCGGGACACTTACGCGTAACTTGTCGTTCTTAAAGAACTGAAAGTCAAAATTCACAATTCAAATTGATTTATTGCGTAATATGGGTAAGTAAGAGTTGGTATGCTTCAACATGTACGGCCGTATTCTGCGACTCAAGCGTGCAGTATTGATTAATTGTTGTATGTCGAACTACTTAACACTGAAATAATAATTATAATAAAATGACAAGTATTTAAAAACTTTAAAAAATACACGTCACCAGCTCTATACTCTACGTATCTATGAATGAATGAAGGAAGTTCTTTATTGTACACCATTAAAATACAGTACAAACGTTAAAACTACTTAAGATACACGTACATGGGCGGTCTTATCGCTAAGAAGCGAACTCTTCCAGACAACCTTTGTTTACGTACAAAATTATAGTAATAATGGAATTATCTAACGTTTGTAATTAAAATACTTTGTCGTTGAAAAACTCACGCATACCGTAATATGCTTTAGAAATAAGCAACTAATATGCTGTATTTTACAGAAATGACATTCATTCCTACCAACAGAGGCAAAAGCCTACTAATGCTGAAAGGGTACACCTACTCCATCAAGCACGGTATCTACTACTGTTCTAAGGTAGCCACTGGCTGTAAAGCGAAGGTGAAGCTCGCCCCAAATGGAACAATCTTGTACATGTCTGATCTCCATTGTCACGTTCCACCGAAATATTTGAAGACTTTGAGCGGGAAATATGTGAAAGTAGATTAAAATAAAACACATTTGTTCTCGATCTTTTTGACTTTTTTGTTAAGAATATATATAATTTACAAAACGTATATAAGTATTCCATCAGTTGTATTAATTCTTCGGTCTGTATTAAAGTTACAACAGAATCTTACTATAAATACAATTAATTTATTATAGGTACTTACAAGATCTGAGAATAAGAATGATTACCTATTAATAGTTGTTTTATTTACATTCTTAAGTTGACGAATTTGAGTTGAAATATTCTATTATGTAGAACTAAGTATTCTTTTATGACAGATGAAATTATTGAAAGAATTTAAAATCGGATTGCCTGATTTATGACCAAACATTAAATGTTTTTCCAGAAATGAGACTACTACGCGCTTTGGAGGAAGTTAAAGCTGGCGGGTCAATACGTGGCACTGCTCGAAAGTATAGAATTAGCGCGTCAACGTTATGTTTAAGACGAAACAAACCAAATAGACCATACAAACCAGGACCCGCGCCTTTTCTCTCCGACGAAGAAGAAGGTTGTCTTAAAGAATGGATTCTGGACTTAATAAGACGAGAGTTTCCTGTGAAGAGCGAAGATTTACAAACAAGCGTTCAAAAAATTCTCACTGAAAACCCAAGACCGACATCGTTCAAAGACAACTGTCCTGGACGCAAGTGGATTCTTAAGTTTTTAAGACGACATCCCGACATTGGTAAAGTGATTCCGGATCCCCCGTCAGATTTCCTCTATGCTGGTGCCGATATTTCAGAATCAGACATTCGCAACTGGTTCTCTGAAATCTACCAATTCTTAGCCGAGAACGATTTGTTAGATGCGTTGGCTGATCGAAACCGTATTTATATTGGTGACGAGGGCAAGTTCCGGTTTTGTTCAGAAACAGGAAAAGTTATAGCAATGAAGGACGTGAAATACGTAAATTATGTAGAAACAGCATCTTGGGCAGCTGGGGGTCAGACTATGCTTCGGCTTTGTCCTAAAACAGGAAGAGTTAAGAAGGGCACAAAATATGCTGATGGCAAAAGATTCATAAAAGATCCGACGGCTGTTATGTTTACATTTTCAGCTTCCGGGGAGTTTTGCTCACCGATGCTCGTATATTCAAACCATGATGAAATTGAAAACAACGTGCCCCCCGGTTGGAGTACGGGCAGAAGTGATAACGGATTCATGACTGCAGATCTATTTCTTGAATACATAGCTCAAATATTCCATCCTTACCTGGTATCGGAAAATGTGAAACTACCCGTTTTATATTTCGTCGACGGCTACAAAACTCATTTATCGTATGAGGTCAGCAAATTGTGCAAGGAACTACAAATTGAACTGGTGGCACTGTATCCGAATGCTCATCGCATATTCAAACCATCCGAGACTGTGGTATCCTTTCGCCCGGATAGAGCAACCTGCGATGAAATTATAACAGAAGGGCACGGTAATAGTAAGGAACTGATTGCTGAAATGATTAATGTGGCTTTTAAAAGATGTATAGAAACTGAGAGCATTATTGATGGATTCGAAAGGTGTGGTCTTTTTCCGTTTGATCCCAGAGCTGTGCATTATGAAAAATGTATCAATAAACGCAATCGGAAAAATAAAGCATCTGAAGCTACCGCAGATGATTAGTAACGTCCGTGTAGATATGATATATTTTGCTCCAATATTAACATACATACATACATATATCCGAGGCATGTCTCACGATATAGCGACTTAGCGATGTGAACAGTTGCCCAACGTAACATTGTTTTAAGTGTACATTAGGATAATGAAACAAACATTTTCGTTGCACTAACAACTATAATTACTATGTGTTCAATATTGATCGCCCAGTAGCCGCAGCTTACGACTTACTTGCCCTTGCTCTCCACAACTTGATCAGCTCGATAATAGCGCCTTGTTGCATTGGTGTGAGAACACCATATCAGTCGCATTACGGAACTTAACCTTCTAGGATATTGAAACAATGGGAGTAGATTAGAATTTATATAGTTGTAAGTGTGGATAAACTTTTTAATGCAGTGGTTTGAGTACTATACTAGGTTCGTGGATTCACAAAACAATGCAATTTTACTGCTGTTTGTGTCTGGGGAAATGTACCGTGACATATGCATTCCTAATGTGGATTAAGAATTTGGTTATAAGTGTCTTCTAGTATTAAGTAAGGTACACGTAAGTGCATAGTTATATCTCGTTTAAGGTACTGTCAAATCGTTAAACCGTTTAAAAAAGGGGTTTTAAAACAGTTTTATTCCTAAATAATATGTTTATAAAACTGATAAATGCTACACAAAAAGTCTTCAAATACTGCTTAATTTACCTTTAAAATTAGTTCCGCTCCTGATTGTATTTAGCTTTATTTGATGCGGATGAAAAATTGCCACAAAATGCGTGAATCCAAACTGCATATATATTATTTATTTTTTACGAGTTGCGCATAATATACCTACTTTCGCCCACCTGATGTTAAGTGGTAACCTCTACCACCAGTACGACTTGGGTCCTACTTATAGGTAAAACAAGACCCGAGCCGCATCATATGCGCATATAACTTTGAGACGTGAAGGTGGAATGTCTCAAGTGCATGTAATTTTACCGGCAACCACACCTTTTCATCCAGAACACAGGAACGTGTGTTACTGTTTGGCGACAGAAATGGGTATGGTACTACTTCCCCGGACGAACTTGGCATAAGTTCTACTGCTACAAAAGTGATGATATGTTATAATAAGTTAGTTTGTCTGCAATAATAGTTGTTTGCAGAGATGAGCAAGACAGTTTCAGGAACTACACGATGTTCAATCCTAATTACCAATGTATATATTTAAGAATGCCATGTTGTTTTTTGTGTATTATAAACAAATTGTTTTATTATTATTTATCATAAACCAGCATTTAATAATTATTTCTCACAACTGAAAGCTATAAGATTTATTACCTGAATTCTGAAAAAGTGTTGAATAAAAATAGTATCACCTAAAATATTGTTTCATTTTTATTATTTTATTTATTTCTGTGCTGAGATATTAAAATTCATACATCTAACAATAATTATTTATAGGCGTACACCTGAGTCATAAGAATAACACTCGATGCGGTGCCTAATAAACAAGTGAATATCTAATACGTGTTTTCTTTTTTCAGAAATTAAACTACTACTTGCTTTAAAAGACGTCAAAGCTGGTGGGTCAATACGCGGCGCTGCTCGCAAGTACGGAGTTTGCGCGTCTACCTTATGTTTAAGACGAAAAAAACCCAATAGACCATTCAAACCGGGACCCGCACCTTTTCTTAGCGAGGAAGAAGAAATGTGTCTTAAAGAATGGATCGTCGAGTTGATGAAAAGAGGATTTCCACTTAAAAACGAAGATTTACAAGCAAGTGTACAAAAAATTCTCACAGATCACCCAAGACCGACGACGCTCAAAGACAACTGCCCTGGACGCAAGTGGATTCTGAAGTTTCTAAGACGTCATCCCGACATTGGCAAAGTGTCGCCTGATCCTCCGTCGGGGTTTCTTTATGCCGGCGCTCACATCACAGAACCAGACATTCGTAAATGGTTCTCTGATACCTACCAATACTTAGATGACAATAATCTGCTAGATGCGTTAGTAAACCCAAATCGTGTTTATATTGCTGACGAGGGCAAGTTTCGTTTCTGTCCGGAGACGGGAAGAGTAATCGCTTTGAAGGACGTGAAATATGTTAATTATGTAGAAACAACATCTTGGGCAACCGGAGGTCAGACTACGCTTCGGCTTTGTCCAAAAACAGGACGGGCCAAGAAAGGCACTAAATATGCTGATGGCAAGAGACCAATAAAAGAGTCGACGGCTGTTATGTTTACATTTTCAGCTTCCGGAGATAGTTGCTCACCGATGCTCGTATATTCAAATCAAGAAGAAATGGAAATTGACGTACCCCCTTGTTGGAGTACGGGCAGAAGTGATGTCGGATTCATGACTGCAGATCTGTTTCTTGAATACATAGCTCAAATCTTCCACCCTTACCTGGTATCAAATAATGTGAAACTACCCGTTTTATATTTTGTTGACGGTTACAAAACTCATTTATCATACGAAGTGACCAAATTGTGCAAGGACTTGCAAATTGAACTGGTGGCACTGTATCCGAATGCTCATCGCATATTCAAACCAGCCGAGGCTGTGGTATCGTTTCGTCCGAGTAAAGAAGCATGCGATGAAATTCTAAAAGACGGGCATAGTAACACAAAGTCACAGATTGTTGAAATCATTAATGTGGCATTTCAAAACTGTATTGAAACTCCGAGAATTGTCAAAGGATTTGAAGCGTGTGGTCTGATGCCATTTGATCCTAATGTTGTGCGTTATGACAAATGTACCAATCAACCCATTAAAAAGAAAAAAACGCCTTTATCAATTTAAATGTGGGTTTGGCAGCGATACTGACGTTCTGATTTTCTTCATCTGCATGCGTGATGCGTTAGTTTCTAGGACTATCATCAGTTAACGAAATTTTTGTCTTTTTAATATTTTGTTATCCATTTGTCAATCGAAATTTCTGAATACTATAATAATATGTCCATATGGAAAAAATATGTAATTTCATATTATCTCATAACGACGTAAACTATTCTTATGTTCTCTGTTTTTATGGCTAATTTACAAATTTAGTAAACGCAGCCTACATTCTCCAGGCATTGTCTCACCCGATCTTGTCGAAAGCGCCTCTGAACGAAGCTTTCAACTTCTTATATTTTACATTATCATTAAGTTTATCTATAGTTTCACCTGTACATATTATTTAGAAATTTAAATGTATGCATAAAATGAACTTGATTTATATTATAAACTACTTATAATAATAGTATCGACAAACTTCTTATGATTAAATGATGTCTAAGAAGAATAATTACTGTTTAAGATAAGTTTTGCTTGTAGAATTTCCCTGAATTCTGCTTGAGCATTCGGAATATATTCACCAACGAGTAGTTATAATTAGTGACTTAGAATTTATCATCTTTGATAATAATTATAATTATGTAATAATAATAAAGTTTTCTTTTTGATTATATAATTATCTGTTTATTCTGATTGAGTTCACATGATTATCCTTCAACGATTTATTAAGAGATGTTTAAAACTGAGTAAAGGTTAGTTATAAAAATCCCAAAACACAAAATATCAGATATATGTCTAAAAAAATTATATGCGTCATTTGACTCTCTGAATCTCTGCACAGTAGTTAAGAGATTACATTAATAGAACAGTCATTTAAGTCAAAAACCTCGTACGGGTTAACCTCGTAATGAGTTACTAAGCAGTTACTAAGCAGCAGTTAAGGATATTTGCATTACAGTATGTAAGCAGAGCGCTGCGCGTTTTCCGCCCTCGTTTCAAAAAAGGTTAAGCGTATGAAAAAAAATGTTTTAAACTTAATTTGTTGCAAATTTTATGCTCTACAATTTTGTAATGGATGTCAACATCATCGAAGCCACAGAAACCGAGATATTTGCAAAAACTGATTTTTGCGACATTTGATTTCGAATAGCTTAAGACGCAGAAATGATATTTTAGGACACTTTTGAGACAGCTTTTAGCATGCCAAAATAAAGGTTAAATGTAGTCAGTCAAAGCAGTTCTTTGCAGATGGGTAGAACACATTATGTAACTCTCGCGTAGAAATCTGTGCCGTTACCACAACGAGCCACATAGCACAGGATGCAGCAATTTGTGCGTGCCTGCGTCGATACGTCATCAACTCTACACTTGTTCATACCTTAGAATAGTCGCTCTGCCCTTCGCTGCGAGAAACGGTTTTGAATATCATTTTAATCAAACATCATTTTAAACATTTTCTTTTATGTGAATTGTACGGAACACAAGCTGACGGCTCGCCTGATGGTTAATAGCTCCATCGCCCATACCTGCAACTTTTGAGGAATTGCCAGCGCGGTGCTTATCAGCAGCATAAAATAAAATCTAATATATACATGAGATATATTTTGACTGGCCTCATAGCTCAGTTGGTCGTAACCCTGCCTTCTGCGCAGTAGGTCGTGGGTTCGATCCCACCCAGGACAAACATATGTGTGACATAGGTGGTTGTTCTGTGTCTGGGTGTTGATATGTATTATATGTATGTATTTACAAAAAAAAAAAAAAAAATATATCAGTGGTCTGGTTCCCATGATACAAGTTATTTATTTAGCACTAGCGACCCGCCCCGGTTTCGCACGGGTGCAATGCTAATGATGTATGCTTAAAGGATAAAAATGGTTATTGTGGGTTATCCCTAAGAGATAGACATATACCATCGTGGACTTTTTTGTAGAACTTTTTAAGGTGTACAATACTGTAGTACATTATTTTGATCTATCTCGTAGGATTCAACCAGCGCAGCGTTTGCAATGTAAGTGCAAAAAATATGTTTATTTACGAAATCACATTAGAGACCTCTAAACTTATCAGGGTTTCTCTGCTATATTATGCATGTATTACGAAAAGTATATGAGTATTCTATCAGTGTCTATCCGGCTTCGTACGGGTGCAATTAATTTACAAATAATATACAAAATCTTCCTCGTTCATCGCTCTTTCTATTAGTGAAAACCATATCTAAATCCGTTGCGTGGTTTAAAAGTAAGCGGATAAACAGACAGGCAGATAGTGACTTTATACAATTATATATTATGGACATATATCTTATATATATAAAAAATTCGTGTCACGATGTATGTTCGCGATAAACTCCGAAACTACTGAACCAATTTTTATCAAATTTTGTAAGCATTTGTAATTTGGTCCAACTTGGGAGATAGGGTAGTTTTTATCTCAATTATTAATCTCAATATTTGTTATTGCAAATTAAATGTTTATTATACGACTAGTGCGTATTTATCGGTTAGTTCTATAAAATCCTAATAGATGGCGGTTTGGCATCTAAGTTTTACAGATATCTGGTAGATGGCGCCGTATTTCTATTTCTAGATTATAGATGCGCGTTTGAATATAAGGCTTTTGGATATCGTGGCGAAGCTACGGCAACGCCATCGGTCGGTTGACGGCGGCAACTCGAAGTCGTTTTTCTCATAGAAGTGAACATATGATTCGCATAAAAGTCACTGCACGTTTTTGGTGATTGTTTATTTTAACACAATAAAAAAGTATTCAATCAAAATTATGAGCCAAACTATTATTAAGTGTGGATTCCAGAATATTTACGCAGACTTTTTCCGTGGAAAATCTGTCGAAAGGTAAGTAAATACACGAACCATGGAATATTCTGTCAAATTCATTGTGTATAATTTTTACTGCGTATTTATTTAATTGGGAGATCATCGTATCTATACAAATAAATAAAATTGTAGTGTCTGTTTGTAATGTTAAAATAACCGCTTTTTACTAAGTGCTTATGGATGTATACCCGGTACATATACCATATATATACATCATTTTTTACAATTTTTGTCTGTCTCTCTGTTTGTTCCGACTAATCTCCGAAACGCCTGGACCGATTTTAGCGGGACTTTCACTGACAGATAGCTGATGTAACAAGGAGTAACTTAGGCTACTTTTCCGAGGGGTAAAATAGGGGTGCGTGATAAAACCAAATTCCACGCGGACGAAGTCGCGGGCAACAGCTAGTATGTATATTATATATATTATGGATCCCTTTGTGAGTCTGCTTAGGTTTGCTCAAGATGGCGCTGCTTGAAATGTGAATGGTGTATGTATGTTTATATTAATGGAGAGTATGTATTTCAGAATACCATTTAATACCAAGCGGCAGAGGCAATAATCTTATTTGGTGGAAAGGATTTACTTACTCTAATACCAATGGCACTTACTACTGTTCATCTCGTTTCAAACGCAAGTGTAATGCGCGGATAAAACTCATTCACGGAGAAATCTTAAGTATATCTGATCAACATGCACATAATCCACCTAAATATATTCGGACTTCTGTTGGGAAGTACGTTAAAATGTAGATTGTTATCTTTAATAATCATGTTAACCCTTAATAAGGCAAGGGGAAATAATTTCTCACCACAAAAAGGGGGGAAATCTCACTCCCCCCTTTTTATATCGTTTTGAATTCTGTAGTATTCATTTACCACATTTCCACTCCAATTTACTTTCTACCTCTTACACTGGTTCGCGCCTTATTAAGTGTTAATAGGCTGGCTAGATACTAGTACTACCCTCAAGTTGGAAATCTGACGCGAAGCAACTTAAAAGTTAGTTCCTGTTAGCCTCACTTCCAATCCGGGCGTTGCGCGGCGCCACCGTCAGCTACATAGTCACTTACTACATAATATTAAAGTTAGTAGAACTTATGTCAAGTTCTTCCGGGGATGTAATGCCACCATGCCACTTTCTGCCGCCAAACAGCAATGGTTACTGTGTTCCGGTTGAAAAGGTGTGGTTGCCGATAAAATTACAGGCATTTGAGACATTCCACATTCACGTCTCAGATTTACAGGCGCATATGATGCGGCTTAGGTCTTGTTTTACCTACCCAAGTCGTATTGGTTGTTATGGGCATCGCTGCGTTCGGATTTAATGGATGTGGACGCCGGAGAACTAACAGGCACAGAACAAGCATTCCTACCGGCGATTGTAACAATATTTAGTATTTTTTATCCAGTTCAGTTGGTGTTCATAAATAAATAAATAGTCTTACGTCTGTTAACGGTGTTGGCCTTAACACATTTACTGGAAGTACTTAAGCTAATTAATTTTATTATATAAATTTATGTGTATTTCATGTACTTGTTTTTTTTTTCTTACTACATTCTAAACGACTCGACAGATTTGAAGTGCCAGTGATAATCGTCTTCATCGCCCTATATTTCATTGAACTATACAATGCCTATAAAGTATAATTCTTTCGAGTCTTATTTGTGTTTTACTTACTAATGTCGGCTATGTATTTCAGAATACAGTCTCATACCAAGCGGTAGAGGCAAGAATCTTGTCATGTGGAAAGGATATACCTACTCGGAAGTTAACGGAACGTACTACTGTTCTTCCCGGTTCAAAATCAAGTGCGGTGCGCGGATTAAACTCAGAGATGGCAAAATTGTCTGTATTGCTGATGAGCATGCTCATAGCCCACCTAAGTATCATTTGACATCTGATGGGAAATATATTAAAATGTAAAGCAAATGTTATGTGAGCAGTTTTTATATTAAATTAAAGGCATATATTTGGCGTAACTGTAACTGTAGATCTGCAGCTTAATTTTGTTAGTACATTTGTAAGTACATTTTGTCGTCTGTCCATTAATTAAAATTAATATATAAAAAAAAAGTATTCGAGATAAAGATTTAGTTAAGCAATGCAAAAGTTTTTATCCAACATTAATTATCTTTGTAAATTATTTCCAACATACACCATCCAGTTGGAATTCCTTAAATTATAACATAATTAGAAAGAAAAGAAAGAAAGAAAAACATTTATTTTAGCCACACAAATACACACTAATAAGAAGAAACAAAAAACATAAACAAAAAAGATAGAACAAAAAATACAAGTAGGTAGGTACCATATAAATAAACTTAGTATTTAGTGGGGCCAAAATAGGTCCTGGTCTCAGCATAAAGCCGTACTGCACCAGTGGTGACAGTGCGACCCTGGTATTCTGACCGGCCCTAAGGATGGTGGCACGGACAAAAAACAAACATGGAAAACTGATAAATAATATTAATAGTACAGTGAAAGAAAACAGAATAAACATAAACAATAAAAATAACATAGAAATAACAAAAATAATCCTAACATAAATAAAAGGACGGTAGAAACCAGGACCATCCGACGCGCACGAGACAATCAAGCACAAAATGTGTCCGTTAAAATTACAGTTTATTTAGAAAGATAAATCTTAATAATATTATACATGTGAAAGTTTGGATAGATGGATATTTGTATGTTTGTAACTCAATCACGCCAGAATGGCTGAACGGATCTGGATGAAGTTTGCCACAGAGATAGATTATAGTCTGGAATTCATTAGGCTACTTTCATCCTAATCCTATCCTAATCATAAATTAAAAAAAAAAAAAACTTAAACTTTGTCACTGAAACCTTTTGATATGTTTTTATAAAACTATGTTTTAAAAATTAGCTAAGTAGCTGTATGTGTTTCTCAAATATGTTAAGTAATTATTATTTATTTCATATTTTCTTGTCTACAACGTAAGAGTGATTATGTATATTCCTATATTTTGGAAGACACTGCTTCCTGTAACACAGTTTCTATAAACTAAAACAGGAGGCAGAGTTTTCACAGTTATTTGTACCCTTACTTTGTATTAATAAAAAAAGAAGTATTTTGTATCCTGAAAAAGTGCTGTGTTCCCGTGGAATGACTGTAACACCGCGGGGCGCATCTAGTATATTGCATAATTAAATGTATTTTGGAAGATTTAGAGTATTCGTAATTATAATATGAAAATTATTACATACCTACTGTTTGTGATGATTTTTTTGTTTCATATTACTTTAGCAATTTTAGCTTCTTCCTTAATAAGAAATAAATCTTAAATATTATATTTATTTTATGGAATGTTAGCGTCGAAAAATATCTTGTTCAGATTATTTCAACGACTTATGCATACTTACCTCAATTTTATTATAATGTTAATAATGGCTAAATAATAGTTTTTCGCTAATTTGCACTATTTATGAATTTTACAGATTATCAGCTTATACCGTCAAGGAAGGGTAAGAAGTATATTGTTTTGTGGAAAAACTATACATATTCAGAAATTAACGGCACATATTATTGTTCATCTAAGCTTTCAATGAGGTGCACTGCACGTATTAAACTCACGAGAAACGGTGAAATAATTGCTATATCCGATGAACACACTCACAGTCCGCCGGCATATCATAAGACTGCTGATGGGAAATATTACAAAGTATAAGGTTAGTGAGGTGTAAGGAATACATCAAGGCTTTCGTAGGGTAGATGAAGATATTTTTTTATTAGGTAGTCTAGTCATTTATTGGATTCTCTTCGGCGAACTACGAATTCGTGCACGCTGTATTTTTAATATGATAGTTTTTAATTTATTAAAGTAAATTCAATATGTAAGATTATTTATTTGTATTAAGTAATTATTTATCTCAATATTTTTTATTAATATATTGTTTATCAACAAGATTTTAGTGGATAATTTTGTACGTGCTGTAAGCGAGCTGGTAAATTGTATTATAATTTAAATAAGTAGTGTAGTAATGAGCCGAAATTGCATTAATAAATCCACGTTAAGATCAGTAATCTTAACTTGCATGAAAAGAGGAAGAACTTATTCTTCAAACTAAACAAACAAGTAAACCCAATTAGTTAATGGTCTGTACACCTAAAAATGAGCACTTATTTAATGATAATAATTTTTACTTAAAAATACTGAAGTCGTTATATATGACTGGCCTCGCAGCTCAGTTGGTTAGTAACCCTACCTTCTGCGCTGTAGTCGTGGGTTCGATTCCCACCCAGGACAAACATTTGTGTGAGAAACATAGATGCTTGTTCTTTGTCTGGGTGTTAATATGTATTATATGTATGTATTTACAAAAAAAGTATATAAGTATTGTATCAGTTGTCTGGTTCCCATGACACAAGCTATGCTTAGCTTACTTTGGGGCTAGATGGCGCTGTGTGAAATGTCCACCATGATTTATTTATTTATTTATACCAATAAACCTCTTTATCACTTGACTGTCGATAAACGGTAAGATCCTTACATAACTAATATAAAATTTTAACTAAATAAACTCATTGAATATAAAAAAATTCATCAGTTATGTGATTTTATTTATATATTATCTGAGAGCGTAGTGGCCTAGTGGTACAGACCCTCGAGTTTCAATCCGGAGGTCGCCGCTTCCAATCCTGACCCACAGTAAGTATTTTACTTGAAAGAAATTGACTGTAATTTAATCTAGTAGTCTCTTCTAGTACATGTCACAAATCAGCATTTTCTGAGACAGACACCGACCGGTCCATAATATAATTAGTGAAATTTAATGGTTCACCTGGATTTTCTTTCTCTAATTATTCACCACAGTAGAAAATATTAACACAAAATTTCCCAAAATAAAATGATGAGAAAAAAATACATTTCAAAAAACTTTTTATAATTAATTAATACACCTCACAAAGGAGAAGTATTCCGTGTTCATCAACAAATGTTTGTCCTGTGTGGGAATTGAACTCACAACCTACAGTGCAAAAAGCAGAGCTACTACCAACTGAGCTGTAAAGCCTCTGCGGCAACAATCGTGCCTGTGAAATTACCGACACGAGACCGTTGCATTACTTATTTCTGGGTATTACGGTAGTAATAAAACTTGACTCCGGTATTTTAACTCAGTGGAATTACTGTTTTTATGGGCAACAACGCTAAACATTTCGCGGGCCACCTGCTTTCTTGCCGTTGTTTTCCTATAATAATGTAAAGAATATCGAAACTCGTAATTCTATCTCTTTGAGAGATGACCACTTATATTGTATACGTACCTACAGGCTTCAATGAAGTTCTTTTCTTTAACATCAGTGTCGAATAAAGATATTTTATGGTAAATAAATGTACTTCTTTTTTCCGCTGCAATTGCAATGCAACGATTTGGGGGTCGAACCCCGGACTGTACGTTTCGAATTCGGAATCGTAGGCACTACCATTTTAGTTACTAAGCACTTTTTAGGAGAAGAATAATAGGACTACAATGTAATATTTGAGTGATCTTGTGCCATAATATCTGAAATGTACCTTTTTATGCGAGTAAGTTACAGTACGAGCAAGATGGCCCACCTACGTTAAGCGATAACCAAAGCAAAAGTAGGTACCTGTACTGATCTGTAATTCTCAAACGCGGGGCTGCTAGCGAGAAGGTTGTTGGTATAACTTTTTAAACAAAATATTTGAGTAATTTTAAATAATGAATAATCGCGAGTACTTCTGTCCCTACAGTGAAAATATTACAGGCTTAAGTTCCGGTACATAGATAAGTAAAAACATATCTTTTAATCATTACATATTTTTTTAGAATACCAGCTTATACCGTCTGGGAAGGGCAAACATCTACTTGTGATGTGGAGGGAATACACATACTCGAAACACAATAATACGGATATGTACTACTGTTCATCAAAACTGCGACACAAATGCCCCGCGCGTATAAAACTGACGGATATCGGTGTAGTACCTGTTGTGAACGAGCATGTCCACCGTCCACTGAATTATCACCGCACAGCCAATGGATATTATGTTAAATATTAAATTTATTTTTATACTAGCTGTTGCCCGCGACTTCGTCCGCGTCGAATTCGGTTTTATCACGCACCCCTATTTTACCCCTCGGAAAAGTAGCCTGTGTTACTCCTTGTTACATCAGCTATCTGCCAGTGAAAGTCCCGTCAAAATCGGTCTAGCCATTTCAGAGATTAGCCGGAACAAACAGATAGACGGACAAAAATTGTAAAAAATGTTGTTTTGGTATATGTACCGTGTATACATCCATATGCACTTAGTGAAAAGCGATTATTTTAATATTACAAACAGACACTTGTATAGATAAATAATCCAATAAAAATATCTTTACAGCTAATACGTTTTCTTTAATCGAATCACTTTCGAAACAGTCTGGCCCGTCTTAACTTCTACGATGTTAGGTGGTAACCGCAAAGGTTACCGCCTAACATCGTAGAAGTTCGAAGAAGTTATCATCGAAGAAGATAACAAAAGAAAGAAAGAATAAATGTATTTACACAAAACGTACACAACACACTATAAAAAGTAAAATGGCCCACAGACATACGAATGATGAACGTTGTCGCGTACATAGTATATTTGTATAAAAAGCCCCGATCTCAGCGTGCGCTGCAACATGTTACAGCGCTGATTTTCAGCACAAGCCTGCAACAAAAGCAAACATTGGTGCTCCTGCTCAGGCGTGGTAAGACCCAAGTCGAACGGTATTGCGCCTGTAACTGACGTGAAGATTCCATGTGCGTGGGATTTCACCGGTAACCACATGCGTACGCGCTGCTTGTCAGATATAGGTATATTAGTTGTTTAAAACACGTCTATAGCTAATGAAACATTAAAAAAATTACTAAATTTATACATATATATTGAATTTTTATTTGCTTCATTTAAACTTTTCGACCATATATGTGCAAATAAACCCTTATAATTAATATATTATGAAAAAACTACAAATTAAGTTTCGAGTTTCGGTGATTGTTTCTCGACAGGCATGCACTCGGAGGTAAAGGTGTTGTTTGTTCTGAATATTGACCTAATATAGTTCTATTTTGTTGCATTTTATTTTACGTGTCCAGTTCTGTTGGTGAATGTATGGAGCTCATTTGGGCATGAAGTACCCTCCGATGTAGTTGTCTCCCAGTGATTTCTTGCCTAATTCTTCCCCTCCCTTGTCTTTAAGGTTTGAAATGCGTATTAATTATCAATCTAATAAGATTAATGACCTATAAAAATAAAAAAGCCTATGATTTGCCATATCCGTGTGCATGCAATGTGACTCAGGTCAACCCGTTAATTAGATAAACTGGCGCATTCTGTGGGATTTTTTTATCAGTGGGTTTAAAAATGTCCGTCTTATTTATGAACTATATTTTTTATAGATTACCTGCTCCTACCGACAGGAAGAGGCAAGAATCTAGTCATGTGGCGAAAATACACTTACTCACAACGCAACACATCGCATTGGTATTACTGCTCTTCGACGTGGGTCCAGTGTAGAGCACGGCTGAGGCTCACTGACAAGGGAGTTATACCTGTGTGCGCGGAGCATACCCATAGCCCGCCCAAGTATATGAAGTATGCTGATGGGTCATATGTTAAAGTATGAATAATCTGTCCCCTCCAATAAATGAAGAGAGCCGAAGGGACATATGATAAATATGGATAACCTGTCCGCCCCAATATATGAAGAGAGCTAATGGGACATATATGTCAAAATCTGAATAACCTGTCCGCCCCAATATATGAAAAGAGCTTATTAGACATATGAATAATCTCTTCGCCCACCGTTATGAATATATTTTAACTGTTTTATACCAATTTAAGAGGGTAAACAGAATTACTGTACCTAAACTAACTAAAAGATACATCGCCTGTCCTTTAAAAGCTCCTTATTATGTAGTTTTTTCAAAAACAGACATGTGTATTTTTATTAATAAATAAACATAAAGATTAATGGCATGTATATGATATAAAAAAGTAATAAAAAATATTCATTTATTTTTAAAGAATAACTCATACTGACTAGGAAGGGCAAGCGTCTCGTAATGTGGAGATAATATAGTACTCAGAAAATGGGCACTGAGCAACGATAAACGCATATTCGTCCGGTATCTATCCAGTCAGCCGATAGAAAATACATAAAAGTATAATGAATATATCAGATAATCGAATGTCTAACACCTATTTTCAAATAATACTTATGATTTAATAATATGACACATGTTAAATATGCTGAACTATGTGTCTGCCCTTGGCCCATAGTTCAGTACACATTTGAAACGAGGTTTAATGTATGAATACAAAATATAAAACTGCACTTAACTTGGAAGGTTTCTCTAAAAAAAAATACAATATATTACGATTCCGTAAGCATCTTAAGCTACATTGGTTTGGATGTAACATGTAGTTTTTACTAATACAAATAGTACTTTTATAGGTAGAGCTGAAACAATCCTAAATCCTGCAAATGGGTCTCATTTTATGTGCATTAAATATATAGTTTGAATCCAGGCTGTAAATTGAGTTACTTGTTTCTCTAGGTTTATTTTTTTAGAGTATATGTTATGCCTAAAAAGATGCTTGAATTAGAAAGTTACAGAACATTCATCGAAATCCATTACTGTTACAGAATTTCATCTCATACCAACTCGAACAGGGAAACACCTTGTTCTGTGGAATGATTATACGTACTACGAAACGAACGGAATATATTATTGTTCGTCAAGGAAGACGTCCAAATGTCAGTCTCGTATCAAAATCACAAAATTCGGAATACTGCCTATAGAAAAACGGCATTCCCACAAGCCCCCGAATTATATGAAAACCAAAGATGGAACATATGTAAAACTGTAAAATCGTATTAAGGTGCTGTTAAATCGTGAAGTCGGTTAAAATATTAGTCGTACAACAGTTTTTAAACTTAAAATAAATTAATTGTCAATTTTGCTGGCATTGCTACAACTAAAATCAATTTTATAATAAGTGGAAGTTATTTCTGTTTTTGCAGAATATTATACCTAGTGCACGAAAGGAGCCTCTCTGAGGCGCACTAAAAATCCTTTCACCGCACTGGTTCGAGAGAACCAGTGAATCGAATAGAATAGATCTTATACCTACACATAGGGGCTAGAATCTATGTATAATTTACACGTATTCAGACAGCAAGGGAAATCACTATTGTTCGTCCAGGCTGTCGCAACATTGCAAAGCTTGTGTTAAAATTGGAAAAGACGGAATAATTGAAAGAGTAGAAGGACAAAATGATCAGGATCCTCCGTGGTATATAGAGACAGCCACTGGGGGTATATTATACTTTGAAAATAAAATAACTATATATTATAACCTCTTTACGTCGTCCCACTCGACTTGTCCTCGTGTAAGGTGAAATAGTTTAGATTAGAATTAAAGTTCTATTTAATACTGTATTTTTCTTTTTTCACTTTTATATGACACTAGTCTCGTCTTTCTCAATTTTAGATACAATGGAGGCCCCTAGACTTGTTAAATATTTAAGACCCCACATTAACTTCACTATAATACCTTAAGTCTTAGCACTCATATTTTTCAGACCGCAAGACTAAAACAACAGTAGGTACGATACATATTTTTGTGTTGCGGTGTGAAAAAGAAAGAAATAAAGAAAATAGTTTATTTTCTCAAACTGTACACAACACTGATTACATAATTATATAACTAGAAAGAAATACTAAAACTAAAAATAAAATGCCTTGGCCGATCGCTGCCGTGTGGAAGATATGTGTGCATGTTAAATTACATTCACAGACATTCCATCTTCATATTGCAGGGTAAAGTGCAATATACGAATACAATACAATACAATAACTCCTTATTAAAAAACCACAATATAAATTATTTTTTATGTGTATTTATATTATATTTTATGTAATGATAATGTATGTGTTGTGATCCACCACAGAAAAAATAGCAGGTTCGAAAGTACATTACCAAGCCAAATGCTCTCTACCGATTGCAGTAAAGCAGTAGAACTTGTGCCAGTTTCATTCGGGGAAGTACAAATACAAATATATTGACAAGAAGGGGTCATCCCCTACTTAGATAAGGGTAGACCCGAGCCGCATTAAACACAAACTATCAACGAAATTTATGATGGTTACCGATCACTAAAATCTGGGAGTAGCTAATCACATAAGAGTTGATATTTTACAGAGTATATCCTCATACCAACTTCGAGAGGTGGGAACCTTCTCATGTGGAGGGGGTACACGTACTCCGAAATGACTGGGAAGTACATCTGTTCGGCTAACAAGAGTAAGGGGTGCAAAGCTCGGCTGAAGCTGGACAAAGACGGGAGGATAGCACTAGTTCAGGGAGAGCATTATCACGACCCCCCTAGCTATTTTAGAACACATGATGGAAGATATGTGAAAGTTGCCAGTAAGTGATCTATACAAATAAATAAAAATGCAGTGTCTGTTTGTAATATTAAAATAACCGCTTTTTACTAAGTGCATATGGATGTACACACGGTATATACACCAAAACAACATTTTTTTAATTTTTGTCTTTCTGTCTGTCTGTTTGTTCCGGCTAATCTCTGAAATGGCTGGACCTATTTTGACGGGACTTTCACCGGCAGATAGCTGATGTAACGATGTAAAGGACTTAGGCTACTTTTCCGAGGGGTAAAATAGGGGTGCGTGATAAAACCGAATTCCACGCGGACGAAGTCGCGGGCAACAGCTAGTTTTTTAATAAAATGGCCGACCTGTGCCATTTCATCATCTTCAGCCTATAATTCGTCCACCGCAGGACATAGGACACAGGAAGTTCTTCGGGTCTTCAAATTCAGTGTCTGCCAGCCACGTACCGCAAGTGATCTCTCTTCCTCACGTATCTGATGCCATGTCGTAGAGTTGCCAGCCACGTATTACTCAAGCCATTTATTCTATTTATGCAAGTCAAGTGAGGACGAGTAGTGGTTTGTCTCACTTTCACCGGTATACTCTGCTGGTAACACTGTTATTCCGCATTTAGTGTACGTAAAATTGTTTTCGTTTATAAGTATTATTTGTATTGTGGTTTTTCAATAAAGAGTTATTGTATTGTACTGTAACAACAGCGAACCAAATTTTAAGTTCGTACAACGCAAAAAAATTTTTCACTTCCCAAGGCAGTGTGGTGTCAAGTTTTTTATATAGATTGTTAGTGGCGGGAGCAGTTTGTTTGTTGGACTTAGTTCTTTAGTGTTGCTTATTTCTCGGCTAGTGCTGTGACTATTAGAATTTTTTATTAATTCAATGTGGGCCATCTCTTTGTTCTGTCACTTAAATAGAAATAGAATTAAAAAAAAACATGGCGTTAATATAGTTCTGACTATGACGTTTTGCGTGCGTGTACATAATGCCACATTGTTACTCATTTCATTCAACAGGCGAGGTTGTGATCGGTGGTAGTGATTAGTAAACCTAAATAAAAAAAAATACAAATAAAGTTTGTTTGTTATGTAACTTACCTACCTGTTTCGACGACGCAGGGAATTCTAGTTTAGGTACGCGTTTCTTTTTTCTTTATTGTAAACACACAAAACTTTACATAAGAATTAGTTATGACTAACAAAGGCGAGCTTAACCCTAAAAAGAGTTTTCTTCCAGCAAACCTTTGAGGCTACTGAACAGTTGTCATTGAAAACGATAGTTTATAAGCAACATTAATTTACTTAATAAATGGTTCATTTACATTCAAATATCTCTTTTATAAATCCCAAGAAGTTTTCTCAGACGTAGGTAGCTGTATGTACTATGTCCGCTACCTTATGTTTCATTACTTGGAACTCGAGCTTGTCTGTTTATTCATCTTTTTTTTGTGCAGTTGAAAATTTGTTATTTCTACCTACGCTATTTGGAATAATCGTTTAAAAACCTTTCTTTATCTACTCTTTAAGCGATATTTTCAATGTTTAGAGTTAAATATAATTTCTGAAACCATGTAAGCTAGGCCGCATAACTGTGTCCAAAATATTGTGAAACATACAATGTCATATGAGATCAGATAGTGGAAATTTCAGATTATATTCTATTGCCGACGTTAAGAGGGAAGAGTCTCCTTATGTGGAACGGTTACACATATTCTGAAACCAATGGCTACTACTACTCCTCCAGGACCACTCGGGCGTACAAGTGCAAAGCTCGGTTGAAGCTCAACGCTGATAGTGTCATATCTTCGGTTGAGGGGAAGCATTACCACGATCGTCCTAAATATGTTTCCTATAATGGGACGTATGTTCGAATAAGGGAATGCATACCTGTTAAGCGCGTAACCTAATAAGCCGGTTAAGCTACTATTTCTTCAGCGGTTCCCACAGCGTTAAAGGTTTTTTACTTATTATCGTGTACAACCGTTTCACCGTACAATCTTTGGGTTTATAGTAATAATAGTGGACAATTCACACAACGCCATCCAGCCTCAAACTAAGCCATAGCTTGTACTATAGGAACCCAGAACTGATAGAATACATATATACTTTTTGTAAATACATACTTATAATAATACATATTAACACCACTTATATAATTGGCATACCTAATGCTACATTGCAGCTTTGTTTGATTTTTGCGATGTCCGCTTGTAATACAAAGAATAAAAATATAATAAATATAATATAATAATAGAATAAAAAAATGTATTTTTGCCTTTCAGTATTTATTAATAGTAGCCATTCAGTATTGCAAAATATGATTGATGCCTGACAAAAATGATGATATTAAGTTAGAGTTCTTGATGTCAGGTGGATCTTGCCCGTTCGGAGTCTTATCCCTATAAGCTTACAGTCTATAAGACCCAAGTCGCATCGTATGCGCCCGTAATTCTGAGACGTGTAGGTGGAATGTCTAATCTGCCTTTAATTTCACTGGCAACCACACCTTTCAAACAGGAACACAGTAACGTGAATGCGTTACTGCTTGGCGGCAGAAATGGGCATGGTGGCAGTACTTCCCCGGACGAACATGGTGTGAGTTCTACTGCTCTTAAAACTAGCAGTGTAATAGCAGTAGCAGTTTCAAAATAGCGTATAATTATAATTTTCATTAATTATTCTGGTCAATGTGAATTTGACGATTGAACTTTTACTCAATCAACAGTAGGATATAAATTTTTTCATGAATAACGATCACTGCTTGATAGTAGAAGATAAACGCATCCGAACTGACTGTCCGAACTACGAATTATGTCTCTGTACCTCTTCGTAACGCCATCTAAGGGGTAGAATCTGCTAATGTGGAGGGGGTGGAAAAGCAATGGAAAAGTGTTTTTACGGCAGTCGACTGCGATTTGATGACATGATGTGAAATTGCAGATTACATTCTAATACCGAATCCTAGAGGGAAGAACCTGCTGATGTGGCGAAGCTTCACGTACTCTGAGATCACGGGGAAGTACTACTGCTCCTCTAGGAAGACCCGCTGCTGTAAGGCCCGGCTGAAGCTCAAGGATGGAGTCATAACTATGGCGGAGGGAGAACATTACCACAAACCTCCAAAATATAAAACCTTGAACGGGAAATATGTTAGAATTAAATAACAGTTTTTTACTATTTCCGTCTAATTTACCCATCGTTTTTAGCCTGACGTATATACTACTAATTCCTCATTATGACTAGTACTTACTTTGGGGTGGTCACAAATTAACTGAGTATTTGCGACGACCCCGTGTGCTTTTTATAACTGGATCAAACATATGCTAACAATTTAGCAACTAAACAAGGTAATAAATGTATTTTTTTGTCCGTTTAAATTATAAAACAAGTTTTAAGAATGACAGAAAAAAATAGTATGAATAAAAACGTAAAATAACAAATACGCACTTAGTATTTAGCGGTGCAAATTGGTTCCCTTCGCAGCGTAATGCTACACTGATTCGGTTTTCCTATTAATGCGACGCTGGTATTCTGATAGGGCCTTACAGAGCCTTACACACGGCTCTTAAATCATAATATATAACATAATGATATCAGAAGTCTTCCTGTTTTTTATAGTAAATTGAAGATATGGCTGCAGGAAAAATGTTTCTATAACGTGTCAGAATTTTTCGACAAAATCCGTTGATCTAACTCTTGTAATTTTGTTTATTTTTGCTGTGTATAATTTAATCAGACATGTATAGTTTTTTAAATATTTTTTCTCTAATTGACATAATAGTATATTTCATTATAATAATAGTTATTTTATAAATGTTTAGGAATTAATTATGCTAACTTATTGTACACCAACACTACTTGGTAAACATAGCTTGACCATACGTCAATTGTTACACCTCTTTTGTTAATACCTATGTTTCACAATAAATGATATTGATTGATTGATTGATTGAATACTTTGTCGTGGTGGATTGGTAACGCGTGAAGACTGCTTTATCACACTCAGAAAAAGTTTAAGCTTATTTATTGCGTTGAAATTGGTTTTTCTAACGTTCTCTTATCTGCTATAGACACGTTCCTTGGACTTTTTTACTTTTCCTTCACAACAGCACTACAGAAAGGGCAAAAAAATATGTCGTAAGAACTTTAATGTAGCATATTTCTCCATGACTTGGAAAAGCAATTCAGTTCATTGTTTATACGGCAGCCGACTGCTGCTTAATGACATGGTGGGAAATTCCAGATTACGTTCTAATACCGACTCCTAAAGGGAAGAACCTGCTGATGTGGCGAAGCTACACGTACTCTGAGATCACGGGGAAGTACTACTGCTCCTCCAGGACTACGCACAGCTGCAAGGCCCGGCTGAAGCTCAACGCTGATGGAGTCATAACTTCGGCGGAGGGAGAACATTACCATAAACCTCCTCAATATATAAGCTCTAATGGGAAGTTTATTAGAATTAAGTGACTGATTGTAAAAAAAGTTTTAATGTTTTTATTAATCGCCTATACCTCGGGGATTGTTTTTCTGTGTCAAGCTACAATTTACCAAGAATCTGTTTAGAATTGTATTGTTTTTAGTTAAGCGGTTTGTGCTAATAAATCACCGTTATAGTAATGCTTGTGTTGTAACAACTTCCATAGCTTATCTAACTTATAGTTAGTTTTCAAATAAAAGTTAGAGTAAAATAAATGACGTAAGAAATTCACCAACCAGTATTAGTTAGAAACGGTATATAAAGTAACTGGTTATCAAGGTTTGAATATAATAAAGTATACTTATATACACTGAACATAAATCTCCAACAAACAAATTTTAAATTACAATTGCAGGTTACGCTCTCATACCGACGGAAAAAGACAGACTCGAGGGTTTAAATGCAAGGCTCGGCTGAAGCTCGACGCTAATGGAGTCATTATTTCGGTGCATGGGGCACACTATCACGAACCCCCTAATTATAAAAAGACTAACGGGGGTTATATTAGAGCTAAATAGCTGATCTGAAATAAAGTAGCAGATGTTTCATATCCACCGTTGTCATGTTCAATGTAGTCCGAGTGAATGACCATTCCTGGGGAGTAGTTTGTCTCATTGATAGGGCCACGTTAATTAATTATTTACAGATTACAATACATATTTAGATTGGAGTAAGTAAGTAACAGTTCAACAAGTTTTTAAGTTCTCAAAATTCTCTATCACCTAGACTAAGGAGCTTCCACCATGAACCGCTCAGGATCGTTCCGCACTGCGTTAAAAAAAGCTCCTAAGACCCCAAAAACGAAAAAACCTTTGCGGAAAGTAGTTTGTATCGCGTATGTTAATGATTTTTCAATGTAAATAATAGTTATAGCAAAACATCAAACCAAGAAGTTGAAGAGTTCAACGTTATTATTAACCTGATATATATATTTGCAGATTACATCGGAGGATTCTTTGAAGCAATGACAGATATGCAACAACGAAGAGAACGTAGACTGGCTAGGAGGAGACAGCAGGAGAGAAATAGACTCGCACGTATCAAAAGTGACCCTGTCAAGCTCGCTGCGTGGCAGGAGAAAGAGAGGCTAAAATACCTGAGAAGGAAGCACGAGGGAAGGGTACGAACTACCACCAACATGACACCGGAGGAACTGAATTTAGCTAGAGAGAGATCGCGCAAGAACGTCGCTGCTTACAGAGAGAGGCAGAGAAAATTGAAGAATGTTATCGCCGATTTCGTAAAAGAAAACTATTTCAATGACGAGAATGACGAGGATGATATTAAGGAAGAGGACGAATAAAGTGCTAGCCTCTCTGCAAAATGTATGAGAGGTGTGATACACAGTCTCTGTAACGCATTCGGGCCGAAGCGTAGGGTAGCTTGTAATTCATGTTTATTACGGTAGGGCTTCCTTGGGCTGTGTGAACGCAATTGATAAACGCTGCACAATGTAAGTACTATGCAGTGAATTTCCGCGCACCACGATCTGGCTTATATTTCAGTATTCGACTTCTGCGTTTGCGCATTGCGTTCATTTATACACACCAAGGAACTTTACCTTTAGTAAAGCTTTGAATATAGATGACGTCTAGAGTATTTTAGTACGCTTTGAATAACGAAAGCCTTTTTTGATTATTTTTTAAGAGATGACTGTTTGTTGAAGTGAATATCGTTAAATAGGTCAAAAGTATAGGTATCTAATATAGCGTAGAGTATTTCTGAGACAATATTGTCTTAGAAAATATCGCGGAATTTGCTTAGGTATATCGTTATGATAAAGTTGTGACGCTGGGGCGCGAGCGCGGATAGTAGTGACACATATTTAAATAATATTAGTATTGAAGCTTGATATAAAAACATATTTAACGAACTTAGTGTTTTAAGGTTTAAATGTTAGCTCTCTGAGTTATAAGAATTAATTAACGCCGTCACAAACGGCTGGTATGATATATATTATCTCGAAGAATATACCCTTTTAACTCATACAAATTGCAAACAACTCACATGTGACAATACCTATTGAAATAAGTTTATGTCCGGCGAACTGACACATTCGTAGTATAAATTATAGCTGTTGTGTGTGACGGTTTTTAGCTCTTTCAAACATTGTTAATGTCTATATTCAGAGTAGCATAATACCCAGCTTATAGAGTATGCTCTAATATAACTTATGATAGTTCACAAATTATATTCTCATTATAATATTGTAATATTATAACAATAAGCATAGAAATTTTTGTTTATTTATAACTAAACTGAATGATGTATCTTCCGAGTAGATTAGTTTATTAATAAAATGGTTTAATAGCCGCATCGTTCGTTTTGTGTAATATGCAACCTTATAAACCTTACCGAAAAAAGGCAATTATAAATCTGTTACTTGTAGAGATTGTGATGGCATCAAAAACTAATTTTAGGCTAACGCATTTTTTCTCTTCATATTGAATGAAAAGAGACAAACTGTAGAGTCAGAAAATTTAACTTGGCGTCCATACATCTTTTGGAAGATGGTTTAATTATAAGTCGCGTCAATCAATTCGTAACGTCACAGAAAGGGAGGCAACTTGATCAATCGATCAATTTTTCCTAGAATATAAGTTCGTACCGTCACAGAAAGCAAGGCAAATTGGTCGATTGATCTATTTTTCCTGGGATATGAGTTCGTATCGTCACACGGTCACAGAAAGGGAGGCAACTTGATCAATTGATAAATTTTTCATAGAATATGAGTTCGTGCCGTCACACGGTCACAGAAAGGGAGGCAACTTGATCATTTGATCAATTTTTCATAGAATATGAGTTCGTGCCGTCACACGGTCACAGAAAGGGAGGCAACTTGATCAATCGATCTATTTTTCCTAGAATATGAGTTCGTACCATCACAGAAAGGGAGGCAACTACTGATGTGGAAGCGGTACACATATGCACAAGATCACAACGGCAGAAGGTATTACTGCACTAGGCACACGGCAGGATGCAGAGCCAAGCTGAAACTGGACGTCCATGGTTGCATCGAGTCCGCTGACGGGTTACATACACATGACCCACCTATTTACATCAAGACGGTTGACGGGCATATGGTTAAAGTGGGCTAACCAGCATATTTTTGGAACCCAATTAAGTGAAGTGTTATTTTATGTGACAATGTTACGGAACGAGCAGTGGCCCAATTGGTGTTAAGTGGTAACCTCTGTCCATTACAAGCAGTACGACTTTGGTCCTCCCCTACCTAGCTACGACAAGACTCAAGTTGCATAGTATGCGCCCGTAACGCAGAGGTGAATGTAGAATGTCTCAATTGCCTACCACTAAACACCCAGACGCAGAACACAACTCGTTCGTCACAAAAAATGATTTTCCAGGTTAGGAACGAACCCACGACCTACAGCGCAAAAGCCAGAGTTAATGCCACCTGAGAAGTGAGGCCAGTCCAATCGAATTATTGCCTTATAAATTGTGATTCTGGATATCCTACCGACATAAATTAAATGATATTCTGATGGTTCGAACGAATAATGTACAGTGTGCTTGTAAATATTGATTTCGCTATAATTATGTTACTTTATAATATCTTACGGAAAATGCTTTGAGTTTAAGCTTGTATGTATTAAAATAATACGACTGAATTACTTACTATTTAAAATATGTTTACTACTTATAATTAAACCTCAATTATATTGGTCTACGTTAATATAGAAATCTTAAGTTGATTATATCATACAAATGGGACTGTCGGGTTACGATAATGTTAAATATATATATACACTTACTTGAAGAAATAAATAGTAAGTAAATATGTATAATGACGTGTAATAAAGATATATAAATATACTCTTTACTGTGCAAAATTAACACCGTTACACGTATGTATTTATCAATGTATTTCCTGATATGCATTTTTCAAATACGCTGTTAGGTAAGTATGTCAGACAATTTCATTGGATCGGTTCCGTGGCTAAGCGGTTGTAACCTAGATGCCAAAGGAGGTATCTGCTTCCATACCCGGCTGTAGCAAACATTTTTCTGATGATATAATTGGATCTCGATACCCGGATGTTGCGCGCTTCTGTCTGTACGTCTGTGTCGCCTCCATACAAGTGCTGTTCATGGGTCTCCATTGTTTAGTGTAAGAATGCCGAAGTGAAAAATCATTGGTAGAGTATGTAACAGATATTCTAAAGACTTATTAATATTTAGAACCTTCCGTTATGTTCTACCTAATACATTATTTCACAGTATTTTTGCACATATTTTTTTTTACTTATGATGTACAATAAAGATATATTCTTTTCTGTTCTGTTTCAATATACATTAAGTAAAAATAAAGAAATAATACCTAAACATAGGTTGTATCATGGGAACCAGACATAGACAACTTATAGAATACATGCTTTCTCGTAAATAATACGTATGAACACCCAGACACAGAACAAACATCTATGTTCACCATACAAATGTTTACCGTGGGTGGGAATCGAACCCACGACCTACTAGGAGACCAGCGCAATAAGCAATATAAAAATATCTACATTATCTAAAGGTGGACTTCCGTAAAGTGTAATGCCAATATATTTTTTACAGAGTATCTGTTCATACCATCTCAGAAAGGAAAACAGCTTTTGATGTGGCGGAGTTACACTTATTTTCAAAACCACCATGGTAGGAGGTACTATTGTACCAAGAAGAACTGCAAAGCTCGCTTGACGCTGAAGAGTGGGGTAGGCGTCGAGTCGGCTGAAGGGGTGCATACCCACCCCCCACCAGTTTATGTGAAGACTTCTTCGGGATTGTTGATTAAAGTGTGAACTAGCGTGAGTTGTAAGAAATATCTTTAATTTTGTTTAACTATTATTTGGTCAGTAAAGTTTTGTATTCAATATGTCAAGGAATAACTCTTCTCTTGAAGGTTATAATTGATTAGATCTGATTCTTCAGTATTTATATTACAAATATAATTTTAGTGGTATTTAGTGTAGTTAGTGATATCGCTTTTCTTGAAGTCTGATTGGCGTCATTGTGTAATCGTGTTTTTGTGTATATTTTCATTGGTTTTTCTTTTTAAATATCACCACTCATAAATTTTAATGATTTTTATTTATCACATATATGAAAAATCTGAATAAAAACTCAGGTTTATGTTAGGATTCGAACCAACCACCTTCGGATTGAAACTCGGCGTCTAAACAACTGCGTCACCACAATTTCCTTTATAATTAACTTAATTCGTTTACTTTTTTAAAATAAATCTGGAAGGGTTATATAAGTAGCAAGTACAACTCAAATAATTCCAGAATACTATGAGCTGAAGCTGAACAGATCAGGGTAAATTGTTGCTAAAAATGAATGAATACACGTATTGCAAATCGGTGTACTCTAAAAACACATGCTATTCTATCGCTCTGAGTATAAACAGGGATGCAGGGCCAAAGTAGCTTAACAGCAGTAAAGGACGAGTCTCAGAACCACGAACCATCAAATGTGTTCTTAAATTCTGAATACGAAATTTAAATTGAACTGCCTTCTGAGCTGCAGGTTGTGGGATCGATTCCCACCCAGGACAAACATTTGTGTGATGAGCATTGATATTTTTGATTGATATTTGTAACTGGGTGATAATATGTATTATAAAAAAAAAAAGTATCATCTTCTATCATCACTTGTGAAATGTCCACCTATTAAAAAATTTGGCAACCTATTTTGTTAAATAGGCACACTACTACGGCATATTAAATGTTCTTCATTAAATTTAATACATTTATTATGAACAAAACCATTCACGTTTCGTATAAATTCATATTGGAAAAACACTTTAACAGGTGCGTACAACTTTATAACGACGAGACAAGGCAAGTTGCTTCTGATGATGAACGATTACACTTATTGGAAAGGGGCGGACTCCAAGAAATACATGAACTACTACTGCTCGAGACAGAGCTCGGGGTGCAAGTGCAAAGTGAAGCTGGGCACAGACGGAAGAGTCGCTTTTGCAGACGAAACGCATAACCACGTACCGCCTCGGTACATACAAAATGATGATGGACACTTCATGAAAATTTGAATGGTATCTGATATTTACTTAAATTGTATTTGGAAAAAAAGATTATTCTAAGTTACTTCTATGGTGCGTTTTTTCGTATGACATCTTGTTCCGTCTAAGAGCAGAAACGATAGTAGCAGTCAAAATCACAAGATAGTAAATATTTTTTTGAACAATCGTGCTCGCAAAAAAAGGTTGCCCTCCTTTAGGGGTTTCTTGGCTGTTCTTCTCATGGAGGATCGGATATGGTTTGAACAGGCGTCGTAGCGATAATTACGCGTGACCTTATGTTTTGAATATTATTGACGTTTCCAAGCCATATCTTTATGAATTCTATGTAAATAAAGTTTTGACTTTGACTTATTTACCTACTTCCAGAAACGGCAGATTATGGTAGAAATTTCACATAAAAAATACCATACGTATAATAATACAAGGGGTTATATGAATAAAAAGATAATTTTAATCCAGTGTGCATTGTGAATCTAATATATAATAAATAAAAACTTTAACTAGCACGGGAGGTAAAGATATCTTTATGTTTTAAAGTGCGTCTACCCACATTGCGTATTCGGTTGGCATAATTGTGATAGACTTATGAATGTAATGACGTATATCTTTTAGTTATAATTATCACGTAAGTTTGAAAAATAAATATTCTTATTCTTCTTATTCTAATCTACAGTTCCAGGTGTTTATAAGTTCATCATGACTCTTCGGGGTAAGCTGCTTCTGATGAACGATTACACTTATTGCAAACCGACATATTCCAAGAAACATACCAGCTACTACTGTTCTAGACAGAGCCTCGGATGCAAGGCCAAAGTTAAACTGAATATTGATGGAAAGGTTGCCGGGGCAGACGAATCGCATGACCATGAGCCGCCGCAATACGTTGAAACTAATGAGGGAATATACATTAAACTTTAAACATTTACTGTCAGAAGTTCCAGTAATCTGGAAATAAACTAGATCTCTTGTTATAAATATATTAGTAATTGTTTTCTAATAGTCATAGGTGACAGATAATAAATATCCAACTTGTAGCTATATTTTGATTTCATAGTGGTTTAAGGAATGAAAATACTGAAACGTACACAGAAGTAGTCTCCTGTATTTATTAACTTGTATAAAGAATGAAACTGATTGCTTAACACGAATAAATAATATGATCTAAAATTGCCGCACCCAAATATATAGGATATACATGAGTAGAAAATAATGCCTTCACTGTATCGTATACAAGTTTTTGTGTAAGATGTTGGTATGTACTATATATTATATACATTGAATATGTACTATATATTTTATAGATATCTGTGAATTTATACCTGCGCGTAGTGGCAAAAATCTAGTTATTAAACGAATACACGTACAGCTAAATGACAGCGGGACTCAGGTAGTATTTTTCTTCTAAGTACTCCAAGGGGTGCAAAGACAAAATTAAACTAGATGACAATGGCAAAATCGACAAGATCATAGATCACAACCACGATCCAAAGTACGTGAAAACTGCAGGAGGACATTGTCTGAAAATACAGAAATAAAAAACACATTAGTAGTAGTTTGAAATCATTGATACATTTCCGAGATCAAGTATCGGGTAGTAACTTTTCGATTATTTATTTAATTAGTATTTTAAAATAAAAATGATATTGGTAAAAAAAAACTAAAAGTAATGGCGTGGAAAAAATTACAAGATCACGCGTACCTACTTATTCCAAATCTAGGACCTCTTCAAGACCTTATCCGACCCTCTATGGGAAATATGTAATATTATCTTTATTTTATATATAATCGGTCATTTGAATGTTTTTTTTTCTCTTTCTAATAATTATCATATCATCATATATGTGTCGTATCATATAGTTTGTTTATATCTGAAGTTTCTACAAATTATAACATAGATTGATTTCATAAACTTTTTTAGACGTGTGTACATTCATCCCTACCGGGAAAGGCAAGAACTTACTGATGATAAACAACTACACGTACCGTCAAATGAGCAATGCTGGTCATTATTACTGTTCCAAAATTAATTCCGGATGTCGAGGCAAGGTGAAACTGGATAAGAAAGGAACATTGGTGAAAATAGATGAGACTCATAACCACGAGCCGCCTAAATATTTCATAACTGCAGATGGGAAGTTTGTCAAAATATAGTAACTCGTGCTGTCCTCTAGAACTGTATTTTTTAAGTAATATTATATTGGGACGGTTACAATAAAGATAACGTTGCTACATAATATAGCATATAGTATTTTAGCCTAGTCTTTTGTTGCATTATTGAACCTTTATTCTCTATATATAAACAAATTCTCCTGTATGGCGATGAACTCCCCTTATCCGCTGGACCTATTGTGATGTTTTTTTGTGAATGGTTGGGTAGGTCCCTGGATATTTTACATTCACAATTGGACTCGATAGGTGGCGGTACCGGTAGTAATAGGTATATAAGTATATAAATTAAGTATTGCAGAAAGTAGTTGAAACAAAAAAATATTTGGTAAACTTATTGCAGGAAAGAAAAAAACAAGTTTGCTATGGCGATATTTTGTGATTTCAAGTCGCTCTTCAGTGCGATGCAAAATTTGTCATTGTCAATTGAGCATATCCACATGCAGAAGTATAAGCAATCTGTCAAGACATTTGAGAAGGAAACACCCCCCAAAATTCGAAGAATGGCATCGGCTACGAAAACAATATTGTGAGTATACATCTTACTAAAGAGTTGAATTCCTGATCATATGCAATTAAAATAAATTATATATAATAAATATTGGTGGGCATTTTACACAGCGCTGTGTAGCCCCAAACTAAGCATAGCTTGTACTATGGTAACTAGACAACCGTTAGAATACATAATTATATACTTTTTGTAAATACATACATATAGAGTTTACTCTCTTTATTTTCTCATCAGGTGAGATTGCGGTCAAACGTGAGCCTATACCAATTAAAAAAAAAAAGATACATAACAAACAATTACGTTTTATGTTCGTAACACAAATTTGCGTAGGGTTGGAAACCGAACCCTTGACCTACAGTGGACTGTATTACGTAGAAGCAAGTCGCACGTCATCAATGTTTGAAAGGCTACGCGTTGTTATTAGTGCCAGTGTTATTTACTTATTAAGAAACCAACAGCTACAAACGTACGTGTGTGTGTGTGTGTGTGTGTGTGTGAGTTTGTGTGTGCGTGCGTGTGTGCGTGTGTGTGTGTGGGTGTGGGTGTGGGTGTGTGCATGTGTTGTGTGTTGTTTGTTGTCCTTTTTTACATGTTCTTATGTCACTTTTCCATTCGAGAATCAAACTTGAGATAAATGTTTGCCATTCTGTTTTAGCTTTTAGAAATAGTCGACAATCAAGTGCAAAAAGGAAGCAGAATTGGGTCCGAAAATATATTACTCAAGTAAATGACAAAAATTATGAATGCTCCGTATGTAAAGCAATACTAAAACTTCATCCAGGGTGCCTTGTGAAAAGACATTTTGAAAGCAAACATTCAAAAATCTTTAAAAAGGAATGTAGAAGGATCTTTTATATAGCCAAAGTAATAAAAAAGATAAAATTGTGATTGATAAAAATAGAAATATATCTACCGATAAAGTTCATACTGATGAAATAAAGACAAAAACAAATGTTGATGTAGTGAAACAATCCAGAAACAAAAAAGAGGTTAAACTCGATAAAGAAAAAAAGAAAAAGGTAGAAAAATATGGAACAAAAATTAAATTTGAAGAAGACTATATAGAGAGCACGGAGTTTAATAACTTCAAAGACATTACACTTAATAAATCTACTGAGGCTACAAAAAAACCAACCACAGCAAATGCGTGGGTGAAACAATTTACGACTCTTGTTGATGGTATCTACTACAAGTGTAAGGAGTGTCAAACCGTTATAAAGTTACATAACGGCCGACACGGTAATGTGATAAGACATTTTCGAAGAAGGCATTTATCTATCTACGAAAGAGAAGCTAATAAATCGCCTATGGTAGATAGAGATGAGTGATTGTTAAACATTTGTTAACATTTAATACGACACGATATTTTAGATAAAAATATTTTTTCCGCTCTTTAAGAGAATTGAAATTACTTTGTCAAATGATTATTGTGCTTTGAATTAAAAATAAATATGTTGTTTTTTTGTGCTATGAACATTATAACCATTTTCAACTTGTCACATATGTAACGAAAATTAGAATCTTTTTTAAAGCACCTTATTTTATTTCAAACTAGCTGCGCCCGGCGGTGTTACCCGCGGTGAATAAGTAATCCCACGGGAACACTGCACTTTTCCGGGATCAAAGTAGCATATGTGTTAATCCAGGATATAAGCTATCTTGGTACCAAATTTCATCCAAATCCATTCAGCCGTTTGAGCGTGAAAGAGTAATATACGAATTATACGTAGGTATTTCACGTTTATAATAGAGTAGTTAGTAGGATTATTTTTCGGGTAGCTGACGACTCGGACACCAATAAGAAAAATATGTTTAGTACAGTCAGGTAAAAAACATAACTTGCCAAGATGAAATCCGTCTAGCCGTTTGGATGATAAGAGGTAAGAAGATGGAATTGAGGATAGTAAAGGTCAGTACATACCTAGCTTCTACCAGTGCGGCTTTGCCAGCGTGGGCTAAAATAGTTAAGGCATTTGGTTTAACATTAATAAATTTAATATTTTTCAATTATATCGAGATCATGGTGGTCTAGCCGTACTGACCCCTAGTTTCAATCCGGAGGATGCTGGTTCAAATCCCGACGTGCACCTATGAGTTTTATGCATGAAAGATTTATGTGCGCAGTACCAATTACCTAATTTGGCAGTAACCTAAGTTCGCGTCGCAAGCTTGAAGCTAGATATTCTTGAATGAATAATGTATATTTTAGAAACATTTTCAGCTCGTTCATCACCGAAAGCCGAAAAAAGCATTGTTAAGAATAAAAAGTTGAAGAAGTCTTGGATATTGAAATGTATAACAAAACTCGGTGGTAGAGATCATCAGTGTACCCTTTGCCGGTCAGTTATAAAATTTGCTCCTTTCCAAATATGTAATATGAGACGACATTTGAAATCGAAACATCCGTATATTTACGCCAAAGAAACAAACGTCTTTGATTCTAATAGTGAAGATAATAACGAAGATAATAATGAAGATAGTTAAATCCCAAAAATAGAAACACAGGGAGGCACTTCCGATGACAAAGAAGTTTTGGATTACCCAACAACATTAACGACGACAGCCAGTGATAATGTCATCGTTATGGAGACCACAAACGACAACCATGAAACGCGAAGCATCATACTTGGAAGAAGAATTTATTGTGGAATATTTAATGGAAGACGCTAAATACTAATCCCAGTAATATTTTAACTGTAAACATGTGATTGTTTGAATAGAGATTTGATACTCTTTCAAAAACGCTGAAATTTCGTTAAACATTTGCTGAACATCCTAAATAATTTGTATCATTGAAACTATTGATTCAAATTGATGATGACGTAAAATCCCATGATCGTGATCATCCGTGATTAAAATTTCTTTTTATTGTAGATATTATATGTAATATTTGATTGTATAACTCATTTCAAAACATTACATAATATTTATTAAACCGTATTTCAGTTTTTCCGTGTGCTACCCAAACACATACCTATCAACTAAAACCGTTCACGCCACAATATAACATATTTGCTACCATAGGTACCAAGGAAAGGTATTCGGAGCAAATACATTGTTAGTTGCTACAGAATACTTGAAGTCATAAATTAATTTCTTATTTGCGTATACCTCACGTATGCCTCGCGAAGATATGAATACATCGCAAATTATACATTTATGATAAGTATTGGCTAAATAGATGTAACAATTCCAGGATCAAGAAAAAGAAGCCTCCTGTGGAGTTTTTTCAAAGATCTTGGAGACAGTGGTAGGGTGCGATGCAATCTGTGCGGAAGGTTTTTGAGGAGAAACATGGCGCGGCATATGAAACAGAAGCATCCAGCAGCTTATAAGGAAGTTAAGCGACTACAAACGGAGGCAAGTGAGTGGAATCCATCTTCTTAAATATTCAATTGAACTCAGTGATTTCCATAGACTTAGGTCTACGTAAATCATTACGACGAATAAATTGCGGTTCATTCATATAATACATGTACTTCAAGCATAATGAACTCAAAATCATGACACTGAAGTTCGATAATCATTTTCTATCCGAAGGTAAAGATTAAACACTTGTACTATCAGTTTGTTTGTATTATTATAAACCTCTGTTTTATTCCAAACATTTCCAGCGCCTGCATCATCGGAACGCGAGGAAGGCAATGCTCAAAAAATAAAGTTGAAAAGGTCTTGGATATGGAAATATATGACAAGGCTCAGTGATAAAGATTATCGCTGCAACATATGTCGGAAAATTCTAAGAACTACTAATAACTCTCTGAGTAATCTGAAACAACATATAAAATTTAAACATACCTTTATTTATGACGAGGAAATGAGCCCAGACCATTTTCAAGATGGAAACCATCACGAAGAAGGTTAGTATAAAATAAATTACATGATTTTTTTTGCATTCTGTCTTGTCTTAGCCATGTTAGCCGATGTTATAAAAAACACTTAATTACTCGGCTTTTCTGTCCTAACACTCATTTCTAAATATATTGCTGTTTGACAGTATTGGCGATTAAATTAGCGTCATTCTTGAAAGGTAACAACCGTATTTTGATTCGGCTTCCAGAAACTGGCTAAAAATTAAACAATTTTTTATCTCATAAAAGTTACGGAACCAGCAGATGGACCACCTAGTGTCAAGTGGTAAACTCTGCCCGTAACAAGCAATACGACTCGGTTCCTCCCCTACACAATCCCCTCCCCTATGCCCTCCCCTACACATAATCCACTCCCCTATGACAAGACCCAAGTCACCTCGCATGCGCCTGTAACTCTGACACGTGAAGATAAAATGTCTCTGTGCCTCTAATTTCACAGGCAACCATTCAAACCGTAACACAGTATCGCGAATGCATCGCTGCATGGCGGCAGAAATAGGTATGGTGGCAGTCCTTCTCCGAACGAACGAATTTGGTTCTAGTTGCAGCCATACATAAATAGGTAATAATAAAAATCAAAGTTTTTTCCAGCTTCTGCATCATCGAAAACCAAAGAAGGCAACGTTGAGAACACAACGTTGAAAAGATCTTGGATATGGAAATATATGACACAACTCGGTGGGAAAAATTATCGTTGCAACCTGTGTCGGAGAATTATAAGAATGTCTCAAGGGATATATTTTAATATGAAACGACATATGAAATTCAAACATACAGATGTATATGACAAAGAAATGTGCCAAGCCCCTTTTTCGGTGTATATAAAAGAGGAAGACGGTTTTCAAGAGGGAAATAATTTCAAGAAAGGTCAGTATAATACATGTTGTACATGGTACATGCAACTTTATTATTATGTGCAGTAACTGTAGTCATAGATTTTAATTTTACCTTGATATTTAAAATTAATATGTGTAGTTATACTATTTCACGTAAATATGAAAGATGTATTAATCAAATATGAAAATGATGTGTAGTAAACAAATGCCTTTCAAATAACTTACTTGCTTTATTATTTTCAGATATCACTAAGCTCAGCTGGATAAGAAAATATATCATTAAAACAGCTGGTAATGAGGATGCATGCGATTTATGTAATGCACTTATAAAGATGCAACCAGGATCTTTGAGCAATGTCAAACGTCATTTCAAGGCCAAACATCCGTATATATATGAGAAGGAGACAAATCTCAATTTTGATTATAACAGTGAAGATAGTAATGATATTAATGTAGAAACAGAGAAAGAAATCTTCGATGATAAAGAGGAAGTGATTGATTATACAGTTACGACCAAAGCCAAATATAACACTGAAAACAGTGATCATGATAAAAACACAAAAAGTGACCAAGGCGAAAATGAACAAGAACCGTATGTAGAAGAAGAATATATTGTGGAATATTTGGTTGAAGATACTCCTGCAGACAAGTCACCTTAAACTTAAATGTATATAAAAAAATACTACTTTTAATGTGAAATACTTATAATTAAAGTTTTATTAAGGAATTCTAAACTAGGACTTCGTGGGGATAATTGAAAAAGGAAAAGAACAGTATACTAATTTCCTTACAATAGCTAATTACTATATTATATCACATATTAAAAACTAGTAAATAACATTAAAATGACCAATTGTCAATTTTATTTTTACAAGAGAAGCCTTGTTTTTCCCAGAACAACAATTGGGCCTCATAAACTAAGACCCTTTAAACATTTAATTTAATTATTATTATTTTAATCCAAAAGTTTTTTTAAACCACAAATTTAATATAAAGAAGCTGATAGAGAATATTTTATTTTATTTTTACAATTTTAGGAAATCTTACAGCTAGCTTAATATAAATAGGTTAATAAATTAAAGACTTAAGGCTAATTAAAAGATTCCACAGATAAGTATATAAGAAAAAAATATTTAAGTTAAAGTTGTAGATACAAAGATAAGTTATATTAAATTAAATGAAGTGATAAATAGTATAAGTATATTCAGAACGAGAAAAATGAATGTGGTGATAAGAGATCGGCGTGGTATGAATAACGAAAGAAATTTATATATTATATCCGTCCGGGATGAATCAGTACCGTACCTATTACTTATCTATACAAATAAATAAAATTGTAGTGTCTGTTTGTAATATTAAAATAACCGCTTTTTACTAAGTACATATGGATGTATACACGGTACATATACCAAAACAACATTTTTTACAATTTTTGTCTGTCTGTCTGTTTGTTCCGGCTAATCTCTGAAATGGCTGGACTGATTTTGACAGGACTTTCACTGGCAGATAGCTGATGTAACAAGGAGTAACTTAGGTTACTTTTCCGATATAATATAATATAATACTACTATTATTTACTATATTTTTATAGCATTTTTCATTCCTGTCTTCTAAAAAAAAGACTGATTTTGGTAATTCAGAAATAAAGTGATTTTGTTTAATACAATTTACATTATTTAAATGTACGAAATCTCGGACTTGACGATTTCATTTTGTTACTGTCGCTATTTGAGATAGGTTTATATATTTACAAGGAGAACACATTAGCGCATAAAAGCATTTTTTTATGTTGGCAGCAGATTCTTAATTTTTTTATTTTATTTTAATAAAAAAATACCGAGTTTTTAGATTAATTTGTTTTTTGGTCTCTTGAAGAGGCTTAAAAGTTGAAGGCTGTACTGCATTATTTTCAGTTTCTAATTTAATTAATTATTTGCATTCAATAGCATGCATTAATGCATGCATAGTCCAGTCATGAAAAAAAAATGGTTGTCTGTAAAGTCGGTTTACTGACGATAGTTGAACGTGTCAACGTCTTAAGAAAATACTGATGGAATGGTAGCATTTTTCAAAAGAAAATTTTAATTTCATTTGTTTAATAGATTTTTATGTATATATGCACTTGATACTCGATCAAAACATGTAAATGTAAGTATTAGCAGCTGTCCACGCAGACGCATCGCTCACTCAAGTAGGAGAGAGACGGATGTCGAACGCTGCCGAACGCAAAGGCCGATTGTGCTTCTTTGTCGCTCGTTCCGCGCTCTCGCTTGCACTTGCACAAGCCTTACATGGAACGCCTCAGAGCGAGGTAACGCCGCATGAGTCATGTTTTTTCGTGCGTGCAGCCGGCTCTATCGAATTATAAGACGTTGACACGTCAAAAGTTGACTGTGCACCGCAGCGGCGCTGCTATCCGCTGTGCTACAACACCCGATTTAAAAATGTCGGAGCCGAAATTGCAACCGGAGGTGTAATATCAATCGGGGGTTCCGACTTATCGGAGTCCGAGTTAAAACTCCGTAACATCCATAGTCGTTACCATAATCTAAGCTACTTGCACAAATTATTTGGATACGAAGTTCCAACACTTAGGGCTTTATCGGTTGTGAAGTAATGGCCGGTGGTAGGGCATCACGGACAAGACTATATCCGTAACATCGTTTACATGGCTCCGATTTCCCATCGACTATGAGCTGGATAGCTGGATGGCAGAAACTTCAAAATATTGCAAATTCAACGCTACAGTCAACGCAGTTTCTTTGTAGCTGTCATGATAAATTTGTAATAGTTTTCGCCCAATACATCTTTAAGTAATGTCACTTACATATATATTTCAGAAGATAGAATTGAACATCGGTACAAGATGATTCCAACCAAACTCGGCAGATTTCTGCTCATGTTAGATGGATTTACATTCTCTAGGCAAAGAACATCGAACAATTTCTACTGCTCGAAGAAAGATGCTGGTTGTAAAGCTAAAGTCAAATTAGGACAGAGAGGAGAGCTCAAGGTAGCACCAAAGCCAGAAGAGCATACTCATCCTATGCCTGTTTACTTGGTGAAAGAGGACGGTACTCTTCGAAAGGTTAATATGGAAAACAGGAGAGCTCCGTATACTAGCGTCAGCGAGAGATATTGGGCTCATAACCCTAAAGATGACGCATAGAGTGAATTTACTCGTATATATTTTACATAGTTTATAGAGAGTTCTAGAGAGTTTCAAGGACTGTAACCCTTATTTGGAGAATGGTTTCATTTGAAGCTTCAATAGTTTTTAATTTGTAATATTACTGGATCTTAAACATAATATATAACTAGATATATACTGAGTACTAATATTATAGTTGTAATTATTATTTTTCGAAGCAATATAATTTTTAGGCTTGCACATCTTTTCGTCTCTTTTCGTGACTGAAAAGTGTCAAACTAAAAATCTTTTTTTTTATGATGTTTATTATATATGTTCATATTGTCCATGTAACTAAATTTATTTGATTGTTTTAAAACTCAGTCTGTGTTCTGGTCTGTACTGGTTTCATGAGAGAGAAAATGAGAATTGGTGTAGTTTGTTGCTGCAGAATCGCAATATCAACAATAAGTGCAACAGAGTCAGTGAGTACTTATGCGTATTGTGTGACAAATTTTACAGTTTTTAATAGTTATATAGTGGTAACTTAGAAAAGAAATACTTCTGATACCAATATTTTATCTCCCTCTACTATTTTGAATGTGTCAATGTGTCAATTGAAAAATATTTTCTAATATATTAATCTTACCTACATCGATACTCCACTCTAGTTTCAAAATTTTGGTAATACAGTGGACCCTGTAATAATAATAATAATAAAACGTAAAATATACCTTTATTTTATTTTTATTTTTTTATTTATTAACCAATATCAAAAACAGAAAAGTATGGTTATTAGCTACTAAAAAACCACAGAGGTTTGTGCTAGTGCTACTTATAAGAGTCTACGTCACACAAAATACAAAAGAAATTTACAATATAAAAGTACATTAGTAAAAAGAAAAAAATAACTAAAGCAACAATTAATATAAAAATAAATAAAAAAAAGATATATACATATATACATTAACTTCTACATATCGCACCCCCAGTAATATATGGGCTTAAAACTAAAAAGTAGTTATTTGGGTATACGTGTTTAAAGATTCTGAATTCTTACGTCCCGGTTTATTTTGTGAATAAAATTCTTATTACCTAAGTTATAAATTTGAAATTTTGCAGATTTATTCTTTAAGAAATATATATATAAGTAGCTAAGAAAAAAAATGATGTATGGACACGTTACTGATTGTGACCGTGTAGCGGTAAGAACGGGAGACGAGCGGGGAGAGTGTGAGAGAGACACAAATGTAATTACCGAGTCATTATTGTCCTTTTTCTCTCTCTGTCAGCGGCAAACGGTAGATAATATGGTTTTATGCCCTTAGCATTTAAAATATCATTTCACAAAAAATTTTACTTGAGCCTTTATATTACTAAGCATGCGATATGTATATTTTTTTTTTTACAAGGATTGACAGTTGTGTAAAAAGTACGATTTTAACTTATTGTTTAAATTGGTTAAATTCAGGGTATTTCTTAATTATGAAAATATATGAGTTAAAGAAATCTAAATGTATGAAAAACTAGTAGAATTTACTTAATTAATGGAATAATAAAATGCTGCACTCGTATTATGTATGCATCCTTATGAAAATTACCATAGGATTCGTCATAGTAGCTTCCCACAGACGGCATAATTGCAAGCAATCTGGTACCGCAAAAATCGTGCATGACAAACTATTGTTCATTTTAAACCAACCTCGTTAACATGTTTCATGAGAACAATGTTTCAGATCATCTTTTTCCTATTCCATATGAAGTGGTGAAGTCACAAAAGGGAGTAGATAGCCTGCTGGTCGAAGGTCATACCTTCACGACCATAGGGAAGGCAGGTAATAAGGGCAGATATTGGGTCTGCTCAAAGCGGCATGGTTGTAAAGCAAGATTTGTGCTGGATAAAGGACAAATCAGGAGGTATAAACGGGAACATATATACCATCCACCTCGAACGCGCCTCAGGAAATCCGAGGATAGTGACTATACAAACTGACTGATATGTTACTTTAGTCCCGACACTTTTATTTGCCATATATTGTGATAATAATAAATAATGATAATAAATATTGGTGGACATTTCAACAGCGCCATCTAGCCCTAAAGTAAGCTAAGTAAATAACTTGTATTATGCGATCCAGACAACTGATATAATGCTTATACTTTTTGTAAATTCATACATATAATACATATCAACACCCAGAGACAGAACAAACACCTGTATTCGTCACACAAATGTTTGTCTTGGGTGGGAATCGAAACCACGACCCACAGCGCAGAAGGCAGGGTTATTATCAACTGAGCTATGAGGCCAGTCGAAATAACATTAAAAAAAATTAACATTTTCAAAGAATAATATTTCAAAGAAATAACATTTTCATTTTCTGCACCAAGTAAAAATTATTTTAAACACACAAGCCACTTTAGATTACAAGTTTAGGTTTTATATGTATGTATGTATGCATATAATCTCTATAAATGTAATAAACTTAAACAAAAAGAAAAAGCTCCAAACATGGAGATTTGCTCTCCACAGCATGCATGAGTTTTTAGTAAACCCTAGATAAGGATACTCTTTGATACTGTAAACATAAGGAAGACCAGCAAGATTAAATTCCGTTTCCTAATTGCAACAGGGTACGGATATAGGGTGATGAAGTCTCAAATGGGGAAGAACCTGATCGTCGTGGACGGGTACACCTTCGCCAGAATGTCTCGCTACATCTGGCCGTGCTCCACCAGAAACCCAAAGTGTAAGGCGAGGCTGAAGCTGGACGATGCCAACAGAATTGTGAGTCTCAACAACGAGCATTGTCACCCGAGAAAAACCTTGTATCTGCCCCAGTCGGATGAGTATATTCGCATATGATGTTGAGGTTTTTAGGGATCTTTGACCAACATATTATTATTTTTTTCATTTGATTTTGGTGATGGAACTAGCTGACGGCCCACCTCACGTTAAGTGGTCACCGCCGCCCACAGACAACAGTAAACTCCAATCCTCTCCACAAAAGTATGACATGACTGAAGTCACATTGCGTTGCGTCCATCACCCCGAGACGGGGTTGTAACGTCTCAAGCGCTTGCAATTTCACTGACACCCACTCGCTTCCGCCGGAACACAGCAACACGAGTGCATCACTGCTTGGCGGCAGATTACCAGGTGTGGTGGCGGTACTTTTCTGGGTGAACTTAGCCCAAGTTCTACTGCTACTTTGGGTTGCTCCTTTCGCACCACCCGGGGGACACGTGTAGGGATTCAAAGGGTAATCGCTTCCGGACGCGCGCAACGTGGGCCCCCAAAATTGAGGACAATTGAGGAAACAAAATGGGGACAAGGGAACTAGTGGATACATAACTTGATATATAGATTTAAAAATCGATCAACGCTTTAAATTGTTCTGTGTTAAAAATTTATTTGATTATTCAATAATTAATTGTTACTCTTAATTTATTGTAAGAACTCAAATGTACAAAACTTTTATACAATAAAATTTACTGTATACCATCTTATTATTGTAATTATAAATAGATGCGGTGGGCAAATGACATGGAGAAAACTGTCCTATTCAAACTATTAGTTTGCCGGGGGAACACGGGATATCACTAATTCAGCCAGTGGTCAGGTAGTACATACGCCGGGTTTCAGTCAGGGGGACGCTGGTTGAAATCCGTGCAACAGCACGATTGTCACTTGAAAAATTATTGTGCGCAATACCTCGTTCTCAAAACGGTGAGGGAAATCGTCGTGAGGTTTCTGACATGTCGTAGACGAAACTAATATGTCCGCCATATTTATTTATTGTTCATTTTAGTCACAGGATACAACGTCATAAAATCCCAAAAGGGAAGAGATTTGATAGAAGTCGGCGGCTTCACATTCTGCAAGGGATCAGGACTGTTGTGGAGATGCTCAACGAAAAACCCGAAGTGCAAAGCGAAGCTGAAACTGGACGAATGGGGCACTATTATCAGTTTGCATAATGTACATTGTCACCCGAACAAAGTTTACATGTATTTCTGATAAACAATTCTGCACGCAGATTACGTGATTGGTAATTTAATATTTCAAATCAAAGTACCGGTTTTTTTTTATGTGACTGAGTGACTGGATGGGTTGATGGTCCACCCAATATTAAGCGGTATCTCTTGCTCGTATTACAGTAAATCTTGGGCTATTATCTAAATTATTCAAGTCTCATCTCAAGTCAAGTCGTAGCTTCCGTTACTCCAAGAATGGAAGATGGATCATTTAAACATTATTGATGAGAAAAAAATAATCAATTGTTATACTTACTCATTTAATTCCAGTTAATATACTTTATTAAAAGTTTATACTCATAATAGAATATGTGTTCTTTAATTGTCTGTAGCACATATAAATTATATCTTTCTCTTGACCCCTTCTGGAGAAAAGTGTGTTTTAATGCACAACAATAATAATGTCTTATAATACAGGCAAAGAATACTTCTTCAGGTATTGAAATATCCATTTAAAATAGTCATTCTCTATCATATTAATTTTGTTGAAATTCATTAGAGGAATGAAATTTGTTATCAAGTTTTTTTTAACTTTATTTATGACTTCTTATTTTGTTCTTTTGAACTTTAAGTGCTACGTGTGCTACGTACACAAAATGTTATTTGTCAAAAGGTTTATTCGTCCAGGGTAAGGAATTATAACCGGTAATGTCAGGTGTAATCTCAGTTATACAATCTTTTCGAATTAATTTTATATTCCAGGATTAACGTACGACATGATTAAGTCCAAAAGAGGTAAAGATCTAATAGTTATCGCTGGATACACTTTCACTCAAGAAAAGGGACTCACTTGGAGGTGTTCAGCCAGGAGTTTAAGAAATCGATGTAAAGCAAAGGTGGTGTTCGATAGAGAGAATAAATCCGTTCGTTTGGATAATGAACACACGCACCAGAAGAGGAGGCTGGGGAACAAATATAAGTGTGTCTTGAAGTTTTAATGAGTGTTCTTATAAAACCAAAGATATCTTAGAAACGCGTGTACTTTGTTACTTTTATTCTTGCCGAAGCTGAAATGTAGGTCGTGTTAGCTTAAAACAGTTCCTGATACTAAGCTATTGCTAACACTTGCTTAGCTGCTCTTTGAATATGGTATTTATGTATTTACACATTTTTTTAGGGTCACACATTTTGGATTCTTCATTGTCACGATTTTCGAATATGGTAGTCGAATATGGCGCATCAAGTGAATTTTGATAATTGAGGTGTTTACTTAACTTTCAGTATTAGAGCATTGGGTTTTATTTGAGCCAGTGCTTCCTTGGGTTGAACCTGTGAACACAGAACGTGTTTTGCCTGGCATTTTTTTCTGTACAAGGGGATTAAACCTTCAAAGGCTTGAGCAGTGTTACTACCATATATGCACTACAGAGCTGTCTAACTAGGTGTAGATCGGACTTACCTAGCTGTGTAAGTTGTTACGCGGATTGTTTACTTTCTGAAGTATATTCTTCTGACCTTTTAGACAGTTGTTTAATCGTTAATAAATTCAATAACAACGGATAAATAGTATTTTCGCCTGGTCGAACCGACGCGTCACCTGAGAGCTGGCACATTCCTGTACCAGAAATTAAGACTACTATCCAGCAAGATAATATCTGTACTGTCTCAAGCACAATTAAATGAATTTTACATAATATATTAATTTGTATGTTGTGTTAATAAATCATTGTATTATATATTGTGATGGAATGATCGACTAAAAACTTACTTTTTAAAACTTCCAGAAATAAAATTCGAGTTCATAAAGTCGATAAGAGGCAAGGACCTGATAATGGTCGGCGGATACACCTTCAGTAAGAATCACGATTCAAACGTTTGGCGGTGCTCCCTAAGGATCCCCAATTGTAAGGCTAAGCTGAAGCTTGACAAACACAACAGGATTCAGAGCTTACACAATGCACACAGCCATCCACCAAGGCGCATGATCTTGACTTCTACAGGCGAATACGTTCGTGTCTGAAAAATGAGCCCACGTCTCCAGCCCACACAGCTTTCCTAGGATATCCGTGCGTTGCTGGAGGCAGGGACTCATACATGTGTATACACAAACGTCAGGAGACACGAAATGTTCCTCAGGCGGACTATTTATTCAGTATGTGAACTAGAGGTCAAAGGATGGCTGTATAAAAGTGGTAACCACTGTCCCTGAACCGCTATTACACTTATTGACTGGACCTTGGTGAGATTGAAGAACCAGCCTCTGTACCTATTTCTACTAATCGTGTCACTGACTCTTCGCACCAGTTTGTAAAGCTTGCAGTGCGCCTCAAAGAGACTCATTATGTGCACAAAAACTGAAAGACGAACACAATTATAACATTATTGCTTGCAAGTAGAAATGGGCTTGGTGGTAATGATTCAATGGAGTCTGTACAGGTGCTGAATTCTAAACCAAATCTTAAAACCCTATAGTTATAATACGTGTGGGTATATTACTGCTTGGCAGTGCTGTTTTACTAACAGAGGGTAGAATCATGAACCAGTAATGAAGCCGAATCTTAAACAGTAACCTGATCACAATCACACCAGTATAAGTGTTGTGCAGCAGTAATGGGGATGATGAAGTAAACTCCAAAACTGCTGTCTCGACATTTCATTTTTAGATTTTTATTTTGCTGAATCAATAAATGAAAATTATGTTCGCCAATGTTTCGTATTATTTTATTTTAGTATGGTGGTTCAGGATAAGCGTGGAGTGTTGAATACATTACAAATTAAAAGCATTTATCATGAGATTGATGAAATAAGTTTGACACACTTATTTCAAATTATTGTTAGTTTTATTATATATTTCATTAATGATTAAGAAGTATAATATATAGGTATATACACTTATTAATCATTAATGAAGCTTAAATATATCTGATTCGACGGACTATAATATTAAAATATTGTCATAACATAATAATCGGATAGAAAATTTGTACCTCATGCCCACATAACGCTTGTCTCTGGAATCTAAAACATGAATAACAAAATGATACATTTCACTTGGTTTAGAGAAAATTAAACATATGTTTAACCCATGTTTATTGATTTTCAAAATGTAGACTTCGGGTACACCGTGCGAAAGTCACAGAAAGGAAAAGATCTCATAGTTGTGGATGGGTTCACTTTCTGCAAATCTACGCGATACTTATGGCTATGTTCGACCAGAAATCCGAATTGCAAAGCGCGATTGAAGTTGGATGGTGATAACCGGATTTCTACTTTGAACAATGTGCATTGCCACCCTAAAAGAAAAATGTTCTTAACTGCTTCAGGCGAATATATCCCAATATAAACTGTACGAACACTGTATGTATGGAACCTAACTCTCCTGGCAAGCCTGGTAACGGAAGCAGAGTGGTTTCAGAAAACTAGAGATGGAGCGATACGTGAAGGGAGAGAGAGAGAAAGAGAGAGGGGTGGGGGAGAGAGAGAGAGTCCATCTACCGAGGCATGGTCGCCAGTGCCTGGGTAAATTTCCTCCCGGTGGTGAAATTAATTAGTATACTAGTTTGTATAAATTTTTAACGCAGTTTGTATTTTTTTAACCTAAGGTACGGCACGAGGATTTGACTCGTCTGGTGGTCTGGTCCGTCTGGTGCCTATAACAAAACCAGTACGACCTGGATCCTGCCCTAATAATTGTTTAGCGACCCTAACTCTGGGGCCTAGAGGAGGAATAACTTTACACTTTCCAAATTGTAACACAGAATTGTTTTACAACTAGGCTGAATACACAGGTTTAGTAGCAGTACTTCCCGGACAGACTTGGTACAGGTTCTACAATTTGGGAAGTAGATAGATTTCCTATGTTGCTTCATATAAATTATGTATGTATTATCTTAAATGTGTAACCTTATAAGCAATAAAACGAAAATATTTAATCATTTTAATTATTATGCGAGTTATATTTTCTTTATGAATTATTTCCTAATTTTACACACTGATTTCAAACCAAAAGCTGTCAAGAGGTGAACCAATAATAATATAATAATAATATATTCATATATTTCTCACAATATAGTCAGCACTTAAGTTAACAACATAGTTAAACCAAAATAAGATAAATCAACTAACATTGTGATAGACCAATAGGCATTACAAACTATTATCATATCGTGGAAACTTTTATTACAATAAATACTTGAGATGTGGTATATTAATTTGAAAACAAATATCGCTAAGAAATTTTACAATGATTTTAGTTAACAGAACCACTGCATAATCCAAACGAAAAAGTTGGCATACAAAATTCTACAACGAAGTAGATACAGGTCGTGTCTTGCAAATGTAATTTAAAACCAAACTCGGAGTCATTCGGAAATATAATAAATACGCTATCCACTCCAGCGTTAGACATAAATATCGGTTATCGTCAAGTCTTATTACTTAGGCTGATTGTTGAAATATGGTAGTCGCGTATTCAGACGTATTGTGTTTTGTGTTGTATTGCACAAACTTCATAGAATTGTTCTGTTACTAATAGTTACTAAAAATTTGCAAGATTTGAAATAAACAGTGATGATATCTATTGTACGTCATGCTAATGCTCTGTATAATCGAGATGAGGTTTGAAATTCAAGACATTATTTTGAAAGGTTTCTGATAACAGATATCACAGATTACGTGTCTGTGGGTTCACTTTCTATAGAACACGTTTAACGTGTAACCTACGCTTGAACTAGAAACCTAGACCTAAAAATATCATATTTCCTATATTGTGTTTCACCTGGATTAAGTACGTTTGACATGTTTGAGATGAATAACATTAAACTTTCCAAACGACAGGTTTCGAATATAAAGTTGCAAAATCACGGAAAGGTAAAGATGTCATTGTTATCGATGGGTTCACTTTTTGTCAATCTTCGCGATACATATGGAGATGTTCAACCAGAAATCCAAACTGCAAGGCGCGTCTGAAATTGGACGATGAGAACCATATTTCCAGCTTGAGTAACGAGCACTGCCACCCGAAAAGAAAAATGCTATCGATACCTTCTTTTAAGCCAGTATGTCCTTCACTGACCTTATGAAGAGAACTTATTAAGTTAATACTTAAAATTATCTTTATGAGCACCGTAACCACCGTTTGGTGTGTATTGCATCAGGGGGATAGGGTTACAAGATGATAGGTATTTCATGGGTTCCATAATCACATTTTTGCATAATTTTTAAAACTAAATTTTACTGCATAATTGTTGATTATATCCCTTAATGTTAGGTAAGATTTTTAAACTAGAACTAGAACACTAAACAAATTTTTATGTCGTATTGAAAAGTCAAATATAAATTAAAATAAAAAATAACGAGAGTTAGACTCCAAAATCCTGTAACTTTGTGTCGGTTCATGTACTTATTTGAAACAAACTACTAAACAAGTATAATGGTTTCAGTAGGTAAATCTACTTCAGTAAAACTAAGACATTAGAACTAATACTATATTAGTTAGATTTGCTCGTGGTTTGCGAGTGGTTGAGCCACTGAGTTTTTACGATATCTAATATATAAAATTCTCTCACAGTGTTTGTAACAAAAGTCCTCCGTAACGGCTTGACCGATTTTCATTGTTTTTTTGTGTATATTCGGTAATTTTTTCGGTCTGAGTATAGAACGTTAACTATTTTTCATACCCCTAAGTAATAAGGGTCCATCCCAAAACATTTTTTGTTTTTTGATTTTGTTAATAAATAAATAAATAATTCTGGGAAAAATTGTTTATTTCAAATATTCTATAATTTTGCGTTAAAAAATACATACAACCCTAAATGTTCACCCTTCTGCCACAATCCCTATTTTTTCATTGAGATATTAGTACTTTAATAATTTTCAACCCTCGGTGGTCAATCACTGATAAAATGTTTTTTATTTTCGTTTTTAATTACACTTTTACCTTAACGTTTGATTGCAACGCATGCCAGGTACAGCTAGTATTTACATTAAAAACTCGTTAAAACTGTGTTCTTACAATGTAGCGAACATTGTTAATATTGTCTCTCACACACACTGCTTGCGTGGAAACGGAACTTGATTGACATGTTTCACAATTTGTTTCATAACTTAATGGTTCTCTGAAAGTCTTAGAACTATTGCTTACAGACCTCATTGAAAAACAATGAAAAGTTTTATAAATGTTACGAGATGATAAATGCGGAAGTTACTGTCCAACTATTACTTTTCTATTGACGTTTACAAGCAATTACTTTCTGAATTCTATGGAATAATTTTTTGACTTATGACTTCGACTTTGTTATTACCAACACAATGATATTGTTCTAAACTTTACAGATGGAAAATATACCGTGCAAAAATCAAGGAAAGGCAAACCTCTTATCGTGATAGACGGATTTACCTTTTGTAAAGTTACACGATTTCTATGGAAGTGTTCAACGAGGAATCCTCAGTGTAAAGCGCGGCTGAAACTGGCCACAGATAACCAGATTACCGTCCTGTACAACGTACACTGCCACCCAAAAAGAAAGAACATAGGGGGGAGAAAAAGGAGCTGAGCTCATTCTTGTTTTGCTCACTCAACTCACACAAGGAGCACAAGCCACACGACGTTAGTTTTTTAATATTTGTTATAAATTGTTTTTGTTTTTATATTTTAATCACTTTTATATAAGTAATAAATAATAATAATAAAAAAAAAATGGTGGATATTTCACACAGCACCATCTAGCCCCAAAGTAAGCTAAGCATAGCTTGTATCATGGTAACCAGACAACTGATGTAATACTTATATACTTTTCTTTTGTAAATACATACATATAATACATATTAACACCCAGACACAGAACAAACAGCAATGTTACAAATGTCACATAAATGTTCGTCCTGGGTGGGAATCGAACCCACGACCTACAGCGCAGAAGGCAGGGTTACTACGAACTGAGCTATGAGGCCAGTCAAAATAAATATATGCATATAATATGTGAAGCATAATAAATATATAGTGGGCCCACGTTCCTCGCGTCTGTAGGTGATTACCCTTTGACCCCTACACGTGTCCCCGGGCGGTTGTCTATGGGCAGCGGTTACCACTTAACATCAGGTGGGCCGTCAGCTTGTTCCGTCACTTAAAATATATAACTGACGAATGATCTTTATGAGAATATTAATGGTTTTGATGTTGTTGGTGCCAGTAAACGGCGTCTATCTCTTTCTATGCTGTACGGAGTACAACACATTTTAGAGAAAAGTTCTATCTCCGGAGAGTAGACTTCAGTCGGGATTCCAATTAATTAATATAAACATTTCAGAGCCTCAGTATCATTTTGTGACCTCCCAAAGGGGGAAGATGTTTAAACTAATCGACCGCTTCACATTTAACCAGCATGCGAAATCGAAATACTGGCTTTGTTCGACCAGGCAAAAAACTGCAAAGCAAAACTTAGACTGGATGTTAACAACAAGATCGTTAGATTGCTCAATGTGCACTCTCACTCAAAGAGACATTTCTTATGGCCGCGAGCGGCTGGCACATTCACGTTTAAAGGCCCATTTCTTTTTTTAAATATAAAACCTTATCGTCGGTTAATAAAGTCAGTTGTAAATGTCAATGTCAGTCGTCAATGTCAATGTCAGTCGTCAATGTCAATGTCAATGTTCGTTGACATCTCTGCAGCTAAGTACATTCTAAATCGGTCGGGCAGACGTGTTTGTGTTTGCCCAATACCTACTACTGTTTCGCTCGCGTTAATATTAATTTTTGTACCCTCATACTATGAATAAGTTTTTAGCGATAAAATGTAGCCTATAACCGTCTCCAGGGTTCCATCTATCTCTATATCAAATTTCATCATAATCGATTCAGCGGTTTAGGGAAAGCGTAACATATGAACAAACACTCTCGCATTTATAATGTAAGATAGTTAGGATTACATGTTCTTATGCTAAGCACAAAGATATATTAGTAATTATTAAATTTGGATCAGTTAAGGAAGTCTTCTTTTCGTTTACATGTTGATCTATTGCCAATTTCCCGTCTTCGATGAGTAGTAATTTTGAGTTTGTAGTCTTGCTATTTTCTGATGGCATCAAAAACGGCACAAATACATGATAAAAATATCTGATCGTAATTCCAGATTACCGAATGATGACATCGCAAAGAGGAAAGCAGCTTGTCCTGCACAACAACTACACATATTCCCGACTAACTGAAACTAAATGGAGATGTTCCACCCACTATCCCGGCTGTAAAGTATTCATAGTGCTGAACGAAAATGGCGTTACAAAGGTCTCTGATTACCATTACCATCCGCCAAAAAAGTTTTTTGTTAATGCTCAAGGTCAATTTGTCCGTATGTAACTGAAATGACTATTATTTTTAATCGACTGCAGAAAAGGAGGTTCTAATTCGACTGTAATTTTTTTATGTTTGTAACCTCACATCTCCGTCATGTACAGATTGATCCCACAGACATTTCATTATACCCATCATTGATAAACTGATTTGTAAATTTACATTGAAAGGATATACTTTCAAATTAATCCCACAGAAATTTCATTAAAATCGGCCATTGTAAGACTTGTTGATTTAATATTCATTGTTCTAAATTATTTTAGTATTTTGATCTCTTATAAAAATATATAAAGTAGGATTACGCATAGTATGGGAACACCGCCACCTCTTCGACCGTTAATATCAAATATATCTTACAATACGATTACATTTCTTAGGATTTTGACGCCAAAATACTTATTTTTCTAATAAAGATGCTGTAGCGCACCCATTTGCTAACAAATTTATGAAAATGATTTAAATTGTTGTTTATATAATTTTTTACTGATTTATTCTCCAATTATATCTATCTCATTACCTATTATTTTATAATTTTTTGACTTTGTTTATTAAAAATCAATTTAGTTCATCTTTTCACAAGTAAGTTGCAGTTGCAACAGTCACTTTTTTATTTTAAGAAATGTTACAGTTCTAGCGGCTAAATTAAGTAGTCCTCTTCTAAAATGGTGATCACAAGGTTGACTTAAAGCGTATTTGCTACTGTAGCACACATTAATGATATACCTATGTATTATAATAGGCTTGTGGCTATATTCCAAATAAGATGACTATGTTAACTACGAGTTAACTACGAGGGGTGTCAATGGGTAGTTATTAAAATTTGAACAGGGCCGCCTGCCAACCTCACCTGCACGTAGTACACCCTCCTACCAACGAGGCTCTGGCGACCGGCTGGTGACTGGTAGTATAACCAGGAGGTGGGAATTCCTACACGTGACTCCTTTGACCAGAAAAGAGCACCAGTGGAAGGAATGGAAATGATGGGCTAGGTGATACTAACACTACCACCTAGCTGCGTCGGGGAGAGACGACACCAACTCTCCCGCCGTTACTCGCGTTGTCGCTTCAACGACCCCCGTTAGGTGTAAGGGGGTATGTTGCGGAACTGCGAGACGAAGGGGTCTTGCCTTAATCGGCCGGATCCAGAGAGGGAAACTCGAGATAAAACCCGGGAGAACACCCTGTAAAACCCTACGGATACCTGGGGACCTCCGTAGTACATACCCTCCACTCCGGAATGGGCGTCACCCGGCGGTGGAACTCTAGATCGACCCTAATCGTGGGAACAAATATGAATAACTTAAAAACAAACACAAAAAACAAATATGTGGATCAGCTTTTGGCTGAGTATTTGGAAGAGCTCTCGATTGTTCAATCTTGGGTCTCTGGTAAAAGCGTGGAATTGAGCGTGGAAAAAAAGGCTAGAATCCGTGCGGCAATACTTCGCGCACAGCCCGGCACTTCTAGGCCTCAACCGGTTTGGTGGTCCGCAGAGATTGCAGCCTTGCATAAAGTAAGCGTGGCAGCGAGACGCCGATATACTCGGTATCGCAGGAGACGCCGCCGCTTGGAAGATGAAGAGGCAGAGCTGTACCAAGCTTATAGGGATGCCAAAAAAATTCTTCAGACCGCCATTCTCAATGCCAAGTCCCAGGCTAGAGAAGAAATGGTAGAGACTAACCCGTAACCCATGGAGCCGGCCTTGAAGTCGTATGGAGTTAGTTTCGGCCTTGGGCCCGGCATTTATTCAATGCGATAACTACAAACGTTTTCTTAACTTACATTTTAATGTCTTGTTTAAATATAATCGTGCACAGATAACTAAACGAGTCAAATAATAGATTTTTTAGATCTTTTTATTTTTTTCATTGCTCATTTTCCTAACCTTGATAGATTTTATTTGGACGTTGCTTTCTGGAGAAACAAGCACGATTTTAATTTGTGGGTCTCGTTCTTTTCATTGCCTTATTCGCCAATGACCAGTTCGACTTTTTTCTTCACTGCTTCTTTTTAATTGCCATATCACAAGTGCCACCGCTCTCATGCGTCTAGTATGTGAAATGGACTATAATATAAACATTTTTTTCCTTGTCAGTCTGTCTTTACCCAATTTTGATTGTCTGTACTTTAAGATTATTGTCATTTTTAATCTGTTTTCTTCTGTATTTCAAAATGTTAAATCATATATTATGTGTATACAAATGTTTGAATAAATCTCGCTGTGTCTGTGTATTATAATAAACTCGTCTAAAAATATGAGTGACTTTTTTTTTTTTACACAGCTCTTTAATTATCGCCTTGTATTTTACTCCTTATGAAATAATAATAAACTGATTCAGAAAAATACTTTTTTACTTGAAAGTATACATATACTTTCAGATTAGTCCCTTTTTCATCGAAAGGATGAAAAATATCAATTGTGATTTCTATTCGGTTAAATAGTTTGTTTTTAAAATCAAAATAACTGGAAAAAATATGCCATCCAAGTACGATATGAGATAACGAAGAATCATCCTTGTTCGTTGGCGATGAATTTGTTTTTTTGAATGACGACGTAACATTGAGGAAAGTAGCTTATTCTACACCGTACCAAAACATACTCTCGTCTAACTGAAAGTAAATGGATGTGCTCTACCCACTGTAAATTCTTCACAATACTGAATTACAAAGGCGGTAACAAGGTGTCTGCTGGCTACGACCAAAGAAGTTTATTTTTAATTCACAGAGGCAGTTCTTTTTTATGAGTCCAAATGTATACAACCTGTTTAGTAATTTCACAAGCGACATTAAAATTAGAGTAAGTGAACAACAGTAAAATTAATTAGATTCTTAATATGTGACTCTTGATATTATACTTATATATCAGTATTAAATCTGCCTCCACCTAAAATTTTGAGCCTAACCAGGTGGATATGAGCGTGGGGTAGCAAACATCAAATAGTTCGATTTATACGCCACTAACTAAAGTTCTTTGATCACTTAGATCTAGATTAGAAAAGATTGAATAGATTACACTTGTTGAGATGTTCGAAAGGTGGTTTCCAAACTGCAAAATAAAATTATTGTTTTTCATTTCAGTAAGAATGCGACTATCAGGCGCAGAAAGACAAAAACGTTTTAAAGAAAAACTTAAAAAAGACAATATAAAGTACGAAGAGTATAAAAGAAAACAAAGAGCAAACTATCACGTAAAAAAAAGACTAGTTGCAGACTTAACACCCAAAGAACAATACAAAGCAAGACTTATTTGGAGACATCGAAAAAAAACATGGAGAGAAAATCGATAAAACTTGAGTTCTTGATATGACGGCTCAACGCTCCCCTTTGATTGCTACCATACGTAAACCAGCCTCCAGATATATTGGAAAACTTACCACAAAGCAAAGACAGTTACGTGTACGTGAAGCATTGAAACTCCTTGAAATTCTAGAGTCCATTATGAATGTATCAAGATAGAGTGCACACAATGTGTATAAACATTTGTGATAACGTAATTAAAATGTTGATCACATTGCTAAAATAATAAATATAGATGGTATTCTTCTGTTTTTATTTTTCTGGTAAATTGGCACTCAAAGTGTGTCAAGTAAATGTACTCGTATGTGATGGGTAAAATAAAGTAAGATACAAAGTAGAGATAGCAGGACGGGAAATCCCTTACTTTGATCGGACACTTAATTTTCACCTATGTATAAATGTATTGTATAATATCTGACAGGCCTCATAGCTCAGTTGGTAGTAACCCTGCTTTCTGCACTGGTGGTCATGGGTTCGATTCTCACCCAGTACAAACATTTATTTGACGAACATAGGTGTTTGTTCTGTGTCTGAGTGTTGATATGTTTTATATGTATGTATTTACAAAAAAAGTATATAATTATTATATCAGTTGTCTGGTTCACATGATACAAGCTATGCATAGCTTACTTTGGGGCTAGATAGCGCTGTGTGAAACCAACATTATTTATTTATTTATTGGATAGTGTTAATTTCTTCTTTATCCATTATAAAATATAAAAATGTTGAATAAAAATAATTCCTATTCAAACATTTTCAGAAATAAAATACAAAGTAGTGAAGTCGCAGAGAGGAAAACCCCTTATATTGATCGACGACTTCACTTTCTCCGAAAAGAGAGAGAACTATTGGACGTGCTCTATGGCTCCCGACTTCAAATGTAGAGCTAAGTTGAAGTTGAACCACGTCGGGAAGAGATCACTATGATCGACAATCAGCACACACATCAGAAAAGACGTTACCTTATAAGCCGGTACGGAGACTTTCTGTAATCGGGTAGATAGCATGGTATTAAGAGCAGTAGAACTCTCGCCAAGTTCGTCCGGGGAAGTACTGCCACCATGCCCATTTCTGCCGCCAAGCAGTGAAGCATTTGCGTTACTATGTTTCGGTTTGAAAGGTGTGGTTTCCGGTGAAATTACAGGCACATGAGACATTCCACCTACACGTCTCACAGTTACGGGCGCATACGATGCGACTTGGGTCTTGTCGTACCTAGTAGGGGAGGACCGAAGTCGCATCAGTTGTTATGAGCCGAGGTTACCACTTAACACCAGGTGGGCCGTCGGCTCGTTCCGTAACTGTATTACATTAAAATAAAAAGATAGTGAATTATTATTATATTATCAGTACACAGTTCTTTATTGTTAACATATTATATTATAAATAAATGCAATTTTTATTAAGAGTCAGAACTAACTTTTGTTCGCGTATATCAACAAACTGGGAAAGATAAATACCTACGGTTAGTACTACTAGGTACGTCCTTTCAAAAGAAACATCAAGAGGTTCCTACGGGGTAGGCAACTCATTGGCATCCCCGAGGATGCAAATATCAATAGGCGGCGGTCACCGCTTAACATCAGATGGGTCATCTGCTTGTTTGCCTAACAATAACATAAAAATAAACTTATCTGAGAAAAAATTGGTACAAAGACCAACTATGGAAAATGTGTACTGCATCTATGTTTTACTATTATATGTGTGAATCAAAACTTGCGACTGAATTATCTTTACAAATAAATAAAATTGAAGTGTCTCTTTTTAATGTCAATATAACGGCTTTTTACTTTGTTTGTATGAAATAGTATAGAAATAGTAGTATAGTGAGAAGTGTAGAGGTATAGTGTACTAAAACAAAATAAAAAAATAATAATTGTCTGTCATTCTGTCTGTTTATCCCGGATTATCTCCGGAAAGACTAGACTGATTTTGAAGAGACTTACTGGCAGATAGCTGTGTTATAAGGAGTAACTTAGGTCACTTTTATCAAGGTTAATTTACAAATTTATAAAAATAACGAAACCACGTAGCTATTCTTTTAGTGAAACTGAATTTAACACAGGTGAAGCCGTGGGCACAGCTAGTCAACTATATAAAAAACATTAAAACAGTTTTTTCACCTTCGTCAAACCGTTCGAGAGTGCTAAGGGGTGTTTGTTACGGTAGCAAAAGCGTGGCCAACTGTTTCAATGAAGACGTGTTTTGTAAAAAGTTTCAATAAATAACTACCCTCCTGTTTGCAGATGCAACGTGCGTAATGTACCAAGTAGTGAAGTCTCAGAGAGGGAAACCCCTACTAGTGGTCGACGATTACACCTTCTCGGAAAAGAGACCCAACTATTGGACCTGCTCGACGGCGACCGACCAGAAATGTAAAGCGAAAATTAAGTTAAATGAAAAAGGCGAAATCACCTTAATTGAGAACGACCATAATCATCCGAAGAGAGGAAAACGCGTTCAGAAGGGAGAATTCACTGTGTTCTCTCGGAAACGGCGCAAATGCAAGAAGTAACCTGCAACCGGATAACTCAGCAGCCGGTAGACGCTTCTTTCCCGCCTTCTGGGCGCACCCCTCATCCGCCTAGCAACCCTGTCTTGCTGCAGGAAAGTGCTGAATAAGCTGGTTTGCTTATATCATAAATACTCCTGTGAGAAACATGTGAATCCCAATATTTGATAGAAGAATATAAACACGGAGGAATGTGTGTTTCATTTAAATAAGACTTCAGTAGATACAATGAAGAAGATAAAATCGATAGAATAACAAAATCTGAATATAAATAATTGCTCAAAATACATAACAAGAACTTATTTTTTTATTTTCGATATGATTTGACCGCAATCCCACCCGATGTTAAGTGACGATGTGGTCTACGATGAAGCATGCTTGCCTAGAAGGAACCTATACACTCTCCTCTTGACTTATACTACCTTCCCAGTCCACCAATATTACGAATATTATCAATGCTAAAGTAATTATGTCTTCTTTGAAGGAACTATGTTTTTGTGTAGCTGAACCAACTTGGCTGTAATTTTAAAATAGGCAGGGTGTGTGATGACAGATAAAACTTATGTTGTCATAACAGTGAATTAAAAGATTGTCAGGAAACCAAATTTTAAGGACCAAAAATTCGAGGATATTAGTCAAGTGCACGAAAGAAGCCCCTTTGAGGTGCACTTTTGTCGTCGCCCCACACTGGTTCGAGAGAGCCATTGACATTAGTAGGATATAGCACAATTTTTTTTTTACTTGCTTTAGAGCAACTGTTGCAAAAAGTTATTTATTTATTTATTTATATCACACACATAAGGGCTTTCAGTATTACAGTATTGGCTGAAACAAGAATATTCAATCAGTACTAATTACATTTGAGCATTCACAGTCTGTCCCAAAAGTATAGTGAGGATACGATTATAAAGTAATCAATAAACATCAATGATTTGGTGAATGTGATATGTTATTGATTGGTGCATCTAACTCATCAGACTGAAAAAGGTACGTACTTACTAAAATTATTGCCTGACTTTTCCTATGTTTTGGACTATATTATTATAAATATTTTCCTGTCCGGTAGCAATAACCAAATAGCATATATCTAATAGTAAGCAATAAATAAAAATTAAAATATAATTGTTACAACAAACAGGTGCTGAATTGTCTCAAGACCCGTCAACATCGAATAGCCCTTTCGAATTGAAGTTTGTAAAATCTCAAAGAGGAAAACCATTGCTTATTCGTGCGGGCTACAAATATACGGTGAAGAGGAAAAACCTCGATGGATCTATTGCATGGCGATGCGTCCAACGACGGATTTGCGGAGCGATTTTGTTATTGTCGAGTGGTAATGATATACGGAAAGAGGACTATCATACCTGTCACCAGGGTGTTGCTGCAAATGAGAAGCAAAAAGAATTCTTGTTCTTCTCTGATCTTCACCACGGAGAGATGGTTGAGCGTGAGTAGGAGTCAAAATATTCAGGAAGTAAGCCTAGCATATAGGTATGCTAGGGTATACCCTAGCATTTTTGGCTAGGTATACCTAGGGGTATATTTTCGTTTTCAAAAATACCTATACCTAGTGTTTTTGTCATTAATTCAGATTAAATAAAGATTTTGAACTCTAGTATGTTAAAATGTTACCAGATGTATTTAAATGAAGCCTAATTGTATTTTCGACTATATGTTATGCAGTTGTATACCCAGTTGTTACAAATAAACAATGTATAATTTAATAACGCCCACTGCGAGTATACGAGACAGATCGGAAGATAAAAAAAAACACTTGTTTGAAATTTCGTTAAAAAGTCATGTTAGACACTCGTTACGGAAGTACATCAATTACTTTATATTTCATTATAACTCCACTTTTCCTTTACAATTTTGTTTGCATCTGTACCTACTTATCTTAATAAATCTGGCATTTGAAAGAAAGAAGAAAGAAAGAAGACATTTAATTCATTTGCTAAATATGAATCATAGACCATGCGGTGACTACTCCTGCAGATATCGTTTTGTTTCTTGAAACTATCCGGTAACCTTGCGGAAACATCTCTGGAGGCACCTCATACAAATTACTAATGTGATGACGTCACGGAACGAGCATATGGCCCACCTGGTGTTGTGGTAACATATGTCCATAACAGGCAATACGTCTTGGGTGCTCCTCTGCTTAATCACAAACAGACTCAAGGGGCATAATATCTGCCCGTAACTGAGACTTGAAGTTGGAAAGTCTCATGTGCCTGTAATTTCTCCAAGATCTCGTAGATAAAGCATTTTGTGTGAGATACCCAAAGAATGATGATATGCGGAGTCTGAATTTGAAGCTGAATTTACTGCAATGGTTAAAATTATTTCATTTGGACATTCGGACCAAGCGGTAACTATATCGTTTGGATTAACTGATTATGATATTTTTTTTGTTGTTTTAGATAATTCAATTCAATGGCTAACATCAGTCAGAGGGAATGACTTGATCCTGTTTAAAAACTACACTTACTCGTTGAACAAACTCAGATACTGGAGATGTTCGGCGCAGAAGAATTGCTTGGCAAGAATTCAGATCGACCGTGATAGCCAGAAAGTCGTAAAGTTAACTGGAGTACATCGTCATCCTCAAAAAGCATTTATTATCGATAAATATACAAATTTTATTGAGATAAGTAAATAATTGAAACGCTTTGTAATACTGATTTCGCTAACCATAGAGACCCGAGTCCTACTTGAAAATCATTTGACTTCATGATTTTCAAGTAGTTAATTTAACTATTAAGAAAAACAATTGTTTTTTGGAGAGTCAGTAGATACATTGTTAAGAATTATATATCATGTGTCTAAACATATACAGGGTGTCCGGTAATGAATGGATAACCTTGGAATGGGTCTTAGTAGAACTATTGGGCATTCGGAAAAAAATATCAAATAAAAAAAACCAAGTAGTATAAAAAAATAATAACAAAAAACAAATTAAAAAAAACAAAAAAATCAAAACATCGATATTATTTAAAAAATACATATCTTTGATACTACTTGGTTTTTTTTTTTGATATTTTTTTCCGAATGCCCAATAGTTCTACTAAGACCCATTTCAAGGTTATCCATTCATTACTGGACACCCTGTATACGGCAAGTATGACACATAGAAAAGGCTACAGTTTGTCTATGCATTCGTCATGACTCGAACGATACTTGAACCTCAATAGAAGAAAAAGAGGATTTAACAAAGAAGACGGGTTAACACAAGAACCTATTAAAGTTACCAAAAGAAATATCCAATATTCCAGATATCAAATATCTGTTGTTTAAATTTTTAAAGTTATAATTTATGAAAAGATCTGACGAAAAAGGAGACGGCGATAGCAGAAAACGGAAAAGATAACTAAAATCGAATATTCGAATAAACAAAATGCTACTTGGTTTTGAAAGGAAATCTGAAGAAGGCGCACCCAAAAAGAGAAGATATTGTACAAACTGCCCAAGTAAAATACGGAGAATGTCAAAAAAACTGTGTTTCATCTGCGCAAAACCAATTTGCGGGGAACACCAGAAATATATCTGTATGAAATGTCTCAGTACGTGAAATCTGTGTTTGCATATATGTCATTTCTCGATTTTTTTGCAAACATAAAAAAAAATTGGTGACTTGACGGAATCAAAAGTGCGCGAAGTTAGCTCTTTGAGTCGCACTTAAATCCTTTCACCGCACTGGTTCGAAAGAGCTACAATTAGAAGTAGTCGGAATGAGTTCAAACTTTGTTTACATTTTACCTTAAGTTTAATTACAATCGAGACATAACTAGGCTAAGGCTGTACTTTTTATGTTTATCTTACTGATAAACCCATGTTTCAAAATAATTAATTATGATGTTAATATGAACTGTAAAGTATTGTTACTGTGATACTCATAGTTTCTAATAAATAACACTCGTAATAGTCAGTAACTTTATTTCCATTGTCCCTGAACTCCCATCCAGGACAAATATTTTGTGTGACGAAAATAGATGTTTGTTACGTGTCGGGGTGTTTATTTACGAAAAAACAAAGTATATAAGTATTCTGCCAGTTGTCTGGTAACCGTATACAATATAGGCTTAATTTGGGACTAGACGACGCTGAAATGTCCATCACTATTTATTATTATTCATATTTATTATTGTTAATTCCAAAATACAAACTCTCACATGATCTAAATGATTTCAGATTTGAAATACGAAATCGTGAAGTCCGAGAGAGGGGCTGATCTGATACTGGTAGACCACTGTACATACTTCCGAGCGAGTCCTCACACTTGGAGATGTTCCACCAACGCGCCGCAATGTAGCGCCATGATCAAGTTGGGAGCTGAAGGACAAATCATTTGGTATGATGGAAACCACAATCACCCTGTCAAAAAAGCTACTTAAACACATGACGTCAGATGCATACGTTTATGAGTTTATTACAAGCTTTTATTTAATTTGCAATGTTTGTATGTAGTTTATTCGGTCAAAAGTTGAGTTTTGCACCAGTTCTCGTAGCCCGAACACGCTGAAATTTGGTATTCTTGCATAAACCTGGTGACAATGTAATATTGGTGTGAGCTGGACCTGATGCTGGTGCCAGCAGTGACCACCCAACTCCTCAATAACGCTCAGCAGCGGTACTGTGCTTGTAAGATTTATCTTAAAAAGTACAGCCCTCGGTGGTAGGCATCCAGTGACTGACAGTAAAAGCTTAGTTTGGAAAAAAATATTTTTTAACAAAACTTCTTTTTAAATGATTTGGCATAATCCTTACGCATGATTTAATGAGTGATACATGTTTTTTTTTAAGAGCAGTAGAACTCTCGCCAAGTTCGTCCGGGGAAGTACTGCCACCATGCCCTTTTCTGCCGCCAAGCAGTAACGCATTCGCGTTACTGTGTTCCGGTTTGAAAGGTGTGGTTGCCGGTGAAATTACAGGCACATGAGACATTCCACCTTCACGTCTCACAGTTACGGGCGCATACGATGCGACTTTGGTCTTGTCATACCTAGTATGGGAGGACCCAATTAGCATCGGCTGTTATGGGCCGAGGTTACCACTTAACACCAGGTGGGCCGTCGGCTCGTTCCGTAAATGTATTACATAAAAAAAAAAAAAATGTTGAAACATTGATTGTCAATCGAAAATTATTGTAGAAAGCAATCTGGTAGTTTTCCTTTAGATATTAAGATTCGTTTAAAATATATAGATACAGCAGTTATAGTTATAGGTCTTTTCGCAGTGAAAAAAATTCGAATGTAGCAACCCATGTACGAGTAAATATAGTTTATTATTTCTGTACATGAGCGTAGTCATTAAATAATTATAATTATATAGAGTGAGATTCATGTTTCTGGAAATGAAAGTTGTGAGTATTAAGTACCTATACGTTGTCAATATTAATTACAATATATTATTTAGTACAGTTTTCTCTTGAAAACTACCTCCTACAATGTTCTCTTGGTTTAGTACGTATAATATAATAATAGTTAAATATATCTTTATGTAACAATGCTTATTATTAATACGTATTCAAATGCTTTATCGGCTCTAGTCCGATCTTTTAGTAAGCAATAAACCGGGCCGAATTAAAAATTATGAGGGCCATTGTTTGTGATTGTTTCTCCAGGAGTGAAGAGATTGATGATATAACTATGAAAATAATTAATATTTGAAATTATAATATGAAAAATATTGGTGTTATATGACGTATTGAAATAGCGACGGGGGAAGCCCCTGATTTTTGTAGAAGGCTAGTTGCACTGAAATCCGTAAAATATAAGACATTACTAAGTTAGATGGTAATAAAAAAAACATAAAGCTAAATAATACACATAACCATCCGGCTAAGCAGTTTAAAGAACTATAAAAGGGGTTACGTACGTAAGTTAAAATATTTTTTTTTTTAAATAAAATATTTAGTGTGTCATTTAATAAAATCTTGTGTTTAATTGCTATGATTTTATAAAAGGGTAATTTATAATTCTATGCAAACGGTCACATAAAAATAATAAATGTTAATTGCATAAATTATTAGTTTAAAATGGCTTTAATATCTTTCGGGGAAAACTATTAGTTAACCGTGATATAAGCCCTGATTATATATATATATATATATAATCAGGCTATATATAATCATATAAGCTATTATACAATACTATAATAGCTTATGTAACACACAACACAACAATACTATATGTTAAATGATAACAAAAACGGTTTGAATCCTTCGCTTCTTAATCTAATCTCCTATTTTCAGATGACATAAAGTTCATTAACCTCTCAGCCACGACGAGACTGCTCATGGTGAACAGCTATACCTTCGCCCAGAGGAATCAGAAGAGGAACTTCTACTGCTCTCAAATACAGAAGGGCTGCAAGGCGAAGATCTTCCTCACCAAGGATGAGACGGAAGTGACGTTTGCTGATAACACACATAATCACCCTCCACCTCGTTATGTGGCTACTAAGAATGGGTATTATTTGAAAATATAGGAATTCTCATGTGGATACTATTCGAGAGAACAAGAGACCCACGTTTTATATTAGTATTTCTATGTATGTAATATGTATGATAAACGTATTTCAGGCATAGTAAATCCTCTACTAATCCAAATACCTTATAGACATACATATAATACTTTCTAAAACTATTGACTTCAATAAGTTAGTTAACTACTCTAGCAGACCAAGTCGGGAGCCAGGAATACGTATGTGATGTATAAAATGGTGTCTCTGTATTGATGTATGGCTATGCCACCTGCTACATAAAGAATGTATCCCTGGGCGATGTTTTTAGTTTCTTTTGTTTGTTACTTCTCTAACAATAAAGGGCTCTGGACTACGTAGTACAGGGAGGCAAAGGCTTACCCCTCACTTTTTTTTTTATTTGGTTCTCTTCTTTCATCTTTCACAATGCTTAAATATCCATAGTAGTCAAAATATATAACCTTTGGAATTGTTACTTATAAAATAAATAAAAATTTACTAATAAAGTGTTTTATTAGATCACCACGATAGTTTTTTTTTTATATAAAATAGCACATATTATAAATCATGTCTAAAAAGACTGAGCAGATAGCAAATGTTAAGTGGTATCCTTTGCCCACAATACCAGTAATGCAATATTAAGAGCAGTAGAACTCACGTCAAGTTCGTCCGGGGAAGTACTGCCACCATGCTCATTTCTGCCGCCAAGCAGTAACGCATTCGCGTTACTGTGTTCCGGTTTGAAAGGTGTCGTTGCCGGTGAAATTACAGGCACATGAGACTTTCCACCTACACGTCTCATAATTACGGGCGCCTGCGATGCGACTTGGGTCTTGTCGTACCTGGTAGGCGACCCAAGTCGCATCGGTTAGAGGCCGAGATTACCACATAACACCCGGTGGGCCGTCACCTCGTTCCGTAACTTTATCACAAAATAAAACATGCAAGGTAGGTCTTTTTATCGCGCCCGTCACGCTGGCACATGAGATGGTGCCTGTAATTTTGGCAGTTTTCTACTAATATGTTACACACAGTATATTGTTCTTTCCTAACTTACAGACGTCAAATTCATACACATAGCCAGGAACAAGCGCCTTCTGATGCTCAAGAGTTACACGTACGCCCAGCGGACTCCGAAGCACTTTTACTGCTCCAAGAACCTGAAAGGTTGTAAAGCGAAGGTCTTTCTGAACGAAGATCAAACGAGGGTGACATATGTTCTGAACGAACATAACCACGCCCCGCCGGTGTACAGTTTGACCGCCCAAGGGATCTATGTTAAAATTGGATAATATAATCCTACTAATATTATAAACGTGAAAGTTGGTATGGATGTTTGTTACTCTTTCACGCTCAAACGGCTGAATGGATTTGGATGAAATATGGTACCAAGATAGCTTTATTCCTGGATTAACACATAGGCTACTTTGATCCCGGAAAAGTGCAGTATTTCCGTGGGATTACTTATTCACCGAGGGTAACATCGCGGGGCGCAGCTAGTAATAATAATAAATCAATAAAATAATATTGATCTTATAAATTTTAAGTATATTTAATTGTGTCCTGACAAGAAGTTTGATTTGGTTTTAAAGTCGGTATGGTGAGTGAGAATACTTTTGTTTCTGCAGAACATTTGAACAACAACCGAAGAAATAATTAAGTATTGTCCTAGTGTTTTATAGGAAAGACTTTAGTAAATTTTTTTGTTCAAATGAATTCATAAACTATTACTGTAAAAAAATACATGTATTGATATATTATTTCTGCGTTGTTTTTCTTATTGGTTTGTGTAGGTACAACTCAAAATCCACTTGAAAAGCTATGATGTTTTTTTTTTGTTTTAAAGCTGTGATTAGATTTAAAAATGTCTTACGTATTTTTCCTATCCGCAGCGCGGAAAAGTGAGACAGAATGTCGATGAGTCAGGAGCAAAAACCGGTACAAATATAAAATATATAGTGTTTTTAAACATAATGTGTATCTAGAAGTTTCTTTTCATTTTTCATAAATATTTTTCAGTAGCCGACATTAAATTCATCTGGCTGCAAAGCAAAAACAATAGCCAGAGGCTTTTGATGGTAAACAAACATACATTTGCACCGACTTCTTCTAGACACTTCTACTGTTCGAAGAAATCTATGGGGTGTGAAGCCAGGATTTTCCTGAACAATGGCAACACCCAAGTTACTTTTGTTTCCAACACTCATGATCACCCACCTCCTGTTTATAGAACAAGTGAAGCTGTTTTTTTTTTTTATGTAATACATTTAAGGAACGAGCCGACGGCCCACCTGGTGTTAAGTGGTAACCTCGGCCCATAACAGCCGATGCGACTTGGGTCCTCCCATACAAGGTATGACAAGACCCAAGTCGCATCGTATGCGCCCATAAATGTGAGACGTCAAGGTGGAATGTCTCATGTGCCTGTAATTTCACCGGCAACCACACCTTTCAAACCGGAACACAGTAACGCGAATGCGTTACTGCTTGGCGGCAGAAAAGGGCATGGTGGCAGTACTTCCCCGGACGAACTTGGCGAGAGTTCTACTGCTCTTGCTGTAGAAGTATAATAGAAACTTTGAAATTGTTTGGAAAGAATAAATATGTAAAGTTAGATAATTAGTACCGCTCCGCTCCGGCGTCACGAAATGGCGCCACGTGTCCATGTAATAAAGATCGCAAGACGAATAACGTCTGCAAAAAAGTATTATATGTCCATTTTTTCAAACAAATATCTCCTTTCTGCCAACAATGTTAATGATAGTAATTTTTTTGTTTTAATAAAACAAAATATTGCTATTGTTGCCTTTTTTATTGGGCCCTCACCTACTTAGGTAAGACAAAACCCAAGTGGCATCGAATGCGCACGTAACCCTGAGTCTTGAAGGTGGAATGTCTCATGTAATTTCACTAATTTCACCTTTCCAATCGGAACACAGTAATGCGAATGCATAACAGCTTGTTATGGTGCCAGTTCTTCCCCTGAAGAACTTGGCATAAGTTATACTACAACTTCAAATCTTGATGAATCTTGGTGAACTTATAAAATAATTGTGAATTATTTTTATTGAATACTGTTTTAGGTATTTTCACCAACACATTAGCCCGCAGTATGATTATCAGCCGAAAAGGATTACCGAAATTGCCAAGCGCGTTGCGTAAAAGGATCAGGGATTTAAGTAAAGAATGTTCACACGAACCTTTGGTCACGTTGAAAGACGCTCGGAGAAGATGTCAGGTGTGTCCTTACAACAGACATCGGAAGACAAAGCACGTTTGCAAAGGATGTTATATGTTTATTTGTCCAGAACACATAGTTCCTTTCTGCCAACAATGTGCTACCGAGAGTGATGAGTAGTTGTTTATATTAACGGACAGAATAAAAATAAAATGCAATTTTTATTTTTTATTTTAGTGCAAAAATTCCCCTGCTGCATTATTGTTTTGAATTTTGTGTTTTATTTGATGTAGTAGTATTTTTACACCAAAAGAGCTATCGCTGGCTATTAGCTATGCCATGTTGACCCTGAGGAAGCCATTTTTATTATGATTCTTCTGTTATCTTCTAAAGGGTTGAAATATTTACAGTCAATGTTTGGTGTTGGTAGGGTTTGAAGAATGTGAAATGACAATGACATTTCCGCAAAATAATTTCCATTGCACCGAGGAACTGGAAGCATGTTAGAATACTGTCAAAAACTTCAGTATTTGTATAAAAAGGTAGATTAATTCCAACTGAACAAACACTAAGTAATATTTATTAATTTTGGTATTTTACATCTAACTTTACCTATATTTTAGCTTTATCATAGACACCATCTAATATCGAGCAAAGTCGAGGTATTTTTCTTTGAAATCGAAAATGAAAAGTCTTCTTTGAATGTTACCATATGCATATATATGCATAGCCACGATAAGTACATGCGCCTGGATTCGGCAACCCCAATGTTTATTGTAGATTTTAAGATGAATTAATAATGTTTTCTTCTCTGTATTTTTAAAAAGCAGTCTTATTTCAGAAAATGACGTCAAGTTCATACAGTTATCGGAAAAGCAGCGTCTCTTGATGGTCAATAAATTCACGTTCTCCCCAGTCACTTCTCGGCACTTCTACTGCTCGAAGAAGAAAAAAGGATGCAAGGCCAGGATATACCTCAATAAAGAAAATACCTTGGTCACTTTCTCTGATAACAGGCATAATCATAGTCCGCCAACTTATAAGATGGCGACCAATGGGTTTTATTATAAACAGTAGTGTATTAAAATTCACTTCTTAAACAAGATCTGACTAAAAACCAACAGTTTGCCAAAAAATTGCAATTATATTAGTGCTGTGAAATAAAATTAATTTAAAAACATTTATTACTTGTTGTACTAAGTTTATTGTTATCTGGGTTATCTTTTGTATTAATATTAATTATAGTATTGTATCTTATAATCACATTTAGTATCACAACATTTTTTATGTTTAATCATTATTAAATCGACCTCTTAAACAACTCTGTTACTTCTATAATAGACCTAAAATTTTACCGATTCCTCCAAAAATGTATATATGTTAACAGCTAACTATTAGAGACAGTATCGATTTTTCCAAGTTTTTGAAAAGTAACGTAGTAGTCTTATCTGGTTACAGAATGCTTTTCCGTACTAATTGTACCTGTTCCGGATAGCACTCCTGTATAATAAAGATCAAATAACTTGATTTTTTACATGTCAACCTACTTAAAATGAATGATTACCTGATTAATGATTATGATTAGACGGATACTGTGAAAAAATATAAAATATGTTCTAAAACCGATCTTTATCATCCGTATTAAAATGTAATTTATCAATTGTTTTAAGCTTTGTCCCAGGTTCTGTCTGGAACTGAAGCTACACTTTGTTACTCAGTAAATCACGACTAAAAACAGAGATGGCGCTGCTTTTAAAATCCCATTAGATTATGCGGAGTGTATGCATTTATCTTTTATCTTTTGAGCCTTTTGATATTTGACCTGGTTCCAAAACCTGAAAAGTCACCAAAAGTAAAAGAACATACTACCAATTTGATACTCCTTTAGATAACTAAGTTGATATCAATTCCTCTGTTGGGTATACAGTTTGTTGTCAGGTTTTGCTTGCGTTGATGTGTCCGTACAATGTATATATAGAATTCTATTGCATGGGCAATAATTAAACGTATTTAATCACATTTTATTTATATTATCTTACAGTCGACATAAAATTCATCAAGATATCCGAAAAGAAGCGACTACTTATGGTCAACAGCTATACATTTGCACCCACGAGTCCTGGACACTACTATTGTTCTAAGAAAAAGAAAGGCTGCAAGGCGAGGATCTTCTTGAATAGTGACCAGTCCATGGTTACTTATGCTGACAATGATCATAATCATGAACCTCCTGTGTATACTGTTACCAAACACGGATTTTATATTAAGATTAGCTAGATATTCATGTAGCCATATACAAAGTTATTTTTAGAATGCCCAAGGGCCTAACACCCTTAACTACTTTAATAGAAGAATCAGATATACCTACGCAAAACCAGTACCAGTGGTTTCTATGGCGAGACAAGGAACGCAAGGGCAGTGGGAAGTACGCGACTGCCGCTTAGAACCAGTCCGTCGCGTCGTCTCGCACTTGTCTCTGTTACTCCTCAGGAAAAGACTGGGTGACCTAGTTTCACTATAGATAATATTATATTGTCAGGAAACAGGCTATTTAAAAAACAAAAAATAGTAACATTTTTAGCATAAAGTTGTAAAGTCTTGGATGTCTGTGTTGTGTATGTATGTGTCCATGCCACCTTCCACACAGGGAATCCGAATGCAAGGAGATGAGAGTAGCAGAGAGATTAAAATTTTGTGTAAATCCCATAATATACTTATATAATTATAGAATGCTTTATTTAATTCCAAAGGCAAATCAGAAGACTCTGAGCAATTTAGGAATCAGTATATCATCTTGATTCCTGCTTGTCCGTGTGGGTAGTGCGTGCAATGGAGTAAGGCCTTCATTGCAACGAAAGTGTTGCATATATCTAAATATTTGAGCCAATTTAGGCTTCCAGAGCAGCCATCGTACCCGTGGTGTTAAATCCGTGATACTGGATAACCTACTGTAAATTGTTTTGATAGATTTGTATAGTATTATGATACCTAATCGAGTATTTTATCAGCTCTACAAGATCTTCAGAACTATTTGTCCATTTTCAGGTTCACACGATGTTAAGTTCATACAATTATCAGACAAGAGGAAACTTCTAATGGTGAACAACTATACCTTCGCCCCTATGGGTCGGAAGCACTTCTACTGTTCGAAGAAGGCAAAGGGTTGCAAGGCCAGAATTTACTTAAATAAGGATCAGAGCCAGGTCACATTTGCTGACGATGAGCATAACCATGATCCCCCATTGTACACTGTGACGTCTCAAGGGTATTATATCAAAATATGATTTGTCCAGCCGTTGGAGACATCTACAGGTGTCCGAAATTCAGAAGGATCATAATTTTGGATATCATGATAATTGACAAGTATCTAATGAATAAAGATTTAAAAGATATGCGTGGCCAATATCTGTTTGAATTGAGATCGTACTGGGCCACGTATATGAGGATAATAAAAAAAATATATCATTAAGTTTAAGAATATAAGAACGTGTACAGCTTAGATGGATAGATAAAGCTTTAATGTTAATCATACACAGAAGTTCAGTTCGGATGCTTCCGTAATATGTTGCGATTGTATTTTCTGTACCATTACATTTTGTTTATGGCATAATACATACATATATATTTTCACGCCTTATTTCCAAATGGGTAGGCAGGGCCTCAGGTGGCCACTTTTCACATTCTGGACTATACATTATCTTGAGAACCAAGTCGTGACGAGGAGTGAGCTCATCGCTGCCACTGTTTTCTCACGAATAATTCGGCTGACATTTACAGACAAAGACATTTCGGAAGAGGACAAATCTTTTACTTACTAAATTACCAACAAGTACGGGCGGTATAGTATAATGCCTGTGTACATAGATATGTATGTATGTATACAGGCATTATAATATACCGCCCGGACTTGTACATACCTACTTATACAGGTGTCTAAGTACTAACATAAATGCCTGTGCTCATAGTATAGAAGTAAATTGATGTTGTAGTTTTCGTTCGTGTTCTTAACATTTGTGTAAAGTTTATTTATCTGCTTCATATAAGTCATTAAGACTAATTATATTGAATGGAGTGTCATATTCAAATCTGATTCCTAATAGTTTTTTCTTTATAAACAATTAACTGTATGTGTAGTTTGTTTTAATATATACCCTTATTTGTTGGAACAGTCGGAATCTAGCAAAAAAACAAACATTTTAAGTTATGAAAGATAAGCGTGATTCCGATCGACTTAGACTTCCATCAGACAAGCGTAACACAAACATATCTGCAAATAAAAATATATCGTTGAAGACTTACGTGACCTGCTGTGATTTGGGAGATAGATTGTCACACGAAAGAGTCGAATCGGGCAGCTGGCAAAATTTGAAATCCATTAAACATTTTAAATGCGTCACGTGTGTCAGAATTCGATTTACTTTTCAGGTTATAAATTTATTCAAGGACGTCGAGGGAGGCTCCTTCTATACAGGGGGTACACATTCGCTCGACAGCACTCCGACCGACACTGGTACTGCTCAAAGAAAAAGACGGGATGCAAAGCCAGGGTCAGGATGGTGGAAGGAATAATCATCGTGGCATATACTGAACACACCCATCCTGCGCCAAGTGACCACCAGGTATACGATTATCCATCAATATTGAGTAATTCCAGCAATGTACCCTCCACTACTGGAGCTTATTGATTGTTGATTATTGCTTATTGGCTTATTGACTCGCAGAAGACTGCAGTACCATGGTCAAGAGACGGATTGTCGTCTTGAGCTCGCAGACTCTGCGTCCATTATGGTGGAAGTTAGTGGAGTCATGGCCAACACTATAAACATACACATGGCTCCAAATAGCTACTTCTAGAATCAGGCAAACCAATCTCTTGTCCTAGTGCTGGAGTATCGGTCAGGCATTGCACATTCGGGTTGCAGCTATCTAACAGACACTGCTAAGTGAAGAAGGACAGTGAAAGAAAAAAATGTAGTTTTTGAAATTTTCGCCATGTTTTCCTCATTTATTGCCGACCAAAGAACTTCGAAATCTTTTCAGTTTCAAGATGCCGTAGCCATATACTAGCCTCACAGCTCAGTTGGTAGTAACCCTTCCCACCCAGGATAAACATTTGTGTGACATAGATGTTTGTTCTGTGTCTGGGTCTGGTTTTTACATACCTACATATGTATTATATGAATGTATGTAAAAAAAACAGTTGTTTGGTTCGGCGTAGCTTACTTTGGGGCTAGATGGCGCTGTGTGAAATTTACATCAATATGTATTATTTATACGAGCCGAGGTATTAGAATATGTTTGCCTTATGTTTATTATTAGAATTACTATATTACTATACAGAATTAATTTGCAGTCTTATTATTAATCATGAAATTATATTTATTATATTAGATCGAGAACTCGCTCATGAAAAGGATGTTTTTTTTTTATTACTCTACTAACATTCTCAGTGATGGACGTCGACTATTAATAGAATGTATAGAAGTATCACTTAATAAGTCCTACCACGTACTAACAGTTTGGCAACAATTTGTACTACGTAAACACAGCCTTAAGACAAAGCACACTACACACTACATCACTGAAATTAATAACAAAAGACGTCATAATATAATCTGTAGATGTATATTACACGCTTAAATAAACACTCTTACCTACTCCATAATAAAATAATTACCCTTAACTAGCATTAAGCTGATTCATCATTTAGGTAAATATGATTTAATAAGTTAAATAGAAAATAAGTTTTTACTTTTATTATTGTGTTAGCCATTTTGGCCATAGACAGGATTTTCTAGTTCAGGCATGGTATATTGTTATCTTTTATGATACTTAGTCACAATGTTAGTAATAACATTTAGTCAATGAATAAATATTATTTATTTATTTAATTAATTGCGTTTCTCATCCTATAAAAATTTCCGTCATTTCTATAAATTAGAGGTCAAACTCAGATTTAAGTATAAATGTACGTAAATTATTATACGAAAAAAGGCTTCCAATTAATGGCATTATAAGGTATTTGGTGTAATATAAGGTTCTAGTCAGAATATCTCACAGGTGACTCAGCGACTCTTACTCTTCAAATCTAATGAGATTACGAGCTGTTCACATCCTCAAAACGCACAAAGAAAAACTTCAACATGAAACTGAAGATCTAGAATGTCCTTAACATGAGGTTAATTCGCAAGTTAGTAGCAATCGTTATCTTCCTATCTGCAACCAATAAGAAAAATACCTGCCCTAATATACATAACATATCGCTTCACAGAGGAATTAAAAACTATAGAATTGGTTGGCGGGAAATCGCTGATGCTGTACAAAGGACACACATACTCCTACAGTGATTCCAGGAAGCGGTACCTTCGGTGCTCCAGCAGGATCAAGCGGGGCTGTTCCGCTCGGCTGCGGGTCTTCGACGGACATCTCGAGATAGTGAGCACCAGTCACAACCACGAACCACCGAGACTTATCAAAACCAATGAAGGTTATATCAAGTTGAAGTATCCACACAACGAGTTTCTTAAAATTTCTTAAATAATAGAACTCAAGTTCGACTGAATGAACTGTCCTATATTTTTGTCCTGTGACATGGATGAAGTTGCTGTTGAGTTGGCACTAACAGCTTAATATGACTTCCAAAGAATGGATTTATGTTAGTCACGTTTGTCTAATACGATAAAGCTAGATTAAGTTACGGAACTGTTCTCAACTGGTAACACTTCGACTGGTGGAGCTTGCTATATTATGTTTGATAGCATATAAAGGATGCACACAGAAATAGTGTGTTGGCGTCCAAACGCCCACACACTACTTCTGTTTCGTACTGTGCTACTACTAGTCGAGTAACTGTTTCTATCGAATCAGTGTGGTAAAAGGATTTTAAGTACACCTCGAAGAGGCTCCTTTCTCTTCTTTTCTTACGGTGTGACACATAATACCGGCCACTACTGTAGACATACAGTCATAAGTTACTGAATAGGTGTAGTGCCTTTAACCTACCGCGGTAGCCAAATCAGAATAAAAATTCTACGAAGTATTGTTTTATTTGTGTCGTAAACAAAAAATTACCTTCCTATTATTTTTTACAATAATTTGAGTTATAGAAATGTTAATTTGGGCAATACTAATTTAGGAACATTTTTCAGATCGTCTACAGACCATTCCACTATCGGGCGGCAAAAAGACCATGATGTACCAAAAGTACACATATTCGTTCACCTGCAAGAAGAGGCTCCGATGTTCCAGAATGCAGACGTTGGGTTGCAGGGCACAGTTGAAGCTTGATAACGAGGGAAGGGTGGAAGTGGTGACCGGGGTGCATAACCATCCCCCGCCGCCCTGGACCCCGAATGCCTCCGGGGTTGTTGTGAAGATTGAACACGATTGGAACTATCTTTATTAGATTATGTTTAAGAATATGAACGTTTTACAAACCAATTGCGTAAACTAAGTATATTTACTAATCGACAAATGTATTCCATATTGTACTTAGGCAGTGCGAAATGACAAATTGTATGGCGTATATATCGTGTGTATTCTCATTATCCGTTGTGAAGATTCAACACGATTAAAACTAACTTAATTAAAAGATTATTTTTAAGAATATTCATTCGAAGATTCTAAAACCAATCGCGTAAACTAAATATATTCACTAATCGACAAAATGTATTTCATATTGTACTTAGGCACTGCGAAATGACAAATTGTATGGCGTATCTTGTGTATTCTAGTTATCGGTGTGGAAAAAAATTAGGTTTAAAAATAAATTAAGCAGCACATTTGAAGATTTTATTTCATATACGTTTGCTAAAATGTCTTAGAAACTACGTTCAATCCCCCCCCTTCAAACTCAAACATGTTACAGTCACATACACAACACGAATATCTAAGACTCGAAACCGAATAATGTTCATCACATAAAACTCATCGACACTGGGGCCGCTTCCTTTTCTGGCAGCAGATAGCATATTGTATGTTTAGTATTCTCTGCCCATAACAGTAGGCAATACAACTGAGGTTTTCTTCTGTTTTGTATAAGACCTACGAAAGGAAATACTTAAATCGTATCGCATTACTTGGAACAACGTCTCTAGTCCCTGACATTTCACCACCAGAGATATATATTTGACTGGACTCACAGCTCAGTTGGTAGTAACCCTGCTTTCTGCGCTGTAGGCCGTGGGTTTGATTTCCACCCAGACAAATATTTGTATGACGAACATAAATGTTTGTTCTATGTCTGGGTGTCAATATATATTTATTTACAAAAAGTATATAAGTATTATATCAGTTGTCTGGTTCCCATGATACAAGCTATGCTTAGCTTACTTTGGGGCTAGATGACGCTGTATGAAATGTCCACCAATATTTATTTATTTATTATGATATTATAAAACGTTTGCAGATGGAGGTAATCGGTTACAGTACGTCCAAGTGGCAGGTGGGAAGACGACTCTGATTATGTTCCGAAATTACACATATTCCTTCAGCGACAAACGGATGAAGTACCTTCGGTGCTCGAGCCGCACCAGGATGCACTGTCCTGCGAGACTGAGTGTTGTCGATGAGACTGGAGTCGTGAAGATCGTTTGCGGCCAGCACAACCACACGCCACCTGCCCTAACGCCAGATCGAAAAGGCAGCGTCAAAGTGGTGCACAATATTTGACTACACTCATAGCTCGGGTGGCAGTGGCTCTGCCTTCTGCCCTAAGCCTGTGGGTACCCTGATGCTACCCGCTTAAAAAGTATCCCTGTATGCGTTATCCGGTTCACACAGCACAGGCTTTTCTAATTTTGGTGCTAGATGGCGCTCGTGAGGTTTATTAAATTATGAATTGATTGTGGAAGTTCGGAAATCAGCTTTTTTAGTATTAGAGTCATTTATTCTTACTGGCAATCGTGATAATAAGAGCAGTTACAGAACTTCGACTCACAATCCAGTCAGTTCAGTCGAAACAACGATAGCTATAAAATTTTAAATAAATTTGGGCAACAAACGGAACTCACTGAGCAAAAGCTAGCCATTCCTACAAATTAAACCGGCTGTTTTTCTTTTTTATGTGATGAAGGTGATAGAACTAGCTGACGGCCAACCTGATGTTAAGTGGTAACCGCCGCCCATGGACAACACCAATACGACTAAAATCATCTCCACCAGAGTATAAGATAAATCAAATCGCATTGCATTGCGTCTATCACCTCGAGACGGGGATGTTACGTCTCATGCGCCTGCAATTTCACCGGCACCCACTCCCTTCCACCGTAACACAGCAGCACGAGTGCATCATTGCTTGGTGGCAGATTACCAGGTGTTGTGGCAGTACTTATCCGGGTGAACTTAGCACAAGTTCTACTGTTAATTTGGGTTGCTCCGTTTGCACTACCCGGGGGACTCGTGTAGGGATTCAAAGGGTCATTTACGGACACGAGCAACGTGACCTCCCAAAATCTATGTGAATTAAACAATCCGAACCGGATTCCCGTTGCAAGTTACCTCATCTAATCTCACTTGTTTACAATCTGGTGCTAACCATAAGATGTTTCGTAACACTAAGAGCTAAACACGGGTATAGAAGACTTTCCTACTCTTTCAGACAATCTTCAAGTTGTGACCCTAACCGGCGGAAGAACTATGATCTTGTACCAGAAATACACTTACTCGTACAGTGATCAGACCAAGAAGTACCTGCGCTGTTCCCGGCGGCTCCAGGGTGGATGCACAGCCAGGTTCAGCGTGGACAAGCAAGGCCGGGTGAAGGTTCTGAACGGTTTTCATAATCATGCTCCTCCCAATTTATACAGGACTGCTTCGGGATGTTACGTTAAAATATAAATTATACGGTAAAAAACAACATGGTTAATTATTTTGTCATGCTGTTCTGTAGAGCAGTTTTGTGCATGTTTTGTGATCCACTGTTCTTTTATGCCTTCACGATATCGTCCGCTCATCTAGCTGATGGTCTACACGGTGGCCGACGCCTATTCCTTTCCCTCTATTCGACGGAAAACATCATAAACATTGAGAGCCTTTAGACCGATACCTCCTTGGGAATCATGTAAGCCCGTTTTTTCAAAGCTTATGTTACTGACCTTGCTTAGTATGTACATCCTTGAGGCTGCTAAATTTGTTAGAGAACATCCTGAGCTCTTCACAAGAGCGCGTGATGTCTACTCACGGTGTGCTAGAGATCCTGATAGAATTGTTCTTTCAAGAATTCCTCGAACTACTCTATATAAGAAAAGTTCTTATGTGATGTGTGGCCTTATATTTAATAAAATACCCAAGGATATCAAAGGTCTCCCATACAATTTGTTTCTTATTTTTTTTTTTAATATGGCTGAAATGTAAGTGTTTTTTAGTGTTTCCGATTTTTTATGTTCTAATTAACAAATTTATCCCTATAATCTAACGAAATGTATGTTATTGTTATTGTAATTTTTTTTTATTATCTACATTTTTGACTTCGTTGTTTTTTTTTTTTTTACTTTACACGTTTCTGTACACGTCATGTAATGACAGAGTTTGTGGAACAATTGTATGTAACTTTAACATCTTGTACATACTACCAGGCTTTATGCAAATAAATGATTATGATTATGACCATAAACATTATTTATGTACTCACCACATTTTCAAACCGTGAAAAAAAAAATTTTCGTAGGAAACTGACCTTCAACAGACGAAGTGAGAGAGAGAAAAAAAATCGTAGATCAAATTCATAAAAGGAGCCTCTTTGAGGCGCTTAATTCTTTTACCACATTGGTTTTGATGTAGGCAGTAACGATTAATAGGAGTAGTATATCTTTTTGTATTTTCCAGAGCCTTACTACATACCCTCCGGATTCAAGAACAAGTTGCTGGTCCTTAACGGATACACTTTCTCCCAGAATCGATCGAGGTACAAACGACTGTGGTACTGCTCGCAGAGGCGAAACGGATGCAAAGCCAAAGTCATTATGGACAATCAGGGAGAGTACATACTGGGAGCCTACAGAAATCATGACCATGCTGTGCCGATTAAGAAAAAACATATGAAATGAGAATCGAAAGGGTGCGACGTTGTTGAGGCCATTTCATTCAATGAATTCCTTTTATACCTGTCGACGTCTGTTTTTTTTAATTTCAAAGAACTGTGTAAAGCTGTGTGAATATTACTGCTCATTAATAAGAATTCTTAAAAAAAAAAGATTTGTACACTGATAAAAATTGATAAATTATGCAATTATTATTATGTATGATGTCAATGGAATATTGTATGAATATCGTACCATATCAGAAGAAAAATAAATGAAGTGAACAAAATTATATGATTTTAAACATAACAACTGGGATAAGTTGTGTGAATTTTACTGCTCATCAATAAGAATTCTTAAAAAAAAAAATTGTGCACTGATAAAAATTGATAAATTATGCAATTATTATTATGTATGATGTCAATGGAATATTGTATGAATATCATTCCATATCAGAAGAAAAATAAATGAAGTGATCAAAAATGTATGATTTTAAACATGTAAAGCGTAAATTCATGATAAAATGCCAATATTGAAAAAAGTCAAGATGTGCAACGATTTGGTCCAGGCATTTTGGAACTGGGAGATCTTTTGAGATCTTTGAAACGAGATACAACAATACATAAGAATTTCTCATCGAAACATGATCAAGACGAATAAATCCCATGTTGTAACCTTAAAATTCCGATTTATATTCGCAGGATATGAAAGACCTGTTTTAGAATTCATACCAACAAGACGGAAAGACCTGTTGTATTACAAAGGGAACACGTATGTCCTGATGCATAGCTCCACCAGATGGTACTGTTCGAAGCGATCTTCATCCTACAAGTGTCAAGCGATAGTCATCACTACGAAAGAGAGGATCTTTCTCGATGAAATCGACCACCATAATCACCCGCCGCCGCAAATGCTGAGGACTTCTAGCGGGCGTCTGGTTAAATGTTAAAATAGTTAATATTAAATATTACGAGTGTTACCAACTTCTGGTTGTTTCAAACAAGAATTCGGACGATAATCCAGGGACGGTAATAAAAATGTATGTGATTTAAATTTAAGGCCCAATCGTTGTGATAATTAAGAATGGATTCATGTTTGCTGCCTATGAACTCCCTTCTAAACCATATTCCTTTTTTTCAATCAGCGCTGAATCATTCTGGGTACTCTTCTTCATATTTAGTTTTCCAAAAAACAAACTATGTTTTGCGAAAGACCTATAATAAACTACATCTAGATCATCTTAACTGCATCAAAAAACTCATATTCTTTTAAATATGTAAACCATGCAAAATTTATTGTATTTCTCACACGCAATGTTAAAATGTTGCGCGGAGGGGCAACATAATAACGTCACTTTTTTGTTTACACTCACACGTTACACATACATTACAGGATCTGATGGACCTATTTTAGAATTCATACCAACAAGACGCGGAAAAGACTTGTTATATTACATGGGAAATACGTACACCCTAATGCATGGCGCCACTCGATGGTACTGTTCTAAACGGACATCATCCTTCAAGTGTACAGCGAGAGTAATCACGACAAAGGAAAGGATATTCGTTGAGGAAATAGACCACCATAACCATCCGCCTCCTCAGTTTATGAGGACATCTAGCGGGGATCTAGTTAAATTTTAGTTCACCACTTCGCCAATTAATGTTATTTTGTACATACTTTTTTCGTATCATTCAGTTTCCTTAAAAAGCCTTACAACTTACTAAGTTGAACGTAGTACAAAATAACTATATATCGTAGTGACTTAAATATACTATATGTACTTTTGGTTCACGTCACAATCAAGGAACGTACTTTTACTAGACAACTAGATTACTAGGAAACTTTTACCTAAATTTGAGTAATTTTACTTATCTAGTTTTAGTTAGATAAGAACTTGTGATCTGGTACAAAATTACCCATAATTAAATAAAAAAACTTCTTGGCAGACGTAAAATCTCTCTTGTCTTTCTAGGTATAGAAATCGAAAACCTGTATTAGAATTGACACGGTGAATCCACGGCTAAGTTGGTCTACAAGGGTAACACATTCACATTAATTCACGGTCCAATCAGATGGTACTGTTTGAAACGGTGGTCCTTCGAAAGGTGTCAAGCCAGAGTCATCACTACAAAGGAAAGGGAGTTCGTTAAAAAACAATACAAGCACAATCACACGCCTCAGAACGCCGATACCAACGTAAAAGAACTTTACTCCCGCGTTAAGTGACGTGCTGATCCTTTTGCCGAAATCTAATTGATGCAGTAGGAAAGGTTGCGGATCGATCCCCAGATCCGTGGTCGATAGTTTTGCTATTATATATTTCATATGTAATTACTTGATAATGCATGAAAATTCTATTTTAATTTCTGTCTTGAAGAAGAGAAAAAAAGTTTTCTCAAAACAAACTTAACCTTACTTAAACTTAACTTTGAATTATTGTTGCTAAGTCGGTAGTAACCTCGCCTGCAAAGCGAGGGGTCTTGAGTTCGATTCCCGCCGGGGCAATCGCAAGGAATCCTTGAGCAAAGAAATGAGTGAGTACTCGTTAATATTTAATGTGCTTATTTAAGCTATCATTTGCACAGATGAAGAAGTTAAGTTAAGAAGCTATGAATTTAAAATAAAAGGCGCCCGACAAAGAGCTACCACGCAACTCCTTATTATATAAATCTGTAATTACATACACACAAATGTAACATACATTTGTGTGACGAACATAGATGTTTGTTCTTTAACTGGTGTATGAGTTATGTATGTATTTACAAACAAAGTGTACAAGTATTATATCAACTGTTTGGTTCCCATGATATGGTGCTGTGTGATATGTCCACCAATATTATTAATATTAATCCTCTTGTTCTTTGTTCGAGTATCACGCAAAAAATGGTGGAGCGAATGTCATGAAACTTTTCGTTTTAATTAGACTTAAGATCTGGTAATATAATATTTTGTCTCGCTACGATGGCGATAGGTGGAACTGTAACAATATTGCGGCTATATATGTATACTGTATTTATATGGAAAACACTGAGCACATGTTTTGACGTGAATGTTCCTAACATATATTGAGATTACATATTTAGGTTAAATATTTGGGTTTGCCATTCAACTTTAAGTTTTTATTAATTAGTACTAGTCGGTCGGAATAAATAAAAAAATAAAAATAAAATATTTTTCTAACTTTTTTCGTGACACCCTTCTTGTAGTCACTATACATAAGCTAAACAGGTAAACATTAATGGGTTTTTTCACTTCATAAGTATTCGTTTAACACATAAAGTGTCTTCTACAGGGATAGAGGAATTTAGAAAATTAATACTGAACCAGTATCATATAGACGAGAAGAACAAATCGACACCGAAATCTCCGCGACGGAAAAAAAAGATTGAAAAGCGCGTCGTTGAGGAAAAACACCAACTGGAAACTGTAACGGGTCACAAGAACGTGACAAAATACTGCAACCCCTGCTTCAAGTCGAACTTATCTCAGGGGTTGGAATACGCCCAAGACACCACCGAACAAATAGATACGGTTTGCAAGAAATGCCCGAATCAGCCCCACATGTGTCATAAATGTTTTGATGCAATTCACAAAGACACAGATTTGCCCGATACGATAGTTATCAACTAAATATTATTTTATGTAAGAGACGGTGCATTTGCCAAACCTGCCAAAATACTCGTTTAAGAAAAATAATATTGTTTTTAGGTACTTAAAACAATAGATTTTTAATTTGTGACCTTTAGGTTTATTCCTTATTTTCTTATGCTAATTATTAGTTGTAATTTGAATAATTATTGTTGATAGAAAGGAGAGAGCAACTTCCAATTTGATTCAGCGCTTCCTTACCTTAAAGATTTAGGCTTCGTATTCTCAAAAAAATCTTGATCTACTGACGATTTCTTATGGGACGTCAAATATTCATAATAATTCATTCTTTACTGAATTATTATGTTAATATAAGAATATAATAATTCATGATGATATTATCCATCTCACATGAATGAATTTCAATTTGACTTGTCTTTATTTATATTGCCCGAGAATTAAGTATAATGCACAAATCATTTGGTCCATGACTTTTTTTTATGTAATACAGTTATGGAACGAGCAGACGGCCCACCTGGTGTTAAGTGGTAACCTCGGCCCATAACAACCGATGCGACTTGGGTCCTCCCCTACTAGGTATGACAAGACCCAAGTCGCATCGTATGCGCCCGTAACTGTGGGACGTGTAGGTGGAATGTCACATGTGCCTGTAATTTCACCGGCAACCACACCTTTCAAACCGGAAGTAACGCGAACGCGGTACTGCTTGGCGGCAGAAATGTGAATGGTGGCAGTACTTGAACTTCTATAATCTTGGTGCACGAGTTTTTTTGAGAATACCCTGTAAATTACTTTTCTTGGCGCATTATGCAGCCTGATAGTAAAATACATTTATTTTTTGTTTGTTCGTTGCGTTTATTGTTTATAACTAAATACAGCAAAGATATATATTTACGGTTTGTTAAACATACTTATTTAACTTTACTTCTTATTTTTCTTTTATGTTCCGAGTGTAAGTTCTAACGCACACTTTATAAACTTTGTATGATTTTACATTTGTAAGTATTTCTAAGTCATTGATGTGCCAGTTAGTGATTAAAATAAATAAATTTTGTTGGACATTTCACACAAGCTATATAGCTCATGGGAACCAGAAAACTGATATACCTACCTAATACTTATTTTGTAAATACATATCAACACCCAGACATAACAAACGTTCGTCACACAAATGTTTGTACTGGGTGGGAATCGAACCCACGACCGAGAAGGTAGGGTAACTACCAACTGAGCTATGAGGCCAGTCTAATAAAGGTGATGGAGTTTTCTAAAAAAATATCACTTAGAGCCATTTTTTTTATTCTCAGATAATATAACATATAAAAAAAGTTAATTAAATTAAATGTAGTTATAATTCGACAATCACAGGTATAACTTTATTTCCCTTCTTTGACGGCCAGATAGAACGTTATCCAAGATGTTGTAGTTTCGTGACAGATTATTTAAACAAAACACATTTTTCTGTAGCTAACTTAACTTATATATATATATATATATATATATATATATATATATATATATATATATCTTGGCAATCTTGTCTGATTGCCGTGTGAGTTGATTGAGCAGCGTAACTATAAATTAATATCTTATTATATATAAGATCTTAGTTAAATCTTTATTTATATAATAAGATTTTGAAATAATTATTTTGGAAATTCATAATTTAATATGATTATAAAAAACTTTAATTCAAAAATTCAAAAACCCTCGAATTTTATTTATCCTCATTTCTCTTTCCTGCTCGTGATCAACATGTAACCTCTTCATTGACACTATTGCATTGAGCCCACGATACCTCTGATATAAGCTTAAGAGTTGGGCATCCCGTAGATCCCAGGTGATGCTGCAGCATCAGGTCAAGGATACAATCTTCTTTCAATATACTGAACTCCTTTCAATATACTGAAGTAACAGTAGGTATACCAAATTTCGTATCGATCAGACCTGTTGAAGTTGCTCGCATTCCTTCATCAACTAACTAACTAAACTGATCATTTGCAAACGGCTGAACATATTATAACTAAGAACAGTCTCGAAGAGGTTAATAACACTCCTCCGAGTGAGTTTTAGTACTATTTAAGATGCCTTTATGGGCTTTCGGACTGAAATAGGAAACTGAGTATATATATTATGATTTTATTTTTGCTATTTTGTAAATACGGTAATACGAACACGAGTCTAACTTGGTGCACAGTGCTATCACTTAAATAACATAATAAAACAATCCAAGTTTACACGGCTGAAAACAGTTTTTAATGAAAAATACATTTTCCAAAACAAGGTATTACAATCGAACGCTTGACACCACTGAGGTCTACGGGCGCATACGATGCGACTGGGGTCTTTTTGTAACTAAATAGGGGAGGACCCAAGTCTTTGCTTGTGGGCATGTGGGTAGCTATGGGCAGAGGTCACCACAACAACAGGTGGGCTATCAGCTCTTTCCCTAACTTTATCCCATAATAAATTCCCACCTTAAACATGTTACATGTTTGCAGAAAACGTTCCTGAATTCCTCCGTTCCTACAGACAGTACTGGCGGCAGAATTCTGCAAGGTTCGTATTGAATCCACCCGTGGAACCGGAGTCGGTTGTGAATCCGGCGGGCAGAGTCAGCGATATATTGAACCGTATCCTCAATAGGGATCCAAGTCGGGAATAATTTAGCTACACATTGCGTTTGTTATAGTCATTGTCGATCTGCCTTCTGTGCTGTAGGTCGCGGGTTCGATTCCCACCACCCATGACAAACATTTGTGTTCCGAACATGTTTGTTCATGCGTCTCTCTTTTGTGTCTGGGTGATAGTATGTATTGTATTTAAATATTTACAAAAATTACAAAAAATATAGTAAGTATTATATCAATTGTCTGGTACCCATGATACAAGCTATGCTTACTTTGGGGGTAGATTTCGCTGTGTAAAATGTCCACCAAAATGTAAAGGAGAACGGGCAAAATATATATTATTTATAAATAAATCGTTATTCTGAATTCTATAATTATTTATTAATTATTTAACATTTTTTACTGATACGCTGAAAATAATAAACTACATCTGATTTATTTGATTGTGAGATGTCAAGTGTACCAACTATTATTTAATTATTATTAACATACTTGTTAAGCTGTCACATTTTATTTAAGGATTACTTTGTCTGGATTATAAACCTTTTTATTAACATATAATTCTTTTTAACCTTTTTTTAAAAAAACAATTCCTTATTGAAGTCACTAATGCCCGACATAGCAATAATGGATAAAACTATGAAGAAAACATTGTTTACTAAGAATTATCAAGCAAATTTACTTTTCTACTAACCACAAACAAACTTAGCTATATATATTTTTTTATGTGATAAATTACGGAACGACCTTATGGTCCGCTTGGTATTAAGTGGTAACCCCTGCCCATAACCAGCGATGACTTGGTCCTCCCCTACTTAGTTACTACAACACCCCAGTCGCATCGTATGCGCACGCAACTCTGAGACGTGAGGTGGAATATCTCTTGCGCCTGTAATTTCACCGGCAACCACATCTTTCAAACAGGAACACAGTAACGCGAGTGCATTACTGCATGGAGACAGAAATGGGTGTGGTGGCAGTTCTTTCCTGGACGAACTAGCGTAAGTTTTACTGCGAAATATGATTACATTAATTAAGCGTATTTAATTTTTAAGATTTTTGCTTGTTTATGCTTTGCACAAATTATAGTTTAAAATTCATGATCTTTACAGAAACATACATCGAATTTGTGCAAACATCTCCAACGAGTTCGGTGATAATGTATCAAAACTACTCGTTCTCTTACTTAGACAGGACGAAGAAGTACCTGCGGTGTTCGAGGAGATTGAGGGGGAAATGTCAAGCGAAGTTGAGGATAGACCCCCTCACCGGGCGCGTGATCTCCGGCAATATAAATCACAACCACCAACCACCACCATACTTACAGGGGCTTAAAAGATATATTTAGTGTGTAATTTTGATTAAATCGTTTTGAACACTATTGAAAATTAGATCACTGATTTATCAAAGAGTTTAATTCTGTTAAGAGACTGTAACTTTTTTTTTAACTGGCTTTAAACCTCGTTTGGTAGTAAATCTACTTTCTGCGCTGTAGGTCGTGGGTTCGATGCCTACCCAGAACATGCATTTATGTGACGAACATAGATGTTTGTTCTGTGTCTGGGTATTAATATATATCATATGTATGTATTTAAAAAACTATATAAGTATTGTCTATTGTGTGGTACCCATAGTACAAGCTGTGCTTAATTTGGAGCCGCCAATATTTATTTATTTTAATTTTTTGCATAACTTGTCAGATACAAGTCCACCTCGCTTGGAGAGCTGCTTCCGGTTTTGGCTGAAGAGGCGTAAAGACTGACTCAGGACCTAGGTTGTGTATGGGAACAAAATCACGTGGTTTCCTAGAGAGCAGTTTCAGATAGTGTGACTTCAGCGGCGCTAAATTATAACACCGCTAATGTAGAAAGCCAGAGTTAAGAGCCCACATTCATTGGAGAGACATATCTCGGGGTACAAGGGAAGCAATTTTCTTCTGTTCATTATATTCCAAAGATTAATTTTCGTGGTGCACGTAATCATATTAATGTTCCGTAGTATACATGTAAAATAAGTATTAGAATGATTAATGTAAAATGATCTATTTAGGTTGTAAAAATTTAATGAAATGAATATTTATATTAATCTCAATAATATGCATTTCGAAAATAAAATGTATTAGTATTTCTACATATTTATTTTCTTCTTATTTTATTCATATATCTTGTTCTTGGAAATTATTGCCGAAATAATTCGGCTAAAAAAAGGTAAACCTGGCCAATGTTATCCTGTCATTCCCTTCATATATTGACATTTTAAATAATTATGAATTATAATTATAAAATATTGTGACTTGGGTCTTCGCATACTCAAGTAATGGAGGACCCAAGACCTTTTTTCCTATGGGCATTGATTACCATCAGGTGGGTCATGTTGCTCGTTTCCTTCTTATTCACATAAGTCCGTCGCCGAAAGCCATTTTAAATTGTGTTACCTATTTACGCAATGGTTTCCTCCTAACAGCAGGTGATGGGAAAATACTTTTGCAAGCTTTTGTTTAGGGTGGGGTATTGCTGTACTGAATGTAAATAAAAAAAACTTGGTGCCTTATTATTGCCGGCAGAAATATAATTTTATCATCCGTTTGGTTTCCTTTGAAGTACAAAATGGCTATGGAATTTCTTTTTAAAATTGTAGGTAACCTCCGAAAATGAGCGTCGATAAATATGTGTAAATTTACTTTGATAATAATAAAAAAATTGGGGACATTTCACACAGCGCCATCTAGCCCCAAAGTAAGCTAAGCAGAGCTTGTATCATGGGAAACAGTTAACTGATATAATAATTATATAGTTTTTTTGTAAATACATACATATACTTAATACATATTGACACCCAGACACAGAACAAATATCTATTCATATACGCTTTAAAAATGAGTTTTAAATTGTAGCTACCTCGTAGCTGTATCTAAATGTAAATGTTATAAATGGGCACGGAAAATTTACAAATAATTACAGAATTGCGTTTGGTGTTACACGATGGCTGATTGTAAAAACTTCGTTATAATCAATTTTTTGAATATTCATATTCCAGTGGAGATGGCTCAAACTGTGCTGGTTTACAATGATTTGTTGGTGTATTACAAAGGCTACACGTTTTCATTCGTGGGCCCCAAGGAGTCCAGGCGGTATTGCGTTTGCTCCAGGAAAAGATCTATGAAATGTCCGGCGAAACTGAAGCTCGATGACTATAGGTACATCGTTTGCGCTGTTGCTATTCACAATCACCCACCGCCGCCTCTAGAGAAAGTGTCTGAGGGCAGATATAAGAGAAAAAAATAGCTTTGTTATAGTCGTGGCACTGGTTTTTTTCTCTTCTTCGAAGCAAAGGAGATTGGTCATCATTCTCCCACCCACTCAACATCAACCAAAAATTATAAATTAATTGTTTGAATGAGATTTTCTATGCAGAACTACTAAGACGAATTATACCTACCATGCCAAATTTGTCTTTGATGAACGATAGTTTGATCTAGTTAGTTGGCATATTGCCATTTCTAAGTATTATCTCGCAATCGACTAAAAACTGGAATGAGTCGTCGAAGTAACGTTATGTATACACTGATTTTCTATTTCGTATATTTTTAAGTTCATAGCATCGATTTTTGCATTATATCATTAAGTACTGTATTTTTCATTTTTGTGTCTGGAATCGAAGCGCGCTTCGTAGATTGTTTTTGATGTGAAACATCTATAGCCGCACGTAAAACCGATTTCTGGCGTGGCGACGCGTCGCCACGGCATGCGTTGCATATTACTTTTACAAAATAATGTCGATGTTTCACATCTGCCAGGCGTCCCGTGACGGCTCACATTTTTTTTTGTTTTACGGAACCGTATTTTATTATAATTTTATCAAATACCACTAGAGAGTTAGAGCTGGTTTAGCTTTTCTGTTTCCCAGTACTTAGCGTCTTTCGAAGGACAATGATTTGACCCACAACTGTTGTAAGGTATGACTGTATGTAATTATATTTTTTTAATATATAGCTCCGGGCTAGTACTAATCCTAATTGGGCTTTTGGTCCAATTAGTCGTCGTTTTTGAAGTGTAGGACTGCATCCTTTGTTATAATTAATGATGAATTCAGAGTTCTTTTTATTATACAACAATTTACTAGGTCATAAATAAATATTGGTGGACATATCACACACGCCATCTAGCCCCAAAGTAAGCAAAGCAAAGCTTGTATCATGGAAACCAGACAACTGATATAAAGAAAGAAAGAAAGAAAAAAATATGTATTTTGTGTTACATAAATATAATAAATATATGCCAGTCATAATGACATGTGTACATAATATTTACAAAATACAATGAAATCGATTGAGCCACCTAAATACCGTTTCCAACTATCTATAGATAGCTCATAAGAACTTGTGATTCCAGCAACGGTGAAAATAGTGAAGGTGCACAAGCGAATATTGGCGATGTACCAAAATCACACTTTCAACTTCGTGGGGCCGAAACACTATCGGCGGTACTGCGCATGCTCCAGAAAAACATCTACCGGATGTCCGGTGAAGTTGAGACTAGACGATTATGGCGTAGTCGTCAAGGTTGAAGGCTCCCATAATCATCCCCCGAAACAGTTGGTAAAAATATCTGAGGGGAACTATATCAGGGTACATTAACATGTAGGTAACACAGACCGCAACTTTTTGGGTCTGATTAGATCCATACCAATTAGGATTACGAATGACTAGCTGTTGCCCGCGACTTCGTCCGCGTGGAATTCGGTTTTATCACGCACCTCTATTTTACCCCTCAGAAAAGTAGCCTAAGTTACTCCTTGTTACATCAGCTATCTGCCAATGAAAGTCCCGTCAAAATAGGTTCAGCCATTTCAGAGATTAGCCGGAACAAACAGACAGACAAAAATTGTAAAAAATGTTGTATTGGTATATGTACCGTGTACCTATACATCCATATGCACTTAGTAAAAAGCGGTTATTTTAATATTGCAAACAGACACTCCAATTTTATTTATTTGTATAGATAAATAGGAAAGAACCATAAATTATTAGTCAGAAATATGTATGTATGTAGTTTAATTAAATAGGTGAAATTCAAGTGCCTTTCAATTAAACCTCTAATTAATATATGAATATTTTTTTTTTAACAGTGCGCGTATATAAATGCATATAATACAATAATAATACATGTGATATGATGCAAGCGAAACTGTAAATTGCTTTCTTTTTTACTTCAGAAGAACTTTTCGGTAGACCATTGGCCCCAGTTCCCAGCGATCTGCGCTTAGACCTCGGATCCTTGAAACAAGCTCTCGACAGCGTCCCAACCGAGAACCCAAGCTACGAAATCCTGGACACTCTATTCAGTAACATAAGTAACCTGAACCTGAACGAACCAATTGCAGCAGCCAACATACAGCTGCCTTCTTCTCTTCATGAAACATTGACGAAGAAGATAAAGAAGCATTTTCATCAGCATTATTTGCAAGCGCTGAGCAACAAAATTAAAAGACTTAATCGGAGAGCACTGAGCAGGTCGGAATTCACCGAAATTACTTACGAAACGATCATACTAATTGTAAAGTCGCTCAGCCAAAACAAATGAGTTATATTACTTGTAGTCCTATAAAAGCCCACGAGAGAGTTATTGAAAAAAAGTTTTTGAGTATTTAAAAAAAAAATGTATTCTATTTTTAACCTACTTCAGAAAAAGGAGATGATCATTCGGTTGTATTTTTTATATTTGTTACCTCAGATCTCCGTCATTATAAACCGATTTGAAAATATATTCTGTTATTTGAAAAGATATACTTTCAGATTAATTCCATAGGTTTCATTTAAATATGTTCTGTAGTATGGTTTTTAAATCAAATAACTGGAAAAAATATGTCATCTAACTACGAGATAACGAGAAATCATTGTCGTTCATTGGTGATGAAATCGGTTTTTTTCGTTTTGATGCGCAAATTAATTAAATATGTTGATTACGTTTATTACACATTTTATTTAAAAATATATATTTCACGTTAATTGTAAAAAGTGACTTTACCTCTTTCGAATGATATTCCTATTAAATATCATTCGAATATATAAATAATACAGCTTCAGTTGAGGATCAGATAGAGTCAGAAAGCATCGCTTTGGGCCAAAGAAGTGTCGAAAGTGTACCATGGCGTCAAGATCAGAGTAAGAGTGTGTTTGAGGGCATTGTATTAACATCATGTAATTATTTGATTGTCATAGTCATTTTTCTTTTCTTCCAGATGATTTCCAGATAGTAGAAAAAAACGGACGGAAAATAGTAGTATACAAAGGTCATACGTTCTCGAAATCCGGTCCCACCCACATGAACTATTACTTTTGCTCCAAAAGAACCAAGTTGACCTGCAAGGCCAAGATTACTTTTGACAGAGACTGGCGTATCAAGAATGTTGTCGAAGAGCACAACCATCCGCCGCCGCCATCTTTGTACGCCAAGCCCAGTGGAAATTATTACAAAGCACCGTATACTGAAAAGTAAAAAAAAAGTTGATGTATTGCCATTTTATTTCCAATAAATTTAGAATAAATATATTTTTATAATTTTATATCATTTTACACTCATCAACATAATTAGATGAACGCAACAAAAAGTGAAATATTAGCTTAAAAACAGTTTGAGATTAATAAGATGTATAAAATGATCATTGTCCCACAAATCAAGCCGTATGAATTATTAAAAAACGAGAGACCTTAATTGTAAAATAGTGTTCATACGGCATATTATTATTCTATTGTTTGGCTTCGTGGGGCACACTCAGTATTGATCTTGCTGTCATAACTGCCTGTATCCATCTTTCCGTACTTTTTATCAAATGATCAATAAAAAATTATGGTCCAGATCCCATACTTTACCAACGCTTTTGAGATCTCATCTATTACTGGATTTATTTGTTTCACTCGACTTCCCAGTTTATCCCAATTATGTAAAATGATAGTCAATCGAAGTAACAAATAAATTAAAATTAAAAATCTTTTTTAAATACAAGCTTTTATTTAAATGCGCTAACAAGAATCCGCCATGTTAGATTTAGAATAACGTCACACAGCTAACCAAGCGTTTGTTATCCAAATTAAACGTGTATACAAAATTTCAGCTCAATTGGTTAAAGATATCTGCTTCAAAATTGAGTTGCAAGATTCCACCCGAACAAACATAGTTACATATATTGCAAGTTAAATAAAAGCTTGTAAAATAAGATATAGCCGAACAAAAAGTAAAATACAGAAGTAAGTTAAGTATGTGCATGCAACACAAATTTAATTTTGTTCAATGGCATAGCTGATTGCGATGCGTAACCGTTTGATTAACCCACTGTTATTTAAATTTCTTTAAAAACTATGTAATTAACTGCTATTATTATTTTATTGTAATCTACTAAACTTTTGTTACTACTGGAAGGAACTAGCCATCCACAACACAGGGAATTCTAGTGTGGGGGCCAGTGCTCATTCTTGAACTCTTATTCATAAAAACAGCGATAAAAATATTTTTTTTCAAGTTGCATACTTTGTCAGTGCATAATGAGAATATAGTAAATATGCCTAATAATTTTTGTTGCGTTCTTCTAAGTCCATGTAGAAGTTAAGGAGTTTCTACGATTCATTTAAATAGTTTATCATTGTTATGTTAATTGCTTATATATTTTATTCATAAATTTACAGATGAAGAGTTTAAAATTATACAAGTGAATGGAAAGGAGATGATACTGTATATGAATCACACATTTTCTAAATCCGGCGCCGCAAATAAGAAATATTACTGCTGTTCTAAGAAAACTAAACTATTATGTAAAGCTAGAATCAATTTCAATCAAGACTGGACTATCAAAGAAATGTTTAATGATCACAATCATGCCCCACCGAAGTTACTACTGACGGCTTCTGGCACTTATTTTAAGATCTAAGTAGTCGCATATGATGCGGCGCAACGTGGTGAATCGTGGTAGTTCAGTTATTAAATAAATAAATATCGGAAAAAAAAAAATATCAGCGCTATCTAGCCCCAAAGTAAGCTAAGCATAGCTTGTATCATGGGACCCAGACAACTGATATAATACTTATATACTTTTTATTTTGTAAATACATACATATAATACATACTCACACCCAGACATAGAAAAAACATCTATATTCGTCATACAAATATTTGTCCTGGGTGGGAATCGAACCCACGACCTACAGTGCAGAAGGCAGGGTTGCTACCAACTCAGCTGTGAGGCCAGTCAAAGTTATTGTTTACTACACCGCGCCAAACCGAGTTAGGTGTATTTTTTTTAGTGAATATATTACAAAACGAACAGATATGGTTTGGTAACGTCTGACCGTAACGAAAGCAAATCGCATCGTACCGTATAGTGCCTTCTGAGACGTAAAGACGTCTCACTTGACATTTCTCCAACCACACCTTAGAGCTGGAATATATTACAATACACTTGTCACTGCTCGATAGCAGATATTATACACAGATATCCATACAAAATATATGTTGAATAAACAAGCATTTCATTTGTAATAGAACTGTTAACCAATTCAATTTAATTAAAAATATAGATATAGATATACAGGGTTACAGGAAAAGTCGTGCTAGATCCGTTAAGGGCGTGGAGTACCCATCATTTCTGACTTATTTCACTATGAAACACCCTACCCTAAACTTAACCCTTTTCGAGATATTCGACTTTTAATTTTTTATTGAATAATGCCGATTTTTAGGCTACGAAATTTATTTTTGTTTATTTTGTGTATCTTATTATTATTATTATTGCATTTTTACATGTGTAATAAGATGCTTTAGGACATCAATCATTAAAATAGTGCATAAGTTAATTGAATAGACCGTAGTAGACAAGTGAAAGTAAAAAAATAAAAAATATATTAGCAAGCTTATTTTTCTCTAAGGGATATCTAAAAAAAATATTATGACACTTGTTCGGCAGATATTTTTTAAAATATCTACGTTTCATCAGCTATCTAACGAGGTCTAACAATCTAGGGTTTGTATTACATTTCGTGGAAAAAAGTAGTTGGGACGCTCCAGGTAGCAGTTCTAACGGTCCCGCGCCTATTTTCCTTCAAGTTAAGACGCACCGAGAGAGCGAGACAAGTGACGATTTATGTAGGTGCGAATGAAAGAAAAAGTGTAGAGACCGGTTAGAGCTGGGAATACAACAGGGGGTATTGTTTTGGTTGTCAGTCTGCTTTTGTGCTTCGTACATAGTAGATGTGATATCGTTTTGCTCTTTTTCTCGACTTGGCTGTGATTCTGGACTATTTCTTCTGATTTGTGACTACTGTGCTTGTTAACCGGACTCTGATTTGTACCTGTGATACTGTGATATATGTGTTGAAGATGACGTCCTACACACCTGAGGAATATGCTGATATGCTTATTTGTTACGGATACTGCGATTGTGTGTCTGCGCAAGCTCGTAACGAATACATAACTCGCTACCCCGGTCGTCGAGTGCCGGATGTGGCCTGTTTTGACAGAGTTTATCGAAGACTTAAAGAAACTGGCTCTGTTTTGAGACGAAATACAGACATGGGAAGACCACGAATTGACGACGAAGAACAGGACAATGAGATAGTGCAACGCTTTCGAGCGGATCCGACTACTTCCACTAATATTGTTGCCCGTGATCTGGGACTTTCGCAATGGAGAGTGTGGTTTACAGTGCATACTGCTGGCCTATACCCGTACCATTACACGCCGGTACACGTTATTGAAGAAGGAGACCCCGCGAGAAGATTGGACTTTTGCAGATTTATGCTAAATGCTGACGTAGAAGACCCAGATTTTCTAAGAAATATCTTGTGGACGGATGAGTCCAAATTTGATAAAGATGGCATAACCAACTATCACAACGTCCATTACTGGGCCCCAAAAGAACTAAGGAATCCCAATAAGAAAAGAGTGAAAGGGTCCCAACGAAGATTCAGCGTGAATGTGTGGATGGGCATTATCTCTAATCATTTGATTGGACCTTACTTTCTCCCGGATAATCTAAATGGGGAAAGCTACGAAAATTTCCTGAGAGCAGACTTGAGTGATTTGCTGGATGATCTGCCACTCAACCTGATCAGGGACATGTGGTTCCAACACGATGGCTGCCCTGCCCATTTCAGGAGAAGTGTCAGAGACTGGCTGGACACAAATTATCCAAACAAATGGATAGGACGAGGTGGGCCGTTGCCATGGCCAGCAAGAAGTCCGGACCTAACTCCCATGGATTTTCATGTATGGGGGTGCATGAAAAGTCTTGTGTACAGCGAGCCGAATCCAGTTTTGTCTGTGGAAGACTTAAGAGAAAGGATTGTGGATGCAGCAAATAAAATGAGGACCACGTTGACCACTGGAGTAGTGAAGACTGGTCTCCGTAGAAGGATGCGACAATGTTTCAGAAATAGAGGCGGCCATGTTGAACATGAACTGTAGAATAAGAAAAAGTTGTGTGAAAACCTTTAATAAATGACATTTCATGCATACCTAATGTTTTATTTTACTTTTTAGGGCTAAGTATAAATTTTCTTCTCCACTGTCGCCTATGAAACTAATTTTTTTCCAATGCATTTGAATAAAACCCTAGATTATTATACCTCGTTAGATAGCTGATGAAACGTAGATATTTTAAAAAATATCTGCCGAACAAGTGTCATAATATTTTTTTTAGATATCCCTTAGAGAAAAATAAGCTTGCTAATATATTTTTTATTTTTTTACTTTCACTTGTCTACTACGGTCTATTCAATTAACTTATGCACTATTTTAATGATTGATGTCCTAAAGCATCTTATTACACATGTAAAAATGCAATAATAATAATAATAAGATACACAAAATAAACAAAAATAAATTTCGTAGCCTAAAAATCGGCATTATTCAATAAAAAATTAAAAGTCGAATATCTCGAAAAGGGTTAAGTTTAGGGTAGGGTGTTTCATAGTGAAATAAGTCAGAAATGATGGGTACTCCACGCCCTTAACGGATCTAGCACGACTTTTCCTGTAACCCTGTATATTAAAGACATAGATTCTAAAAATTTCACGAACGAATTTCTTGAGACAGCTAATTTCTTTTCCTTTGGTCATACGTACTGATTTTGTACTGATGTGACTATGTCATGATATATTGAATTAACCGATACTACAGATTTTATAGATTTCTTTAATAATGCGTCTTCTTTTCAAATAATTGTTTGTATAAGTTGTTCGTTTCTAGAATAAATATTGTATATAATAACATTATTTACTTCTTTTGTTTAATTATTTTGCATAATTCAAACCAAACATGTTCAACTATTGCGCAATTATTTTTTTAATTTATTTTTTAATTTTATTTACACAGTGTTAACTCACGCAGAACACGGTACTACCAAACACATGCACCCACTTTTAAAAAAAAAAAAATTATACTTGTATTTGTATATTTAATATACATTTACATTTAATACATTTGATAAGATAATTCTTTTTCAAAACATGGAAAATGTATTAATAAACATTATTATTTTTCCAAAACTCGTTTTAAATACGATCATATATTCCCTCTGCTCTCCGAGACGGAACGGACCCTTATAATTGTCCAGATTTGGACTGGAAACTCCCATCTTTGTGCAAGCAACTTTTCTTATTATCATCACTGTTTAAAATTGAAACAATTGTAAATTTTTATATGACTGATTTATTTTCAAAACTGACATTCAAGTGTCATGTTTTCTTCGAATCATGAACGATTTGGATATCATTTAAAATCCTAAAGACACTCGTTATTATTTTTTGCATCCGCAACGTAAATGCCGGAGGTAAGTAGTACAGACCCGTCTTTCAATCTAAATGGCCTGTTTTCAAAACGGTTATGGAAAATATCTTGTGGATAGTTTTATGCACATAATATATATGTCACAAAAGGATGGTAAAGAAATATGGTTTCAATGACAACATAAGTCCACATTCGTTTACTGCTGGACTAGGCCTCTCCCAGTAAGCACGACTAAGCCCGGTCTTCGCTTCTTGATGATGATCAACTAAATCTCGATCAAGGGTCAAATCATTCGTATTACTTGTTAAATACTCTATCAGTGTACTGATTCTGTTTTTTTATGTTATTGAAGTGACGGAACGAGCTGACGGCCCACCTGATGTTAAATGGTAGCCACCGCCTATGGACGACAGCAATACCACTCAAGTCCTCTGCATAGTACGAGATGACTCAAGTCGCACTGCGTTGTGTCCATCACCCCGAGACGGGGATTTTACGTCTCATGCGCCTGCAATTTCGCCGGCACCCACTCCCTTCCACCGGAGCACAGCAACACGAGTGCATCACTGCTTGGCGGCAGATTACCAGGCGTCGTGGCAGTACTTCTCCGGGCGAACTTAGCACAAGTTCTACTGCTACTTTGGGTTGCTCCTTTTGCACCACCCGGGGGATACGTGTATGGATTAACTGGTTTATCACATACGAACGCGAGCAACGCGGCCCCCCAAAATTCAAACGATTTATTTAATCACTCACTATTTTATAATGAAATATGCAAACGAAATTTCTAAAACTTAACTACATTTACATCAAATATAGACAGCACGAACCGTTACAGAAAGTTTTGTACAAGACAATTTTTGCGACACTCAGTGAGAATCCCAAACCGCGAGATACCATTGACATGAACATGATTGAAACATGAAAGCGCTGAATCCAATGTCATGATTTCCTTAAAACAATTTTATTTTATAGATGAACTAAAAATTATCAATTTGAGTGGACACGGAGTTATTCTGCACAAGAACTATACTTTTTTTAAGTCTGAACGGTTTGAAAGCAATTACTACTACTGCTCCCAGAAAAGGACCAAGTCTTGTAAGGCAAAGATAAGTTTCGGCAAAGATGGAAACGTTAAACTATTGAACGATTTACATAATCATCCACCTCCTAAGATACTTTTTATGGGAGGAACATATTATATTCAAGTTTAACTTCATATATAAGAAAAATATTTATCATTCGAAAATAAAATGTTAGAATAACTTACAAATAATGAAAAAGGATTTTTATTTGATGTTTTCAGACATAAAATACTATTAAGGTTAAGTTTTTTACTGGTACACACATACCTACATACATTTCTAAAACTTAATTCTTTCTTAGGAATATTTATTTTTTTGAGAATTAATGGGACGATTTTTATGATTGGTGAGTTGATTCAATTCTTTATAGATAAATATACTTAAAATAACATTTAAACCATGTAGTTTTTAAAGGTGTTTTTTGTGCTGATTTGAATATTGTTTTTCGGCCCAAACTGATAATGATTATAATTTTTTATTTCAATTTTTGAACTTCTGGTATTTTCTCCAGCTTAAAACTCACGTAACGTAAAGATTTGTGTATTTATTTCCTATAAAGATTGATTGATTGATTGCTTATAAAGACGGATTTGTTATTTTTCTTAGATACAAACTATATATACTTTTTATTTCTAATTTTCGCTTGACCTAGTGACTCAACTAGTTGTAGTCTATGACACGTCGTAATTGGTGAATCCTAAATTACAGATGAAGATATAAAAACTATAAATCTAAATGGAAAAGTGGTGATCCTGTATAAGAACAATACCTTTTCTAAATCGGGTGCAGCAGACAAGAAATATTACTATTGTTCGAAGAAAAATACATCTTGTAAGGCCAGAATCAAGTTCAATCAAGATTGGTCCGTTAAAGAAGTTCTTGACGAACACAACCACCATCCACCGAAATTACTATTATTGGAACCCGGAAAGTATTTGAAGTTCTGAAGCAGCGAAATTGCAGGCGCATGAGAAGTAACATCCCCGTCTCGAGGTGATTGGACGCAACGCAGTGCGACTTGAGTCACCTCGGACTATGGAGAGGACTTGAGTGGTATTGCTGTTGTCTATGGGCGGCGGTTGCCACTTAACATCAGGTGGGCCGTCAGCTCGTTATGTCACTTCAATCACATAAAAAAGCAATACTTAGCGAAGAGATGCTATTGTACATATTTGTGACGGTGTGTGTTTATTCTGTTATTAACTCATATTTTAGAATCAAACGAACACCTTGTGTGATGTATTAAAAAACACTTTTCATTTTGATTTTTGTACATTTCTTGAACTCAGTTAATTTAGAGTATTCATTTTAACTTAATAGATACTGAAGTTAATTCAACATTTATTGGTTCTGAGGCGGTACGAAGTTTTTCGGGTCAGCTGGTTGTTAATACAATTAAAATACTACCAGCCTCATTCTATTTGACTATGGGAATAACCAGTCGTATACAACAATAAACAAATGAATACAGTATTTTGCGAATTTCTCGAATTTTGTTTTGGTTCCCCGTTTTGCAATTTTACTACTCATTTTTCGTTAACAACCGGGTATGTTTTTATATATTTGTGACACTGATTTAAATAAATTTTCGAGGCAACAATTAAAATCCATATTATTGTTTTTTTTAATTGCAAGGGAAATGGATTGTGATAAATGTTTGGATTGAGACGATTTTTCTTACAAATATTTCGCTGTTTAGTTACAAACACGCGTGGTTCCTACTTTTAGAAAATAATACATACGAACACTAAAACGATATAGGATGATTTATTTCACGATATCCACAGGCAACTGCGTCTGGCCAACTGGCTGTTCTGATTTTAACAAGATATACGAAACTGACATTTCTACACTGACGTAGAGACGTAGAGTCTACGCTACTTAGAATTTGTTTTGCATCTAACGATGAGTTGGATTCTCGTATTGGGTTGTGATTTTTGGCTATGATTTTTCCGCGGCTCCTGAAGGTGGTAATTTCATATGATAGTGCTATTCGCCATACACCGGGTTCTAAGCATACGGTTGAAAAACCTAAAAGGATCGCGAAAGGAAGCGTGCAATCGAATGCGAATACTTGCGGAGCTCGTCCTGACGGGACAAACGGAGAATCGAATCAAAAATTCCTAGACTATAGACACTTTTTTTTACAGACCCAATGGAAATGATTGATTTGAATGGACACAGAGTTATTCTGCACAATAACTACACTTTTGGCAAGTCAGGGCGTTTTGATTCCAACTATTATTACTGTTCGAAGAAACGCCGGAAGGCGTGTAGTGCAAAGATATATTTCGATAAATGTGGAAAGATTAAGGTGTTAGAAGATGCACATAATCATCCGCCCCCTCATTTGATTGAAATTGAAGGGAAATATATTGAAATATAACATATATTCAGCTTTCGTTCGTGGTTTTACTTGTAAGGTCACGTAGCTATTTCTAATCGTCGGCCTATGTTAAAATTTGAATCTCTAATCTGCTTAATGGGAAATGGGATACACCATGTAAAAAACCTTGACGTCATTTAAATAACGTAAGATGCGATAGCATTTAATTAACCAAACATACAAAATTAAGTTTCAATGAAGAATCCGCTTGTGCCTAACAGCAAAACAATCACAGAAAAATAATCGTTTTTACTAATTTAGTGCTATGAACTACTTTTTTTTTTGTATGTGGTATAGTTATGTAACTAGCCGACGGCCTACCTGGTGTTAAGTGGTAACCTCGGCCCATAACAACCGATGCGACTTGGATCCTCCCTACTAGGTACGACGAGATCCAAGTCGCATCGTATGCGCCCGTAACTCTGAGACGTGTAGGTGAAATGTCTCATTTGCTTGTAATTTCATTTCATATAAAGGGTTTTTCATCACATAAAATCTACTAAATTCATTAATATGTTTTTAGGTATTGAAGAGTTCCAAATTCGATCCCTGGATGGAGCGATCTGATGGTTGTGTTTCGTGATCTATTTAAACGTAATTCATTTATTTTTCTTGCAAACCACTGATATGTTTCGGTTTGAATATTTTTATTCGTAAATCTCGGCCAGATGCACGGATTTTCAGGCGATAAATTTGTCAAACGTCGCAGATCGTTAAGTTCGATAACCATCTTGCGTCAAAGCTGAAGACAAACATATCAGTTTTACCGAGAATTTTTATGTATCCGATTTTTGTTTGAATTGGTTATATTCGAACAAAAATGGGGTACATAAAGATTTAACTTTATCGAATTTACGATACGATACATAAATACATGTTCATTTTCTCTCTTTCTTCTCTTCTGTTTCTAAATTAATTTTTATTATGTAATTGTCATTTGGATAATGTGCAGGGTGGAAAATAAATGTAACTTTAATACCAAATATTCTTTCTTATGTTAACAACAAAGTACCTATATATTACTATATTAATTACTACTACTACTGGTACTACTACTGGTACTTATATTAATTTCTGTGTGTTTATAAAAGAAACCAATTTTTATCTAAACAAAAACATGATATCATCAAATTGCATATAATGATAAATGAATATCATTATATATATAATGGACATTATTATAGTTATCACATAGTCTGTGATTGTGTTGGCTTATGATTTATTTAGGAATTTACTGAAAGAAAGAAAAAAGAGGATACCGCTTAACATTTTAGTGAGCCATCAAGGTGGAATGTCAGTTTCGAAAAAAAACATTTTTATATTTGTATTTAAAATCTAATAGTCATGTCTATATTTTCTAAGGAATTAGGTACTAAGAAATAAATAAAAGAGATAACGAGAATAAAAATAATACGACGCAAATAATCGTTTTTTTTACTCGTTTTTGATTATGATATTTGAATTTTTGTTTCAGATGATTGTAGAGAAACTGATCTTGCACTTCTGTCAGAAATATGTAATAACGATTTACAAATATCAAAAAGAGGAACATCACTCGATCTGCCGCTACAATACCGGAACAAATCGAAGAGAGAAGCAAAAGAAATTAAATTTAGTTCGAAACTAGGCTGCAAAGAAACCTGCCCTAAGAAATGCTCCTCAAAATTTACAGAGACATATAGGCGTGAGCTCCACGAGAAATTTCAAAAAATGACTTGGACTGCGCGAATGTATTATATAGCAAATAATGTATCCAAAAACGAACGGACGGGCCCACCATCAACTTTGAGTAATATAAAGCATCGTGATTCCATAACATACTCCTTAGTTAATCAAAATAACGAGAGGGTTCTTGTATGCAAATTATTTTTTCTGACTTCTTTGGGGTTCCATAAAAATAACGATACTGTCGTTAGAACTGCACTTAAAAAGAAAAGAGCTAATATCGTAAAAGATGAGCGCGGGAACCATCCCAAAACTAAGAGTAACATCGATGATGGTGTAGTAAAATCACACATCAATTCCTTTCTGGCATCAGTATCGTTAGATCAAACTAATGCTCCACAAAAACGTCTACCATCAGATTTGACTGTACGGGCTATGCACCAAGATTATTGTAAAGAGATGGGGAATGTAAACCCCGTGTCTTATGACTCCTACCGAAAAATTGTTAAAAAACTCAATATATCTCTCACGTAAAGTAGACGATTAGCGCGTATTTTTAATCTCATGCGGTCAAAGTCAAAGTCAAAGTAAAAAACTTTATTTTCATAGAATTCATAAAGAAATGGTTTGGAAACGTCAATAATATTCAAAACATAAGGTCACACGTACTTATCGCTAAGTTTGACGCCTGTTCAAACCCTATCCGACCCTCCATGGGGAAGAACGTAGAACAGCCAAGAAACCCCAAATGCAGGGCTTTCCTTTTTTTTTCGCGAGCACGATCCTTGTAACAATCTGAGTACTTAGGTCTATGTTATATTTATGATTACATAAAATACTGAAATAAGATTACAGGATGTTTTGTGTGTCGTTGAGCATAGCGACATCAGACTAGGGGGATTTATATATTTTATATATTAGCGGTATGATTTATGTTTCCCAGTCATTGATCAAGGATGGAATAACGCGATTCTAAATAGTACAGATGATAATGATCTAGATGCACTGACACTGATGGCACTGTTCACTTGTCTTAACTATTTATAGTAAATTCTGATTTTATAATTTGACACTAGGTTTTAACGATATATTTTATTATTATAAGTATTATAAGTTTGAGTTACGTGAGACGTTGCGTCTTCAACAAAGCTGTTGGTCGTATTGAGATGGTACTTGTGTCTTCCAATACGTTAGTAAGGGAGGACTCAATTGTGTTGAAATAAATTATTTATTTAATACATAAGCTCAAAGTGCTTGACTAATCAAAATTGCGAGTGAGTACATGTATGACAATTTTTTTTTCTCTGTACTTTAGGATTCCATAAAAGGAATGACGCAGCCGTTAAAACAGTTGAAAAAAAGCTAATAACATTAAAGAAACTCAATATATCTTTTACGTAGAGTACATAATTATCTGGAATTTCGTGTTGATTATAATATTAATTTTAAGGTTTTCTAAGCTTTGGTTTCAGAATGTAAAATGATTTAGTTTACTTAAACTAAACTTTGGGTCAACTAAATTCAAAAGACAGCTGATCTTTTATTTATCTACAACCATTCCTTCGTAGTTGGTACTTTCTAGTTACTTTTTGTACTTAATAAAATAAAATAAAATACAACCTCCATATAACATATTTTTCTACTGTTACTTTGGGCTGCTCTTTTCTCACACCCCCCCTGGGGACACGTGTAGGGGTTCAAGGGGGAATTACCTACGGACGCGAGTAACGTGTGCCCCCCTGAAATATACTCGTTATAGTAATCACATTGATTTTAAGAGAATTAAGCCAAATAGGCGAGATATAATTAACAAAATGTTTTGATGTGAAATACAATAAATTGTTTTAGCTATATAATTTATGCGTATTATTAATAAATAAATGTGAAACAATGCAATGATAGTTTTGAGAAATGAATTTATTCGTTACAGGACATCCTTTCAAGAAAATTGTACTCAACGGCAGAAACCTCATACTGTACAGAAATCATACTTTTACAAAAGTTGGATCCCGTGAGCGCAACTACTACGTTTGTTCGAAAAAACTAGCGCATATGTGCAAGGCCAAGATAAATTTCGACAAAAACTGGCAACTCAAAACCGCGGTGGAGGAGCACAATCATCCCCCACCGAAATTGTTTGTGCCACAGACAGGTCTATATTACACAATGAAATAAATAAATGTGAAACAATGCAATGATAGTTTTGAGAAATGAATTTATTTGTTACAGGACATCCTTTCAAGAAAATTGTACTCAACGGCAGAAACCTCATACTGTACAGAAATCATACTTTTTCAAAAGTTGGATCCCATCTTGGCAACTACTACGTTTGTTCGAAAAAACTAGCGCATATGTGCAAGGCCAAGATAAATTTCGACAAAAACTGGCAACTCAAAACCGCGGTGGAGGAGCACAGTCATCCCCCACCGAAATTGTTTCAGACACAGACAGGTCTATATTACACAGTGAAATAAATAAATGCACATTTATTTTATGTATGCGTTTACTGTTACCTTATATCAGCGTACCGCTCGCCATCGGCAGATTTATACTAGTGGCTGTAAGTGGCTTCTGGCTGTAGTGGCATGTGGTATGGTCGGTACCTCACGGTCTCCGAGGAATTCCCTGCCGCGAACAAGCATTTTGGAATGATCTCTCCTTTCCCTGGAGCTAATAGTATTGGTTATCACTTACCATAAGTTAAGTGGGTGAGTGTGTATGAGTTTTAAGTACATATATGCCAAAAGACAAAAGTAAATGAGCACGTTTCATCTTCACGCCTCAAGGTGACAGACGCGATGTGATGAGACTTGGATCTTCCCATACTAGATTATCTTAATATATATTAGATAGATAGATAGATAGATAGAGTATCTTAACCAATAGTTATTAAATAACAAAATATGTTTTTGAAGTTGTTTATTTTATTTTTGACGTTGTTGAGTTCGACTGATTTTAAGCGACTGTTTAGCCGTCGGCGTCGATGGGTTTACGCAACGCCTGGATTGGGAAAACTATATCTCCGATATGAGGCTGCCGGAACACACCGCACATTTTCAACTTGAGGATGGCAGCTAGCTAGCCGGGCCTTTGTCCTTACATTACGCTATTCTTCGCGATGTTCTCCTTCACCTGAAGCTGATTGTAGGATTCGAACCCACAACCTACCAGGAACTCGTAAGCTTACGTCGCAACTGAGACGTCCTCGCTTCAAATTCATTCGACGGGTGAATAAAAGTTCGAGTGGGCTTTGCTGTTTTGTATGTTCTTATTGACGTTACTTACCTGTACTGTGCTTAAATAGAATGAAATAAATAAGAACTATATTTATCATAAAGGTAATACTTCCGCGAAATAAAGCTTTTTTGCTTTTTCGCAGTGGCGCCATGGATATCTTTTGTGTATGTGTAGGCGGGAGGCACCCGGGAAGAGCCAAAATTTGAACCCATAAAACTCGAATAAATTGACGATTATCACAGGTGTTCTGTAAACAAAAGTGTCTTTATTTGTCACGCAGATCATTCCTAGAGTGTCCTAGAGTTTCAGGATATCGCAGGATTTCGCACACTTCACCTTTTCAATAAAATATAACTATGCTGTTTTGCAGAACTTCCTCGATCCCTTACTGAAAGGAAACATTTGCCAAATATTTTTCCGAAGAGGGGCGGAAGGACAATGCGAAAACGGTGTAGAGTATGCTACAAGAAAACTAAAAAAAGAACAATGGTTACGTATGGTTGTTCTGATTGCCCAGAATTTCCAGGGCTATGCCTCACCCCATGCTTTAGAAAATATCATAAATATTAAAAATGTAATGAAAGATTGCTACATTTTTAATATTTACTATATTTCTAGTTTGCAAGTATTTTATGTGTTCAATGAATACACATAGAGTGTTATAACATATGTAATTTGTCTCATGCTTGTAACAATGAATCAGTCTCCTAAATAATTACAAAATCAGTTTTTTCAATGATTATAAAAATTTACCTCATACATAAGTACTTACTATTTTGTAATGTTATTGTACAATGTTAATAAATATACATATATACTATGTAAAAAAACTATTTTCATTTAACTCGCACCTTATCCTTACCCACAATTTATTAGTTATATTATTATCGTACCGTTTCTATGATTTTTTGCATAACAATATATCTATCATTAATACTAAACCGTCGTAATTCGTTGTATACGAATTGCCCAAAATATTTACAGCCATGAATATACAGGTGTCCGGTAATGAATGGATAACCTTGAAATGGGTCTTAGTAGAACTATTGGGCATTCGGAAAAAAATATCAAATAAAAAAAAACCAAGTAGTATCAAAGATATATATTTTTTTAAATAATATCGATGTTTTTTTTTTTTTTTGCGCAGTGGAGACATGAAAGATTTATTCGGCGCCAGGTGCAAAAGTTTGTCCAAATGACTGCAGCATTGAATAGTTTATGATTCTTAAAAAAATGGTAATTTATCTTTTCATTTATGTAGTAACAGTTTTGAGTGACTTCTAATTATGTAGCTTAAAATATTTACTGAAGTAATTGAAAATTAAATGATTATTAATATAGAGTTTTCTCATTTCCAATTTACTTCTTAGTTAATACCCGTAGTTTTGAGACAATCCGCTTTTTTGTTCATGGTATTATAGTAATAATGATGAAGGCATCACGTGGTTAAAATACGAATTCGTCAAAGTTCAACATATTTTTCTTTCTTTGCAGTTAAGCGCACCATTTGGAGTGCAGTAGAAAGGGTTACTCCAGCGAATTATAAAAGAATAACTCTCAATGGACGGAATTGCATTTTATACAACGACTATACCTATTCTAAAACCGGAGCGTCTACGCTAAACCACTACTGCTGTTCCCAAAAACTAGCATTAAGCTGCAGAGTCAGACTGAAGTTCGGAAAAAAATGGGATATGTTGCAAATGACGAGTCGACACAACCATTCCCCACCGGCCTTAAGCAAGAAACCAAATGGAGATTATTATAAAGTAAAAAATCAATTGGCCAAGAAATGGGCTGATTCGCTGGCGCAAGAACAGCGTGATACTGAACTTAACAATAAGCAGCAGAATCAGAATGAAATCCGAGAAGAATACGGAACTGCTGTAATCAATAATCTACAAAATCATTTCCCATTGGCTTGCAAGAAACCAAATGAAGAATGTTATAAAGAGAAGGACGAGTTGACCAAGAAATCAGCCGAATCCTTACTTTCAGTGCAGTGTGATACTGAGACTAATAAGAAGCAGAAGAGTCAGGCTGAAGTTGGGGAAGAATTGGGACATGTTGAAATCACGAATAGACTAAAACATTCCCCACCAGCTTGCGTGAAACCAAATAGAGATTATTATAAAATAAAGGATAACTTGAACATTGGTTTCGCTGACACTTTTAAACTAGCGCAGTGCAACACTAAGACAAACAATAAAATACGCACTGAGGTTGAACTTCGGGACAAATTAGGAAACGCTGCAATCAGTATCAAAAAAGTACAGTGTAAAGCTGAAGCTCGGGTAAAGTTGGCAAATGTTGTAATCACGAATCAACAAAATCATTCACCACCGGCCCTTGGAAAGAAACCAAATGGAGAATATTATAGTGTGAAGGATAAATTGACCAAAGAATGGGCCGACTCATTTCAGCCAACACAGTGCAAAAATAAGATTAACAAAAAGATGCAAAGTCAGACTGAAGCTTGTGGAAAATTACGGAATGTTGCTATCACGAATCGGCAGAAACATTTCCATTCGACCTTAAGCAAGAAGCCTAATGGAGATTATTATAGAGTGAAAGATAAACTAACTAATGAATGGGCTGAATCGTTTGAGAAAACACCGTGCAAAACTGAAACTAACCAAAAGCAGCAAAGTCATTCTGATGTTGGAGATGAATTGGGATATGCTTCAAGCATAAATCAACAAAACCACTCCCCACCAGCCTACAAGAGACCGTGTGAAGGTTATTATAAAGAGATAGGTGACGTGGTCAATACATCGGAAGAATCTTTAGTGCAACCGCAGTGCGACACTAAAATTAACATAAATCTGCAAAGTCTGATTGAAGTCCAGGCAGAATTGGGGAATGTTGCAGTCACGAATCGCCAAAACCACTCCCAGTCGGCCGTAGTCCAGAAACTAAATGAAGATTATTTTAAAGAGAAGGATAAAATTATGAGGAAATGGGCCGACTCTTTAGGACAAGCGCGTTAAGTGCAACGCTAAAACTTAAAACGCTATACAATCATGCTGAAGCGCACGAAAAAATTGGGAAATGCAAAAATGAGGACATAACTATTTCCCACTGATCTTTAAGCAAGAAACTAAATAGTGATTATATTAATGTCAAGTTCAATGGTCTCACTCCTCAGCTGCGCCACTCCACCGTATGTAACCAAAGACTACATAAGTGTCCTATGCATTTGATTAATCAGTAGTTCTCATGTAATCTCAAGGGTTATTTGTAAGTCTTATAAACACAAATAGGATCCTTATCTAGAGGGTATCTATTTTTAACTCTAATAACGATTTTTGTCTAAAAATACTACAGGAACAGTGTATAAACTAATAGTATTTTCAACGACTGCTATTATCATCGTAGTTCCCAACTAATCTTAAAAAACAATGTACGCACTAATTTATAAACATTATTACCTTTTTTATGATGGTCATATCGTGTATAATGAGTAGACTCACCAATATTCGGATTTAAAACTGTAGGTACGCTGTATATGACATAACTGGCCTCGCAGCTCAGTTGGTTAGTACGCTGCCTTGTGAGCTGTTAGGTCGTGGGTTCGATTCCCACCCAGGACAAACATTTGTGTGACGAATATTTATGTTCTGTGTCTGGGTGTTATTATGTATTATATGTTTGTATTTACAAAAAAAAGTATATAAGTATTATATCAGTTGTCTGGTTCCCATGAAAACCCTATACTTAGCTTACTTTGGGGCTTATTATTATTATATATGTAATCTCAATATATAAATTTAACTATTTTAGACTACCTATACCAGCTATATCAGTAGATCTCAAGTAATATCTAGTTAATTTTAGTGTGATAACAATGTATACAATGTTAAATGTGCTAATTTATAATCATAGTAAAGGAATCTTAATATAGATTTATTTTATTCGGATACTTTGAAATTCTTTGAAGACAGAGGAAAACTAAATTAACTTAATCAACTCAAACTCAAGGGCACCCAATAACAAGTTATATGACTTGGCTCCTCCCCTACGTAGGCATGGGAAGACTGAAGTAAGTCGTCGTGCGCCTGTAAATCTGACACGTGAAATTACAGTATCTCAAGTGGCTGCTATTTCACCAGTAATCACAATCTTCACACTGGAATGTTTCTACTATACTCCTTTCTATAATAATTGTGTATGGATGCCACGTTGACAGATTTTAAGTTACATATTTTCCTTTCAAATGAAATAATGAACTCATGTTGCGTCGTTCTTGTTGGCACAAACATGACTACAGATTACGCGACTGAAAATAAGCAAAAAATAAGCAACCACATAAAATTACGTCCCCTTCGTCTAAATTGCTTTCTTTTTTCAGATGACACAACCATGTATAAAACAATTAACTTGAATGGTAAAAACGTTATCCTGTATAAGAACCACACCTTTGCCAAATGTCAAAATAATTATTACTGCTCCAAAAAGAATTCTAAGTGTAAAGCGAAATTGAACTTTGCTAAAGACGGAACACTGAAGAACATTTTCAGCAAACACAACCACCTACCACCTCATCTGGTTCAAGTTAGCTCTAGGATTTATATACGTTTAAATTAAATTATACCGTTGATTTCACAAATATGTTATATTATATTTTCGTTCAATTTCGTGATGTGACATTCCTATCATTCTTTTTTAATGCCACGTTAAGTGTATAATAAATAAATAAATAATAATAATATTCTGTTTATATGTATGTATGTATGCTTTTTGATAAAATAAGTGCAAAAAGTTTTATTATAAACAAAAACTTTTTTTTCACGAAATCAAAATTGATTTTAAAAAAAAAATGGATTTTTTGGGCCATGTATCGTCGCTGGCTTCCCCAGAACACTATCAGTTTCATCACAATCTGATCAATGGTTTCGCAACGCATACGGAACAAATACATAAACATTGATTCTTATTTATATAGATTATATATATCGTAGATAGATAGATTAACTAACTATAATAATATAATGATTTGTCGATAAAATTAAATGTTATGACACATTTTTCTTCTCTTTTTTTTTGGTTTTCAACGTATTGACGTATTGATTCCAAGGATTGATATAGGTACCCAATTATGTTAGCTTACCAAATTCAATATTAACTTCATACAATTCAGTGTATTCAGTTAATTGTACGGGTAATTTATTGGAACATAATTATTGGTAATTATATAATTTCAGATACAAAAGGATACCAGAGGGTCGAACTGAATGGACGAAAAGTGGTTTTGTTTAAAAATCATACATTTTCAAGGAAAGGCGGTGCTCGTCATTTATTTTATTGCTCAAAGAAAAACTCGCTGGGATGTAGAGTCAGAATCGTTTTCGATAAGAACGATAGAATCAGCCAAGTTAGTAATGAACACAATCACCCTACGCCAAATATATATCAGATTACTCCGACGAAATATTGCAGGATCGACGACCCTGCGACCAACGTGAGGCTCATTCTAAATGAAGACTAAAACTACTTATCATACAACATTATTGTTTTATTTTATTTTTATTTATTAAGAAAACCAACAGCATACGCAATTATTATGAAATAACATTATCCTACCTCGTGTGTTCATAAGTCTTGAGACACAGTAAAACTAAAATATTTTTGGAGCTAAGTTGAGTATTCATTTATTGGATATTAAAATTAAAACTACTGACATCTAGATCTGTATTTAAAAATAAATCATTCAAAATGGCCGCCTTTGCATTCAATGCAGGCCTTCAAACGCGTGCGCCATTCATCTATGGCAGCACGAATCTTTTCAATGGGAATCCGTTTCGATTCTTTAATAAGGGCTCGCTTGAGAGAATCCAGGTTTGGGTGAGACTTTCTGCATGCCCTCAGCTCCAATTCCGTCCATAAAGAATAATCCAAAGGATTCAAGTCAGGGCTTGACGAGGGCCAATCTTCGCTCCGAATGAAGCCTGGCAAATTGGCCCCCAGCCAACGTTGGGTAGTCTTAGCTTTATAGGAGGGAGCAGAGTCCTGTTGGAAAACCCAGTCTTTTCCAGCGAATAGCGTATCATTTAATGGTTTAACCACCGCTTCCAATATGTCGGTTTGGTAATTTTGTGCCTTCACCTTGACGCCTTGCTGGCAAAAATGAAGCGAAGTGACCCCCTCGTAGGAAACACCCCACCAAACCATCAACCTTATTGTTCTGCCGGTTAAGCTTTTCTTCCACCGTGAAGATCTTTTCATCGGTAAACAGGATATTTTTTGGATCGTGTCTCTTCAATAGGTTCCGACATCGTTCCAGTCGCAATTTACGAAGACGCTCGTTTAAATAATGCACTTTCCTTCGACTGTAGGCCTTTAGTTTAAGATCATATTTAAGTATCCTGTTCACCGATATTCGCGAAATGTTGGTCTGGAGAGCTAATTTCTTTTGAGTCCGGCAAAGGTTGCGACGAATTCGCTCTCTGATTACTTTGATGTTGGCGGGCGTCCTTACAGACCGCGGGCGGCCACATCTTCCACGGTCTTCTAAAGAGCCGGTCTCCTTGTACCTCTTTATGGTATAATACACAAAGTTCCGACTACATCCCAAACTTTGGATTTCACTAAAAACTTGCATTGGTTTTTTTCCTGCTTGAAACAGTGAAATTACAGTCGCACGCAAATCTTTTGTTGGCGCCATTTTCACGGAGAATGAAACAAATATTCAAATGTATATTTTTTCTGATTCAAAACATTCGAAATTTAAATTTTAAAAGTTTAAAAAAGGTTGCATGAATTACTTTATTTTTAAATTAATTAAATAAGTTCGTCTCAAAACTTATGAACACACGAGGTAGTATAAATATCTAGCCAATTACAGGTTTCCCTAAATAAGGTATAATAATGTGATAACTCAAATTTTTTTATTTGTAATGTGTTGTTAAATGTAAAGTTTTGCTCATTGATGTCACGTAAATCTTAGGCGGTGCGCATATGTATGCATATTTACTGCGATAGTATTTGATGGTGATTGGAAATTATGATTATTATAATTATGTAACATCTCCCAAATTTCAAGTGATATATAAACTATTAGTAATATGCTAATCTACACAAATAAATAAAATTGGAGTATCTGTTTGTAATATTAAAATAACCGCTTTTTACTAAGTGCATTATGGATGTATGACACGGCACATAATTATACCAAAACAACATTTTTTACAATTTTTGTTTGTCTGTCTGTTTGTTTGTTACGGCTAATCTCAAAAATAGCTGGACAGATTTTGACGGGACTTTCACTGGCAGATAGCTGATGTAACAAGGAGTAACTTAGACTACTTTTCCGAGGGGTAAAATAGGGGTGCGTGATAAAACCGAATTCCACGTGGACGAAGCCGCGGGCAACAGCTAGTATATTATATAACCTACTACTATAACTCAGTGTTTACCACAGTAGTCTTTAAGTATATCGTTGTAGTTGTAAATGCATTGTAGGATATTTTAATCTCAGTAAAGTATATTAACGTGATGTATAAAAATGATAATCATATTATTATAAGTATTATTAAGGTGTCACGACCGTTGCGTACGTAGTATCAGTATGTCTACCTTAATAGTTTTCATCAGGATAAGTAATATCCTTGTTATTGTAAGCGCATTGTATTGTATTTTGATGTCAGTAAAGTTTATTAACGTAATGCTTACAAAAATATTATATACAAGAATAAGCGTAGGGGGGAAGTCCCATAACCTCGGACAGCTCCTAAAGCCGGACACAATTTAAATCTGTCTGAGAAAGCGCGCCAAATTGTTACTTGTGCCGCGTTTAAAAAGCTACACCCAAGTGAAGAGTGGGGGGGGGGGGCGTGCATCAACCAGTGCAAAATTTGAGGTTAGTCAAAATGTTGTTCGAAGTAATATTTTGGGTTCTGTAAACAGTATTTAAGGTATGGGATAGTATTAATTATTGTTAATTATTATTACTATGCTACATAACTGTCATATTTCACATTTTTTGTGCTTAAATAACTCACAGTGTGAGTGAGAATTTTTCTTGTATACACCTTAAGGTCCCTAAGATCGGACACTCTAAATGTCCCGTAAAAACGGTCAATTTTAAGTTAAGTTTTTTAGTTAAAATTATTGTTTTTTTTTAGATTCGACATGGGTACCTAAACCCAAAAATACCTTCAAACGTGAAACAATGAAAAAAGCCATTGATAAGGTGATATCAAAAAAGTATTCACTGAGAAAGTCATCTGGAGTCTACAATGTTCCAAAAAGTACCCTGTTTGACTACATTTTTTTTTAAGAGCAGTAGAACTCTCGCCAAGTTCGTCCGGGGAAGTACTGCCACCATGCCCATTTCTGCTGCCAAGCAGTAACGCCTTCGCGTTACTGTGTTCCGGTTTGAAAGGTGTGGTTGCCGGTGAAATTACAGGCATAAGAGACATTCCACCTACACGTCTCAGGGTTACGGGCGCATACGATGCGACTTGGGTCTTGTCGTACCTAGTAAGGGAGGACCCAAGTCGCATCGGTTGTTATGGGCAGAGGTTACCACTTAACACCAGGTGGGCCGTCGGCTCGTTCCGTAACTGTATCACCTAAAAAAAAAAAAAAAAAAATTAAAAAGTTAAAACGAGGAGTAGAAATTAACCTACCACTCAAAAGAGTCAGATTTGGTCCAACTTTTAACAAGGAGTACGAAGAAGCTCTAATTTCGCACGTGGTGGATATGTCCAATAGGTGCATGCCTTTGACTAGAAAAGAATTTCTGAAGCTGGCTTTCGATCTTGCGGAGAAATTAAAACTGAACCACAGATTCAATAAGACCAAAAAAAGTGCTGGTAATCATTTTTACTATGACTTTATCAAACGCCATCCTGAACTCAGCTTGAGAAGGCCAGAGTGAACTAGTCTCATGAAAGCTGTTGGTTTTAATAGGCCACAAGTGGACCGCTTCTTTGATTAAGTAAATAACAGTTTTCTTTTGAGCGTTGATTTGTTCTATTATAATTGATATATATCGTTAATTGTTCTATTGCAATTCTTATCAGTAAGAATTTCTTATTAAACTATTTTTTCAGTTTAAATAATGATAGTAAAGTTGACTGTCCGATATTAGGGGGCCTTTTCCAAAATGTTATTTTTACTGTATAAGTTGTTCCTTAGTATCTCATACATATAAAGTAATATTTGAGACTGATTGTCTCTGTGTGACTATGTGATGATTATATATATATTGAAGAGTTCATTAAACCTAAATAAATAAATAATACTATTACTAGCATTTTTTATTTTTATTATTCCTTAAGTGTCCGGTACTCGGGGACCTTCCCCTAATTATCTTATTCTGAAAAAAGGGGGCAATTAGTTGACTACCCCCATTTTTGCTAAAGCTAACTTAACTATAAATCTGTAATAATGTTGATATAAGTATCTCTGAATTAGTTTCGACGTGTTTCGCTCGAATTAAAACTGTAGATTTCTTTCGAAATCGCCTGTAATTAACTGATTTTATTTTTTATGATTAGTTATTGATTTGTCATTTATAAGGTATATTTATATTGAATATTTATATGGTATATATTGAATTTGTTATTATAATTGTAATGGGATACTTTAAGTACCTATTCAAATTATTTATTTATTGTGATAAAATTTCAAATATTTATGATTTGATAATTGCGATCAAAGTAGTCGTAGATATACAGCATAACTGTTTTGTTTGTTTTTGATGATGTGTTACTGTTTTATTTTTATTATAAGTTATTATACTATGTACAACAGATACCAGACAGCTGTACCTAATACTTACAAAGTTTGTAATACATAAATAAGAAGTATAATTAAAGAAGAAGAGTAGTCATAAATAAACTGTATTTGTCGAAACGATATTCTACTTATAATGCGATATGCTTAGACTTGTTTAATATTATTGTCTTTAATTTAATCTCAAAATAAACAAATATATACAAAAACTTTCCACCCACGTTCCTTTTTTAAATCGACTCTTAGTAACAACAAAATTAGCATGTCGTTATTTTTAACCTGAATTATCAATAATAATAATAATAAATATTGGTGAACATTTCACACAGCGCCATCTAGCCCCAAAGTAAGCTAAGCATAGCTTGTATCATGGTAACCAGACAACTGAATTATAATACTTATTACTTTTCTTTTTAAATACATACATATAGTACATATTAACACCCAGACACAGAACAAACATCAATGTTACAAATGTCACATAAATGTTTGTTTTGGGTGGGAATCAACCCATGACCTATACAGCGCAGAAGGCATGGTTAATACCAAATAAACTATGAGGCCAGTCTTCCAATACTTCTCTTACCCTGATACGTCTAACGTCTATGTACATAATTACCTAAGTACATACAACTAATTTATATAGTGCTGAAATCTTATTTACCGGCTGACATCCTGTGGGTCTCTCAGAATGAAATCTGCCAGAATACTGGTTACTAAATGTTCTCTAGTAAAACTCACGGGTAATTTCATTTTCAATCTGATTACCTAAACAGCAGTAGATGAGCTATATTTATTTATAATATATAGGTTGTTAGGTTTTCCGAGGCCGTGCATCGGTGCATAAGTATAGGTGACGGACCAGAGCCGGGAAGGTCGAAAATCCTAAATTGATGGTGCAACATGGTTACTTTACATTGTGTGTAGTAGAATACCAGCCACGAGTTCAATACCAGCGACGCACTGATATAACTGGTTCATTGTAAATTATGCTGAGACTGGGACCTATTTGTTTGCACGAGGTTTAGCATTATTTTATACTATATATTTTTTTTATAATCTATCGTGAAGAAATAGATCTTCTTTCTTGGTTTCTTTCAATCTCATTGCTCAAGACTACATTTTTTTTTTAGATTGTTCATTCGCTGTTTTCAAGTCACAAAAAGGAAAGCCTATAATTCATATGAACAACGAAAAGTTCATCATACAGGGTGCGAACATGAATATGTTTTATTGTTGGAAGAAGCGATATGGATGTAAAGCGAGACTTTATTTCGACGGAATTGATGTACATATGCTATTTAGTGAACACACACATTAATATTAAAGAAATTAAAAAGAAGGGGGAACAAATAATGAGCATTTTTTTTAATACATTCTTATTATTATCCAGACAGAACAAACAATAATCCACAAAAATATATTATTTGTCTTGGGTAGGAATCAAACCTACGACCTAAGTGCATAATACAGATTTACTACCAACTGAGCTGTGAGACTAGTTCACTCCGATTCGGAAATATTTTGTGAGGAGGGTACTTAATCAGTCAAACAGGAAGTACAGTCAGTAAAACGGTTAACAAGTCAAATCTACAGCTAGATAAAAGTATCTCTAAAATATTGTTATTACTATAAAAAGAGTCAATGTACATTTTTATTTATTTTTACCTTTCGTTTACCTTTATATATTTTGTTATTGTGACAAAGAAACCCGATATAGTAACACTTTGATTGTGATAAGACATCATTTTTTTAAACTGAACACCATTTTAAGGTATGTATTAATTCCTTAGATTTTTCCTCAATATTTTTGCATTACTTTGTATATTGCCAGTGAAATCTCATTAAATATAAACTTAGAATGATGAGTTGGGAATAGAGCTCCAGAAGCCCTATTTGCTGTTATGTTATTTCATGTTCTTACGATAATTGTTCCCGTATTTTTTTTTTATTGAATGTCTCGTATTGCATCTCGTCGGGAGTAAGATCCCAGAGCGCTAAAATGAATAAATCACACTACCTTTTGATAAAAGGTAGAAAAGATGACATTTAAATTATCAGCAAAATCTGTTTGTACGTTTGAATTATTTCAGGTCCATCCTATCGATTCATAGAGTCACGCAGGGGAAAGAAGCTAATCCTTCTCGAAGGATATACGTTCTGGCAACACTCCACATACCGGTGGAAATGTTCCTCGTCCATCAGCATGAAGTGTCCGGCGCGGATATACATGAAGAATGGCCTCATCACTTATTCCGATCCTGTGCATGTGCACGACCCTCCTTACTTCCCACTGGGGGCTGAACAATAGACACTGGCAAGCTCTGGCAAGTGTCCTTTAGGTGAACCATTTCGATGGCAAGGTTTGCTCCAAATAATTAGCATGGTGCTGCTAATGATTGTTTAAAGAAAGAAGAGAAATAAGGACAAATATGGTGGCCATACTTCTCCGAACGAACACTATTCAGTTCGGCTGGTTATACTGATACTAATAAAAATGAGAAAAAAAAAGATCTATCATCTATCGCTATCAATCATGGTTTTGACTATATTTTTATTACTTAAAATTATAAGTAATAAGTACTTCAATAAGTACTTAAAGCCAAAAATATCATCGCCGGTCCAAAAGGTCATCCGAAATTGCAACTACAGTCGATGAAAATGAACTGTCAATGTCATCGTCGATTGTGATCGTGGTCAACAAACAACAAATATAAATTCATATGTAAAATCTCATTTTGATTACTATTAGTATCATACTAATAAATTTTTGTGTCGTCTTTTAGTCGTGGGTGACATAAACTGGAATGTGAACTGTGATATAAATATAACCTCCAAAGTGTTTACAAACTTTCGGTCCTGACGTTTATTCGCATTTTGGTGTAAAATTATTTATACAATATGTGTCGTTAGTGTAAAATACCAAGATACCTCATATAAATCGGTGAGTTATTACAAAGTTTTTAGAATTGTCAGCACAGATAATAAAATATAAATAGGCAAGTACAAAATATTATTACTGCGAAATCCTTAACTATGTCCAGGGCATAACATTCTCAGTTTTTTTACAGGTTTTCTGTATAGTTTCAGTACACTCTTGATAATTTTCAATCAATAATTTTCCTGTCACATGTATAGTTGTTGTTCTGAAAAATAGGTAACCAGCCCCCATTCAAATGTAACATATATAATATGTTCAATTAATATATAGTCTTATTAGTTTATATCCTGAACGAAAACCTGTGTTGGGTCTATAGAAATGATTGTTCAAGCATTATAGGTAATGTTATAATCAATGTTATCATATTTATTGTGATTTATTTTTGTCTGTTCCCTACCTCATTTGTTAGGTTGGCAGGGTTATTGCCTTTCAAGTGCAGATTCAATCCTCAGCCGATACAATTGTGATGAGCGTAAAGTTTGTTCTAGAGTCTTAGAAGTTTGTCATGTTGTGTGTTTATCCATGCCACCTGTAACACAGGAAATTCTAGTGGTATGAAAATATCTGTTTTAAATACTAGAATAACTTAAAAAATTATTTTTTATATGCAGATTACTTAAATAAATAAATTTTGCTTATGCTGATATTGAAATTTTGTAGGAATTACTAACCAAATTATGCTTAACACTCATATCGCAGCTCTGGGGTTCCTATGGCACAAGTGTCACAAATACACAACACAAACATCCAAGACCTGAAAGGAAATGTTAACAATTGTTTTACCCGAGCTAACCTACGACGTCATCTGGCAAAAGAGTTAATGTGAGAGATGTTGTGACTTGTGAGATAAGAGTGTAAAGTGTCTACCAATATAACATTAATAATTCTTTATTAAGATATAGATATTAAATTTATTGTCAATAAATAAAAATATGAACTGTCACAAGGCTTTGTTTCACTGAAAATTCTATTAAAATTTATTTCCGTAATATTCTCCTAAATTATTATTTTGACACCATAATAATAAAGTGATAATAAATTTCTGTTGGTTATCTATAAATCTGACTGTAAAATGGTATAAACGAACAAAAAAGAACAATTTATTTTTTGCCTAAAGTATAATTTATCCTCTCCCTATTGGTGTTAAGAAGGCAATATAGTTTTATTTATTTAGAATAAATAGCTATAATAAATAGTGATAAGTACTTAATATCTTTAAGATTTATAAACATTGATGAGTTATGGTAAAGGTTTAAGTTATAGAATTACTTTCACTGTATTGTACCCTAAATAACTTAAATACTTCTTTCTCCCAAAATACAGAATTGCGAAAATAAAGTTTATTCACCTCATTTGTCAGCCTAGATATTGTTGATTTTATTTGAAATTTCAGCTTACAATTTCCTAGCTAAGAACATAGTAGAACCAATGAAAAAAGAGTTCAACGACAAGCTTGCCAAGCTTATGAAGAGAAAGAGAGGCAGTGCCTTCTTAATCAACAAGGAGCAGTATAGAGACTTCATCCGTGAACTTAAGGAAATCAAACTGAAGAGGGAAAAGGACTTTGATGATTACAAAATGTTAGCCAATTATGATATTATAGAAGTGAGGGGCATCGACAGACTGATACAACCAAGAACAGAGTCAGGTGGTCATATCAAATTCTATGTTCATACAGATGAATTATTCAGTGTCATACATACAATGCATTTGTTGTATGATCACGTGGGGAAGGATAAGTTGGATGCAGAAATTAAGAGTAAATATTGTAATGTTTCTAAAGAAGCTATTAGAATTTATATGACTTGCTGTAAAGTGTGTAGGGACAGACTTCAATTAGATTAGGCTTTAGGTGTAAAAAATAAAAACCAATTATATTGTTATTTTAGTGGTCGGTAATTTTCCTCATATGTCCATTTTCGTTAACTAACATATTTATAAACAGGTATTATATTAGTATAATACCTGTTTATAAATATATTAGTTAAACTATATTAGTTAACTTAGGTTAAAAATTTGTTTGTAAATATACTTAATTGTTACAAAGGAATATTTGCATGTTTTTATCATACAAAATTTAATCATTGCACATTTACTTACCTACAGTTATGGATTTTGCAAGTGAAGTAACCTAATATTTACATTTATCCCAGCTTCAGAGTATGCATGTACATTAGGTATAGTGTGTACAAATAACCACTATGAAGATAGTGCAGTGATTAGAAGTTGATTATAAGGTTCTAGTCAATCAAGTGTAAGTATTTTTTGATTGGGACAAACTGTCAACTCTGTATTCTGTTTTCATCCCCGTCTCGGTGGATGGACACAATGCAATAAATCAATAAACATTGGTGGACATTTCACACAGAGCCATCAGCCCCAAACTAAGCTATGCATAGCTTGTATCATTGTAACAGACAACTGTTAAAATAATTACATACCTTTTTTTGTTAATACATTCGTATTAATGATATCGACACGCAGACACAGAACAAACATCTATATTCGTCATACAAATATTTGGCCTGGATGGGAATCGAACCCACGACCTACAGCGCAGGGTTACTACCAACTGAGCTGTAAGGCCAGTCAAATACTTGGCCAGACGTTGCGACTTGATTCGTCTCGTACTGTGGTGGAGAGGACTGACTTGAGCCGTATTGCTGTTGTCTATGGGCGGCTCTTACCACTACATAGTGGGTACCTAGGGATAAACGTCCGCCTGGCTACCTCACTTGAGTGCCAGTTCCCAATACAGGCGTGTCAAATGCGAACGCAAAACATAGGTACAGTCTTCAATGCGTCGGGTTTTTCTATCCTTTTTATCAGCGTTTCAAAGATTATACATGACAATGCCTACTTTTGATCGGCGAATGACCGATTGTGATGATGATTCCCGGCCTGAGGGTGCTGGGTGGCGTGTCTACCAATTTCGCGTTTCGTCAGCCCCAAGTAAACTTAATTCACCACCAAATTCATTCAAATCTTATACCTTACAGTGAAATTTATGACGTCACGAGGCGGCGAGAAGCTAATAAAGCTCGGAGACTTCACGTTCACAAGGATGCAGTACAACGGTGCAGTCTGTCAGTGGACCTGCTATACGCACAGCGCTCACGGGTGTTCCGCTAAAGCTTATACGGAACTTAACAAGTTGGTGTATGCGAGGAACGTGCACAATCATCCGCCTACAGAGTTTTTTGTGTAGAGGCTGTATACGACGTAACAACTTGGTGCTATTTGAAATTGGAAATTTATGGAACTAAATACTGCCGTGCTTTAACTAGAAAGCCGTTAACCGTCTAAATGTTTGACTTTTTAATAGGAAACGATACAGTTCAAAATTCTCGATCTTTATGTCTAAGAAACGTTTGTAAATTATAATTAGTTCCGGAGATACAAAAAAAAATTGGTCGTTAAGTGACGGATTTAAAAGGAATTAAAAAGAGTTCTCTGAACATATCTCAAAACAATTTGGGCTTAACGGTCATTTAATTAAAGGACGGCAGTATATTTGTCAGGTTCCTAAACTGGGTTAGAAGGGATTTTCGCCCGCCTACGAGACTATATTTGCACACCACCAATCTACCTTCCTTGGTGCGCTGGCACCGTTGATTTTACTCGTATTTTGTCATGCCTTGCAATTTTATATCGAACGAGGGTTGCAATCCAGGCTGGAAAGTGAATATTGGACTGGATTCGTAAATGGATTGCAGCGTTGGCGCTGTTTTGAAACACTGATAAATCGGTCTGTAGAGGCATATTTATACGTATAATTAGTAATTAGTGGTAAAGCCGCAAGTAGCCTTAAGGTTTGGTTTCCAGGGTTTTGTCGTAGGGCGTTTACATAGCGGGCGTATGAAATGCGTTTGCAATCAGAACGCGCGCTTTTATATATATGATCATAAGAAAACGCTCTAAAATACTCCTGGTGTGTAAACGTCCTTATGATTATGTTTAAGTTAGTGCTAATGCTTATCATAATATGGCCAATAGAAATGTAACACACAAGTATTAAAAATGGGCCGGTCCCTTTAGTAGTGTGTCGAATAATAATTAAGAATTGTTACCATTAAGACCAAGTGTGTTCTGAAATGTAAGTGCCTCGCATTTATTGATGCTTTATTATGATGATAATAACTGCGGTCTTCCATTTAGTTTAGAGTGATTTGTGTGCTATGTTTTTCACTAATACTTGATGCATTTTTACGAACGAAAAATGCTTGAAGTGATTGTTACTTAAGGAATATTGCGATGCTACTGTTCTTGCATTGCATTCTCGTAATGAAACACGTTTGTCCGGAATACAACTTAAAGTTAGGAGATGCCCTGGCATTTCATGAGTACCTCTGTACTTACAATATGGATCTCAAAATATATACGTATAATATTATATATTAAATCTTTCGCCATTCATTTAATTATACATAAAATAATTTAATTCATTATGGCTAGTAGAACCGGCCGCGATTTCTTGCGTGTGGAAATGAGTTCACCCCTTATGGGATGAATTTTCCAAAATCCTGTCTTAGCGAGCGTCCACTGAAACGAATTTATAATTATAGGTTCAGTGATTCCTTGATGATTCTGTGACTTTTTGCAGTTAAACTTGTGTCAAGTTCGTTCGGGTAGCTGTTGCTTCTATTCCTATATTTGCCGCTAAGTGTTCTCATTGTGTTCCGGTTTGAAAGTTGTTTGCTGGTGAAGTTACAGGCACAAGAGATTAATTTCACCTTCAAGTTTCAGAATTATGGGCGCAATACCAATCCGACTTGGTCCTCCCATATATAAGTGGGAGCAACCAAGTCCTATTACTAAGATAAAAAAGAGGAAGTCAGTTTATTACGTTTTATAAATGTACATTATTTTTATACGTTTGTCATTATCATAGATGCTAATATTGTGATGATAACTACTGTGATCTCTTCTCGTAATTCTTGCCAATATCTACTTCTCTAGTTTAATGATAATTTAAGTACAAACAGTGTCATATTTTGCTGTGTTATGCACTGTGTCCGATAATCTCTTTTTAAATAAAGTATTGGCACACTAGATAACACAGTCGCCTTCGGAGGCGGCTGGAGATGACTGTTTTATCTGGTATGTCTGAATACAAATGCTGGTTTTATTTATATTACTAACCTCTTATCGATGTAGTCGGTGTTTAAATAATAATTTGTAAAACTACGACCGACCGGGGTCTGTTACATGAGACAAACTATTTTATGATCTGCGAATACTTTTCCCGGTTACTTCGTAAAAGGGTGTGGGGCGGATGACATATGCGAGGGGATAGTGGGAGTAGGCACCTATCGCAGTCACCCACGTACGTAAGGGTTTACTTAGGTTATATCTAAACAGACTTATATGTAAGTACTCGTGATCTTGTTTTATTTATGGACAGATTAACGTTTCCAAACCATTTCAAAAAAAAATCCTTTTTTCTTTTTCTCTCTTTTTTAAAAACAGACAAGAAAGTTTTGCCTATTTTTGGAATAAGAAATTGATCATATGTGTTTCTTGTATGTTCTTCTCGTCAAGTATGGTATAAATACTGAATTGGCCCGCAACCATTAACCAATTATAGCATTAAGTAGCAAGCTCTGTATAATTGTTACTGTATCGTTCGGGAAACTAACATCATCTTTGATTTCAGGAATGAGGAGTGTACTGGGTTTGAACGGGGCTTTTTTCACCCAGTCCCTGAGAGGAAAACCTCTCATAGTATACAACCACTACTCATACTGCAAACATTCAGTCAGAAACGGTGTGTCCCGATGGACATGTTCCACTCACTCCTACAAATGCTGCAAAGCTGTCGTCAAAACTAAGGGATCCCACATCATCGAAGTGAAGGGCGACCATAACCATGATGCTTCAGAACTGCTCATAAATCGGGGAAAGCCTATTTACATCGCTAACTCCCTGTCGGAAATAATTTTGCAGAAGACTTGTGAGGGAATATTTCCTAACTAGTCATTGTTTTCTGTTCACCAGATTAAAAGTACACTAAGAATACCACCGAACAAAATATCACCTCATTTGACGTTTAATTAATTGTTCCCACAGTTAAGAAATGTTACATAATCAAATAATAACATAAGTCCAGATTTTGTACCACGAGAATACAATACATACAAAAGTGCAATACTGATTTTTTGTTTCATATGTAAGTACGGTTTTATTTAATGTTAGGGGAGTTCTCTACCAGTAAACCTACAAAATTTGTAAAATATGTATTTCTCTTTCTCATGTTTCGAATACCGCCTTACCTCTTATGCTGTCTGATTCATAATTATCTTCAGAAATGTTGCCTGTTTAAAATCTAGTCCAAAATATTGGCGCACTTTAGGTCAAATCACAACAAAGCATACTGAGACCGTTCTATTTTTTTTTAATCTTAAATTAAATTAATAACCCAAGTCTACCACTACTTCTTCATACGTAGGTACTAACTTCAGGACATTTGTCATTTTAGGTTCATTATAATGAAATTCCTAGCGGGTTGCAAATGTCTGCGACTGTTAGCAGGAATCTATGTTAAGATAGTCACTAAGTCTAGTGTTGATCTAGATATTGTAGTGTAGAGCATTTCAAGATCTTTACTAAAAAATCTTTGTACAGTCGGATACTATACTTTATTTAAACCCTGCATTTCGTAGTACAAAAATTGTATGCTATTTAAACAATACTATTTTTTAAACTCGCACTTCGACTTAAGACGTTTTGATTTGAGACTGCTATACCATATCATTTTTTATGGTTCGTGATTTTTGTGATCATTATTTATGTTAGTGTAGTTTACAACATATTTAAAACACTTTAATTTATACTATATCAAGTAATTTATTTATTTTTGTATCCTAAAAAATACCAGATGTAGTTTTTACTAGATGAACAAGGCATGTTTGAAAAGTATTAATTATTAAATGTATCTAAATTAGGATCATTCAAATCTGCTCTCGACGATGCAAAAAGGATATTTTTCTAACTTTCCATCGGGGTTCGAGGGAAGATTTTCCCACAGCCTCCAAAAAAATCATTATTTAGGTCATCTTGCAATGAGATTAAAGTGGCACTGCAATATGTTATGGTATCTAATTTAATAGCGTTGAGATCTAAAGGAAGTCTTGATCTCTTTAAATGTAATTGCAACCGCCATTTGTTAAATAACACATATACTTAATATTTTTAATCGATAAGTTGTATTGTTGTTTTATTTCACCATAATATATTCGAAAACCGTGTGTAATCTCTTCCATTTTTGTCTTGAACAGGGGTTATCTGTAAGTTGATATAAATCTATTATTTAAAGATCTTTTTGGGAGTACATTTACAAACTTTGGTACATCTTACGTAAATTAGTTTTGTGTAAAAATTATAAGTCATAGAACCACGTAGTTCTTTTGCTGTGCTTAATATTAAGGTAAAATAGGATTAGAGTTTGGATATTTCTTTGGTTTGTGATTTTATAAAAATATTCTAGTCATATTATAAACTGCTAGTTAATTAGTAAGTTATTTTTGTATCCCACAATAGATAGTACTAAGTAGTATCGAATCGTGTTGATAATTATGTGTAGGTATACTATTTAGTATGCTATATCAGGGGTGAACTAATTGATTAGACCCAAGATCTACTAATTACGTACGACACACTGTGCGATCTACCAACATACATATTCCTTAAATTTTTCAATGAAACAGTATTTTTATTTTATTAAGAGGGAAACCATAAAATTGTAAAATTATTCTTTTAACTACTCATTTATGTGAGCATTGCTTGTGAGTATCTTCCGCTAGACAAGCAGTCAGGTCAGTTGTAGTCACAATTACGTTGCGCACTCTGTTCTACGTACGTTTTACTGACTGGCTGGCCTCACAGCTCCGCTCGATTCCCACCCAGGACAAACATTTTGTGTGACGAACACGGATGTTTGTTTTGGTGTTAATATGTATTATAGAAGAAAAAGTATATAAGTATATCAGTTGCCTGGCTCCCATGATGCAAGCTATGCTTAGTTCAGTTTGGCTAGATGGCGCTGAGTAAAATGTCCACCAATATTTATTATTTAATGTAAATATTATTATTAGGTATATTAAACATGTATATGATTTTGCCTTGTCACGATTGACTGGACTAATACACTGCTATAGACAAACGCTTCTATTTAACACATAGGGTTGTTACATCAGAGTACAGTACTATGTATGTAGTAAGATGAAGTAATGCGTATCGATAACGCCCGTATCGTTTGAATAAATAATATTTTCGTGTGTCCTTTTTCTTGCAATATATGGTGCCAATTTAATTTCAAACCACTGAGAAATAATTACTTGATTATCTTGGTTTAGGAAATTCGAGAAGTAGATTTCAAAAATAAAAATAAAACATACACAATTATATTGTTTCGGTTATAACTTGACACCACATATTTCAAAATTACGACAGCGACGCCCTACTGTATGTATGCATCAACGATTCCTATTCGTGTATCCGAAGAATTTGGAAACGTCATGCTTGAGCTGTGCGTACTGTTAAGATTGGCATAATGATCCAAGGTCGATGGTCAATGACAGCTCATTCTAATAAATAACTAGTACTAAGCCCGGGACACGTCAGGTAATTGTGTAAAGTTCCCGAATAGTGAAAAGTTATCGAAATGGGAACCTTACTATGTCAAATCCATGCCCGAATCACTATCTAACGTGTGCTGCTATGCTTAGCTTTAATATTCGATGTTATTTTTCAAAAGTTTATGCCTTTTTTACCTAAAATATCGGGGAAAAATTATTACTTATAGTTTTTCTGAAGTTTTTGTAAAATCACTGACCTTCCGACCTTCATATCATTTTGAGTAGTTATTGTAGTTTGTGATGCTGTCAATTCTTCAATAAAATATTAATGTAGTCTACAAGTATTTTATTTATAAAAAAGGAATACATTAGGAGCTGCTAGGACACGTGATTTTCAATCCTGAGGTAACTGTAGTACACAACTAGGCTTCGAAATGCGGTAGGAAAACATCATTATCAAAATTCATAAGTTCTTCAATTCACACTCCGTCGAGCTGCTTTGGTGATAAATTTTCCTTACCCTTGTGATGTATTTACATAGTAGACTTTACATACTATATTAAGATACATACTTGAGGCGCATTGAATCATTCCTTTGAAGTATTTAAGTATTATATCAGTTGCCTAGTTCCCATAATCAAGCTATTTACTTAGCTTACTTTAGGGCTAGATGGCGCTGTGTGAAATGTCCACCAATATAAAAAAATGTAATTTCTCCAAATCATACTTAGAATTTAGGTTTTTTTTTTAAATTCGAATTATTCTCATTAATTACAATTTTTCTACAGGTTCCGGTAACGACAAAATACCATTATCGAGGAAAATATGTCCCATATGCGGTGATGACACGAGCGGTATCCACTACGGTATTTACACTTGCGAGTCCTGCAAGTCCTTCTTCAAGAGGTCTACCATTATGAACAAGAATCAAGACTACAGATGTATAAAGGGACGCGGGGTGTGCGAGGTCAATCTCGCGAGGCGCACCGTTTGCAGGTACTGCCGCTACATCAAGTGTTTGACCGTCGGAATGCAGCCGATGAAAGTATTAAAGATGGGGCACAATTATGCTATGAAAGATTTTGGTAATGTTAAAACAGAGGCGCCTGATGCATAGGTGAAGTGTTTAGTAACATTTTTAGATGTTACTTTATTTTATTTATTACATAATAAAAGTAAATTTCTGATTTTAAAATAATACATCTTAAAAACTATTACTTAGTTTATCTAAGATGTGAACTAAACACTGTTTGTATGGAACTCAAACTGCTGTAACGGAGGTGGGCGTTGATGTCTGCGACACAGTCTTATTACTTCTGCAGACATAGTTTCTCAATTATATTGTATCCACTGTTTTGTTTCCCTTATAATTTTTTTGCCATTATAGTCCGGCCAATTGCAAGGTAGCTCGCGCACCAATGATTCTGCACTAGAAATTGTTTATCGAATCCGCTTGAGATATTTATTACTTATTTTGTTGGATCATTATGGATTTCTAATTAATGAAAAATCGGTAATAAAATTATTACCAGTACATATTGTACATACAGTATCATATTGATACTGTGAATACATTCTGAGTAAAAACTTTTTTTTTTACATACTGTTACTTTTTTCTGTTTGGTGTAGGTAATTATTATGATTAAAGAGGAAAATATCGTTAATTTACAAGAATCTTATTTTATATCGTCGGTCCAAGTTGCCTGATCTAATTCTAGTATAGATCAGTGGCATCGATCAGTGATCGATCGTTTGGTGTATGTAGGTACCCATAGGTACTTTTTTTTTAATGTAATTGAAGTGACGGAACGAGCTGACGGCCCACCTGATGTTAAGTGGTACCCGCCGCCCACAGACAACAGAAATACCACTCAAGTCCTCTCCATAGTAAGAGATGACTCAGGTCGCACTGCGTTGCGTCCATCACCTCGAGACGATTACATTTATTGATTTATAGGATTTTACTCTCTTGTACCTTAATGATTACCAAGTATTGGTACTTATCATAATTATTATCATACGTACTCGGGTACTTAAAATATATTTCGATATATGCAACACAAATAATTAAAAAAAGGATTGGGTACAAATATATGGTTTAACTTAATATAATTGTGTTCATTATAATTAAACCCAAAATTAATTATTGTTATTATAAATATACATTTTGAAATTTAAATATAAAAATGTATTAAATGAACTACACTATAAGTGACTTGGCGATGTATTTTGGTAGGCTAAATAATTGGTATTGTTATAAGAATATTTTCTCTGGAGTTCTATATACAACTCAGATCATTAGATAAATATTTTATAATAGATTTATATATTTAGATAGAATAAATAAATCGGGTTTGAACAATATTTTGTCCAATGTTTTTCATGACCTGTCATTATTTTTAATGTGAGGTTAGTTATATAATTAGAAAAAAAATATCAGTGACGCGCAGAAAAGAATTTAACACGATAACCTCGGCAGTTTTATAAATATCTGCTTGATATCTGTTGATAGAATAATCGAAGACTAAGGAAACCAGCTTCTGTTTATAGAATTCGTTAAATTAGATATACAAATTTATTTTGTAAGTATTCCCGCGCTAGGTCCACGCATTTCTTTTAAACGCTTTCTATGGGAGATAAAATAAATAGGCTACTCGCAGTTCTAATTCTACCCAGACGAAGTTGCAGGCACCAGTTAGTTTAGTATATTTGTTTTACCCTACATAAATATAATAAATAAATATATCCCCATTATGGATGAAAAATTCCTTGAGCAATCTTTACAACAACTCTAGTTACACATGATTTTTATGTCACGGAAAGGGTCAAATTCGTTAACGTAGCTAATGGGCAGCTCTTCGAATCATACACAATAGGGCAACTTTGTTACATTATTTGGAGCCCTACGTCAAAGGATACCATTGCGACGTCATCGGCGTAGTCGTCGGCAACGCAGCCAAACAACTCATTAAAATGATGCAGCTCACTAATTGCGATGTTATACTCTCACTCAACTCACGCTACTATAAAATATGTTATAAATTCATATGTTAGTTTTATTAGTTTAACGCTCGTATGATACGCGCTAATATGAGAATTTTTATAACCAGCATGATAGTACAGATCATCGATAGAAGCGGTCGAGTGAAATCGAAATTATACGTGCCGAAAAGAGGCCCGGTATTCACGCCCAAAACGGATATACCGGCGCACACCGAAAGGTGATGGCGTGCTGCACGCTCAGTGTCCAAACCTTCTGTACGTTTTACTTAAAAAAATCGTTACGTTCAAATAACGGAACGGTTGTAACGAATAGGTACATAGTAATATTATTAATGCCTAGTTTTAAGTTTGAAAATAGAAAACTACTTGGTCTTTTATTTTATTGGATTATACTATATTTTATGTTATTAAATGGTTTTATGAAAGAATTCTTTATTTTAGTTCAGATCTACCAGTAGTTCTATATATATTTATAAGTGAAGGTACCTTTTATACATATAATACATAAGCTAATTTCGTAGTTTTGTCACATGATAAAGTTACGGAATGAGCAGATGGCCCTCTTGGTGGCAACCTCTGCAAATAACGATACATACATATACCGTGAAAATGAGCGAGATGCAAAATACACGATGCCCGTGAGACAGTTCCTACAGTATGGCAGCACTCTGGTGTGACTTCCAATTATAAAATCATATTGTGTGGTTTTACTCTTAAATACTTCAGTGTATATATTCCCTTAATTTACTAGTCAACCCGCATTAATGCAGCCCTTTGAAAACATTTTAAGGCAACCGTTACAATCTAGAACCAAACATTCAACGACACACATTAACCATTACGAACTGGATTACCGTGGTAGATTACAAATCCGCTCATTATCGCATTTAGAGGGTAGTAGCTTTTCCTTGCACTGGTTGCAATAACAGGGTGGTTTTTTTTTCTAGTTATATTTTGGCTCACGTATGGAATGTGTGGCATATTTCTTATTCCAATGGGGCTGTTTGTATAAAACGAAGAAACAAAACGAATATAATTAACTATTCATCCATTCACCAAATATTAATTATTTCCAGATTGGAGTGGTGAATTAATTTACACACCTTCGAACAGGGGTGGACGCATTCTGTTATACGACAGCTATCAATATTATATTAAGAAAAAGAATAAAGATGGAAGTGTGTTGTGGCGCTGCATAAGAGCACCGCATTGTTGTGCGAGTATTAGAATATTAAATGAGAGGGTAGACGCCAAATGCCGACCTCATTCTTGCAGGTAGATAAGAAGCGGCACGAACCGTTCACGCGCGGGATACAAGGGTGGGTCTTGAGAATTGCCAAAAATAATGTTTTCAAGCTAAAACTTAGACAAACTGTTGAATAATATTAATCTTTTTTCAGTTATTTGTACTTCATTTGACGTAAAAGCAGGACAAAAGAAATTTTGAAAATAACATAATTTTACATATTATTACGAAAAACTATTAAATTACCCTTTTCTCATAAGTTTTGCTTTTGTAGAAACAGTTTTATGAGTTGAAACGTTTATAGAATGCCTTAATTATTGCAGTCCTGTGTATCTAATGGTTAACACAATCATACCACTCGTAATGGGCAGTACATTTTCACAGATTGACATAATTAATTGACAAGTTTTTGGTGGAAATAACGCGATTACTATAGAACCACCCTCAAAAGTTTTTTTTTGAAGCTATGATAGCTATGATCCGTGTATATAACAAGTTGTTTGTAAGCTAGTAAGTTAGTAGCTCTGGCTCCTCTACCTATTAAAACGTTGCATTATTAACGTGATGAGTAATATTATCGGTTATTCTATTGTTTGTATGGCACACAGTGTGACATATGCACAAATAATGAAGAGACTTTCAATGAAGATTTTTAATATTATAGTTTTTTTTTAAATTATCAAGTATACATTGTTATTACATGCATCCATTATGGTGCAGTGTGGAGTGAATATATATTGTTTAACACGACACTATAAGAAAGTTAATATGTTATAATATTAACTTTATTGATAAGTTAATGTTTATAAGTGAGGATATATTATACCTTAACGATTAGAATACAAATTTTCGTTTTGCCTTTATGTCATTAATTAAGTCACCTTTCGCAAAGAAAGACAAACCACAAATTAGGTGATCAATTTGCTAAAAGATGATGTAGCATCTATTACTGATGTATTAGTTGCCCATTATATATATATCCCAATCTGGGAATTGCTGAGCATACCATATGCTACATAATCACTTAACATCAAAGTAACATTGAAACCACTTAAAAAATACATAAGTTAAAAATAATTATGATTCAAGTAGGTTGGTATAAGATAAAATATAGTGATATTAATTTACCCACCTTGCCATAAACCTTAACACTGTCAGTGATTCAATTGTATCTGAAGCCCTATTTTATATCATGTTTTATTTTAATTTTAAACTATTTTGTATTCTTGAAACCTATTTCAGTATATATATATTATTTTCTTTCAGCTCCGCTTATCCCATCGTACAGCTGGTCCCGGCAGGGCAATGCCATCATAATACTGGGAGGGCATAGGTTCAAGAAACGTTCGAACCGCGTCAACCAAAAGCAGGAGGTACACTGGGTGTGCAACAAGTGTGATAAGGGATGCAGAGCCAAGTTGACCACCCTTAATGACGTCATAGTCCGAATGTACAACGTCCACGACCATGACGGGTATTCGAGAAAAAATAAACCCTGACATATTTTGTGTATACCTTAGTAGTAGTAAAACATATCTAACTCATTTGTTTAGTATAGTATGAGATACATTTTCTTCAATCATGAATAATATCATAATAATTTAATAAGTCATTTTCATATTTATATGTGACTGGCCTCACAGCTTAGTTGGTAGTAACTCTGACTTCTGAGCAGTGGCGTAGCATAGGTCACTAGCACCCGGTGCGGATTCCAAATTTGCCGCCCTCTTATTTTTGTAATCCATTATAAAAAAATTGGGCATGGTAAAAAGAGTACTTTTATTAGTTTTATTGAATGATTTATTGAATTGAAAAGTGAAATTAACATTTTTTTGACATAGGTGGAATATCACAGAAAAATTACAGAGAAAACGTAATAGAATAATGGAGAAATCGCCTACTTCACGAACGCTCTTTTGCGCACGAGTATCATTCTAAGCTCAACTCCTCAACTGAAAGATTAAAATTTAACTTTTTCTAACTTTTTCTAATTTTTTCTAACTGCCACCTCCGCAGCGCCGCCCCCGGCAAAGTGCCGCCCGGTGCGGACCGCACCCTCCGCCCCCCCCCCCCCCCCCCCATATGCTACGCCACTGCTTTTGAGCTGTTGTGGGTTCGATTCCCACCACAGGACAAACGTTTGTGTGACGAGCATTGATGTTTGTTCTGTGTCTGGGTGTTTGATATGTATTCCATCAGTCATCTAGTTCCCATAGTACAAGCTACGATTAGTTTGGAGCTAGATGGCGATCTGAGAGATGTCCATCAATATTTAATTATTTATTATAACGACGAAACTATTTCAATCTTTAAAAAAACACATTTGCTATTTGTCTAACAATTTTAATATTAGATAATTTTACGTATTCACGTGGTGTCTTATACCTGCCTGCTAGCTTTAACATACAAAATTGTTGTTGTATTTGTATATCATGTCATACTTTAATAATAATTATACGAAATAAAGTCATTTTAATTTATGACAAGATATCTCTGTAGTCCTTAGTTTTGTATTATTATTTTGTAAATATATATTTTACTATAATTTAGTGATATTAAAGTTTTAAACTATGTTTATTTTGCGAATTAGACAAGGCCTATGTACATTATTCTATATTCAATGAAAGTGTTCAACGTGTTCCAGAATTACCCTATACATAAAGTAAAAGTAAAAGATTGTGTAAGTTAATAAAGTAGTAAAGTAGTAGTAAATTGAAAGTAAATATTCATATAAAATAATATTTACTTATTTAATAATAAATAAATAGCAATGGCAAAAATTTTATAATTTTCTTATATAATTTGATAATATAATATATTTTTTGACCAAAAATTGAAGGAAATATTTGATACGTATTACCTATACTCAATTAATTACTACATAATAATGTATAAATAATAATTTATACACTATTATGTTAAGTGCTGTTAGTTATTATGTACATAAACATTAAGTACATAAATAATGTATTTTTTTTCACCAAAAATATAGTCTAGTAAACATTCCGAATTAGACGTAGACGTAGAGATATACCTACTTGTTTTTATAGAAATAATTGTCAAATGTCAAGATTAGTAAAAGGTTTAAGACTCAAAGAACCTTCAGATAAATAAATTTTAAGTATTTATATATGCATTCTTTTTAATTAAACTTCTGCCTGTTTCCTAACTCTGGAAAAACATCGTAACTGTCACTTTTTGCGTTGGTAAATAACATTAAATTTCTTTTATACGTTTTATATCGACCTTCGTTTGTGTTCATATGATGTTAAGCGAGGATGAAGCTGGTAGCTAGAAGCTATGGAGCGCGACGGTCTAGAAGACATCTTTTATTACCTCTTTAGCGAAAGTTTTTTTTTTTACTGTCTCGATCAGCTATGGTTTTACTGGAAGAAATTGTTATTAAATATTTAAGTTGCTCCAAAGAGCTCATCTCTCCTCTCATCCCAATGAGCCTCTTTATGTATATATTTATAAACCTTTTTTTATGTGATCCAAGTGACGGGATTTTTGGTTTGAAAAATAAATAGTATTCAATGCAATGTTTAATATATTTAACGTTTCAAGTATGTAAACATAACATTCACGATATTATACACTTAAGATGTTACATCCAAGATATTACATTTTACCTGATCGTATAGTTTTTTTTAATTATATAGTTTAGAAACATTTCATTTACAGATATACCAGCAATAATGTAAAACTTAACCGACTTAAAAAACTGCAAAAGCTTACATACAGATCACAACTCTAGGAAAATGGACAGTTGTTTCTACTACTTATACATATATGTATTTTAACTATTACGGCAAACATTTTATAGGTACAATACCATTTACCTTTCAAGTTCAATATAGATTTAAACAAATCCAGATCTAAATCAGTGCGCACTTTACAAAACATCTAACATAATATGATAATAAAACATATCTTATCTATCAAGAATTATACATATTATTCAAATATGGATATTAAAGAAACTTTCAAATTCTACATGACAGTCTGTCAAAACTTCAAAGTAATGATATGGTTATATACCATATCGTACATTTCAAGATATTATCTATATTATATGGATATTAATTAAACATCTTAATTCTACAGGCAAGATAGTATCGTTGTATACCTGCAAAATACCAAATAATGCTATACTTATAAAACATATCCTACCTTTCAAGGTAAATGATACATATTATATACTGCTGAAATATTAAATTTTACAGGCAAGATACCTCAAGTCAACTACAGTACGTTTTTTTTTATGTCATATTAGTAACAGAACGAGCTGACGGCCCACCTGATGTTAAGTGGTAACCGCCGCCCATAAACAACAGCGATACGACTCGAGTCCTCTCCACCAAAGTACGAGATGACTCAAGTCGCATTGCGTTGCGTCCATCACCCCGAAACGGGGATGTTACGTCTCATGCGCCTGCAGTTTCGGCGGCACCAACTCCCTTCACCAGAACACAGCAATACGAGTGCATTACTGCTTGGCGGCAGATTACCAGGTGGTGGCAGTACTTCTCCGGGCGAACTTGGCACAAGTTCTACTGCTACTTTGGGTTGCTCCTTTCACACCACCCAGGGGACACGTGTAGGGATTCAAAGGGTTATCATCTACGGACGCGAGCAACAAGGCCCTAATAATACTTATATTACAGTAATTCCTACGCTGTAATGTCCCTAACTAAAGCTGGGGGGATGATTATGCCTGTTCTGCTTATCCACCATAGTGTGACCGATGGTCACGACGATGGCATGGCAGTCCATGACGCGGCTGTCAGCGCACAGCCATTTGACCTTCGACGAGCAGACAGAGTGGCGCGTGTACCAATATCCTTTTAGCTTCATCACCTTGGCTCCGATCTTAGATGTGCAAAAGATCGGGCGATCTGTGAATATAATATTGCTTAGAATATGGAACAGTGGCTTAAAAGGTAGGCTTAAACTAGCTTTATCCTAACTACATAATTTTTTTATAAACATAACAAAATGAAATGTTGATTATTTAACTAAATATCTGAATTTTTTTGTATCGTATCGTTAAAAGTTATGTTGTCAAAAGTTGATGCCAAATAAATAATTGATTATAATTATATCTATTATATATTAGTATAATTATTTAATAGTACGTAAAATCACAGTTATCCGCGACAGTTAACAGAAATGGGGTTAGATTAAAACTATATATTTTGGTAAGCAAATTTATTCAGTATTGTTTCAAATCGCAATAATAACAACAATTCTTATTTAATCATTATTGTTTATTAATAAAATTGTACATTTAATTATATTTATATGATCTCAAGAGTTTATTTAATACAATAAAAAGCTATTAAAATGCTGTTGTTCTGAACTTAATAGGAAAAACTAGACTAGATAATGACTAAAATAGCCGTCGCTGCCAATGTAGCAAAAAGACACCAGATAAATGCAACAAGGGTCAATGCAAATTGTTTCATGATTATATTCAATCTTGACAAAGAGTTTAATATGACTATATCTATAGATTTCTTATCTATTTCTATACATTCTCTTTCTTTTCTTCAATAGATTTCTATATCTTAGATAGAGATCTTAGATTCTCTTAAATCAGTGTACTCGTAAGTCTAATGTAATATTATAGCACGATATGGCATGCTCTTCTAAGACTGAAATATATCTTCTAGGGGAGAATCTCGAAGTAGGTTCTGGTAAGTATACATTAGGGTTTTCCGAAATCCAAATAGTCATAACCGTTTTCCATGTCGGGCAGCACCACGCAAAATAATCCTGAAACTGAAATATACACCTTAGTAGTATATACAGTTACCACAGGAGAATATTTATTACTACTTAGAACTTTAGCTCCATGCAATTTATATTTTGTGATAAGTACCGTCTCATCGTATGCGCCCGTAACACTGAGACGTGAAAGAAAGAAAGAAAATATATTTATTTGTCTACATACAGCACAGAACATAACAGTAGGTACAATAAATTATAATACTATTTCTCTACCAGCTGAGCTGTCAGGCCATTCAACTGACTGCGTAACATTGTCAGACAAAAAGTGATCCCGAGAAGGCATCAAATCAAGACCCTCAATATATATTATATAATATATATTGATTTTATATAATATATATTGATGATACCCACGGAAGGACGAGGTGGTCAAAGTGCACGAAAGGTGCCTCTTGGAGGCGCACTTTAATTCTTTCAGTGTACTGTTGCAGAAGCCATTGCCATGAGTATTAATATTAGGTAGTAGGATAGGATGGGAGGTCTTGTGTGCGCCGTGAATCTCCAAGCACTGGGTACCTGTAACAAGATTTATTTATTTACCAAAAATATACAATGTTTACTTACGGCAATGAGACGACCACATGTGTAAGGTGAGGTATTGCTGTCAATGTTTTACAATGAGTGGTAGATTAGATGCCCGTCAACTCTTTGTCGAGAGAATGTCTCTACAAATTTATTTCATAGAAAATTTCTTAGTTATTTTTTTATATTTTGCGAAAACTCATTTGTCAACTTCTGAAAGCGGAAAGACACCTCAATAACCTTTTTTATGTGTCGAAAATAAAATTGTAAAATATTGGCAGATATCTCAACCTTAAGCGAATTCCATGGAACTGTACAGTAACCGTTTCTATTAGAGCGTCAGGTAATTTGGGCTTCAGTAGCACTGAAGCCCGGTTTACCTGACGCTCTCTGTTTAATACAATTCAGTTATGAATAGCCCGTATTTAGTTAGGGTTAGTGACAGCAGGCACTGAACCTGACACATTACACATTTGGGGCATACGCATTTGGCTAATCAGTGGCCACCAAACATCAAAGATGAGTCGTCGCAACAAGAGTTTACGGTAATTATAAAAATCAATCTGCGACTTCATTTTATCAAGACCGTGCTTTGGTATGGCGGCCCTAACAATGGTACCATTACATAAAGTTTCTACGATTGGTCGAACGATTAACTTATTTCTAAATTTTCGATGGCAGCGTCATTCTTCGAGCTTGGCTTCAAGTTATTGGTCGAATATTGGTCAGTCACTGGACCTTGAAGATCATTTTGCATCTGAAAATAAATTTTGTTATAGCAGTGTTTTAAAATAATTATTTCTATACTAAATATTTCCATTCCAATTTTTTGTATGAAATATTCAAAATTACGAACTAAGTCGACAAAGGTAATTGTTATTTTTGTGAAATATTAATTGGTCTATTGTTAAGGTAATGTAGAAATTTGTTTTAATAATTTACATTGTAATATTTATTCGTGAGCTCAATGGCATAGTATTAGGTATTAAATTAATCTTATATACTTAATTACACACTAACTATAATCAAATAAGTCACTCCTACACATTACCTATTCACAGAATATTAACACCTAAGCTTTATACATCTATATACGTGATTAAGAAATTAAATATTATTCATAATTGTTATCTGTACATAAAAGATAAAGTAGACTTACTCCACATACTCATCATAAAACCTCTAAAACCACAAACATTACGAGTCTGTAATTTTGAATAAGGGTTTTCTGCGCTGTAGGTCGTGGGTTCGATTCCCAATTTCCCACCCAGGACAAACATTTGTGTGACGAATATAGATGTTTGTTCTGTGTCTGGGTGTATAGTGTGGTATTACAAAACGTAGAACTCTCTCTACTCTCTAGAACAGAGAGATTATACAAAGCTAACGAAGTCGCGGTAAGGCCGCTAGCCGTTATTTAACTAATATACATTGATGATAACCTGAGATATTTATATGTTGTCAAGAATCTAATAGTTGTAACTCAAGTATAAGTTAATAATAAGAGTTATCATAAACAAATTATTAATGTATTATTCACATGTAATCTCAGATATGAAATATTATTTACTGAACTAATTATATAGATATTTTGTTTACGCCTATAACGTGTCGTCCATAAAAATATAATTATTATGTAATGAATTCGTTCTGTTTATCACAGCGTATAAAACAATTAATAAATAAAATAACCTTAACTATTACTCACACTTACACTGAGATATTGAGTACATGACTTGGAATGTAATTTAAGCCTAGTCTGAATGGTTATTACGTATTTGGTTAATATTTATTCTTTGTTATATATACTTAGTAAAAAAGGTTAGTTACGTAACTTAAGATTTTAGTACACTAGGACTTAATCAATCAATGACCTAGAATCAGTATTGCTGTGCCCTAACAGGGTTTATGTTTGTATCCTATAAATATATTAAGATCTTTGTAACAACAAAGTGCAATAAATGCTTTGAATTTGAAAATTTTAATTAATCTGTTAAATTGCAGTTACTAAGAAAACTCATTTAGAACTTAGTAAAAAAAGATATGTATTCATCTATTAAATGTAGTTTTATAAAATAAATCATGTTGGTTTAAAAATACGTTGTGTTTTAATAGTTAAAGCATCCTTGATCTTAATTTTAATCTATGGTGACAAAATTTGCGAATCTAGCATTAAAAATAGTTATTAAAAGATCTCACATAACTCAAATAATATGAATTGTAAGGAAGTCTTCTGTGTATATTTATCAAAAATTACTAGTCAGCACTTTAGCCGAACAACTAAACTAAACGTTTGCGTTGTCTGGAAAACGAACTCGCGACCACACTCTAAATAGATAAGTATACTCTATTTTGATAAACCACGGGTGCTTTCGTTGAATAAAAGAAAAATATACTATCTACTACATCAATACTAACAATACATCAGAAAGTTGTCCCGTTAAAAAAAAAGTGAATTTTAAGTTCATATTAAGTATACATAGTACCTCTTTAATTATACTGAAATCAAGTGTCGGCATGTTTACTCCTAAAATTGCATACAATTTTTGAACAAAGGCTCTAATTTTAGTTTTAAAATATATCACTAGATGGCGTCCGTGATGAGGCCATTTCATTTCTAATAATATCCAACTAACGCCATCTATTGGCTTTTACCGGAAGTTGTTGTTACGGAGACATTTTTTATTATGAATACCAACAGATGACGCTACGCAGCATCATTTAGCAAATTTAATGGCTTATTGTCATTAATTATAATTTAAATACCGGGTTTTCAAATTTTTTGTCCTGAACTTCACAATAAAGTTTTCTCCCTTCACTTATTTTTATTTAGGGTCCTAACTCGGTCCTTTAAAATGCGTTAATGGAGCCGAAGCCAACACACAAGACGCCCATGTTATGTGGCTGTTTACTATGCAAAAGGAGAGTAGGTAGAAATGTTAAAATTATTATAAACACATGGAGAATTCCGGGCTATTGCGGTTGAAAACTAAAATATCTGGTTATTGGGTCATGGGTACATGGGCCAATTCTGTCCCAAGACAATTTTTAGGTCAGGTGGTAACTTGCCGCCCTCTTAACGGCCGCGGTAAGTACCTTTAGTGTATTTTTATTATTTTTTGGTTTGTTTCGCGTGTCAGTGATTATGGGTATCATTCAAATAAGAAATTTGATTGTCTGTCGTAATGATCGCGGCTTTGCATCCTCTGCTATGTCTGCCGCACTGCCAGCGAGTCTTGACGCAGTTCTGCTTGAAGTTCTGCCTGTCGTACTGCCTGGAGTAGCGGTGCCCTCCGTAATATATCATCTGGTATCCTCGGCTATTGGTTATGTATTGAGGACGATCTGAAATTCGTACACGAGGTTACTGGAGGCAGAATGCAGAATGAAAGCAGAATTTTACCTTTGTGTCGTGCCGGACGCGCCAGACGCATCGCTGTCTAAATCGATAGTGGCACAAAACCAGTTGTGTCAAAATTTAGTTATTAGTGTAGTCCGACGCGAAATTTCTGTATTATAATGTGAATAAAATTCATATTCCTATTCGCCCAATTGAGCGAGTAACGTCACTAAATGTCGTTATCTGAATGGTCTCACTGTCGAATTTATGCAGCTGCATATTGTTCTTGTTCTCTTGTTCTATTTGATTAAGGAACGGAATAAAATCATGGCCCACCTAATGTTAAGCGGTAACCTCTGCCCATAGCGAAACCTGTCTTGTTGTCCTCCCCTACTTAGGTTTGGGAAAAGGTTTGTATTGCGCACTTAACTTTGAGACGAGATGCTGGAATTTCTTGAGATTCATTTCACTGGCCTTCAAACTTCACCTTTCAAACCGGAACCGAAGTGAATGCGTTACTGTGTTGGTTTGTAATTGGACGCAGAAATAGAAAATAGATGTCTGCTGTATGCTGCGGCGTCTAGATAACTTACCAGTATTAGGCATTTCGGCTGTGGTGATTGTAGGCAAACAAGCAGACGGCCCACCTGATGTTAAGTGGTTATTGACATTTGCATCGTCGGGGATGCCAAATTGCCAATGCGTTGCCTACCCTGTAGGAACCTCATCGCATCTTTTTATTAATGAACGGGTATAAAGTGCACAGATTACTTAAATATTAACTATTATTGACTAAACAATAACTAAATTAACGTATCAAGAAAATCATAGACTGAAGACACAAACAATAAACAATTATTTATTTATCACTTGGGATACTAATTAAATATAAGTAAAAAACTATATTGCAACGAGGCACGGTGTTAAAAACTCAATTCTTAAAATCCGAGCGTCTGAACATGTTTCCCAATTTTGTCATCAAACATTTCTTTTCGGCTTTGTCTATGCTTATGTTAGAACTCAAATATTCCATCTAAATGTTATATATATCACAGACATATATACACTACCTTAGGTTCTGTTTCTGAAAAAGTCTGAAGTATGTCGTCGGAATATAAGACTCAGTCTTCCCATAATCTAATGGAGGATCCGAGTTTTTAATGCCTCTGTTTTATGGTATGCCGCTTCAAATAAGCTGATGGTCCACCGACACATTTTTTTTTTATAGATTACTCTTTTTTTTTTTTTTTGACTAGGCGAGTTTAACGAATTTACAGACTAGAAATTAACACACATTGAACATTATTCATATACGATTTCTTAATTACAAAGCATGATGCAACAAAAGATTTACTTCTCCGCAACCTCAAGAGTCAAGATACACTTGCCATCTACCCGTCAAAACAGACTGCTTACTGCTGTTTCTATTTTGTCGGGTAAAATATACCTACTTCAAAAGTTAAATCAAAATCTACATACTAGGTAGGACTTTTACTTAAATATCCGACGAATACACCAAAAATATTTATTTATTCATTGAAACTTATACTATACCTATATATATATACAAATAATATCTTCCATGGTACGGAATACTCAATTGGTAAGATCCAAGTTACCCTTAAGAGCATTTTTTTGTCTATACAGGTTCTTCAGTTTAGTCTTCAAACGTTTCTTTTCGAATTCATCCGTGCTTATGTTAGAACTCAAATAATCCATCAGAATGTTCTGATAAATCTCCGATAAGGTTGCTCTGTCTGTGAAGAAGTCCGGTGCGTGGCGTTGGAAAATTAAGATCTTTTCATTTTCCAAAGGGTGTGCGCCACAAGTGTGTTCGTTTACTTTTTTAATAACTTTGTTTGCGAATGTGTGTATGACGGCTTTACACATGCAAGTCTTTTTAGACACGCAAGTCCAAACGACAGTACCCGTTTTGTTTGTCCGATGTACACTATAGCGGTATCCGTCGTGCAACGCGGATACCCCTCTACGCTGCGTCTGTATGGTTGTAATTTCGTCTTCACCTTGTGTAGAACCTGTAAGATTAAATAGCTATAGTTTAGAATTGGCTTTAAAATAAAATTTGTTTATATGTTAACACTCAGATCATGAAGAAGTATTTAAAAACTTTGCAATATTTACAGGGCAACAATCGTCCTTGGACAACAATGACTCAGTATATGTTATATCGCTTTACACATATAATGTTGGTCAGAAAATATTGCCCGTAAACCACCTAGAACCGTAACATAAAATAAGAAAACTGTGAAGCTTTTATTATATTTTAATGTATGATAAAAAAAATATACAATAAATATATACATACATACATAAAATCACGCGTTTCCCGGAGGGGTAGGCAGAGATCATGGTTTTCCACCTGCTACGATCCTGACATACCTCCTTAGCTTCATCTACTCTCATCACATTCTGGCCTTTTTCTTAAACGTCACCGATTTGGTCTAAGTATGTACGCTGAGGTCTACCCCTTGCACCGTTTCCATTCACACCCGCCTTATGCACTTGTTTCGTCATTCTTAAATATTATATATATTAAAAATATACATCTAGAGTTTAAAATAAGGAAGATAATTTAATAATTATACCGCTTACCAATTACTACGAATATCGTATATGTATACTATAATAATCGTTTTCATTATAATAGGAACAAAGTGTATGTTCTCTGTCGATGCCAATTCGTCGTTTTCCCTATAAAATCAACTTTTGTTGTTTGCTTTATGGCGTACGACCAAGGTGAGTCTGGGATTGCGGGTGTTAAGTCTTTACACATAAATTAAGGGCTTAAATTGATAGAATTCGTTAATTTTCATGCCTTTTATTTGTATTTTTTATGTATATTATGATGCTAATAATAGTTTTAAATCATTTATTTAATGACTTACAATAGCTAAAAATAAGTAATCATAAACTTATAATTATGCCCAAAAATAAATAATATGAAAACAAACACAATAGAAACGACGGGAAATTATAAAAGGACATGAAAAATACATCAAATGTATCGATCACGAAAGCTTAAAAAAGATCTCAACTACCTTTGTAAATTTAATTTATTTTTGTATTTGTACAACTTTTTCTTTAAACTTTGTATGGTTTTTTCGCCTACAAATATGCCACAACTTACGTAGTCGCTCACAATGTTCTGTAGTACCTCTGACATCGACGCTCCTTGTGTTACATGTTTTTGGAAAATTCTCATCTTTTCGTTTCCCAACGGCATTGAACTACATGAGTGCTCATTAACAATTTTATACACTCTCTCGTCTCTCGTGTGCATAAGAGCTTTACACGTATTCTTATTCGCGCACCTCCAAGTTTTAGTCCCATTTTTATTATTACGATGGATACTGTAGCGGTATCCGTCGTGTAAAGCTGATGGCCCTTTACGTTGTGACTTTATAATTGTGATATAGTCACCACCTTCTAAGAATTTGTCGTGTTTCGGTGGAGCTGTAATAAAATAAAATTTGAAAATAAGCTTGAAGCACAGGCACATGAGACATTCCACCTACACGTCTCAAAGTTACGGGCGCATACGATGCGACTTGGGTCTTGTATCTAATAAGGGAGGATCCAAGTCGCATCGGTGGTTATGGGCAGAGGTTGCCACTTGAATGGTGGGCCGTCACCTCGTACCATAACTGTCACATAAAAAAACTCTATGGTCAGCAGTTTTTGAATATTTTCCTGGAAATGTATATAGATACTGTAGCGGTATCCGCTGTGTAAAGCGATGGCGCATCACGGTGAGATTTTACGATTGTGACATAATCTTCATATTTTTCTTAAAACTGAGCTGTCAGAACAAGGTGATATATAATAGGAAATAAAGTGGGAACAATAATTTCTTAGTTACTACTTTAAAGCGAGTCTACGAAGGAAAGTCGCAGGCTCGGAGTAGATGTGCCTCGATGAGTTTCTAGCACATTATACAGTCCTGGGTGGGAATCGAACCCACGACCTACAGCGCAGAAGGCAGGTTCTGCCAACTGCGCTGTGAGACCAGTCAGATAGGTAGATAGCAGACTCTTTATTGTATACCACAATATAAAAAAATGCTAAAAGAATTTTTGTATAATATGAAGCACAATGGGCAGCTTATTGCTTAAAGCAATCTCTTCCAGTCAACCTTTGAATGGACCGGATTAAAACTGAAATATAATGAACCCGTTGTGAATGGCGAGATTCACCCCTTCGGTTAGTCTTGGCGATTGCAAATTTCGCACCTGGAGTGGTTGAAAATAATAATAATGATCTCATTTGATTCAAGTGTATAATTCAAAGGAATATTTAATTTTAAGGAATATATAACAAATAATTTGATTTGATTTGATTAAATTTTTTTTTTTTTAATAAAATCACATATTTATTCTACAAGAATAATAATTATGACAGTCATAGATTCTACGATTGCATGTCCGAATAGGAATGTATTTGTGAAACTAATTCTATTACCATTTACCTAATACCTGCTTGTTACCAACATGCTGCCAATAAATATTAAGAATAAATATGGATATAATTAATAAATAATGTTATTATAATTATAAATAACTAGCTGCTGCCCGCAACTAAGTCTGCGTAGAATTTGTTTGAGTTTTATTTCCTTAACTTAAGAAATTATTTATTCCCCATATAATGGTCATCCCCTTTTTCACTGCCTTCAAGTTTTATTTTTGCAACCAAAAGTAGCGTTGTCTTTCCACAAGGTTCAATCTATCACTATACCAAAATTCATCAAAAACGTCGTTAAGCCGTGAAAGGTACGACAGACTGACAGTTACTTTCGCATTTATAATAAATAAATAATAAATAATATTGGTGAACAATTCACACAGCGCCATTTAGCCCCAAACTAAGCACAGCTTGCACAATGGGAACCAGACAACTGATAGAATGCAAATACTTTTTTTTATTAATACATATTAACACTTATTATAATATAGTGCTCTTTACAGCTTTTGTAAGTTGATTTTTGACCTGACCAGTGTTTTATTACTATTAGACTAGAATAACGCAGGTTGGGCAGGACAAAACAGAATGTTCCATGCATATGGGTTTACCGCAAGTGATGCAAATGCGTTTTGTCTTCCTGTCCTTTTTATTTGTACACACACGACATCTCTGGTACTTGAGAGAGAACTGCATAGACGGTTGGAGGCTACAGGGCGCTTTCTTTGAGATCAAGTCCTTTCGAAAGCGTATCCTGTGCTTTCGTTTGTTATCTGAAATTATTTAATTTATGAAATGATGAAAGCAACGAATTGAGGTAATAGTCGCTGCTGCCACTATGTGTAGAACCTGTTTGAGGCGCACTTGAAAATACTTTCACCGTTCGACAGAGCCTCGAACTCGAATAGAAAGAAAGAACTATGGGTGGACACGAATCGTTTACGGAGTCCAGTGAGAGCAAAGGTCCTCCTATGTTTTTTTTAAGTTATTTAGTAGAGGAATAAGCAGATGTCTTCATAATTAGCCAAATGCGTTCGAGGAAGAACTGCCACAATTCCTGTTCCACACATAAGAGTTGGGGAACTACGCACGATACATTCCACAGCTTTACGTTTTAGAGTTACGGGAGCAATAGATGACACTTAGTTATTCTTTCCTTAGTTAAGTAGGGTTGGCAGAGGTTATGCTAAACATCAGGTGGGCCACCTGCCCCTGCTCTTTTTGTAACATCTCGGCCCATAACAAAAGCAATACGACCTACCAATACCTTACTTACGGAGGACTATACTCGCATCGAATTGCTCACCGTGAGACATTAATATGGGATGTCTCAAGTGCCTGTAATTTCACCAGCATTCCTATGTATCACACCAGATCACAGTGATGCGGGTGCGTTACTGCTTGTCTGTAGAACTAGAAATGGTGGCAGTACTGCCCAGGGCAGTACTAATAGTAATTTTTAGCTGGGCTACAGACCCAGAATGCTCTAGGTAATAGTGGTAGCCTTTGTGAACGGCAATGATTTCCCTTTACAAGATATTACATACGTTACTTGGTCTGAAATCTCGAGGATTTGGTAAAATTTTCGTAACTTCACTACATTTGGTAAATATGAATATATTAATACTTAAAAGAAAATAGGTTTATTCATCCATTTTAATAAATAAATAAAAGAAATAAAATTTATTTATTTATTTTTCAACAGGCGACGAGGTTTGTACTCAAACTTCCTTACTAACTAACTACTACTAACCACAAATCTAAACTATCGCTTTAAACGCTCGGTGCTGTTATATAAAACTTCAATAGCAGGAGCATTGCTTAAACGCAACATCACTTATAACGAAAACGTTTTATTTTATTTCATCTAACATGAAATACTTTAATCATCTTGTTTCTATACCATAGTCTACAATCAAAATGATACTTAGCAATAGTTTTTTTAATGTAATACAGTTACGTAACGAGCCGACGGCCCACCTGGTGTTAAGTGGTAACCTCTGATAACAACCGATGCGACTTGGGTCCTCCCTTACTAGGTACGACAAGACCCAAGCCCCATCGTATGCGTCTGTAACTCTGAAACGTGTAGGTGGAAAGTCTCATGTGCGTGTAATTTCACCGGCAACCACACCTTTCAAACCGGAACACAGAATTGCTTGGCGGCAGAAATGGGCATGGCGGCAGAAATGAGCATGGCGGCAGTACTTCCCCGGACGAACATTGCGAGAGTTCTATTGCTCTTAGAAAGTTCTACTGATGCTAAGGTGAACCAGCATTGCGCATCTTCAACCAGATCTCTCCATTGGAGGTGGGTGTGAGTGTTCAAACTTTCCTTTTATTATGTAGCCATCGTAAGTCCAAACTACCGCTTTGCAGCGCTTGATAGCTTGCGAGGAGCAACTCCACCTGGCTCGTCTGTCATCAACACTCTTCCCATGTTTAACGTATCTGTACTTTGATAATATCAAGACCGGATTTCCCTGTGACGTAGTGCCAAATTCTGGAACTGTTTAATAGTTCTTAGTACTATTACTATATATAGTTCTACTTATGCTAAGGTGAACCAGCATTGCGCATCGTCAACCAGATCTCTCCATTGGAGGTGGGTGTGAGTGTTCAAACCTTCCTTTTATTATGTAGCCGTCGGAAGTCCAAACTACCGCTTTGCAGCGCTTGATAGCTTGCGAGGAGCAACTCCACCTGGCTCGTCTGTCATCAACACTCTTCCCATGTTTAACGTATCTGTACTTTGATAATATCAAGACCGGATTTCCCTGTGACGTAGTGCCAAATTCTGGAACTGTTTAAGAGTTCTTAGTACTATTACTATATATAGTTCTACTTATGCTAAGGTGAACCAGCATTGCGCATCGTCAACCAGATCTCTCCATTGGAGGCGGGTGTGAGTGTTCAAACTTTCCTTTTATTATGTAGCCATCGTAAGTCCAAACTACCGCTTTGCAGCGCTTGATAGCTTGCGAGGAGCAACTCCACCTGGCTCGTCTGTCATCAACACTCTTCCCATGTTTAACGTATCTGTACTTTGATAATATCAAGACCGGATTTCCCTGTGACGTAGTGCCAAATTCTGGAACTGTTTAATAGTTCTTAGTACTATTACTATATATAGTTCTACTTATGCTAAGGTGAACCAGCATTGCGCATCGTCAACCAGATCTCTCCATTGGAGGTGGGTGTGAGTGTTCAAACCTTCCTTTTATTATGTAGCCGTCGGAAGTCCAAACTACCGCTTTGCAGCGCTTGATAGCTTGCGAGGAGCAACACCACCTGGCTCGTCTGTTATTGACGCTCTTTCCGTGTTTAACGTATCTGTACTTTGACAATATCAAGACCGGATTTCCCTGTGACGTAGTGCCAAATTCTGGAACTGTTTAAGAGTTCTTAGTACTATTACTATATATAGTTCTACTTATGCTAAGGTGAACCAGCATTGCGCATCGTCAACCAGATCTCTCCATTGGAGGTGGGTGTGAGTGTTCAAACCTTCCTTTTATTATGTAGCCGTCGGAAGTCCAAACTACCGCTTTGCAGCGCTTGATAGCTTGCGAGGAGCAACTCCACCTGGCTCGTCTGTCATCAACACTCTTCCCATGTTTAACGTATCTGTACTTTGATAATATCAAGACCGGATTTCCCTGTGACGTAGTGCCAAATTCTGGAACTGTTTAAGAGTTCTTAGTACTATTACTATAATATAGTTCTACTTATGCTAAGGTGAACCAGCATTGCGCATCGTCAACCAGATCTCTCCATTGGAGGTGGGTGTGAGTGTTCAAACCTTCCTTTTATTATGTAGCCGTCGGAAGTCCAAACTACCGCTTTGCAGCGCTTGATAGCTTGCGAGGAGCAACACCACCTGGCTCGTCTGTTATTGACGCTCTTCCCATGTTTAACGTATCTGTACTTTGACAATATCAAGACCGGATTTCCCTGTGACGTAGTGCCAAATTCTGGAACTGTTAAGAGTTTTTAGTGAATACTTGAGTCTTTGATATCAGAAGCAGTTTGTTGTTTCTATTACTGAGTATTGCATTATTACAGAATGTGAAGATTTATACAACAGAAGCATACAATTAGAAATTTTACATTCTTGGTCATTGAAGTATCCGAAAAGGTCATTTCTCTGTATTCACGAGCTAGTCTGTCAAAATTCTTATTTAGTTTTATAAATTAGAGTACCTTCAGTTTTTCTATATACCTATGTATGTTTATGAAAATCTCAGAGAGTAATCTAAGAATTTTAATGCAATATTCTACAATAGAATAATTGCGTAGAAGGTAATCCTAAAGGCTATATTAGGGTCATAAGACACAGAAACAAACTTCTTGGGTTGGCTACAGTAAATCAAAACCAGTAACTCAAGTTACATAAACCTTTTTATTGTATTGTTAGAAATAAAAGTTTAATGTGTATGTATTGTATTCGCCTTAATGATCTCGTCTTTGTAGGTCCAAACCATTGCCTTGCAGCGCTTGCTTCTCTGTGACGAGCACACCCAACGAATTGTAGCGCCGTTCATGCACGTCCCATGTTTTATGTATCTGTAGTTAAAATAAACCAACAGCGGATTTCCTCGGTTTGACAAGATGATCTGTGGAACTGAAAAAAAGAACATATGTGATAAGATGAACTTAGGTTACGGTAAGCGCAAATAGTCCGGCAGCGGAAACCTCTTCACAAAGCAACTTGGGGTCTTTCCCGTATGCGGCTGTAAATCTGAAATGTGAAGGTGGAAGGTCTCAAGTGCCTGTAATTTCACAGACAACCACACCTTCCAACTGGAACACAGTAATGAGAGTGCGTTACTGGTTGGCGGCAGAAATATGTATGGGGCTGTACTTCCCTGAATGGACGAGAAACAGCACGAGTCTGCTGGCTCGTATACCCACAATAGTCATGTTAGAGCTAGACAGTGTTAAAGAAGATCGTCGAAGTACCGTATACCTCCTGCAGACTGTTTGACCCGGTCGGGAATGGAACCCGAGACTTCTCTTTGCAAGCATGTTTATCAGTTTATCAAGCGTTCAAATCCATTGTTACCCATCTTAATTAACGCTACGTAGGTATCAACATTCTCGAGTGAAATGTCATTTAAAGATTACATTTTAATTCCAAAATTCATATTTAATTGATTAACATTATTGATAGAAAATAAAGTGCTCCCAAACTTGGGAGGGCCAGTGCTGGATACCGCCGCCTATACTCGATGGCGGTGTGATCCATGGCTCTTTAAGGCCATATGGCGACAGGCGTACGCATTCGTATGCCATGGGCACCATCTACCACCCTAACAGGCCGTCGCCAAAACGACGATATCTCTGTAGGAAGCTGGCGAATCCATATTTCGGAACGCTAACACCTGAAAAGAGAGTATACAAAAAATATTTATGTATTCTATCAGTTGTCTAGTTCCCATAGTACACGCTATGCTTAGTTTGGGGCTAGATGGCATTGTGTGGATTGTCCACTATATAAAAAAAGTAATCGGCGTTACTGAATTTATATTTAATATTATCAATTAAAGGCATTCCTAAATGGTAAGAAATAAATTAAACAGAGTTGTACCCTACACTTATATTTTTTAACCAAATTCTGGTTATTAATAATCCCTGTGAGCAGTGAGTGCATGTACGCCATATTTAATTTACTCTTAGTACACAAACGGATCAAAATATAGAGAACACTTTATATACACATAACAAAAATACATAATAATGCAAAGCGACTGTATATGTATTGCTTGAAACAGTACCTTTAGGTAGTCAAAAGATACAAGTCTATTGAGATACAATAGTATTTGAAACGTAAGTATTTGTATTATTTCACATGAAATCATATACGAGTTTTCTTTTCACAAAATATTATATTATCCCTTATTTACATACTATACAGGCACTTAGTATTTCACACGCAAGTATGTTTACATATATTATAGTCTCGAAAATTGCTCGACCGATCTGAATATTTTTTTGTTTTGTTCGCCTTTGGGGTCATTTAGGACCACCCAAAGGAACAGCTTGAAAAATCGAAAAAATGGGTACGAAGTTCACCGGGCCACATATATTATAGAAGGGTATTGGTTTGACTATCTAATCTATCACCACATACATAAATACTGTTTCCTTCTGGAAACGAAAGTAGCGTCATGTATTGGCCGCCAACCCATACGAATTCGCTATAACTCTATTTAGTATTTGTCAACTTTGGGCGGTGGGTGTGAATGGTCGTTACCCCTTTTCACTATTCGATTTTCTACCGTCAGTGCGTATGCCCGACACCGCTTGCTTTTCTGCGACGAACAAACCCAACGTGTACCTAGGCCGCTCATACATACAGACTTCCTTATGTATCTGTACTTCTCCCATATGATCAATGGGTTTCCCTTGATAGAGTATGTCACTTCTGGAACTAAAATGAAAAGACATTAGTATTCTGTTACAAGGGTTACTCTTCCGCGTCGGGTCGGATAGGGCTGAAGGGGTCAAAATTAGCTAAAATATGTTTGGTCGTGTTATTTTTAATCCATACTAATATTATAAATGCAAAAGTAACTGTATGTCTTACCTTGTTACCTTTTCATGCCAAAAACCATTAAACAATTTTGATGAATTTTGGTACAGAGATATACTGGAGCTTGGAGAAGGACATAGGCTAATTTTTGTTGCGAAAATAAAACTTGAAGGGGGTTAAAAAGAGGATAAAATTCTAAGGGGAATCAATCATTTATAAATTATAGGACATAGCACTCATCATCATTATGCTTTTGCTTAGAAATAACGAATTTTTTTTTTGAGCATTAAAGTTAATTAGGGGAAGATTTCATTTATTTTTATAGGGCTGATATCCCTTTGTGTTGAAAATGATGAAAGCTTGGGAGTAAAAATAGGCTACTAAAAGTACTAATTCTACGCAGAAAAAGCTGCGGGCACCAGCTAGTTACTTTACCTCTATACGTTAGACTAATTGCGTGTAAACGCCATTTATTTAGGAATTTAATGGAATTAAGTTTGTATATTATACCCATAATAATACTGCCACGTTTTATCTTCAGTCTCATAGTGGTGGGCGCTATAATATGTAACTTGATTATTTCTCTATTTTAGTACATGAAGTTTTCTATTCGAGCCACTGGTTCTCTCGAACCGGTGTTGTTAAAGGATTTTAAGAGCGCCTCAAAGAGGTTCCTTTAGTGCACTTGACACATGTCTTCGAATTTCTAGTTCTAGGACATATCCGTTTCCTCACGATGTTTTCCTTCACCGTTTTGAGAACGTGGTATTGCGCACCTAAATCTTTCAATCGAAAAACTCATAGGTGCACGTCGAGATTTGAATCGGCAACCTCTGGATTGAAACTCGGAGTCAGTACCACTGATCACCACGCTCGCCCAGTAGATGAAGTCGTTTATCGAACTGTTATGAGCAGACCATACCGGTAAACATCAGGTAGACTGAAACTTCATTAGGACAATGACTAATTAATTGTATATGGATGTGGATTGATAAATTCACGCCTTTACCTCCTTAGGGGCAAAAAGCCCCGGTGTCTTTTCACTGTTCACTCACATTAACTGTCTTTACATCAATGGACATTTGATAACACTAAAGAAACCGCCAAATGATTGGTGTAGGTGTATAATTAAATTCATGATCAACAATTTTAGTCTAACACAAAATCTTTACATACTTGGTATTAGAAGAATCAAATATTGCAAAGAATCTAATACATCACATCACAAAACCACATTTTCAAAATTCGGAGATAATGTATCTACTTAACGAATAAAGTTACCTGGCTTATTTATTTTTCGCGTAGGCTGCTAGCTAAATATAGAGGTACAGTATTAGCCCAGAACAAGCAAAAGCAACGTTAGTTGGCATGATCTGTCAGACAAAAATTGCTGTCACTGTCAGTATGAGTTCGAGATTGATTTATTCGTACAAAGAGGTTGTAATGATATGTGGATCTACGTTTTTTAATATATAAAAGTTTTTCGACTGGAGTTTATCTTGTCGTATTCGCCAACAGTGTTTTCAAAACTCGATATTTTGCTAACTACTAACTATTACTGAATTGAAAAGCGGCCCTAAATAAATAATAAACATTGATAAAGTTTAACTGAAGTATTCTACGAAGGACAAAATATTTATAATATATAGTGAGATATTATTTTTAAGCACCTTACTTGCTTTTAATATTTTTAGTATTGCAAACTTGCATATCTTTAATTAGCATCGTCAGACGAATTTTATACAAACTGCACTCAAATGTCTCAACGTAATTTAGCGATGAAAATAAAAATATACATTTACATTGTAATATCTTTATAGGAGTAAATTAATATAACGAGCTTTGGTCCCGATATTTGACAAGTAACGCGATCATGGCGCGCGCTATATTCAGACAATACAAGATAGAAATTAACATTACAAGTCCATTTTGCATTTTGCTTGTATTTATTTTTATATATCGACAAAACAATGATCTCAGTCGATAAAAAAAAAGCGAAAAATATTTTATTTGCAGCACAATAATAAATTAAACTAGCGTTAAGAATTAAAAAAAAAACTGAAATAAACGACCAGGAGTTAACAATAATTAAGTAGTTATACCAAAACATGCACTTTATTGTGCTGATTACGTATACAACAAACTATAATATATTCTGCGGTCTTCACACTAGGCAAAGTCTGTATCGTGAAGACCTGAATACCTGATAGTACTATTCGATGCATTGCAATCAAAATGCATATAGATATAATACGTTTACTTACAATAACGACGCGTTTTACTGCTTATGCGTGCTTTATGTAACATAAAAGTGAAACTAATCCACCCGCGCTGCTTTATCAGCTCTTAGTCCTCGAATGTCCTAATTCGAACCGTCATGCTCTACAGCACAGAATCTTGGGTTGTACACGCAGAGGCAACGCGGCTTATGGGAATGCTCGTTAGTGGCCTTCACGACCTTTTGGTCCACGATGAAGACGGCCGCACCGCACCCCTTGCTCCGTTGGGAGGTGCAGGCCCACCGGGTCTTGGGGCCGCAGGTTCGATGGATCGAGAACTTGTACCCCGCGATGATGGCGAGAGGTCTGCCGGCTGGTGACGTGATGTAACCTAAAACTGAGGATAATGGTCATAATCTGTTCTGTATCCAGTAACGCTCTTTCTGCGGTGTAGGTCGTGGGTTCGATTCCCACCCAGTACAAATATTTGTGTGATGAACATGTTTGTTCTGAGTCTGGGTGTTAATATATTTACAAAAAAAGTATATAATAATGTATTCTATCAGTTCTGGTTCTGGAATGATTCCTCGGTATCTCGCACTTCCAGTTGTTTTGATTTAAAAAGCAAACTACAGAACCGATTATTATGAATTTTCTATGGGACCAAACTGAAACCTTTCAAATAAAAAAGATTTTATTAATTCGGCTTATAATTGGCGGAGACATGAGGTAAAAACATAAAAATATACACCCGATTTTATAATCTCCTCCTTTTGAAGTCAATTGAAAAATAACTGTTAAAAGAGGCAAATTAAATAAAGTAGGTAACCTTGAGATAGCATTGACATAATATTTCAATTTATTCGATGCGTAAACATAAACACAAATATTTTTTTAATGATCAGCACGATGTTTCAGTACAGACTAATTTTATGTAATATCTTAACATTTGACTAGAAACATCTTATACTATGTACTATAATAATAATAACTTACGGAAAGAGCAAATGGCCCACCTTATTTTAGATATCCTATGCCCATAAAAAGCAAGACGGCTTGGGTCCTCCCCTAAATAGGTACGACAAGACCTAAGTAGCATCGTATGCGCCCGTAACTCTGAGACGTAAAGGTGGAATGTCTAATTTGCCTGCAATTTCACCGGCAAGCACACCTTTCAAACCGAATACAGTGACTCGATTGGATTACTGCTTATATACAGGGTTACAGGAAAAGTCGTGCTAGATCCGTTAAGGGCGTGGAGTACCCATCATTTCTGACTTATTTCACTATGAAACACCCTACCCTAAACTTAACCCTTTTCGAGATATTCGACTTTTAATTTTTTATTGAATAATGCCGATTTTTAGGCTACGAAATTTATTTTTGTTTATTTTGTGTATCTTATTATTATTATTATTGCATTTTTACATGTGTAATAAGATGCTTTAGGACATCAATCATTAAAATAGTGCATAAGTTAATTGAATAGACCGTAGTAGACAAGTGAAAGTAAAAAAATAAAAAATATATTAGCAAGCTTATTTTTCTCTAAGGGATATCTAAAAAAAATATTATGACACTTGTTCGGCAGATATTTTTTAAAATATCTACGTTTCATCAGCTATCTAACGAGGTATAATAATCTAGGGTTTTATTCAAATGCATTGGAAAAAAATTAGTTTCATAGGCGACAGTGGAGAAGAAAATTTATACTTAGCCCTAAAAAGTAAAATAAAACATTAGGTATGCATGAAATGTCATTTATTAAAGGTTTTCACACAACTTTTTCTTATTCTACAGTTCATGTTCAACATGGCCGCCTCTATTTCTGAAACATTGTCGCATCCTTCTACGGAGACCAGTCTTCACTACTCCAGTGGTCAACGTGGTCCTCATTTTATTTGCTGCATCCACAATCCTTTCTCTTAAGTCTTCCACAGACAAAACTGGATTCGGCTCGCTGTACACAAGACTTTTCATGCACCCCCATACATGAAAATCCATGGGAGTTAGGTCCGGACTTCTTGCTGGCCATGGCAACGGCCCACCTCGTCCTATCCATTTGTTTGGATAATTTGTGTCCAGCCAGTCTCTGACACTTCTCCTGAAATGGGCAGGGCAGCCATCGTGTTGGAACCACATGTCCCTGATCAGGTTGAGTGGCAGATCATCCAGCAAATCACTCAAGTCTGCTCTCAGGAAATTTTCGTAGCTTTCCCCATTTAGATTATCCGGGAGAAAGTAAGGTCCAATCAAATGATTAGAGATAATGCCCATCCACACATTCACGCTGAATCTTCGTTGGGACCCTTTCACTCTTTTCTTATTGGGATTCCTTAGTTCTTTTGGGGCCCAGTAATGGACGTTGTGATAGTTGGTTATGCCATCTTTATCAAATTTGGACTCATCCGTCCACAAGATATTTCTTAGAAAATCTGGGTCTTCTACGTCAGCATTTAGCATAAATCTGCAAAAGTCCAATCTTCTCGCGGGGTCTCCTTCTTCAATAACGTGTACCGGCGTGTAATGGTACGGGTATAGGCCAGCAGTATGCACTGTAAACCACACTCTCCATTGCGAAAGTCCCAGATCACGGGCAACAATATTAGTGGAAGTAGTCGGATCCGCTCGAAAGCGTTGCACTATCTCATTGTCCTGTTCTTCGTCGTCAATTCGTGGTCTTCCCATGTCTGTATTTCGTCTCAAAACAGAGCCAGTTTCTTTAAGTCTTCGATAAACTCTGTCAAAACAGGCCACATCCGGCACTCGACGACCGGGGTAGCGAGTTATGTATTCGTTACGAGCTTGCGCAGACACACAATCGCAGTATCCGTAACAAATAAGCATATCAGCATATTCCTCAGGTGTGTAGGACGTCATCTTCAACACATATATCACAGTATCACAGGTACAAATCAGAGTCCGGTTAACAAGCACAGTAGTCACAAATCAGAAGAAATTGTCCAGAATCACAGCCAAGTCGAGAAAAAGAGCAAAACGATATCACATCTACTATGTACGAAGCACAAAAGCAGACTGACAACCAAAACAATACCCCCTGTTGTATTCCCAGCTCTAACCGGTCTCTACACTTTTTCTTTCATTCGCACCTACATAAATCGTCACTTGTCTCGCTCTCTCGGTGCGTCTTAACTTGAAGGAAAATAGGCGCGGGACCGTTAGAACTGCTACCTGGAGCGTCCCAACTACTTTTTTCCACGAAATGTAATACAAACCCTAGATTGTTAGACCTCGTTAGATAGCTGATGAAACGTAGATATTTTAAAAAATATCTGCCGAACAAGTGTCATAATATTTTTTTTAGATATCCCTTAGAGAAAAATAAGCTTGCTAATATATTTTTTATTTTTTTACTTTCACTTGTCTACTACGGTCTATTCAATTAACTTATGCACTATTTTAATGATTGATGTCCTAAAGCATCTTATTACACATGTAAAAATGCAATAATAATAATAATAAGATACACAAAATAAACAAAAATAAATTTCGTAGCCTAAAAATCGGCATTATTCAATAAAAAATTAAAAGTCGAATATCTCGAAAAGGGTTAAGTTTAGGGTAGGGTGTTTCATAGTGAAATAAGTCAGAAATGATGGGTACTCCACGCCCTTAACGGATCTAGCACGACTTTTCCTGTAACCCTGTATATAATGCTTATGCATTATATATAGCTGCGCTGCGAGGCTTACTGGCATTACAAAATATGCCAGTATCTTTCTTTTAGCATCCCTAGTCAAGTCACACCGCATGTGGACTAAATAGTCCGCCTATAGGTTTCTGGTAATTTTCCATTATATTTCAGATTTAACATCAAATTCTTTCATAAAAGTTCGTAGGTACTTTAACAATAACGGTAATTTGAACACATCTTTGATTTCCTTTTAAGAATATGACATTTTTACATTAATTAATAATTACTACTAGATGCTATTCATGTCAGTAGCTCTCCCGAACCAGTATTTTGAAAGGATTAAGTGAGCCGGAAATAGGCACCTCACCTGCACTTTCGTTAACAACAATCGATAACATCAGCTAAGCTTTGCAAATAAACAATTTGTCTGTTCAGTAATTCATATATAAGTATGAAGAGTTTCCCATTGTTCCAACTAGAATACTGACATCTAGCGGTCACAATGTGAATTTCTTGTTAGCGGACTTCCTAGGCAACTTGTTGGTTTTCGTCCACGGTGGCTGGTGTTGATGTCGGGTATCGGCTCTGAGCACCGAGTAGTTTTGGTTCAAGGTCACTATGTAGGCTCTACAGCCTCGGCTGCACCTTGACGTGCACTGCCATCTAGTGGTGGTCTGGTGAATCTCAGCTCGGGAGTATCTGTACCCTGAGAGCGCCAGCATCTGGTTACCCTGACGCGAGACGATGAATCGCAGCGCTGTAATTGATACAGTAATATTAGCTATAAGATTATAGAGCTATAAATAAAGTCAAAGTCATAAATTTTATTTCCATAGTGTTTATAAAGAAATGGCTTGGAAACGTCAATAATATTCAAAAAGGTCACGCGTACATACCGCTAAGTTTGACGTCTGTTCAAACCATATGTTCTGAGCTATTTTCCACTAAGACCCACCGCGACTATCCGTCGTGGCGACTGCCGCCAGCGGAACTGACACCAACCGACATCTTATTCACATCACTAATTGACATTATAACTCAAGTACACTTTTAAAACTAAATAGGCTGTGACCGTCATGTCTTAATGTGACCTCGGCCAATTTTCGGTTTTTAATTTTCTGTTATAACACAAATTTATAACACATCCAATGGATCACTACCATAATTTGTTTGAGTAGTTGTCAAAATGTATAATATTGATAAAATAAATAAAAAATAATCTTTTTTTTTATTATAATTAATTAGCGATAGTTTAGTAAATTTCCTTCAAAATGTAATATTACATAAGAAATGCAATTTTATTCCTCTTTGTCCTCCTATGTTTTTATTGCAACAATTTTTCATTACTTTATTGAAAACAGTCATAAACAAGGAAATATTTTTGTACAACTTAAATATAATAGATACTATTTATGAGACGAAGTTAAAAATCTCTTACAAAGCTCATACAAAGCAGTTGTAGTGTTAAGTAGTAATCTCTGCCGATAAATAGCAACATGATTTGAGTCCTCCACTACATAGGTCCAAGAAGAACCAACTCGCATCGTATGCGCCCGTAATTCTGAAACGTGAAGGTGGAATATTTGTTGTATTCTTCTACTACCTGTATAAATACATCATACAATATTATGAAAATGGATATATCAAAACTAATTCATAACTTTAATGAAACTAATAAACAAAAAAAGATAAGCATTAGGTAACAAAATCAAAAAATTCACACACGTGTTATATTACAAATATATCTGTAGAATTTTATCTACCAAATACCGAACATTTATAATAGTGGTATTCTGGTTTTAATGTTCATTTTTATTACTGAGTTTCATGACTCCAAGAATCTTTAATTGATTATCTCAGTGTATAATATATTTTTTAATTCAACATTATCCAGAAAATTGTACTCTTTCAAAACAAAAGATCTACAAGGCTTTAAATTTAACATTAAGATTTGGCGAAGAAAGTATCAATTCGCATGTACCGCAGGAATTAATAATATTAATTAACTTATAAACGAGCTAGCTGCGCCCCGCGGTGGATAAATCATCCCACGTTTGAATTCAGACAAATAGACGCTATTTAGCTAATTAAACACCAAGTGACGTTTAAAACAATAACTCATTTTCAAAATGAGAATGTATCACTGAATATAATGATAATTTAAGAACTGAAATGTGTCTACAACAAAAATCTTATTGAGTATTATTTTGTATTGAAAACTGAACCTGAATCTTTAATGAACTATCTGTTCAGTGATCTGGTGGGTGAGTATGTTGCTTCCCATTAATCCGGTATATCTCGTCACCGATGGTAATCACCTCGGCCTTACACCCTCTTCCGGAACGCTTAATGCACACCCATCTTGTTTTCTTGGAGTACTCATCGCTCTTATAGAACAGATAGTTCCCAATTTTCAACCTTTTCAGCATCTTGGTGCCCTTAACTACTGCGATGAACTGTGGCGCTGAAAAATAGGAAATATTTATCATAAAGTTATTATACTAATATTTAAGGCTAATGATAAAACGCTTCAGTTTTTCTTTTAAAGACAGTTGCAAACAGTTTTTAATTATCTGAGGTGATTTTGGAAGAAAAATACAACAAAAGTTTATCCATTTATTTTGTGTAAGGAAGATAAATCAATTATAAATAAATGAGTATGAGCGACATCGACTGTACAGTATTAACGTTTACTGCCGACTGACGAGGTGACCTCACACGCATGCCGGCATCAAAGCCGGTCTTGGCTCCTTACGGCCGGTTTTTATTTAGATCCGGTTTTGCCTAATTCGTTTTGCGTACTGCGAAATATTGCACTCAGCAATTTAAATTAAATTATCATTACGAAATTCCTTTTCTTACAATTAATGAACGTATTCTAATGTTATTATTAACTTTACTACATTATTAACTAGTCAAATATTATTTATTTTATTGGAGTAGTTACTTTCAATTGAGTAATAGATTGTAGTTTAAAAAGTGATAATATTATCTATAAATAAAAATAGCCGAATCGGTTCTGTAGGTATGGCGTATTCGAGCTACCTACAAACATACATACATGCATGGTACCTAAGCTACAAATATACTACTCGTTTTTAGTTCTCTCGAAACCTACAGTCGTGTCGAGTGAAAGGATTAAAGTGTGCCTCAGGCTCCTTTCTTGTACTTGGCACAACTTTAGTACTAGATTGTAATGACGGGCGCTTGAAATTAAATACTAAATTACTACAGTAACCGACGCTGTTTTTTCATGTATTATAACTTAATTTCTCTAATATAATTATATTTTGTAGTCGAATAAAACAACATTGTTTGACCGCTGTTTGGTCGCTCTTTATCTTGGATCCAAAAATGTTATAGAGATCTGGATTACGAAACATAACGACATCGCAGGCTGATGTTTGTGTTGAGCGTGACTAACGATTAGGTCGTTAAATACACAAATGCATTGCATCTGCTGTTCTTCTGCGACCACCTACCGAGTCATCATACCCAACGACTCTCGAGTACGAGTAGTTTCAAAGAACCAACACCGGATTGCCTCTTTTTGACATGACGTACTAAGGAACTGAAAATAAAAAAATTGTAGTCGAAACTGTTGGAATACGTTACAGATATTATTAAGTTTTGACTGGCATAATAGCTCAGTTGGTAGTAACTCTGTCTTCTGCACTGTGGGTCGTGGGTTCGACTCCTGCCCAGGCCAAACGTTTAATACCGAAGTTTGTTCTTTTTCTGGGCGTTAATATGTGTTCCCATTGTACAAGCTATGCTTAGTTTGGGGCTAAATGACATTGTGTAATGCCCACTAATTTGTAATGAATATTTGAGTATTATATTTAACTTCATGTCATCTGTGATGTCATTGTTGCAGTCAGTTTCAATTTCATATCCAACCATACATCTATACAAATAAATAAAATTGGAGTGTCTGTTTGTTAAAATAACCGCTTCTTACTAAGTGCATATGGATGTATACACGGTACATATACCAAAACAACATTTTTACAATTTTTGTCTGTCTGTCTGTTTGTTCCGTCTAATCTCTGAAATGGCTGGACCGATTTTGACGGGACTTTCACTGGTAGATAGCTAATGTAAGAAGGAGTAACTTAGGCTACTTTTCCGAGGGGTCCGAGGGGTGCGTGGTAAAACTGAATTCTACGCGGACGAAGTCGCGGGCAACAGCTAGTTAGACTTTAAAATGAATGAAAAAAAAACCCCTGATCTTCGTAGCGTCTGCAGCCGACGATCTACTACCGTCACTACTCGTGTCATTGGCTGCTTAAACTATGGAATATCAGGTCAGTGTTACGTAAAAGAAACAAACCAACAAACTCACTAACAAATCACTTTAATAATAGAAAAAGGGAAATACCCCAAAAGAATAATAACATGCTATCCTTCAGTAAAAATCACACACAAAAACGGTTTACACGCAAAGCATCGACTGATCTATATTTTATTAATTACTCTGAAGTAATGGAATGTATTGCAGATTCACTGAATAATCAATTTATCATAATACGGGTATATGGTAACCAGACATAAGGTTATTACCGATAAAAATTAAGTATATTAAGCATTTTTATACGTAAGTATGTAATTAAAAAAATAGTTGAATACTTAAATGATGTGTATAAAGTTTAGTTATACAATTTAGAGTGCTACAAACTTTAGAACGGTAGCTACTGTACCTAACTCAACAATTACATGTTTGCTGGGTCATTGTTTCAGGACCGGTTCTTTATAAAATCTCCAACAATTTTTTCGCTGTTGTTACAAATATCTTAAAACAGTATAATTTATATCACACTAAACCTGGTTAGGGCACAGCAATGCTGATACTAGGTAGGTAAATGTTATGATTTTTATTTTTACATTAGCTTAAATCCATCAGCTTCAGTTCTTACAGTTTCTTTTTCCTGAGCTGCACTTGACCTTGTCCATTTGAGGTGGTTGGTTGTGAGCTTGGTAAAAAACTTCACGGTTTTGCATTGTATTTAAAATAATTGGTAATTATTATTAGTGTTTGTAATTCGAATTCATATTTTGTATCTGGAGCACTACACTATATATCCGAGTAGTTATCAAAATCTATATTTCTAATACATAAAACAATTAAGCTTATTATTTTTATTTAGCCACAATTAAGTTAATTTTCTACAATATACAATATTATATTAAACTTGCAATTATAATAATAATAATAATAATAATGGTGGACAATTCACACAGCGCCTCTAGCCCCAAACTAAGCATAGTTTGTGCTAGTGTAACCAGACAACTGATAGAATACATGTATAGTTTTTTTTTGTAAAATATTCATTTAATACGTATTAACACCCAGACACAGAACAAACATCTATAGTCGTCACACAAATGTTGCCCTGGGTGGGAATGGAACTGACGACCCACGACCTACAGCGCAGAAGGCAGTCACTAACAACTGAGCTGTAGACCAATATTTTTTTTAGACTCATGATTCAATTTTTTAAATTGCTTACACACAATATTAATTAATTTATGAATTAATTTTTAATCTTTTTTTTATATTTTTTTAAATTTATTTATTGCAAGCAATATTTCATTACTTTATTGAAAATACTCGCAAACGAAAAAAGCTTTTCAGTTACAACTGTAAAATATCAGAGGACTTGAGTCGTATTGCTGTTGCCTAAGGGCGGCGCGGCGGTTACCACTTAACATGAGGTGGGCCGTCAGCTCGTTCTGTCACTTATATGAAATAATAAAATCATAGTGTATGTAACAAAAATCTTAAAACAGTATAAATTATAGGATTCAACGTAAAACAATGTTCAGTTTGAGGCATAGCAATTTTGAAACTTATTATTATTTTTACATTATCTAAAACCCATCAGCCAACACTTGAAACAGCTTCTTTTTAGTGAGCCACGACTTGAAGTCGTCGGTTTGTGGCGGATGGTTGTGTGCGGGGCCGCGCTTGACGATCCTGTCCGACTTGTCGCATATCACCAGGTAAGCTTTGCATTTGTATCTACTCTTGATGGAACAGGTCCAGCGGTAGTTGGTACCAGTGGCGCTGTGTAGGGTGTACCGATATTCCAGGTATACCAGCATCCGATTACCGTGGACCGAGGTGATGTATTTTATATCTGCAAACAGGATAGTGATTGTAGCTATTTGGCGTCCATTTAATTTTTGTCTTGGCATGGGCATTTAGTTTCAGGTGATGGTTTTTAGATCTGCCAAGAGTTATTTTGCCGTTAATTTAATTGGCAGTCATCTTCAAACGATAAACGTTGTAGAAACCACCTAACGCCGATTCGTGATTCTTTGTAAATGTTTCGTTAATTCAGATGGATAGTAGTAGTTAATCTAGTTTCTAGATAAAAACATAAAAGGAAAAACATTAGATAAGAGGAATAATAATGGTAGAATAACGGGCGGTCTTATCGATACGAGCAATCTCTTCCAGGCCACCCTCGGATGGACAAGATTTAAAAACACGAATAAGGTTAATGTTACTAAATATATAGTTAGTATATAAAGTATAGTATATAAAGTATAGTAGTAAAGTATAGTATATAGTTGCAAAATCATTGTACATTATATTTTAACACGCTAGAAAATTTTCAGATGGTAGTGAAAAAGATTATGAGCAAGGCACTGTTTTCTGATCTTGTTCGATTTACTACACAACACACACAGTACAAACATTCATGTTGCTAAGACCTATGTTATAGGTGGGAACCGAACACAGGACCTTCGTCATAGACAGCTACTCAGCTGTGAGATTAGCCATATAGTACACATAAATTAGAAGCACTTTGTTCTTCAGCAAGACAAGAATAGTTAAGTATAAGTTTAATTTTCGCTTCTGTACGTGAATGTTTTCGTCATATTAATAATGATTATGGACAAATTTCTACATTAGGACGAACACTAGTATAAATAGATCCTCGATTGATATGAACATATATTTTAAATGTCATTCAAATCTGATAAGTGCGACAAAATATTATTATAAAAAAACCCGTCGTGGAAAACTGGAAGTACCGTCACCAAAGCATTCATTATCGCGCATTATTCGTGCATTCGCAACGGCGGCGATCCAATCACTAATGAAATCGTGATCGTTACAGACCCATAAATAGATCGTCTACAGCTCTGTTTCAAAGCCACGACACTTTCATAAATGTATCTAAGCTACTAGCTGCGCCCCGCGGTGAAAAAGTAATCCCATGGGAACACTGCACTTTTCCGGGATCTAAGTAGTCTGTGTTAATCCAGGATATAAGCTATCTTGGTACCCAATTTCATCCCAATCCATTCAGCCGTTTGAGCGTGAATGAGCAACAAACATCCATACAAACTTTCACGTTTATAATATTAGTAGGATTAGAAGCGATCGATAATTTATTATTTCAATTCTACTTATTTATGTCTGTTTTCAGTTACGGGATGGCGGGTGGTTATGTGCATTAGCACACTTAACTATTTCATCGTCAATCGTCGTGATGCGAGCCCTACATCGTGGTTTTGTGTGTTTGGAACATTCCCATCGCGTTTTCGGCCCTTGAGTACTCTGTTTTGAGTACGTGTAGCCGGACACTACCAGCATTCTCTTTCCAAATTTCGATATTTCGTATTTTACACCTAAAATTGAAAATAACAGGTTATCAGATTCATTTTCAATGAACTTCCGGAACTTTACTAATTTTATTTTAAAACTTAAAACTAACATCAGTTTCAATTAACTTATAGAACTTGACTCATTTTATTTTAAAACTTAACAGTTTATCACGATCAGTTTTAATTATGTTATAGAACTTAACTCATTTTATTTTTGCTTCAGTATGCTCGTATATTGCCTGCATGATCTAATATCAAACTCGTTCCTCTATTTGGGAAGTCATAGGCATACATTAGGTTAATTCATTTAAAATAAACTATTTTACTGTACTTAATATCTATTATTTGGAAAAAAAAGTTAAGTAGAAAATATATATGAATATACAGAATTTTCATTCATTCGTACATCCACTCATTTATTCATACATTTATATACATACGAGTATATCAATGAAAGAATAAATCAAATATTATAAGTAGTAGGTACACTGTTTTAATATTTATGAGTTGGCGAGTGATTATGTCCAATATCACTCCTTACTATGACGTCGCCAATAGTAGTGATCTTTGCTCTACATTTCTTCGTCCGCTGTCTCGAGCACTCCCAGCGTATTTTGAATCCTTTCGTGCTTTGCTTCGAATACGCGTAGTTTGACACCAGCAACATCTGATTACCATATCTTGAAGTAATATACTTTGGACCTAAAATACGTTATACTGGATAAGTGTTTTACAATAAGTCTTCAAAAAGATATAAACTGACAACACACAATAAATACATAAATAAATATTGGTGGACATTTCACACAGCGCCATCTAGACCCAAATTAAGCTAAGTAAATGCTTGTATCATGGGAACCAGACAACTGATATAATACTTGTTTTTTTTTATCAACACCCAGACAGAACACCTATGTTCGTCACACAAATGTTTGTCCTGGGTGGGAATCGAACCCACGACCTACAGCGCAGAATGCAGGGTTACTACCAACTGAGCTATGAGGCCTTGACTGTCGGCAATTGCTGATAATTATTGCGAATAATGCCACTGGTATGGTAAGAACACAATCCTATTTTTATAATATTGTAATTAAGATAATAATGTTGGCAACTGGTTTCATTTCTCATGTAGAGTAAATATTTATAGAGTGTCCTACTCTATTAGACTTCGTCTACATAATGTTGTGACACATTGTTTAGGTATTCTTTCTTGCAAGAATTTTTTTTTAGTTTATTTAGAGTTGAGGTTTCGCTATATTTATTTTTCACATTGATTATCTGTACTATTTCTTCTGCATTTCCAGTGACGTAAACTTTCTGTCGGTTTTTTTTATTAATAGAAGCAAATATTTTTATTTTACTACTGTAACGGTGGCGAGTGATTGTGTCCATTTCTCATATTGATTATCTCTACAGAGTGTTCGTCTGTATGTGTGGTGACGCGGGCTCTACACCGTCTTCTTGCTTGTTTAGAGCACTCCCAGTGTGTTTTCGCCCCATAAACTTTCGATTTCGAAAAAGTGTAGTTTGCTATAACCAGCATCTGGTTTCCATATTTCGATGTTATGAATTTTACATCTACAATACAAATGCATAATTATTATTACAGTCTAGTAACATTTCCGCTAACTAGCAATTTTTTATTTATAATGAAAATATTAAATCGAGACTGTATTTGTTTAAATATAAATGTTTCATTTCATGCCATCAAAAAAATATATTTTTTTTACCAAATATTTACCTATACGAACTCCTTCTGTAATATGTATATATATATATATATATACAAATAAAGGTATTGTAAGGAAATATCTCATATCCCTGCACTAGGGTTTTCTGCATCGCAGGTGGCATGAAAAAGCACATTATACAATAAAAGTCCAAGACGCTAAAACAAACTTTTCACTGCTCACCACACAAAGTCTGCGACGGGTGTGGGAGACACTTAGAACCCCTCGCTTTACAGGCAACGTTACTAATACTATAAATAACTTTTTACTAACTAGAAGATCTCGAGTTTGGTTCCCAGCCAGGACAAAATAAACATTTATGATTGCAAAACAAAACACGACAAATACTAACTAGGCTAGGTTCAAGTAGTTGTTATTACAATGTGACAATGTCATTACAAAATGTTAATAATTTACCATAATTTAATGAGGACCCAAGTAGTATTTAGATTATGGGCACAATTTACCTTAAAATCCGATGGGCCAAGTGTAAAAAGACATAAAATTTGGTGGTGATATAAAATGATGAGGATGGTGAGGTATGCTGTCTATTTATATCCGACAGCAGTGTTATGCGCCGTGCATCTAGCTCCATCCCCTTAAAGCACTATAAATATCAAATAATTATAAAATAATAAAAATATTTTTTAATTTATTATGACAAAATATTAAATGTTCTTACAATATAGGCATTTCATAACAGAGTGGATGTAAATGTACGAAACAAAATTTTATGAATACAAAAATATATTGAGAAAAAAAGGACTCATAAAAATATTATCATTTTTTTATGTAGTTTGTAGCTTTTTATTCAAAATGGGACGAAAACACGATTTCAAGGTGCCTCGCTAACGCCAACTTAACGCTTATTAATGTAATGTAATGAACTTATTCTTAATTCCTTGTTTTACTTGTGATGTAGCTTCAACATTGTAAGAGTAAAATAAGGCAACAAAATATTCATGGCAAAGTGTGATAAACATTAAAAATAAACATAACCAGTGTCTCAAATATTAACTTAATATTTAGCGTATGCTCTAGATATGGCATATTCCAAGTAGGGTCTTATTGTCGTACCGTGTTCACCCTGTATATCAATGAAAAATCGATTACTAACTACATTTTGGATACAGTTAAAAGGATGGTGGATGGTTATGTTCAATATCAGCCTTCAATATCGCACGACCAGTAGTAGTGATACGAGCCCTACACCTCAATTTCCTCTGCTTAGAACATTCCCAGCGCACAGTCTGCCCAGCTTCCCTGTGCTTCGAGTACGTGTAATTCGAAAACATCAGCATCCGGTTTCCAAATCTTGAAGTGACGAATTGTATCTCTGAAAACCAGAGTTTATTTTAAAGCTTATGTTATATTGCGGCCAAGTACTTGCCGATAATGAGCATTGGAAACGAATAAGGATCCAATTTTTATCGCTTTTTAAATTTTCCCAGGTGTAGTACCTACTACTGGCTCTGGGCTCCTTTCGTGCACTAGAGACCTTCGTCTTCGAATTACTGTTTGCAGGATATGCAGAAATAACCCGTCTAGGTATGCCTGCCCTAGAAGCCAGGTTTACATATCCATTCTGGGGGGGGGGGGCACGTTGCTCGCGTCCCTAGGTGATAACCTTTTGAATAATACAGGTGTCACCTGAGTGCGAAAGGAGCAACCCAAAGTAGCAGTAGAACTTGTGCTTAGTTCGCCCGGAGAAGTACTGCCACCACACCTGGTAATCTGCCGCCAAACAGTGATGCGCTCGTGTTGCTGTGTTCCAGTGGAAGGGAGTGGGTGCCGGTGAAATGGCACGCGCATGAGACGTAACATCCCCGTCTCGGGGTGATGGACGCAACGCAGTGCGACTTGAGTCATCTCGTCCTCTGGTGGAGAGGGATTGAGTCGTATTGCTGTTATCTATGGGCGGCGGCTACCACATAACATCAGGTGGACCGTTAGTTCGTTCCGTCACCTAAGCCACATAAAAAAAAAAACAGTTTGCGGGAAGCGTCTGATTACGTTGCACTTGCTTAAATGATATAATATAAATATTAATATTAAAACTAATAATAATTGCGGAGAAATAATATAATAATAATTAATGAAGTTAATTATTAATAGAATATGATACTATAATATGTAACAGTTTTAAATTATTGAAAACGTTGGTGGGTGGTTATGGGCGTTGCCGATTCTCACAATCATGTTATCAGCTAGCCTTGTCTTGACGAAAGCGTGCCATTTTTTACTGGACCTCACTGAACAGACCCATCGAATTAATTTTTTCGTTACTGCGTCTTTGGTATATTTATAGTTTGACCAAACCAACATAGGATTTCCGAGTTTGGAACAAGTGTATTTTGCACCTGAAAAACGTTTGTGATTAAATATTTTATATTAAAACAAGTTTTTTAAGCTTAAGTCATAAATAAAATAAAAATAAAATATCCATATGTAAACCTTTAGATGTTATAAATTATGTTTAATTTTTGTTATTACTGCTACAAAGATATTGCTTAAGTGCTTATGTCGTGGGTCCCACTGTATTTGTAAGTCACAGGTAGTCACACCTAGTTTAGAAATCAGGATTTCATCCTACTGTTATGCCATAGCCTACTTCTTACATCTCGATGTCGTCCTTTTTAATATATGTTGTAATTTTGTAAAAAAATATTATAAATGATAAGCGATTAACTTAAAGATGACCACTGTAGATTAGTAATTCTCACTATGCAACGAAAATGAACTATTAAAAGAGTAATGAAGTTAAGCAAAGAATAAAAAGCATTAAGTAGTGCGCATGCATTGTTTCATGGATCCCGGTGATATCACAGGCACATGAAACCATTCCATTTTCATGTGTCAAGGTGATGCAATATCACTTGGGTCTTCACATTGTTAAGTAGGGGAAGACCTAAGTCGTGTTGCTGTTTTAATGGGCAGAGGATACCGCATCAGATAGGTCATGTGCAGTTTTTACGCCCACAATACCTTTGATCATAGAAATCGAACAGATCATCTACTTAATCCATAGTTAGAACATGAAAAAATGACGATGGGTAGCAAATTTTGTGTGATGGACAAGGATCCAGCCTACGTAGACTTACGTAGTTTAACTTAAGCCTGTGCTGAAAATCAGCGCTGGAATCTTGTGTTCTCAGTACATACTGAGCACAGAGCTTTTCACAAGCAATATGCACGGCAGCGATCCGCACAGGCATTGCGTTTTTTATTTATAGTTTCTCCTAGTTATATAAGTATGTAATCGTTGTTGTGTACAGTTTGAGAAAATAAATTAATTTCTTCCTTTCTTTCTTTCTAGACCCGGAGGTTCGGAGCCCGGGCCGGGGCAACCGTTTGTATGGTTATTGTTAAGTCTGTTGTCGGGTTTTGGATGTTTGTGTTGTGTAATTATGAGTCCATGTCACGTACGTTACAGGCTTACAGGTAATACTAGTATGAAAAGTATTTGAATGTATTCACGGTGAAAGAAAAGTTTATTCGGCAGAACAATAAAGTTTACGCCAGAAGTTCAAAGGACGTCCTGCCTTCTGTACGCAACGTCCAGCGCACTCATTACCCAGCAAGCGTGATGGTTTGGTGGGGTGTTCCCTATGAAGGAGTCACATCACTCCATTTTTGCCAGCAAGAGGATAAGGTGAAGGCACAAACCAAAATGACATTTTGGAAGCGGTTGTGAAACCCTTAAATTATACACTGTTCGCCGGCTAAAACTGGGTTCTCCAACAGGACTCTGCCCCGTCCCATAAAGCAAAGTCTACCCGACACTGGCTGGAGACCAATTTGCCGGGCTTCATTCGGAGCGAATTCGGCCTGTAACGATCCTGTTCCTCCGATTTAAAAAGCCCGACCGATTACTATCGTCCCGTCACTAGCGATTAGTGCAGTGAGTCCCTCTCTAACTGTCATGGCTGCCACTTGACGGATTCACCGGTCGCTAGCGGAGACACCTAATTGCTTTTTAGAATCTACTACTTTAATCTCATCTAGCCACCGTTTTATCGCAAAATCATTGCGAGATCTAAAATTAGTGTGTGTTTTACCCCGAGCGAACGGGTGAGTGTTGCAATATCTACTAACCTAGCTATAAGTTCTCTAAGTTCTCTAAGTCTCGAACACCGACGCAAAGTAGCCAGTCTATCGGTATTCTATAGGTTACATTACGGTGAGTGCGCGGCTGAGTTGCACGATCTAATTCCCCCATCTCCATTCTACCACTTTACATCCAGACGTACAGCATCGCGTCACCCTTTCTTCACATCCTTACATGGAGGTAGTATGTACTTCGTACAACTGGAGGGCTGACTGAGGCCCAAAAAGCGGTCTCGAAAGAGACAACTTCTAGGTCAAGGTGTCCTTGTCTAATATGGTGTAATAAAAATATAATTGTCTATAATGGCAATGTGTGCGAGAGGGAAACCCATGCCTTAGAACTTGTCTCTTTCAAGACCGTTTTTCCTTACAATAATTGGTAACGCAAATTGAACTTTATGTCATACTGATAAAGTATATTTTTAGTTTTTATATCAAACGTAGTAAGCACTCCTGTTAGATTATTATCTCTATGCATCCGTACGAAGCGTTTTGCTTCCACTTTCATAATGCGGACAGCCCAAGAGTGGAACTCCTTGCCTGCGTCTGTATTTCCCGAGAACTATAATCTGGAGGTCTTCAAGAGGAGAGTGAATAGGAATTTTCTAGGCAAGCGTGCTACAACGTAGACCGGATCGTCACTTAACATCAGGTGAGATTGTGGTCAGATGTGAGCTTATAGTAAGTTAAAAAAAAAAAATTGTAATCTCAATCTAACTCATTATTCTTGTATTTTCCGCAGCTATTCGCCGACTATCAATTTCAATTCCCTCAACTCGTAGCCTTATGAAAACTTCATTAGATTTTATAGTTTCTATTAAGCGTCATAACCAAGGTCGTTGACCCGGACGACCGTTAAGACGTCGCCTTTTGCAATGTCTTGCGTTCTTTCTTTTCTTTTTAATCAATCCTAATAATGTTTAATAGCGTGCTAGTTTTAAGATCCATGTATGACTGCCACATCAATGAACACGAGATCTGCATTAATCGTCATCGCTTTTCCTCAGTCGGCCGATTAATGCAAAGTGCACTGATGTAGCAGTCAGACCATGGAAGCGGAATGGAATAATACCCAACTTGGATGCATTCCGGGGTCCTCCACTCCTCCACCGCACTACGGGATCTACCCCCTGCTCCACCACTCCTGCAGAACACGACGGGAACTCCCCGCTGCAACCGTCAAAATCGTCTGCCTACCCGTCGGGTTGCACACGCGACGAGCACGCGCGCAACGGCTGACTCCACTTACCAGGACTGACAGTGATAAACGCTTTAAGTGAACGTACCGGCATTTCCTTGCAACGAACTCTAAATCTACCCACGACCCCCCCCTGGTCTACTTGCTACCCTACCATTTTTAAATTCATCGCCTGCTACCCTAATTTTATTTTCTTATTGCCTACCTTATTAAATTTGTGAATTCTTTGCTCCCGCTAGTTTTATTTTCTACTAGCTGTGCCCCGCGGTGTTACCCGCGGTGAATAAGTAATCCCACGGGAACACTGCACTTTTCTGGGATCAAAGTAGCCTATGTGTTAAGCCAGGATATAAGCTATCTTGGTACCAAATTTCATCCAAATCCATTCAGCCGTTTGAGCGTGAAAGAGTAACAAACATCCATACAAACTTTGACGTTTCGCGGCTCTCAGCGCGCTTTATATAGCCACGGACGCTCAGGCGCGAGGCGTGTAGTACGTACTCTGTACGTTAAAAATGTTCGCCGTGATTCTTTAAATTGACATAACTTTTTTATTTATGAACCGATTGACATGAAATAAACACTAAATGTTAAGTGAAGCTTACTTAAATATATTAGTGAAAACCGTATCTAAATCGAATAAGCCGTTTCTGATATTAGCGTGCACAAACACACAGACAAACAGACAAAAAAAATATTAATTACAATTTCGGGTTCGGCATCGATATAATAACAACCCCTGCTACTTTTTTTTTATATATTTCCATTGTACAGACACCACTTTTCTACAATTTTATTATATGTATAGATAAAAGTACCCTAAAGTGCTTCACGTCGTCGAGTCCCGACTTGAATCCTTTGGATTATTCTTTATGGACTGAATTAGACTGGTAAGAGGTAAGGATAGGTAAGTAATAGACTGGCCTCATATCTCAGTTGTTAGTAACACTGCCTTCTGCGCTGTAAGTCGTGGGTTCGATCCCCACCCAGGACAAACATTTATGTGACATTTATAACGTTGATGTTTGTTCTGTGTCTGGGTGTTAATTGTAATTGTGGTATATTATATGAATGTATTTATAAAAGAAAAGTATATAAGTAGTATAGTAGTATTATCAGTTGGCTGATTCCCATGATACAAGCTATGCTTAGCTTAGTTTGGGGCTAGATGGCGCTGTGTGAAACGTCCACCAATATTTAAAAAAGAAAAATTTGGAGCTAAGGGCATGCAGAAAGTCTCACCCAAACCTGGACTCTCTCAAGCGAGCGCTTATTATGGAATCGAAAAGAATCCTCATGGAAAAAGTTCGTGCCGCCATAGATGAATGGCCCACGCGCTTGAAGGCCTGCATTAAAAATAAGGGTGGCCATTTTGAATGACTTATTTTTATATTCAAACGTACATGTTCACATTTTATGCAAACAGTAAATATATATATATATATCTTCAGCTTCCAAATTCCATTAACTTCCAATTCTTCCAAATATATTTTAGTTTTACTTCGTCTCAAGACTTATGAACACACGTCTATAATTATATTTATTGTATATATTATTAACTACTCTGTTGTATTATGTTTACCTGTAATGATTGATGCTTGAATGCTTTAATAAACAAATAAAATAAATTATTTTTTGCCAATAGTATTCATAAATTGTCTTTAGATATATCAATTGCATTATTATAGGTTTCAAATATGTGTCTACCAAAATAGCATTGTTTGAAACAGTGGTATGAAGTTATCAAATTTTGTGTTGCATTAAAGCATACGTAGCGAAACATAATGTAAGATTTATGATTTATTTAAATACAAAATCCTCAAGTATCTCCTAGACTATATGGGTCGGCATATATAACGGCCGATGGCCGATATAGCGCTTCTTTATGTATCCTATGACCTGATTTCGCCGTCAGCTTAGACGCGACTAAAGGCGACCATGAGTATCATTGTATGTATGGTCTTTGGTATCATCTCGTATATGCTCTTTTTGTCGCAATCGGCAAAGCTTGCGCCTTAGCGCGACTATTTTGAACTGGCTCTCATGCTATTATTATGGCATTTACCAGCCAACGTTATATTTATTGACAGCAGTGTTATGCGCCATGCATTTAGCTCCATCCCCTTAAAGCACTATAAATACCAAATAATTGAAAAATTTACTTAATACTACATGCTGAATAAACACAAAAATAAAAATAATTTTTAATTTATTATTACAAAATATTTCATGTTCTTACAATATAGGCAATTCATAACAGAGTGGATGTAAATGTACGAAATGAAATTTAATGAATACAAAAATATATTGAGGAAAACAGGACTGATATAAAAATATTATCATTTTATTTACGTATTATAGTAGCTACTAAGCTATTATATATAAGTCGATTGTCAGACCTGTCGTATTGTATGGATCGGAATGTTGGGCCACCAAAGGAATTGATGAAAGAAGATTGCAGCACGCAGCGGAGATGCGAATGTTGAGATGGATGTGTGGCGTGACCAGAATGGACAAAATTAGGAACGAGTATGTAAGGGGAAGTCTGAAAGTAGCGCCAGTGACGGAGAAGTTGAGGAGCAGTAGGTTAGCGTGGTATGGACATGTTATGCGGAGGGATGAAAATCATGCTACAAAGAGAGTCCTAGATATGGATGTGGATGGATGTAAGAGTAAAGGTAGGCCAAAGAAAAGATGGATGGATTGCGTGAAAGATGATATGAGTAAGAAAGGAGTGAGTGCTGAGATGACGTCTGACAGAGAGAAATGGAAGGAAAGTACATGTTGTGCCGACCCCACCTAGTTGGGATAAGGGCAAGAAAATGATGATGATTATAGTAGCTACTGGTGTCTTAGCTTTTTATTCAAAATGGCACTAAAACTCCATTTGAAGGTGCCTCGCTAACGCCAACTTTACGCACATTAAGTATTGAATTGTATAAACTTATTACTAATTTCGTGTTTTAAAAAAAGCCTCGGAGGCTTTTGCAGAATTCTTTGCCAGTGTTTTCCTACCAGACGCTCCTCGGTTAGATGTTGAAAGCCATGCGAATTTGACTGGCAGTGGTGCTTACGTTAATATTTTAAACTTTTCTCCAAAGGACGTTGCCTCTGGGATCAAGAATCTTAAGCAGCAGCTCCATTGGGCCGGACAATATTCCCCCATGGTTTCTTAAACTTGGTCAGGAGTGTCTCGCTCGTCCACTTTGCCATATATTTAACCTGGCTCTTACTACCGGACCTTACCCCTCACAGTGGAAACTATCTAGGGTCACTCCAATACCCAAGTGCACCAGCAAACACTCCGTTGACGGATATAGGCCCATAGCCATAATGTCATCCCCAGCTAAGGTTTTTGAGAGTATAATCCACAAAGAAATTTACAGACAAGTGGAACAGTACTTATGCAATGAGCAACACGGCTTTAGGAAAAAAAGGTCACTCAACACAAACCTGTTGGAAGTCGTCGACTTTATTTCATCTAGACTTGATCGCGGAAGTCAGGTAGATATTATCTACTTAGATTTCCGCAAAGCTTTTGACAGAGTCAACAACGACGTGTTGCTCTCAAAGTTGAGTGCCATGGGCTTCGCTCCGGGACTACTTAAGTTTATTGCGGACTATCTGAGAGATCGTCAACAGTTTGTACGGTTGGGCATGTATGATTCGCCTCCATACCATACAAGGTCAGGGGTGAGTCAGGGATCAATACTTGGGCCTCTTCTTTTCTTGCTTATGGTCAACGATCTCCCAGCTGTCACAAGGTATGCGAAATGTCTTTTGTACGCAGATGACCTAGAACTCTTTTTAGAAGTAAAGTCAAGTCGTGACTGCCTGAACCTATAGCGTGATGTGAACGCGGTACATGAGTAGGGTGTAGCAAATAGAATAGAGTTTCACTCGTCTAAATGCTATGCAATGACCTTCGGTCGCAAGAGGCATCTCATAGAATTTGACTACAAGCTAGGTGATGATATCATTACAAGATGCACAAATATTAAAGATCTAGGTGTCACATTTGATCGAAGGTTAACGTTTCACGATCACATCAGCACAGTTTCAAAAGAATCGTTCAAAAGATTGGGTTTTGTTTTGAGAAATGCTCGGGACTTTCAAAGACATCATGTAGTAAAGTTGATTTTTAGCACTCTGGTCCGCAGTAGACTCGAGGCTAGCTCCTGTGTATGGCATCCACATGAAAGCACTTACGCTCTGTTGCTGGAAAAGGTGCAAAAGGCCTTCCTACGTTTTCTGTACAAGCGTATGTATGGCTATTATCCTTTCATGTACCCGACGAAGTTCCTTTTTGGCTGCTTAGGTTACAACAGCCTTAATGTTCGGAGAGCCAAGGATCAGTTAGCAACAATGTGCAAGATTCTTCATGGAAAGATAGATGCCTCTGAAGTTCATGATAGGCTAGCATGCTTTTATGTTCCTAGTAAATATTTCCGTTCTAGAAGACACAAACTTCTCTTGGAGCCTTTTTGCCGAACTGTCGCCTGTGCTCAGTCACCAATACCACGAACCCTTTGTGCGCTCAATGCCCTCCTGAGCCAAAATCCTGAATGTGATTTGTTTGCGGATGAATGGAAGGAAATAATAGCGGAGTGCTTGTCGTTTTGCGAGAAGAATATGTGACAATTGTTCTAATAGAAACACTTTTTTTTTTCTATTGCTTTTTCTTTCTTTGTGTTCGGTTTGATTATAGTTATTTAATTCTTTCGACATTATATTAATCTTAATCTGTTTCTTAATCCTATCTTCTGAAATTTAATTAAATTCTAATTTATAATTTGTTAATATTTATTTGTGACGAAATTTTTGTGTGTTAGATTAGTAGATATTTAAGTGTAATAAGTTTGTGTTAATAGTATAGTTAGATTTGTAATTATTTGTATATATTTTAATTAATTAGTGTAATTGGCAGAAGCCGTACTGGTTAAAAAAAAATTAAAAAAAAAATTACTTGTGATGTATATAGCTTCAACATTGTAAGAGTAAAATAAGGTAACAAAGAATTCATGGCACTGCGTGATTAATTATGGATAAACATTAAAAATAAACATAACCAGTGTCTCAAATATTTACTTAATATTTAGCGTACGCTCTAGAAATGGCATATTCCAAGTAGGGTCTTATTGTCGTACAATGTTCACCCTGTGTACCAATTAAAAATCTATTACTAATCACAGTTTGGATAAAAGGTTGGTGGATGGTTATGTTCAAGATCAGCGCTCAATACCGTACGACCAGCAGTATTGATACGCGCCCTACACTTCTTCTGCCTCTGCTTAGAACATTCCCAGCGCACAGTTTGCCCATATTCCCTGTGCTTAGAGTACGTGTAATTCGAAAACATCAGCATCCGGTTTCCCATTCTTGAAGTGACGAATTGTATCTCTGAAAACGAGAATTTATGCTAAAGCTTATGTTTAAATGCGGCCAAGTAAGTAACTTGCCGATTTGCCGGTAACTGTCACACTTAGACTAAGAAGTCTTCACCATTAGTTGTAACAACATTTACCATGTATCTTTTCATACTTCAGCTCTCAATTTAATGCTTTTATGTATGTTATGTTGGTGTTCATTAAATAAATAAATAAATAAATAAATATGAGAATTGGAAAAGAATTAGAATCAAATTTTTATCGCTTTTTAAATTTTCCCAGGTGTAGTACCTACTACTGGCTCTGGGCTCCTTTCGTGCACTAGAGACCTTCGTCTTCGAATTACTGTTTGCAAGATATGCAGAAATAACCCGTCTAGGTATGCCTGCCCTAGAAGCCAGGTTTACATATCCATTCTGGGGGGGGGGGGCACGTTGCTCGCGTCCCTAGGTGATAACCTTTTGAATAATACAGGTGTCACCTGAGTGGTGCGAAAGGAGCAACCCAAAGTAGCAGTAGAACTTGTGCTTAGTTCGCCCGGAGAAGTACTGCAACCACACCTGGTAATCTGCCGCCAAACAGTGATGCACTCATATTGCTGTGTTTCCGGTGGAAGGGAGTGGGTGCCGACGAAATTGCAAGCGCATGAGACGTAACATCCCCGTCGCGTTATTACAATGTGACAATGTCATTACAAAATGTTAATAACTTACCATAACTTAATGAGGACCCAAGTAGATTTAGATTATAGGCACAATTTACCTTAAAATTAGATAAATAAATAAAATAAATAATAAAATATAAAAATAAATTAACTTAAAAATATATACTGCATAAACACAAAAATAAAAATAAGTTTTAATTTATTGTGTTCTTACAATATAGGCATTACATAACAGAGTGGATGTAAATGTACGAAATGAAATTTAATGAATACAAAAATATTTTGAGAAAAAAAGGACTCATATAAAAATATTATCATTTTATTTACGTAGTATAGTAGCTACTGGTATCTTAGCTTTTTATTCAAAATGGGTCGAAATCTCCATTTTAAGGTGCCTCGCTAACGCCAACTTTACGCACATTAAGTATTGAATTGTATACCTAAACTTATTCCTAACTTCGTGTTTTACTTGTGATGTAGCTTCGACATTGAAAGAGTAAAATAAGGCAACAAAAAAATTCATGGCAATGTGTCATTAATTATAGATAAACATTATAAATAAACAAAATCATTGTCGAAAATATTTACTTAATATTTAGCGTACGCTCTAGAAATGGCATATTCCAAGTAGGGTCTTATTGTCGTACCGTGTTCACCCTGTGTATCAATTAAAAATCTACTACTAACTACGTTTTGGTTTATAGGATGGTGGATGGTTATGTTCAAGATCAGCGCTCAATACCGTACGACCAGCAGTAGTGATGATACGCGCCTTACACTTCTTCTGCCTCTGCTTAGAACATTCCCAGCGCACAGTTTGCCCATATTGCATGTGCTTCGAGTACGTATAATTCGAAAACATCAGCATCCGGTTTCCCTTTCTTGAAGTGACGAATTTTATATCTGAAAACGAGAATTTATGCTAAAGCTTATGTTTAAATGCGGCCAAGTAAGTAACTTGAAGATATAAGGATTGGAAATGAATTAGGATCAAATTTTTTTCTCTTTACATTTTGCCAGAAATAGGTACTACCTACTACTGGCTCTAGACTTTCTTTCACTGGCTCTCTATCTATCTTAAAGATGCTCCTTTCGTGTACTAGACTCGTGTCTTCGAATTATTGTTTGTAGGATTTGCAGTAATAACCCGTATCTTGGTATGCCGCATTTGAGAGTAACCATATTATATGGGTATTATATGGGTCTCAAATGCGGCATACCAAGTAGACTATATATAGTACTAGCTGTTGCCCGCGACTTCGTCCGCGTGGAATTCGGTTTTATCACGCGCCCCTATTTTACCCCTCGGAAAATTAGCCTAAGTTATTCCTTGTTACATCAGCTATCTGCCAGTGAAAGTCCCGTCAAAATCAGTCCAGCCATTTCAGAGATTAGCCGGAACAAACGCAAGACAGACAGACAAAAATTGTAAAAATTTTGTTTTTGTATATGTACCGTGTATACATCCATATGCACTTAGTAAAAAGCGGTTATTTTAATACTACAAACAGACACTCCAATTTTATTTACTTGTATAAATGTATAGATAATGTGCTCTGCTTGTTCTGCATTATGGCACTATATCTCAATTAGTTATAATCTCAGTAAGAACCTAGAAACTTTATTTTTAATTATAATGTTTATAAATTGTTTTTTAAGCTATTGCATAGCTTCTATCGCGGGCCTTGAGCGTGGAGACCGAATCCAGAAATTCCGTAACGAAAAAAACCTAACACCCCCCACTCCGACCGGCACAGCGGTGATAGTTTTTAGTTTTTCCATCTATCGATAAATACCAGAACTTTTAATGACTTTTTGAAATATCACGCGCAATAGCTTTACCGCGGCAGTCTCCGAGTGCCACACGTCTTTTTTAGATATATCAATTGCAATATTATAGGTTTCAAATATTTGTGTCCATCAAAACAACATTATTTGAAACATTGGTATGAAGTTATCAAATTTTGTGTTGCATTAAAGTTTACGTAGTGAAAAAACATGTAAGATTTATAAATGATTCTTTTATTTACTTAAATACAAAATCTTTAAGTATTTCCTAGATAGTATGCGTCGGAATATATGCACGAGCGATATAGGGAGCTTTTTTATGTATTTTATTATGCTATCTACTATCTATTCGAGTCACTGGTTCTCTCGAACCAGTGTGGTGAAAGGATTTTAAGTGCGCCTCAAAGAGGCTCCTTTCATGCACTTGACACATGTCTTCGAATTTTCAGTTCTAGGACATGTAGGTTTCCTCACGATGTTTTGATTGTTTGATGTTTACCTTCACCGTTTTGAGAACGTGGTATTGCGCACATAAATCTTTCAACTGAAAAACTCATAGGTGCACGTCGGGATTTGAACCGGCGGAGTAGTAAATCATAAAAAAAAAAATATCACTTATTTATCATTTTATCATTTAATTACTTACCGAGCTAAGAAGTAAATAAAATAATTAAATACTGGTGGACATTTCACACAGCGCCATCTAGCCGCAAACTAAGCATAGCTTGTACTATGTTGATTTTTAGCACTCTGGTCCGCAGTAGACTCGAGGCTAGCTCCTGTGTATGGCATCCACATGAAAGCACTTACGCTCTGTTGCTGGAAAAGGTGCAAAAGGCCTTCCTACGTTTTCTGTACAAGCGTATGTATGGCTATTATCCTTTCATGTACCCGACGAAGTTCCTTTTTGGCTGCTTAGGTTACAACAGCCTTAATGTTCGGAGAGCCAAGGATCAGTTAGCAACGATGTGCAAGATTCTTCATGGAAAGATAGATGCCTCTGAAGTTCATGATAGGCTAGCATGCTTTTATGTTCCTAGTAAATATTTCCGTTCTAGAAGACACAAACTTTTCTTGGAGCCTTTTTGCCGAACTGTCGCCTGTGCTCAGTCACCAATACCACGAACCCTTTGTGCGCTCAATGCCCTCCTGAGCCAAAATCCTGAATGTGATTTGTTTGCGGATGAATGGAAGGCGATAATAGCGGAGTGCTTGTCGTTTTGCGAGAAGAATATGTGACAATTGTTCTAATAGAAACACTTTTTTTTTTCTATTGCTTTTTCTTTCTTTGTGTTCGGTTTGATGATAGTTATTTAATTCTTTCGACATTATATTAATCTTAATCTGTTTCTTAATCCTATCTTCTGAAATTTAATTAAATTCTAATTTATAATTTGTTAATATTTATTTGTGACGAAATTTTGTGTGTTAGATTAGTAGATATTTAAGTGTAATAAGTTTGTGTTAATAGTATAGTTAGATTTGTAATTATTTGTATATATTTTAATTAATTAGTGTAATTGGCAGAAGCCGTACTGGTTAAAAAAAAATTAAAAAAAAAATTACTTGTGATGTATATAGCTTCAACATTGTAAGAGTAAAATAAGGTAACAAAGAATTCATGGCACTGCGTGATTAATTATGGATAAACATTAAAAATAAACATAACCAGTGTCTCAAATATTTACTTAATATTTAGCGTACGCTCTAGAAATGGCATATTCCAAGTAGGGTCTTATTGTCGTACAATGTTCACCCTGTGTACCAATTAAAAATCTATTACTAATCACAGTTTGGATAAAAGGTTGGTGGATGGTTATGTTCAAGATCAGCGCTCAATACCGTACGACCAGCAGTATTGATACGCGCCCTACACTTCTTCTGCCTCTGCTTAGAACATTCCCAGCGCACAGTTTGCCCATATTCCCTGTGCTTAGAGTACGTGTAATTCGAAAACATCAGCATCCGGTTTCCCATTCTTGAAGTGACGAATTGTATCTCTGAAAACGAGAATTTATGCTAAAGCTTATGTTTAAATGCGGCCAAGTAAGTAACTTGCCGATTTGCCGGTAACTGTCACACTTAGACTAAGAAGTCTTCACCATTAGTTGTAACAACATTTACCATGTATCTTTTCATACTTCAGCTCTCAATTTAATGCTTTTATGTATGTTATGTTGGTGTTCATTAAATAAATAAATAAATAAATAAATATTAGAATTGGAAAAGAATTAGAATCAAATTTTTATCGCTTTTTAAATTTTCCCAGGTGTAGTACCTACTACTGGCTCTGGGCTCCTTTCGTGCACTAGAGACCTTCGTCTTCGAATTACTGTTTGCAGGATATGCAGAAATAACCCGTCTAGGTATGCCTGCCCTAGAAGCCAGGTTTACATATCCATTCTGGGGGGGGGGGGGGGGGGGGGGCACGTTGCTCGCGTCCCTAGGTGATAACCTTTTGAATAATACAGGTGTCACCTGAGTGGTGCGAAAGGAGCAACCCAAAGTAGCAGTAGAACTTGTGCTTAGTTCGCCCGGAGAAGTACTGCAACCACACCTGGTAATCTGCCGCCAAACAGTGATGCACTCATATTGCTGTGTTTCCGGTGGAAGGGAGTGGGTGCCGACGAAATTGCAAGCGCATGAGACGTAACATCCCCGTCGCGTTATTACAATGTGACAATGTCATTACAAAATGTTAATAACTTACCATAACTTAATGAGGACCCAAGTAGATTTAGATTATAGGCACAATTTACCTTAAAATTAGATAAATAAATAAAATAAATAATAAAATATAAAAATAAATTAACTTAAAAATATATACTGCATAAACACAAAAATAAAAATAAGTTTTAATTTATTGTGTTCTTACAATATAGGCATTACATAACAGAGTGGATGTAAATGTACGAAATGAAATTTAATGAATACAAAAATATTTTGAGAAAAAAAGGACTCATATAAAAATATTATCATTTTATTTACGTAGTATAGTAGCTACTGGTATCTTAGCTTTTTATTCAAAATGGGTCGAAATCTCCATTTTAAGGTGCCTCGCTAACGCCAACTTTACGCACATTAAGTATTGAATTGTATACCTAAACTTATTCCTAACTTCGTGTTTTACTTGTGATGTAGCTTCGACATTGAAAGAGTAAAATAAGGCAACAAAAAAATTCATGGCAATGTGTCATTAATTATAGATAAACATTATAAATAAACAAAATCATTGTCGAAAATATATTACTATACTATATATATATACTATATATTACTTAATATTTAGCGTACGCTCTAGAAATGGCATATTCCAAGTAGGGTCTTATTGTCGTACCTTGTTCACCCTGTGTATCAATTAAAAATCTACTACTAACTACGTTTTGGTTTATAGGATGGTGGATGGTTATGTTCAAGATCAGCGCTCAATACCGTACGACCAGCAGTAGTGATGATACGCGCCTTACACTTCTTCTGCCTCTGCTTAGAACATTCCCAACGCACAGTTTGCCCATATTGCTTGTGCTTCGAGTACGTATAATTCGAAAACATCAGCATCCGGTTTCCCTTTCTTGAAGTGACGAATTTTATATCTGAAAACGAGAATTTATGCTAAAGCTTATGTTTAAATGCGGCCAAGTAAGTAACTTGAAGATATAAGGATTGGAAATGAATTAGGATCAATTTTTTTTCTCTTTACATTTTGCCAGAAATAGGTACTACCTACTACTGGCTCTAGACTCTCTTTCACTGGCTCTCTATCTATCTTAAAGATGCTCCTCTCGTGTACTAGACTCGTGTCTTCGAATTATTGTTTGTAGGATTTGCAGTAATAACCCGTATCTTGGTATGCCGCATTTGAGAGTAACCATATTATATGGGTACTCTCAAATGCGGCATACCAAGTAGACATTATATAGTACTAGCTGTTGCCCGCGACTTCGTCCGCGTGGAATTCGGTTTTATCACGCACCCCTATTTTACCCCTCGGAAAATTTGCCTAAGTTACTCCTTGTTACATCAGCTATCTGCCAGTGAAAGTCCCGTCAAAATCGGTCCAGCCATTTCAGAGATTAGCCGGAACAAACGGAAGACAGACAAAATTGTAAAAAAATTGTTTTTGTATATGTACCGTGTATACATCCATATGCACTTAGTAAAAATCGGTTATTTTAATATTACAAATAGACACTCCAATTTTATTTACTTGTATAAATGTATAGATAATGTGCTCTGCTTGTTCTGCATTATGGCACTATATCTCAATTAGTTATAATCTCAGTAGGTAAGAACCTAGAAACTTTATTTTTAATTATAATGTTTATAAATTGTTTTAGATATCAATTGCAATATTATAGGTTTCAAATATTTGTGTCCATCAAAACAACATTATTTGAAACATTGGTATGAAGTTATCAAATTTTGTGTTGCATTAAAGTTTACGTAGTGAAAAAACATATAAGATTTATAAATACAAAAAGTAAGGGTACAAATAACTGTGGAAGCTCTGCCTCCTGTTTTAGTTTATAGAAACTGTGTTACAGGAAGCAATGATTCTTTTATTTACTTAAATACAAAATCTTTAAGTATTTCCTAGATAGTATGCGTCGGAATATATGCACGAGCGATATAGGGAGCTTTTTTATGTATTTTATTATGCTATCTACTATCTATTCGAGTCACTGGTTCTCTCGAACCAGTGTGGTGAAAGAATTTTAAGTGCGCCTCAAAGAGGCTCCTTTCATGCACTTGACACATGTCTTCGAATTTTCAGTTCTAGGACATGTAGGTTTCCTCACGATGTTTTCCTTCACCGTTTTGAGAACGTGGTATTGCGCACATAAATATTTCAACTGAAAAACTCAGTCGGGATTTGAACCAGAGGAGTAGTAAATCATAAAAAAAAGCATTTATTTATCATTTTATAATTTAATTACTTACCGAGCTAAGAAGTAAATAAAATAATTAAATACTGGTGGACATTTCACACAACGCCATCTAGCCGCAAATTAAGCATAGCTTGTACTATGGGGACCAGACAACTGATAGAATACTTATAATGATATAGTTTTGTTTGTAGATACATAGTTATACCCAGACACATTGTAAATACCTATGTATGTTCGTATACATTTCACCAAAATATTTGTCCTGGATGGGAATCGAACTCCCCACCAACAGCGCAGAAGACGGAGTTACTACCAATCGAACTGAGGCCAGTCGACCGCAAAAGTTGCTTGCAGCTACGGAAATGCGGGATGTGAATGGCTGGAACAGAATTTGACTATTTTGTCTTCAACGGTGTAGAGAGACGCTCTGCACCCTCTGTGACGACTTGTGCAGTACCAACGCGTCTTCTCTCCACTGGACAGGTGTACGGTGTATCTGTATCCTTGATATGAGAGCAGTCGTCCACCTTTTTGAGACACACCAAACACTGGGACATCTAAAAAATATAAAATGTTATACTGATTATAATCTATACGAATAAATAAAATTGGAGTGTCTGTTTGTAATATTCAAATAACCGCTGTTTACTAAGTGCATATGGATGTATACACGGTACATATACCAAAACAACATTTTTTTCAATTATTGTTTGTTTGTCTGTTAAAGTCTGTTTGTTCCGGCTAATCTCTTAAACGGCTGGACCGATTTTGACGGGACTTTCACTGGCAGATAGCTGATGTAATAAGGAGTAACTTAGGCTACTTTTCTGAGGGGTAAAATAGGGGTGCGTGATAAAACCGAATTTCACGCGGACGAAGTCGCGGGCAACAGCTAGTATAAAATGAAATACTGATTATAATACGTAAATAATAATAATAACAATAATATTGGTGGACATTTCACACAGCGCCATCTAGCCCCAAAGTAATTTAATCACAGCTTGTATCATGGGTACCAGACAACTGATATAATATTTATATATATACCGTTTTCGTCAATACATGCATATGTATGTTATGTTAACACCCAAACACAGAACAAACATCTGTTCGTCACACAAATGTTTATTCTGGGTGGGAATCGAACCCACGACCTACAGCCAGAAAGTAGCTTTACTACCAACTAAGCTAAAAAGCCATCAAAATAGACAATAAACAAATTCATAAACTAGCCAAAATACTTGGTAACTAAAACTAACAACGGACTTAAGTCATATAAGGAACCAGAAGTGTCTGCATGTTAACACCGCAAGACTTCAGAACCCATGTGATACATCTCACCACAACGCCATTAGATTATCACAACAAAATCTTTAAAATTTAACTCGTTCAGCGCACTCGTTTTACGGGTAATGGCGGTTTGGGTTCAAGGTCATGGGATTCGCAAACACAGCATTTTACAAAAATAGATTTTATTCTGCAATCAAGCTATATTTTATCTTTTTGTAAAACATAATTTACTAATAAATATATTTCCTATCTTTCATTCAAAGTAAAGATATCATCAAACTGTATATCTGTTCTACAAAGGTCAAAATCAGCAGCCATGTTGTCGGCTCGTTTACAATAAACAAACGAATACTCATACAAAGACCGCCGCACAAATACCTACGCTCACTACGTGCTCAAACAATATGCCGCCAAAGGAACCGATGTTTATAATATCGTTTGAAGACACCGCTCGACACCCGACGAAGCAAAAAATGGAGCAATATAAATAGGGATGATCCTTCACTGTTTTTTGTAATTTTATCGATAAATATGCTTTTTGCAACTTTTGCAAGGAATTGAGGATATATTGTGAATAAATACTACCTCATTCATAGTTTAGTTTTATTTACAAAAACAAACCCATAATAATAATAAAAAGTTTTAGGGACTTCGCATATAAACAACTATATGTAGCGTAGTAACGTAAAATAGTATTGAATACAAAGTATTCTAAAGTCGGCGACAGCATAATCACTCAATCCTATTAAAAATAAATAATTATAAATATAAAAATAATAATATAATAATAATAATAAAAAAATTAAAAAATAATAATTATAAATGCATATTATATAATAATAACAAGTTATAAGACCTAATGTGGGTCCTACTCTCACCTCATCACTTCGTCCTCTCTCTCGTCGTTACAATAGAGTACGTCGAGGAAGTCCGCAGGCGGCTTCTCGTCAACCCAACTTGTCATGCTATAAAACAAATAAGAGAAAACTATAGCAACATTCATCAAAGTACTCCCCGTATGTCCCTCACGTTGTTTTATTTTGTGTAATTTTTATTTTTTTTCTATAGCCATTAAAATGAATTTATCATGTTAAAGTAAATATAAAATCATTACAAGACACCACAATCACTATCGATAATAACACAACTTTATCATAGTTATTGTACTTAACGGGCCTCTCCCTATTCAAAATGTTCAAAACAAAAAAAGTGGTTACACATCGCTATCGGCAAACTATACCTTAGCACCATACAAATAAAGATCAAAATGGCTCACAGGACATTGACCGGCCAACCGCCATTGTAAATGATATTTACATCAAATTTGTCTTTTATTATAATAAAGGCTATTATAATAAAAATTAAGGAATATATTATTATATTGTTGTGCAATTACTGTAATTACTTATTACATTATATTTATATATCTTTTTACTGTAATTAGTAACAAACAACGTTGTAAATCACTCAGAAATCGGAAACTTGGTAGCGGACTTGATCGGGCTTTGTTGAGTAATTATTAAAGAAAGAAAGAACGAAAAATATTTATTACGATGTTATTACAACAAATTAAATAAACAGATTCATTGTAAGCTGAATAATGATATCTCTATAAAAATACAGTACTTACCCAAGATAAATACGATAAATACGACGATTAAAACACACACGCACCGCACGTCATAGAAGTTTGTCTTTTCAGTCACTTTTTGAATGACTAAAACAATATAAACGGCCACAGAATATGTGACCTTGGCGGGTTCATTTTGTAGGGAATATCACAAAAAACGTAAGTCACCAAGATGCTTCATACTAAAATCGACTCTATGTAGGAGCTATAAGAGTTGTAGTCGCGCGGACATGGGCGCGGGTGTCCGCTTGGGAACTTACGGGTGAAACAGCAACGAATGCCTGAGGACGACCGCTCGGAACGAAACCTGGGCACCAAATGTTTTTGCGCGAGTCCTGGGAACCGATAGTCCGCCTCCGTTTCTAATTTCTTCCCTTACCAAAACTATTATTCCCATTAGCCCTTGTATCGATGAGACTGACGATGAGACTGACTAGTCAATCGAAGATCAGACAAAATCTTTAAAATTGAACCACGTCGTACGGTTTTACCAAGCCGTCATTTTCTATACATAAGCTCTTCTCTTTATAACAGAGTTAATAAGGAAATCACTATTTACCCTCTAACATATTATCAGTGCAAAATTAAATGCTTAAACTGGTTACAAAACCTAACATATGAAGACACTGAGGATCTTCTAAAGGTCGTTAAATGATTAATTAATGAAATATGTCGTCTCAACTCACGAAACGCTCGTCCAACCCGCTCATACACACACACACACACACACACACACACACACACACACACACACACACACACACACACAAAAACACACACACACATACACACAGACACACGTGCGCACGCACGCACACACACACGCAAACAAAGCATGCATACAATACTTTTTTGTAACGATTGCCTAGATTACTCCATATTTTTCTAATTTTCAAATATTGTTAATAAAGATTGGCTTTCTTGTATGGAACTATAAACTGCTGTAACGGAGGTGGGCGTTGATGCCTGCGACACAGTTTTATTACTTCTGCAGACATCATCGTTTCTCCACTATCATAATCCACTGTATTGTTCCTCTAATAAAAATTTTTGATTTGATTTGAGATGCGAATGAACGCTATACTGGAAACCGTTTAGACAAGTATTTTTCCACCTTTTTGCGACTGCTCAAATAATAGCATATTATCTGTAATAAAAAGGATTTTTAAAGGTATAGGCTATTAGGCTATATTTACAGTTAAATAATATATGTTAGTATGAATTTAAAATATACAAAAACGTTTATTACCATTCTTATAGATCTCTGTCGCAGCTTGGCGATAATGAATGCTATTTATTAATAGAAATTAAATATATTTCATAAAACGGAAGAAAAATATCTTTCAAGCCAATAATAAATTTACTAACTTCAATATTTATATGAGTAGTTACATCTCAAAGGTAAGTTGATTCAAACAGAACAACTAGTCAATGCTGAGGAATAAAATGAGTATCCTTCACAGTTCAATTCAATCACAATTCAAAAGGACAATAATGTTCTTCATTATATCGAGAGGTTGGCTAAAAATCTAAGCAAACGCCCAATCATTCATGAAAATGATCAAGATTGCAACACACGATTTCATCGTCAAAAGTTAACAGTTTCGCCTTACAGCCCTTGTGACGATGAGTTTTACACAACCAACGTGTTCTTCGAGCTTTTTGCACGTGGACGCTGTATTCAAAGCCTCGGAACGTAAGTATTCTTCCACCCCTTTGGGACACCCCAAATACGCGAGTATCTGAAAAAAAGCAAGTATTCGTTTCAACTCAGTAGCAGCTAGAAAAAATGACTATATTTATATAATATCTAGATGGAGATAGAACTAGTTGACGGCCTACCTGATGTTAATTGGTAACCGCCGCCCATGGACAACAGCAATACGACTCAAGTCCTTTCACTAAAGAACGAGATGACTCAAGTCGCATTGCATTGCGTCCATCACCCCGAGACGGGGATGTTACGTCTCACGCGTCTGCAATTTCACCGGCACCCACTCCCTTCCACCGTAACACAGCAACACGAGTGCATCACTGCTTGGCGGCAGATTACCAGGTGTGGTGAAAGTACTTCTCCGGGCGAACTTATCACAAGTTCTACTGCTACTTTGGGTTTTTCCGTTCGCACCACCCAGGGGACACGTGTAGGGATTCAGAGGGTTATCACCTGCGGACGCGAGCAACGTGGGCCCCCAATAGTCAAGTAATACATATTATAAAGGACATTAACCCTTTTAACGTCACTTCTTTGTCCAGACATCGTAGGTATAAGTTTTGTCTTGACCGTAGGATTATTCAGGAATGAGTTATCTGAGTTATACGTAACGAAAAAATGGCGGCGATTTGATTTCCATTTGTCATTTGTACGTTCCTACAATTGTTTGACCCACAAGGTGAAAAGGTATAATACCCACACGTATTTGCGGAAAAACCGTGAATCAATGTATTTATATGTCGATGTAAATTTTGGTTAGGTATTATATATAAAAGAAAAATATTATTGAAATTTCCTTTAATTAATGAAACAGGTAAGGATTAATAAAAACTTATAAAAAATAGAAATAAGGTAACATAGTGTTTTAATAATTAATATGAAATAATTACCGCTACTTTTATTTTAAAAAACATATATTTTGGAAGCTAATAGGTGAATTATTTACCTACTTTTCGTACATAATTTTTTTGGCTTACATTAAAGAGACTCGTAGTTATAATAACTAAATAGAATTAAACTATTTCAACAAAGCAACAGAATGACCTGCCTCGATTACACGTATCCCACTCGTCAACTTCGTAGTAATATCATTGTATGCACAGAGAAATTGTGCCGTCTCGCAGTTATAAAAAAAATAAAAAATAAATAAAATTATTCGAGTCACTGGTTTTCTCGAATGTCTCTCTCGGTGAAGGGATTTTAAGTGCCCTCAAAGAGGCTCCTTTCGTGCACTTGACACGTCTTCAAATGTTCAGTGCTAGGACATGTCGGTTTCCTCACGATGTTTTCCTTCACCGTTTTGAGAACGTGTATTGCGCCCATAAATCTTTCAATTGAAAAACTCATAGGTCATCCGGAGGTCGCCGGTTCAAATCCCGAAATGCGGATTGGAACGAGTTGAAGGAGTGACGCCCCACAGTTCCTAATCTCCGCTGTACACACACCCTTTCTGGGCAAAGGTAAAATATTCTAAATCGGTTAGGAATGCGCAATTACACCGAACAAAAAGAGGTTTTCATATTCAAAATGGCGTTTGCGCCAATTTTCGTTTTGATATTCGTGACTAGGAAAGGTCAAAAAACGTTAATAATTATACCAAATTTCAGATCGATCGGCGGTATGCGCTTTTCGGAAGTTTATCCACATAGATTTAAGTTTGATGTAACAAGGATCTTGCTCACGAGAAAAAGGGAATTCCTCCTTTAGGGGTTTCTTGTCTATTCTCCCATGGAGGGTCAGATAAGGTTTGAACAGGCGTCAAACTTAGCGATAAGAACGCGTGACCTTATGTTTTGAATATAATTGACGCTTCCAAACCATTTCTTTATGAATTCTATGGAAATAAAGTTTTTGACTTTTGAGTATATCTGTTCTGTTATTGTTGTAATAAATATTTTTTTATTTTATTTTATATATCTCTGTGATTTTGGTAGCTGTAGGGTGGATGTGAATGTGTGCCAGTGTATTTCACTATTTCATCGTTCACGGTATAAATACTCACCCTGCATGCCCTGTAGCGTTGTGTGCAGAACCAACGCGTTTTAAAACTATAATTCTTCTGCACCGTGTATTTAAATCCGTCAAGTACGAGCAGTCTTCCGCCTCTTCTCGATACGGTGAAAAATGGAATACCTGAATTTCATAAACAAGTAAATAAACAAGTAGTATATTTGAGTAAATTGAGCATTACCGTCCAGCGTGGTAATCCAGTAAAGTGGTCCAGTGTTCACCTATTAATGAATTGGATTAGCTGAACTAACTATAGCTAATAATAATAATAATAATATTGGTGAACATTTCACACAGCGCCATCTAGCCCCAAAGTAAGCTAAGTAAATAGCTCGTATCATGGGGACCAGACAACTGATTTTACTCAAATACTTTTTTCGTAAATACATACATATAATACATACTGACACCCAGACACAAAAACATCTATGTTCGTTACATAAATGTTTGTCCTGGGTGGGAATCGAAACCACGACCTACAGCGCAGAAGGCAGCGTTACTACCAACTGAGCTATGAGGCCAGTCAATCAGATCGTTGGATCGTCTTTGAATAGCTCAACTGATTTCAATGTATTTGAAATATCACGTCTGTAAATTGTTGTTTTGTGATTAGTAACATAAACATCGTGATATAAATAAAATTATAACGAACCAAGGGCAGTGAAAAAAAAATACAATATCGCTATAATTTGTAATAATTAATTTTAATTGGGTTAGTAGCATTTTATAATGAAGGATGACAAAAAAAATTGGTTGTACGTTTGACGAAAGAATTAAACTAAAGAACGCTTCAATGGACGCAAGCAAAACGTAATAAAAAGCCAATGATTTAAACAATTAATGTTTCTTAAAATAATTAAGTACGTACATAAATATTCTTATATTAAACAGAATGGATACAATTATTTCAGTGTAAGTCAATAACATAACAATAATAATTTTAAAAGACTACTGTGCTCCGGTTGAGCGATCATTCCCTGGTTCGACAAAGAAAATACACAAAAAAAAACTGCAAAATTGTCAGAGATACACCGACATTAAGAAAACGTGATTATTGTCATTTACTGAAAGAAAGAAAGAAATAAAAACATTTTATAAACCAATAACACTAAACACTAATTAATACAAAAATATATGGATTATAATATTTGTAGGTATAAACGCACGCACGCACGCTTGCAAACACATTCACACTCACAAACACACACACAAACACACACATAAACACACACACACACACACACACACACACACGTACACACACTCACAAACACACCCCTCTCAAAATGTATAGTAGCACCTACCCACCTACCTAACATTAATTAAATAATGAATAAAATATTTATAACTATAACAATTGTTTCATACTCAAGTGAAGCAATGTAGCATAATATACAACTATTATACTACGTAAGTACATACGTAGACTATTAATTAGGACATTTCGTTGCCCACACCAAGTATCACATAACTTTACTGGTCAAAATGATACAAGGTCATTGGTAATATCTAATATCCCCACAAAACCTCTCAAAGGTAACTTCTGTACATAATAACCACTTTTCTATACTTTTTTTTATATCATTTAGGTGATAGAACGAGCTGACGGCCCACCTTATGTTAAGTTGTAACCGCCACCCATGGACAACAGCAATACGACTCAAGTTCTCTCCGCCAAAGTACGAGACGACTCAAGTCGCATTGCGTTGCGTCTATCACCCCGAGACGGGGATGTTACGTCTCATGCACCTGCACCCACTCCCTTCCACCGGAACACAGCAACACGAGTGCATCACTGCTTGGCGACAGATTACCAGGTGTGGTGGCAGACTTCTCCGGGCGAACTTGGCACAAGTTCTATTGCTAAAATACGTATACGACGTATACGTTCTGAAAGTCAATAACTAGGAAGAAACAATTGATATTTTTAATATATTAAATTCGTGATTCTTATAATCATATAAAGAAATAAATCTTAATAATGATGCGTAGAAATTACCCTTAGTAGGTTGTAAGCATATTGCCAATTACTCTGTATTATCGCATGCTCCTAAAACGAATGTCATTATTAACTAACGATGTTATTATTATATTAAGACACCAAAGCTAGGCACAACTTTTCATTCTTCCTCTCCGGGTAATTGGTTCACATTGGTAAGTATACGAAAGTACTTCAAAACTAGTCTTATTCTTTCGTACAACTAACAGAGGCACATGAGATATTACGTGTTCATCTCTCAACAGCTACGGACGCAACATGGTCTGACTTAGGGTCTTTCCAAACCTTAGTTACCTTCAGTACAGTTCTGTACAGATTATTGAGACATGTACATATCTGGTTCCAGAATGTAGGCTTTATTCACGTGGTAAAAATGGCGTACCTTTTTATGTAAAAAAGTATCCATTTATAATGTTTACCTAACCATAACTGTAAATTGTAACGGTAATAGCTTACGATTCATAATAGAACTATTCCCAACCTTGTATCAAAATAGCATGATATTTAGATCGAGAATTTTGAAATTTTAAAAATTTGGAACAAATATTTGGTCTTCACCTGTTTAGAACAAATACCACTGAAGCGAAGTGAAACATTTCCGCAAAAAAACAAGAACAAAACAGTGTTCACGGCGCGCAATAACGCCGTTTTAAACGTGTTGTAAGTGACCGTGATTCGCTGGCGACGTAGCCAGTAACACTAAATAAGATCCGAATTATGGTTATGCACATTCTTGCACTTCACCACGTCGCCGTCAGAGGTGCACAAGAACGCCAAGCACCCAGTTAAATGGTAGGCTGCACACCTCCATCTGGTTCTCGTTGCTTTCACGTATTGTCTTCGAAATCGGAATCCCGCTACTGTGATGAAATGACCGCCTCGTTTTGATGGAGTGAATATCGCCTCTGAAAATATATTTGAGATTTTGAGAGGTGGCGATAGTTATAATAATAATATTGGTGGACAATTCACACAGCGCCATCTAGCCCCAAACTAAGCATAGCTTATACTATGGGAACCAAATTACTGATAGAATACATATATACATTTTTTTTTTCTTTGTGTATTTTTTTGCATGATATATATAATATATATTAGAGGAGGTGAAGTTAGTTGGCGCATTCAATTCAACACTTAGTAGGTATAATAATTAAAATACATTAAGATCATTGCCGTATAAATAAATATAGGATTCTATTGCGGTGACTTAGAACCTTCATATAAATGCAACAAAAAAAAAAAACAATTTATTGCAGAAAATGGATACCATTTCTCAGACATACCAGAGACTTATGAATACAAATTACGATTTCATTTTACTTATAAATTTATAAATTAATATACAATATACTTTACACGACTTGTATGACTTAAATATATACATAATTTATTAATGGTTATGCACATTGTAACATTTTAAAATTGTCTTATAATCTGCTAAAGTGTGTAATTTTGCGCGGCAGTTTCGGCTCATCGAACATCGCCAGTATATTTTCATTCCTTGGACTAAATGCTTCCCAAAGCTGTATCCGCCGAAAGATATTCGAGGCTGTTTGCGAGGCGTAAAACTCAATATTGGTCCTGAAATTACAATGAAAATTTAATATATTTTAATTTATGTCTACACTTTGTCCAAAGTACGTATTAAATATAACATGTACAGATTACAATATGATAAAAAAATTATATTGCTGGCACATCAAATGGATTATATGTTACATTGGTAAAGTGTAACATGGAATAAATGTATTATGTATTTTATAAATGTCTTGTGTATTATTACATTTACGTTAGCTCGGCAGCAGCGACTAATACTTTTTGATGGCAAGTCTTTATAATAATTTGTGTCCCGTTATTATTAGGCAGGGCTGTTTCCTCCACGATTAGGTAAAAATGGGTAGGAAAAATAGTGTATAAATTACTTCAGAAATAAGAGTTTAATAGAGTTTAAACTACTACTTTTAATCTAGAGTTTCAAATAAATACAGTTTCATTAAAATATACTTACATTAACTATAATATATACAGGCTATAATTAATATTATTTTATTTGATACAGTTACTGAACGAGCCGACGGCCCACCTGGTGTTAAGTGGCAACCTCGGCTCGTAACAACCGATGCGACTTGGGTCCTCCCCTACTAGGTGCAACACCCAAGTCGCATCGTATGGGCCCGTAATTCTGAGACATGTAGGTGGAATGTCTCATGTGCCTGTAATTTCACCGGTAACCACACCTTTCCAACCCTAACACAGTTACGCTAACGCGTTACTGCTTGGCGGCAGGAATGGGCATGGTGATAGTACTTCCCCGGACGAACTTAGCGAGAGTCCTATTTCTCTTATTGTTGTAAAATAAAATATATCTACTCTGTAATATCATTAATTAACTTGTACTAAAATATTATATAACTATTATAAATGATAATAAAATTATTAAAACTTGTGTAGATATTGTAACTGACCCGAACGAACACTGTACAAACAATTATATTGTTACTGAGATTTTCCTACCCCTTTGGCGTTAAAGACATGTTTAGTGTAGATATGCCTATTCTCTGAAGTCCCTTACATACATTATTGTTTTCACCACACTTTATAAATTATAAACATAATTCGTATAAGTAATCATATTAAAGAGACTTCCTACGGGGCGGTATTTTATGGATTTCACATGTGGCTGTTTTTTTTTTGTAAATACATACATATATATTAATACCCAGACACAGAACAAACATCTATATTTGTCACACAACTGTTTATCCTAGCTGGGAATCGAACCCACGACTTATAACGCAGAAGGCAGAGTTACTACCAACTGAGCTGTGAGGCCTGTCGATTCACCCCTAGATGTCAATGATTATGCACGTTATGGCATTTGACGATTGTGTTGTCATGCAGAGTGTGTATTTTGGCCCGGCAGTCGCGGCGCTTCGAACACTGCCAGAATATTTTGTCCCTTGACACCGTCAGTCTGGAGTACGTATATCCCGACACTATGAGGCGGGGCTGGTTTCGCTTGGACCGTGTAAAAATAACACCTGAAAGAGAAATACGAGTTATTACTGAAATTTAAAACGTGTTGACAGTGACATTTGACGTGCAAGTGACAAATCATTAAAATCAGTCATCAAAAGAAATTTATAAGTGAAGTTCTTTTAGTTCGTTTCTTAATAATTTAAATACAATACTGTTGTATGTACAACTAAGATCTACAAAAAGCATGATAACTTATACTACGAGCAACATTGAACCAAACCAATGCTCTATGTATTTTTTCGGTAGGTAACTTATTCATATTACTAGCTGTGCCCGCGACTTCGTTCGCGTGGAATAGTGACTTTTCGGGCATCATATTTTGAATAAATTGACATAACTTTTTTATTTATGAACCGATTGACATGAAATAAACACTAAATGTTAAGTGAAGCTTACTACAATATATTAGTGAAAACCGTATCTATATCGAATAAGCCGTTTCTGATATTAGCGTGCACAAACACACAGACAAACAGATAAACAGACAAAAAAAAAATAATTACAATTTCGGGTTCGGCATCGATATAATAACAACCCCTGCTACTTTTTTTTTATATATTTCCATTGTACAGACACCACTTTTCTACAATTTTATTATATGTATAGATAAATAACCAGAAATGTTAGCCCTTGCTAACAGCTAAAAGCTTCAACGCTTTCACTGTCAAGAATTGAGCATTGGAAATGCAACATTGCGTGAATTCCTCACAGAAGTTATTATTTAAATATATGGCGGAAACGAGAATATTAATTATTTTTAATAATGACAACTAGTAACTTTAAAGAAATTCTTTTTAATGCAAAATCATACATACAATTAATATCTACAGCACCTTTATTTGGCATGGAACGTTGAATGCGCGCTTGAATATTTTATGCCTACTTTATTACGTTCGGTGACATTTAACGAGGTAAACCGACTTATTAAAAAACACGACTTCAAACACCCCTGTTATAATGTAAATAAAATAAAATAAAATAAAATAAGGTTCTGTGTCGCAGGTGGCACGGATAAAACAGCCACCCAACTTGAATATCCAAGACCCGAGTAAAAAAGTATATAGATTCTATCAGTCGTCTGGTTCCCTTAGTACAAGCTATGCTTACCTTTGGGGCTTGATACCTGTGTGAAATGTCCATCATTATTAATTATAATTTATTTATTAAAAAAAGACAAGGATACACTCACTCACTAACTCATCACAAAATCTCTGAATCTACAAGTCTCAGGGGTGTTACTTAGAAGACGCAGACGTAAGTCGAGATTAAGGGAAATTCCACCACCAAATGGGATAGACCAAATTCCACGTGGACAAGTTCGCGGACAGTCGGTATTATTTTTTGTGATTCAGTTACTGAATGAACCGACGCCGACGGCCCACCTGGTATTAAGTGGTAACCTCGGCCCATAACAACCTATGCGACTTGGGCCCTCGACAAGACCCAAGTCGCATCGTATGCGCTCGTAACTCTGAGACGTGTTGGTGGAATGTCTCATGTGCCTGTAATTTCACCGTCAACCACACCTTTCAAACCGTAACACAGTAACGCGAATGCGTTACTGCTTGGCGGCAGAAGTGGGCATGGCGGCAGTACTTTCCCGGACGAATTTAGCTTGCATATTAAAACTATAGTAAAAATTATCAGTAAACAGTATTACATCTCAATGATTGTGAACATTGTAACATTTAATGATAGAATTGTCGTATAAAGTGTGTATTTTCGCTTTACAACCTCTATTCTTGTGCGTTGAACATCTCCAATACGTTTTAACACCATTCTCTTGATGCTTGCAAAATCTGTAGCCAGAGAAAAGAATCATGGGCTGTTTTTGGGCTGAATGTATGAAAACCGCTTCTGAAACAGTGCATTTCTTGTAGTCATGACAAAGAAAAGGCGCACTTAAAATCCTTTCACCACACCGGTTCTAGAGAACCAGTGACTCGAATAAAAGAAGAAGAAGTCATGAGATTTGAATATTTTTTTATGTAGCAGTTACGGAACGAGCAGACGGCACGCCTCATATTAAGTGGTTACATCAGGTGGGCCGTCAGCTCGTTCCGTCAATTAAAGTAAAAACATCCTTCAAACCAAAACAATATGAGCAGTGTCACTGGGCGGCAGAATTCAAGATTATACCCCATACAGTCATTAATTTTATTACAGGCTTTAAATGCATGCCAGCATCCCCTAAGAGGGAAAATTAAGGCTAAAGATAGAGATAATACAAGAATAAATTAAGGGGAAAATAGGAACTAACGTAGTTGAGTTGAAAAATGAATTTGCTGGTGCCGACATAAGTTGGAAATAAGAAAAGCAAGAAGTTAATAATGAGGACTTGTATTCTTTGAAAGCCGGGTCTAACCGAATGTTATTAGATGAAAAGGACATAAAAGGACATCTAACCAATTTAATTGTAAAAAGCTTTTTGAATCAGGACAATAAGGATCATTGTTCAAGAAAAAGCTTTACTGGCAATTTTTATGTCATGATTATATTCAAAATAAATAGCTAGTTCAATAAAATAAAAATAGAAAATTGGTAATAACAAAGCAAAAGTATATATTACCTTCTAATTTAATTGAATTGAATAATCATAACAGTGCATCATTATTTACATGGAACGTACTGACAAGATACTTTATGTGATAAAGTTTCGCAACGAGCAGATGGCCCACCTAGTGTTTAGTGGTAACCTCTGCCCATAACAAGCAATTCATTTTGTACAGTTGCAATGCAACTGCCTTTTGCGCTGTAGGTCGTGGGTTCGATTTCCACCCTGGACAAACATTAGTGTGACGAACAATGGTGTTTGTTCTGTCTGGGTGTTTATATGTATTATATGTGTGTAATAACAAAAAAAAAGTATTTTATGTATGTCAGTTGTCTGATTCCCATGATACAAGCTATTTACTTAGCTTACTTTGGGGCAAGATGGCGCTGTGTGAAATGTCCGCCAATATTTGTATTTATTTATAATACTACCGACAAATTTATAACCAAGGAACCTTTTGTAACGCAGTATCATTGAGCGATACTCTGACAACCTTTTCATGGTTGTGAATATTGTAACATTTAATAATTCTAGTATTACTCTTGTCATCATAAGTGTGTAATTTAGCGCGACAGCCTCGTTTTTTGTGTGTGGAACAGTGCCAGTGTGTTTTTGATCCCCTGGTCTGGTGCTTTGCGAATCTGTATCCTGAGATAACAATCATAGGCTGACCTCGAGCTGACACGGCGAAAACGGCATCTGGAAATTGAAACACGCTATTATCAGTACTGTAGTAATACAATCAAGGATAACATAATAAAAATAATATTGTGGACGATCCCCACAGCGCCATCTAGCCCCGAACTAAGCATAGCTTGAATATGGGAACCAGACAACTGATAGAATACACATATACTTTTTATTTTCTTGTAAATACATACATGTTAACATCCAGGCACCTCCTCACTGACTACTACTAATCTCGTCACTGACTACTAATCTCGTCACTGACTACTACTAATCTCGTCACTGGCTACAACTAATCTCGTTACTGGGTCACTAGAACCATGTGGGGAAAGACTTAAAGTGCGCCTCAAAAGTGCTCCTTTCGTGCACTTGACACGTGTTCACAGTTTTGATTCTAAGATACGTGCCGGTTTCATCAGGTCCTTCACCGTTTTGAGAATGCTGCAATGTGCACATATTTCATTTTTCAAGTAAAAAACTTATTAGTTCACTTCAGAATTTCAACAAGCGACCTCCGTATTGAAACTCGGCGTTCGGACACCCCGCTCTGAATTGAAACAGACTCTGTTATCGAAAGATATATTATTTAAGTTTTTAGACACTTCTTTGTTCTTGTCTATTTCAAGAATGATTGTGAACATTGAAACATTTGATTACTGTGTTTTCTATGGTATGTAATTTTGCGCGACATTGTCTTTTAGAACAATACCAGTATGTCTTCACTCCCGAGACTTTATTTTTTATGTATCTTTGGTTTGCATATTTAATCATAGGTCGACCATGCGATGTCTTTGTGAAAACTGGCTCTGAAATATAAATTATTTACAACTGAGTCACAGATATATTTTAGATACGTCACACCCTTTTCCCCGAAGGGCAGGCAGAGTTATAGTGGGCCTTGCACTGTGGGTTACTACTATTTGTCATATTTATAATAATAATGTGTTCTTATATTGCTTTTCACTGATACAAGATAAGAACTATATAATACCTATCTATTTTAGGCAAAGATATGTGTGTTGTTCAGTTTATCTGACGACTGTTTTATCTGCAATAACAAAATTATGACATGAAATGTTAGAAATCTCGCTGGTAACATTTTGCCTGACTGTTGGATGATATTGGAAATAAATTGCTGAGAAGGTGTTAGCAAAATTTTTTTTTGGTGTCGACGTTCTTTTCTCCACTTCTCAGGTAACGTAACTTAGATAGTGTAACCAACAAGACGATAAGCAGTCTCTTTAAGTCCAGCCTAACTCTTCGGGCATAAAAGTACGATTCTATGTATGTATATAAGCAACTGAGTATGACGTTTTGTTGTAAAACAGGTACTTGTAAGTATCGAAATTATCTCTGATATTTCTTCATCTGATTTTATTATATAATAAATGTACAGATACGTTTACCAAATAACGGTGTTAACAATATCTAATTAAGCTATGATACAAGAATGATTAATACATATTAAAAAGAGAATTTACGATAGGAACAATTTATACATATACTACTTCGTGCATTATTATTATTTATAATTTTCATTTACAATAACGAAAGTAGGTACACATATTATACCTTGTCAGTCAAGAATTTAATTTTATTTGCCTTAAGTTAAGGCAAGGCAGTAAGCATTTTTTCTGCCGACACAGTGTAAATTGACTGCGAATTGCTGTAAAGACGCCTTATAAATCCTCTATTTTTGACAAAATACGACCATCTCGTAGTATCTTAATAAAGAATGATTGTACAATTTATTTATAGATGTTTATGAACATTGTAAGATTTTTATGCACGATTATGAACATTGTACAATTTATTTATATATATTTATGAACATTCTAAGATTTTTTTATGCGTGATTATGAACATTGTATAATTTGGCAAAAGTGTTGTCGATAGTATGTATTTTTGCGCGACAGGCTGTATATTGTTTCTTGGCACAATGCCAGTGGGTCTTGAAGCCAATGATTTGATTCTTCAGGAATTTTCGACCCTCATATATGATCATAGGATGACCTTTGACTGTCATTGTAAAGAATGGTTCTGAAAGAAAGTAGATGTATTAATCAGTGAAATATTAGAATAAAATTTCATATACACAAAGACATACATGCTATTACCACAGGATATTAACAAAAAAATCGATAATACATAAATAAATATTAGTCTTCCTATGAAATTATAATTTATAATGCAATATCACTCAAAATCGAGCTCTTTTTTTTTCTTGTTTTAATCACTTAACCCACCTTGAACATTAAGAGTTTATTTATTTATTTTTCCAAACCCATAAGAGCTAACCTGTAAGACTATTAAAAGGACAATTAAAAAGGGAAAAATGAAAAACTCTTTTCATTCCTTATAATTTATAACCCATAAATAACATTACATTTAAGTAAACATCAGGGTATAAATTTCACAAGTTAATGTTAAGTTATTTAAAAAAATATCCTTATATCTAAAAAGTTATAAAGCAATTATTACATACATAAATTCAAACATTATTCATGTCTTTTTATAACAAAATTGAAAAAAAATATTATTCCTTTTTTAATTTGTGTTGAATATTGTTATAAATTTCGGAACGAGCAGATAGCCCACCTGCTGATACCTAAGTGGTCACCACTCCATAGCAAGCAATACGATTTGGGTCCTCCCCTAATAAGTAAATAAGGCCCAAGTCGCATCGTATGAGCCCGTAGCTCTGAGATGTTAAGCTGGAATGTCTCATGAGCCTGTAATTTCACTGTGTTCTGGTTTTAAAATAAGAATTAAATATTGCTTGGAGGCACAAATATAATAAAAAATAAAATAATAAAAATAATACTGCCGGGACGAACGCCGGGGTTCATTACTGCCACCATACCACTTTCTGCGACCAAGCGGTAATGGTTACGCATCACTTTGTTCCTGTTTGAAGGTGTGGTTACCGGTGAAATTACAGGGACAGTATTACTTACTTCCCCTGAAGAACTTGACGTGATTTCTACTGTTCTTTTTTTCAAGCAAGATCTTCTAAAGGAGCCCCTTTGAGGCGCACTTTAATCGTTTCACCACGATGGTCACGATGGTCGTGAGAGACAGTCACACGAGTAGCAGTAGCAGGATGAGTGTGTACGTTGTAGCAACAAACGATATCGTATTCATTGACGGTGTGCACCTTAGCACGACAAGATTTGGATTTCTTCTGAGCGCAATGCCAATGAGTCTTCACGCCCACAATTTGATTTTTTATGAATCTGTAGCCTTTGTATACGATCATTGGTTTCCCTTGTGCAGACTTCATCATTACACCTGGAATGAATGAGCAGTGTTAATAAAGTGAAAGTCAAAAACTTTATTTCCATCGAATTCATAAAGAAATAGCTTGAAAACGTCAATAATACCTATTCAAAACATAAGGTCAGGCATACTTATCGCTAAGTTTGACGTCTGTTCAAACCCTATCCGACCCTCCATAGGAAGAACAGACAAGAAACCCCTAATGGAGGGATGCCTTTTTTTTCGCAAGCTCGATCTTTGTAACAATTGAGTACTTAGATCTATGTTACATTTATGAATACAATGTATTTTTATGTTAAAAAGTGTAACACTCGATAGCGAAGAATTAACAAAAAAAGCAAATAAAAGTCGAGAGGATGCGAAGGCATCATAAACACCAAACACAAACACAGAACACATGCATAAAATATATATATACAAAAAAAAATATAGGAAATACAAGTCAATTTATGCAATATTTTGCATTAAGTTTCCTTTTTATATCAGTGATCAATCGAATTATCTACATAGTTCGCTGTGCTTAGTTGGGGCTACATGGCGCTGTGTGTGTAAATTTTATTGTTTTTTTTTTATTATGAATGATTATGCACATTATTATATTTTACAATGGTGCCATCTTCAAGTGTGTATTTTAGCTCGACACCTACGTAGTCGAGCACACTGCCACACTTCACACTGGTTCGAACCCTAGCGTGCTCTAGTGATATTTTTCCAGATCTCTTTCGCTTTGTAGGCAGAGTTCCTGATGACTCAGCCGTATTAGTAATTGTGTGGATTCTGTGGATCACGAAGACAATGAGGAAACTAACCATTTTGTTTGTATGTACTAAAAAATATATATTTCATCGTTGAACGGGGTCCTCAGTGTGCTCGTCGTACTTTGCCGGTTCATAAGAATTTGCTAGAAATTTACTGTTGCTTTAAAAAAGATAAAAGATAGAAGATGCTTTATTTGCCGAAACATTAAATGCAGATGATACAATCTTTTTTGACACAATATGTTTTACCGAACGACGGTATTTTATATCAGAAAATATACAATTGAAAGTATATTTCAATGGTTATGTACATTGAAGCATTTGATGATAGTGTCCTCATCGATCGTATGTATCTTCGCGCGACACCCTCTGTGCTTGTGCGTAGAACATTGCCAGTACGTTTTTTGTCCCATAACTTTGTTTTTGCAAAACCTATACCCTGACAGAAAGATTACGCGTTGTCCTCTAGCTGACATTTTGAATTTTGCCTCTGAAATAAAATAAAAATATCAAAAAATCTTGTAATAGGTACATTAAAACATTAATTATATTGAACTGGTTAATTTCACGAATTAATTAGGATGAGGAAAAATAATAACTTCAATGCTATTTCTAAGTCGTATAATTCGTTAAATTGCTGTAGATGCGCCATCTTTAAGAGCACTAGAACTCTCGCCAAGTTCGTCCAGGGAACTGCCACCATGGCCATTTCAGCCGCCAAGCAGTAACGCTTTCGCGTTACTGTGTTCCGGTTTGAAAGGTGTGGTTGCCGGTGAAATTACAGGCACATGAGACGTTCCACCTTCACGTCTCACAGTTACGGGCGCATACGATGCGACTTGGGTCTTGTCGTACCTAATAGGGGAGGGTCCAAGTCGCATCTATCTGTTGTTATGAGCCGAGGTCACCACTTAACACCAGGTGGGCCGTCGGCTCGTTCCATAATAGTATTACATAAAAAAATAAAAACTTATAGCTCTGTCACTAGATAACATAATCTATAAACAACTTCACAACAAAGTCAGTCATTACTGACACAACAACTTGTATTATTAGACCGTTAAAGAAAGGTACGAAACATATTATAATGAAAACAAAACATTATTATTAGAAACCAGACTAGGACAATACACGTGACTACTTTTTGACGCTTTTACTTATTACAAATAAATAGAAATTTAAGTAAACAAGGATTTAAATGTTACTTAATAAGATATTAAGTTTAGTGAAGTAAAAACACACAGAACTTGTTATTGTTTTTGGGGGTAATCTTTTCTAGATATTATAATTTGTCTTGGCTTTAGATTTATTTAGGAATTGTTTACTGGAAGAATCATTAGCGGTGGCTTATAACTAATAGCGAAAAAACCAGATGTGGGTCTGATCGTAAGGCGCGTTATGTATTAATCTAAGCTTGCTCAATGATTATGGACGTTATGACATTTAAGTATCGTCTGATCGTCCAATGAATGAATTCTAGCGCGGCAGCCATATTTATTGTGGGTACAACGCCAATGAATTTTAGGTCCACATTTTTTACCAATGCAAAACCGGTTTCCTGATATTGTGATCAAGGGTTTTCTCTTTCTAGATTTCGTAAAAACTATATCTGAAACACAATTTATATCATTACCTACATATATTTTTATAAAACAAAATATTTATTTTTTCCCATAAAGGTATAGTTATACATACAATATTGAGCAGTAAAATGAGTCACATAATATAATTGTTTATAATAAAGGTTCACCAGTCCCCACACTAGGATTCCCTGTGTTGTGGGTGACTAGTCCCTTCCAGGAGAAAACAGTGTACAGGTCTTAGACTAACCTATTACGTATATAGGCCAAACATTTAAAGGGGTAGATAAGAGTAGATACTAACTTAATAATAGGAAAGTGAATTTGGTAAGCATTAAATCATCTACTGTTTCCTTGTGATTCGATAGGAGATATTATATTTACTTTAATTAATTTATATGCAGGTTACGCGGGGAATTTCAGTTATTGTTATTTCAATATATAAACTTGAGTTTGTATCAACTTATGGATTTATTGTAAAATAAAAATGACAATACAAGAATATATATTAATGCGAATGATATCTCATAACAGGATATTTGCAAGTACTAGTGCTTCTGCTAGTACGGTACAACTGAAGTGCACAATACACTTTGATTCTATGAGGTGTTTAAGTGGGTGCCTTGCACGGGAGGGAGGGGTGTGGGTCAATTTAAGATACTAAAAAAAAAGAATCACATGAATTTTCTGCAAATATATATTTCACAAAAAAAAGCTTACTTAGAATAGAAAAGAAAAAAAATTCATTGCTTAAACTAAAAACACAGCTTCAAAAAACTTAACTTACCCTTAAAACCACTAAAGTTTGGTTGGAAGTTTTCGCATTATTATTATTACCACAAGAGAACGCTAACTTCCTGCTGTAACACCTTTGAATACAGCCTAAATAATGTAAAAAAAACATGTAGAATGAAAAATACATTTTGATATTATTAATAATAATTATATCCAAATAATAATAATATTTGATTATCTTGATGACTTTTCCCTTGTCAATGATTATGAACGTTGTAATATTTTACTACAGTATTGTCCTGCAAGGTGTGTAATTTTGCGCGACATCCGTGCACTTTGTGGGTGGAGCACTGCCAGTGTGTCCTTACTCCGTATTTTTGTTTTATGCAAAATCTGTATCCGGATAGCAGGATCAAGGGCTGTTTTTTCGCAGACTTCGTGAATATTAGATCCGGATCTGAAGTAGATGAAGAATGAATTAGATAAATTAAAATGGTGTTCAGCATTTAGATAGATACACTTTAATGATACACGTATGTAATGTAGACCTATTTCTAAGTACAATAAAACCATCCAAAAATAACTAAATAGTTTTTCTATGAATAAACCAATACAAAAAAAAATTGGATAAACGTTGATAAAATAAATAGATTTTCAGTATATAAAGCCATAATTTAATTTATGAATCGTACTATAAGTTATACTACATGTTCAAATAAACGAGAAAAGGACATAAATAAATCTCTAAAACTAAGTAGGTACACATAAGTAGGTATTATAAATTTAATGCATTGCAATTTTATAAATAATAATTTTATATATATTGTATAGCGCAATAAAAATACTTCTAGATAATAAATCACTTCGTCTCATTTTATCTCATTTCATTTACATGGCCACGAATCTAAATTTGACAAGGTTATTTAAGGTTAAAAAACTATATTTAAACTATATCTGTTTGGGTTACTGGGTTTCCTAAGTTACTAAGTACTCAATTGTTACAATGATCGTGCTCGCGCAAAAAAAGGAATCCCTCCATTAGGGGTTTCTTATCTGTTCTTTCCCATGGAGGGTCGGATAGGGTTTGAACAGGCATCAAACTTATCGATAAGAACGCGTGACCTTATGTTTTGAATAATATTGACGTTTCCAAGCCATTTCTTTATGAATTCTATGGAAATAAAAGTTTTGACTTTGACTTTGACTTTGACTGGCCAAGAGGGTGAACGAAATACCAAACGAGTTGTGGAGTGCAACCTCCTCAAATAATTTTACTTAAAAATACTTGAACACATAAATACACATTATAAATAACTAGCCGTGCCCCGCAGTTGCACCTTTCCGTTTTTGTTGACAGTTGCAACGGCGCGTTCCCGGAACTCCTCGAATGCACAGAGTACAGAGGTTAGTAACATGTTTTTTTTAGTTCTCAAAATAACTTAAGCTCGTTGCCACCCTTAAGTAACGGGTAAGGCATTAGTTAAGTAACTAATATAAGGTTTATTACACCATGTAAATAAAAAGCTAAAGGTATGCAAAAGTAAGCTTTCAAACAGGAACACAGTAACGTGAATGAGTTACTGCTTGGCGGCAGAAATGGCCGTCGTGGCAGTACTTCCCCGGACGAACTTAAGAAATAAATAAATACCCCTTTAATGATTGTGTACATTGTAGCTCTTAATAATGATATTGTTCACTGTTTGTAACTTTGCTCGACACCCGAGCATCGTGTGCGTCGAACACTGCCAGTGAGTCTTAAACCCGATATTTTTTTTGATGCAGAATCTGTATCCCGTTAGTAAAATTATTGGCGTATTTTTTGTAGACATTGTAAAAACAGCATCTGTAATAAGCACGAGTTGATTATAACGCAGTAAAGTAAAACAATCTTAAGCATTATACTTGATATTGTTGTTACTTTATTATCACCTGGAGTATACCTACATGTTATATTAAATAAATGGCATGTACTAAGGCGAGCTTAACTTTAAAATAAGGTATTTTCCCCAGCAAACATTCCTAGATATATTTAAATTCCAAATAATTGAGCAGCACAGCTTTTCAAACTTGAAATTATTAACGAATTTATTAAAATAAATTTATTTTCTTCAGGGGAAATACTGTACATTAAAGCGATCTACTAGTAGCTTCATTGAAATAAAACAATATTCGGAACTTTTAATTTTTTTCATTTTCTACATTTACGGAACGAGCCGACGGCCCACCTGGTGTTAAGTGGTAACCCTGCCCATAATAACCGATGCGACTTGGGTCCTCCCTTACAAGGTACGACAAGACCCAAGTCGCATTGTATGCGCCCGTAACTCCGAGACGTGTTGGTGGAATGTCTCATGTGTAATTTTACTTTACATCTATATCTATGTAATTTTAAAACTAAATACTATGCCAAATACAAAGATAATAAATATTGTCATTAATAATGTTAACTACAGTATAAAATGCACAATACTGTTTATTACGAACTGATCACTACATTACTGAGTTCAATTTGATATACGTATGCATCTAAACTATCAACATTTATCTGACAGTAAACGCGTATAAATATGATCAAAGATCCTTGATTTGTTAAAATGTAAATTCGATTTGATTCAATAGAAATGAAATGAAATTTATTAGATCTGAGAGATACAGAAACATGCTATGGCTATTGGCTAATTACTCTCAAGCTACCATCTGAATCGACTCTTACCTCATTACATATTCTCTATGATTACTTTCAATTCTAAAACCGTCGCAATACTTTCTATCAGTGGTTGTGTACATTGTAAATTTTCACAATGGAGCCATCCAAGGTGTGCAATTTCGCCCGACACCCGAACATTCTGTGCGTGGAGCATTGCCAGTGCACTTTTTGGCCGAAACATTTATTTTTGCAAAACCTGTATCCAGATAATAAAATAATGGGCGTTTTTTTCCTAGACGTTGTGTATACAGCACCTGAAAAGAACCATTGAGTATGCTGTAAATGTTTTTTTTTTTTTAATGTGATACAGTTACGGAAAGAGCCGGCTGCCCACCTGGTGTTAAGTGGTAACCTCTGCCCATAGCAAGCGATGCGACTTGGGCCCTCCCCTACTAGGTACGACAAGACCCAAGACGCATCGTATGCGCCCGTAACTTTGAGGCGTGTATGTCTCACGTGCCTGTAATTTCACCGGCAACCACACCTTTCAAACCAGAACACAATAACGCGAACGCGATACTGCTTGGCGGCAGAAATGGGCATGGTGGCAGTATTTCCCCGGACGAACTTGGCGTGAGTTCTGCTCTTGATTTGAAACAATTATTTTGATACATGACGATGGGATGTCGCGCATGTAACTAAGTTTCCTATATTTTTGTAAAATTTTTGACTTTGCAGTTTCCAATATTCAGTATTAAAGTTTTGTTTTTATTCAACTTTGACACTACTTATTTATTAGAATAAATGAAATATACAAATGAATGTCCCATATCAATGTATAGTTAGTGATTATGAACATTATAACATTTAATTATAGTATTATCAGACAAAGTGTGTACTTTCGCCAGACAGTTTTTTTCGGTACTACATCGCCAGTAAATCTTGTTTCTCGGTTGATTCGTACGTCTAGAGAACTTATATCCATGCAAAAATAGAATATGTTGCCGTTTTTTGGACAATGTAAACACAGCACCTGTAAAAGACAACATGTTTTTAAAAGAATCAACATGTTTTTTCCAAAATATCAAGTGAACATGGTATTACTCGTTGTCGTTTGGAAACTAGTACGTCAAGGTAGACTAAGATTTTATGCTTTATACTGTACTTAGGTATGGGAAGATTCAAGTCACATGTGATTCATACCCGTAATTCTGAGACATGAAGGTGGAATGTGAAATGTACCTGAAATTTCACCGGAACGATTTGATCGACAAACATCATCCAATTTCCATTTTATTTCAGCCAATTTGTTAACAATATTTATTAAATAACATCCCAGGATACAGCAGCTAAGATTAGCATATACAGACAGACAAGACGCCACGAAGTCACGAGGGAAACAAATTTATAATAATGTAGTGATTAAATTAAATAAACATTAAAATTATGAAAACATTTATATCAAAAACATTTGAAAAGTTTCATTCAACATTAAAAAAATACTGTTAGTTTTTTCATAACACTAATATTAACTTCTCAATAAATTTTAACAGAACTTACAAAATATCCTTTATTCATAATTTCTAAAAATTATTGTATTGATGATATATTCCAGATATAATTTAAAATAAAGTAGGTCAAAAGTACGATAATCGAAGACTGGGGGGTAGCCATCATCCTCAAAAAATACATCCATATGATAAGTATACCTAATCAAATAACATTTACTGTTTGAAATAGATGCGATGCGAGAACAACTTATTAATTTGTTTAGAATGTGGGCTGGGCTACCAAGCCAGTGAATATCGATTAGAGAAATTGGATCACGTTCAAGATATGTAATGCTAACCAACTTGTTCTGTGAAATTACGCCGATGACCAACATAAATGACTGGCCTCATAGCTCAGTTGGTAGTAACCCTGCCTTCTACGCTATAGGTCGTGGGTTCGATTCCCACCCAGGACAAAGATTTGTGTGACGAACATTGGTGTTTGGTCTGTGTCTGGGTGTTGATATGTGTCATAAGTATGTAAATAAATAAATAAAAAAAAAATTGTATTATTCATATAATATTCATATCAGTTGTCTGGTTCCCATGAAACAAGCTATTTACTTAGCTGACTTTGGGGCTAGATGGCAATGTGTAAAATGTTCACCAATATTTATATATTATTTATAAAGCAATTTACCCTCGAAGCTAAGCAGTAATTGTTGACGAGAGAGATTTACCTGTATGCACACCTAGCTTAGCTACTGGTTGTGTTCTATTTATTGGCACTCATCGATTGATATTATTCATACTATATTCATTTTAAACTACGGTATCAAATATAACAATTCTTATTATAAAAAAAACCTATCTCAAAGGTTGCCTGGAAGAAATCGCTATTAGCGATAAGGCCGCCTATTTTATTACCTTACCTTAAATATTATTCTTCACCAATGTCTTCATGATTATGTATATTCCATGTATAGTGGTTAATAAAGCATTATCTATCTTCTCACTTAAACTTAAGTATTATAAATCAACTACATGCCGCTATCTCATTTCCCAAAACCTTCATACAATTAATATGTTTAATGATAATGTTCAAACATGATTATGTATATTGATACATTTCGTAACAATATTATCAACAGTATGCAGAACAGCGCGACAGTCGCTCTTCTTATGCTTCGAACAGCGCCAATAAGTTTTCATTCCTTTTGCGCCTTTGATACAAAATTTGTGTCCGGAAATAATTATATTGGGCTTTCCTAGTGGTGATACTGTAAACATTGCATCTGAAATAAAATAACGTTTTCATGAAATTGTTTATTTTAGTTTTATTGCAATATGATATGTTTTTTATTGTTTAATTCGGATGATAATGTTATATATATATGTAAATACCGCAAAATATAAATGAAATTTATCTTAGATAACACACTTTTTTTATTAAGGAAATATATAAACACATCGTTTAATAAAACTTAAAGTTGTAAACACTTATATTAACTTATTTGTATGTATTAAGAAAAAAGTTACCGTAAAATGAACTACATAAAACTTAAGGTAAAAAAATTTGCAGAAGACGTTGAAAATTGATTTGAATGCATTGACGTTAATGTGACAGCTTCTTTTATTATAAAAAAAAACTGTAAAATACTTGCAATTAACCAATATTTTGGATTAATAAAATAATTTAAAGAATAAATGAGAACCGTTACAATTGAATATTGACACGTTTCAAGACACGAATCACTTTGTAATGTTATTATACTTCGAAGATGGAATTGTCAAAATGTCACGCAAAAACTTCCATTACACAGAGTTGACAGTTTCGTAAATTACTGTTATGTACTAGTAATTTACTACATGTTACTAAGATGTATTCAATTAGAAGAAGAAGCCAGAGTTAGCTGACTTTAAAACATCTTACATAACATTATCCTAATTCGTACTAATATTATAAAGGTGAAAGTTTGTATGTATGTTTGTTCACGCTCAAACGGCTGAATGGATTTGGATGAAATTTGGTATCAAGATAGCTTATATCCTGGCTTAACACACAGGCTACTTTGATCCCGGAAAAGTGCAGTGTTCCCGTGGGTTGACTTACTCCCCGCGGAGAATACCGCGGGGCGCAGCTAGTATGATATAAAGGTATTATTCCAAGTCACCAAGCTCACAGGACACATTTCCCGTAATAGTGCTTATACGACAAGGATACCCAAAAGTAGCCGAATTCGTTATAACTTTCATTTTCTTCATAATCTGACGTTGTAGTACACCCCTCTTGACTAATATTTTATTCATCCGTAAATCTTCCTTTTTGTGCACGTGATTATGTTCGTCCAAACACTTAGTTATAGTGTAATCGTCGAGTGTGTGAATCTTAGCACGACACCCGGACTTCTTCTTACAACAGTGCCAATGAATCTTTGCACCTTTCACGTCATTTTTTAGGAATCTGTATCCGCGTAAAAGTATCATCGGTTTTCCGCGATTCGTCATTGATAATACTGCATCTGAAAATTTATGTTAAATAAAAAATTGAGTATATACCAAACAATCATTCGCGACTACAGCTCTAACGTTAAAATTATTTGTTTTTTTATGTGATACAGTTACGGAACGGCCCACCTGGTGTTAAGTGGTAACCTAGGCCCATAGCAACCGATGCGACTTGGTTCATCCACTACTAGCTACGACAAGACCCAAATCGAATCGTATGCGCCCGTAACTCTGAGACGTGTAGGTGGAATGTCTTGTGCCTGTAATTTCACTTGAAACCACACCTTTCAAACCGGAACACAGTAACGCGAATGCATTACTCCAAAAAAAAGTAATATTTAATAAAATAGAATACTTATTTTATAAAAAAACGGGAGCATTTGCAAATTTCATATAAATATTCAATTTCCTGTTTTAAGACATGCCTAATTTTTCCTGTAGGTATTGTTCCTGTCACCTTTTTGAGAGAACGTCCAATGCAATAATAAAAAAAAAAGTGAGCAGATACAAACCCATTTATTGATGTTGTTTTTTTCAGTACAAAAATTTACAAAAAAAGTGTGAAACATTGATGGAACATTCGCAACTCAATCGGTTGAGACGAAGTGTAATACAATTGCAAGATTTGTACCACACGTAAAGTTTATACGTACTTACGTGTGCTTATACGAAAACCGCTTGTAAAAATGCAATACACATAATAAATTTATTTTTTCTTTCTTCTTTCAAAACTAACTCTTGTTTTACATAAATACATCAAATAAATAATTTTAAAATAATAAATACATTTGCATTTTCACTAGAGCAAATAAAATACGGCTTTCGTGTGCTTGCTGCTACAGGTATCGAATCCGGGATTCCTCGCTTTATGCCGGTTGAATCGGAGCTTTCTTACGCGACATACCACTGAAAATCTAAATATGGATCTATTATCTATCGGTAACAGCCCATTCCCATAGGCAGACAGATCGGCAATGTAAAGATTTTTCAAACGTATTTAAAATAGTTTTAGGACATTGAGATAAAGAGTTATTTCTGGAATTCGCAATTTTGAATAATCTTTTGATAATTTTTCGCATTTTTTAAATATCTCACGAACGAAATCTTCTTGGCGCGTGTAACGTTAAGTACTGCACATGTGACTGTGTACGTTATAACACTTTGTTATAATATTTCCATCTGTGGTGTGTAATAGAGCGTGGCATCCCTTACGTTTCTGCGTGCACTGCCAGTGTTTCTTTCTGCCGTAGGATTTTTTCAAACAGAATTTGTAACCGGACACAATAATGTTGGGCTTTCCATTTTTTGACACCGTAAAAATGACTGAAATTATACAATGTATGTAACAGGGTAGGTAAACTAATCGTTTCACGTTGCTCTCTCAGACCAGTCTAGTGAACGGAATCAAATGCACCTCAGATTAAGACAGAACAGACATATGTATAGGGGGGCCCAAGTTGCTCGTGTCCGTAGGTGTAACCCACTGGACCCCTATACGTGTCCCCTGGGTGGTACGAAAACAGCAACCCAAAGTAGCAGTAGAACGTGCTAAGTACACCCGGAGAAGTACTGCCACCACACCTGGTGATCTGCTGCCAAGCAGTGATGCACTCGTGTTGCTGTGCTCCGGTGGGAGTGGGTGCCGGTGAAATTGCAGGCGCATGAGACTTAACATCCCCGTCTCGGGGTAATGGACGCAACGCAATGCGACTTGATTCATTTCGTACTTTGGTGGAGAGGGTGAGTCAAAAACTGCCAAAAATATAAAACAGAAGTGCAAGAAATTTATTTTAATGGCGTCAAATTAATGAAAGGATCCTAAACAAAGTAAGTAATAGTCTAGCAATATAAAATATTGAATTATTAGACGATATTGTAGTTCGTGTTAACTAAAAATAATGAAATTTTGTTAAATTAACCTAAAAGCATGTCAACAGATTTAGTATTTTTATCATAAGGATATTATATGCGAAAATATTAATTACACTGTATGCGCTGAAAAATAAAGTACCTACAGCTTTTTTAATAGTATATCTATAAAAAGCCCATACATGTTATATAATACGAAAGCAAATTAAAGAGAAAAAAAAAATTATTACTAAATATTATAAAAAATATATTATATAAACTTAATGCAGTATGCAGTTTCATGATTATGCATATCAAAATATTTGACAATTGTTAAGTCATCAAACGTGTGCAATATTGCCCGGCAGCCTTTGTACGTTTGAGAACATATCCAGTGCGTTTTAACACCTCGAACTTGTTTTTTCAAGTACTTGTTTCCGTTATATATAAGATTTGGCTTGCCTTGTTTTGAAATAACGAGGTGAGGTTTTTCTGCAAAAAAATGTACAAAAATGTTTAACATTTCGTAATATTAACTTCGGAGAATCAAATAATATTACAATATCTTAAATTAATTTCTACAAAGGTTTTTTTTTTTAATTATTATTCACTAATCTGATGGTAAATAGCTACCGTATCCTACAGACGCCTGCGACACTCGAATTGGCGCGGTGCCGATCAGCTATTTAAGGAATGAAAAAAGGAGTGAGTGTACTTCAACAGTACTTCAGTAACTCGTGAGGCCTCTAGGGGGAATGTCTCATGCGCCTGTAATTTCACAGCGACCACAGCATTCGAAACCGGGACACGGTATAGTAAATAAAAAATATTTATCAGAATAGTTACACTGTAACTTTATTATTAATCGCTTCTTATTGAAATAATTCTATTTATGTTATTTAATAAATTCTTATACTTCTTATTATTAATATTGTAAAATTAATGATTATGTACATTATGACATTTTATTATAGTTAGATTTTTTAAAGTGTGAAGTACTGCGCGGCAATGTGGAATGGTGCACACCCAATGTATTTTGGGACCCTGGACCTGTTTCTTGTAGAACTTGTAACCAGATAAAATAATATTGGGTTTGCCTTTCTTTGACACTGCGTATACAGGTACTGAAAAAACAGAAAAATATGTAACGACTACTTTTTTATATATAGTATGAATGAATTTTCAGATAACAAATAGGTTTAGAATAGAATAGAATAGAATAGAATAGAATAGAATATAACTTTTTTGTACACCTTAAGTAAAAAATAAACAAGTAAAAAAATAAATATACTGCTGTAGACGACAGTGGTACAATCGGCGGCCTATATGGTATGGTTTAATAAAACGTTCTGTTATAAAGGTTTAATTAAAAGTTTTTTAAGGTATATTATACACATTTTTTATAACATTTTTGTTTTTATAATTCACTACTGTCGTACGCCAATTTATAAATTATTTTAAGTTTTACTTTGAATTTTCATGATAACTGTACCTTTGGTAGAAAATGATTTCGCAGATCAATAGCCACAATCAGATCGAAGTAAACGTTAGTTAGTTAATAGTAATATAATTATAATATTTGTGGACATTTCACGTCACATTTCCGAGTGTACAATTAGTATCGAAAAGGAATAAATGAACTGAACACACAGCGCCATCTGCCCCCAAAGTAAGCTACTCATAGCTTGTATCATGGGAACCAGACAACTGAAATAATACTTGTATACTTTTTTTGTAAATATATATGTACTTATAATACATAATAACACCCAGACACAGAAAAAACACCTATGTTCGGCACAAAAATGTTTGTACTGGGTGGGAATCGAACCCATGACCTACAGCGCAGAAGGCAGGTTTACGACCAACTGAGCTAAGAGGCCAGTCTTAGTTAGTTTTTGATATATGTTTTATTGACGGGCTGACCAGATGATTACTAATACTACATAATACAAATCGATATGTTACTAATGATTATGATTATTGTAACATTTGAGGATAGTCATGTCGCCTAGTGTATGCAACAGCACGCGACAACCCCGATACCGAGTTTTTGGTCCGTAAAGATGCTTCTTGCTGAACCTGTACCCGGATAATGTTATGCTGGGTTTGCCCAGTTTTGATAACGTGTAAACAGCTTCTAAAATGTGTGAAATTGACTCTGTAACATATGCTACATTTACCAATACCAGTATATATTTTTTTTCTTCAGCGCCGCACTGACACCTATTCGCGATTTTAAGTGCGCCTCAAAGAGGCTCCTTTCGTGCACTTGACACATATTCGTTTTTTTTGTTCTAAGACATCTCGGTTTCTTCACGATGTTTTCCTTTACCGTTATGCATTATGCAAGTGTCTACGGATCTATTTTTTAAGTTACAGATGCGGAGTAGATAGGAAAACTTACAACTTCACGTCTACGCAGACAGTCGGTACTCTTGGATAGATTATAACTTACTTGTTTTCAGCTCAACATACCTGAAATAAAAAATAATATATTAATTCTAGACGAATATATATAAGCGAGCACAGCAATTATGTATGTCAAATTAAATAAACAATATAAAGTAAGACATTTTAGAGTAAAATTATCTTATCTGTTTCAATATGTCACAGCATCACGCGTTAGTAGAATATTTTCAGTGTATATTATCATGGTGAATCATGAGAAAGCACCTGAGGAGCTTTTTTTTGGTTCCCACGAACGCTAATCATGCTAGTAGGTAGTTATCTCAAACCCGCAATAAATATCATAAAACATTTAATTATCTCTTAAATATATTAAACATATTTTTTTTTAATTCTAATTCATATTATATATATGTTCTTAAGATTAAAATTAATGAATAAAATCTGTTACAACTTAAAATACATTTTCAATTTCTAGTAGTGCAAGGATAAAATAATTTACAGTGTCCTTGATTGTCAGTGAACAAAGGGTCTATGCTCTATAACCGTATGAATGACGAAATTACAAAAAATACTTAGAATTACATTAAATCGTATTATTATGTACCTTATATTATTAAAATAATCAGCTTTTTAAGAATTGGAAACGGTAAATATGAGGCATTATTTTTAATGATTATGTTTATTCATAAACTTTACTACCGTCATATCAACGAGTGTGTGTATACTAGCGCGACATCCTTTCAGTCTGTGAGTAGAACAGTTCCAGTAAATCTTAGAACCTTTGGTGGCCACTTTGCAGAACCTATATCCGTTGGCCAAAACGATAGGGAAGCCGCGTCTTGATGTTGTGATGGTTATTTCTGAAATAAATGATAAATAAATTAGTGTGTACTTTTTTGTATGCGACTAACTAAAACTATAAGTAAGTCTACGTCATACAAACAGTTTAGAGTGACTACAGAAATTGGTTTATTTTAACCAGAAGCATACAAAAAATTTGATTGTTTCAGACGTCACGTAAATTATCACTTTTATTAAATACCCAACGTTTAATACAATTGTTTTCTTTAATTGTATACTTAACAGTATACAATTAATAGAATAAAATATAGAAGTAAAAGAGTTATCTTTTACTTCTATAGCTTACCGTGACTATATTTTTGGTATTGAAAGTCTAATAAAAATTAAACTGTCAAATGTCGAAAGTCAAATTGGGATAACTTTTAAGTTCTAAAGAGAAACAAGTAAGATAAATCATCTATTATTAAGTCTCAAAAATATCAAAAAACATAAAATACAAATAAATATCCTCGTCAACAGCGTTTCATGAAATGTATTATTATTAATTCATTTTCAATTATATTTTAGTGATTATGAACATTATGACATTTAATAATGGTCATATCGTCTAGAGTGTGGAGGACAGCTCGGCAACCTTTGCATCTGTGTGTAGCACAGTTCCAGTAAGTTTTAACACCGCGGCACTTGTTTCTGCAGTATCTGTACCCGGCTACTGTAATCATTGGATGACCCCGTCGTGAATGTATGAAGGAGATATCTTAAAAATACGATTCCATATTAATCAATATATAACTCTCGTAGCAGTAGAACTCACGTCAAGTTCGTCTGGGGAAGTACTGCCACCATGCAGTAGTAGTAACATTATTTGTAGTTTGTTAGTGATTATGTACATTATGACATTTGACCATAGTCATATCATCTAAAGTGTGTATAATGGCTCGGCAGTAGCTTCTCGTCGAACACTTCCAATGAGTCTTTAAACTAGCGGTCCGATGCTTACAGAATCTGTATCCGCGACATATTAGTATCGGTTTGCCTTGCAGTGATGTTGAAAGTTTAAATCCTAGAAAGGAAACAATACTATGATTTGGTGCGTGATAGAGCGAGTTATCGAATACTTATAATTTATTGTAAATTTTTATTCATTTCTTTATTAGATGGTATAATACTTTATGGTACCAAGATGAAAAGCTTTTTCATTTTTATATTTGTTTGAAGGAGGCTTTGAAAACGCGCATATGAGATGTTCCATTCTAACGTCTATGATGCGACTTCGCATACATAAGCAGGTCAGGATACAGGTGCTAAGACAGATTTGCTTTTGTTTTTTTTTCGTTAGGTCAGATGATCGCATTGTCCAACCTCCACTACAGTTGTTTCCTTAAAAACAAGAACAGTAGATTCGTATGAAATCGTTCTTGTCCAAAGAGTACCGATATGACCGAGTAAGATGACCGCTTAATGTTACTACCTTTTTTTCTGGATATAAGTGCTGGTAAAAAAATACCCCATAAAACTATTAAATGATTACTTAACAAAATAATAATTTAATTTAGTGATTATTAAAATAAAGCATTTGATAACAGTCACATCATTCAAATTCATCATTTATGAATATAACATTGTGACAATTCCCATTTGTAGAATAAATCTAAATGTGGAGTCTGTGTGGAAAGATTAATAATATTATTATTATGAATAAACTATACTACAGGATGTCATTATATACAATGTATTCAGCTGTTTTTCTATAAGAAGATACGAACATATTTTCTTTAGAGATAACGTAAGGTAACGCTAAGAATAAGACAGCATTTTCGATGTAAGCTTCCAGTCTGCATGATTTCTTCCGACATCTTGAACAATTATCGTCTTATTTCAACAAATTAAATAAACCAATATTATACTTTACGTATAAACCTTCCTCTTGAATAATCTATCTATTGACGACAGCCGCATTAAATCCATTGCGTTTAAAAGACCTACTACTAGGTAGGTACTACAGTAGAAATAGTAGGTACATTTGAAATTCTAGTGGTTATGAACATTGTGGAATTTAGTGACTGTCATGTCTTCCAAAGTATGTATGATGGCGCGACAGCCACTATACTTTTTGGTACACGCCCAATGAATTTTCGGACCTCTAATTTGATTCTTGCCATATTGATGTCCGTTGAAGAAGATCATCGGATGACCTTTCATCGATGTCGTTAGTAACATATCTGAAATGAAAACATCCCTATGTAAACGTTAATTCTGAATGAATTTTGAATCAAATTTATCAGTTTTCATTTATTCATTGAAACTGTGTCAACAAGTGCGGCTGCCGGATACAAGTAATACCGTAACTACTGCACAAATAACATTATCCTTAGCTACTCGTTATTTTCGTACCGAAATTATGAAATCAACAAAATTATGAGGCTGTGTTTTCTATAGTCCAAATTGAAAAATGCGTCACTTATTAACCATTCATACTGCAAGATTAGTAGTTAATTTAGACAAGCTATTTTAAGAACAGTTTCTTAAAATGTTCCTACATTCATATAAATAAACGTCTGATTGCTGATCCTGAGCATTTCACAGAGCAGTAGGAATAATAATTTATGTAATAACATATTTGCACATTTTAGTTTAATTAACATATACCTTAAAATACGTCTGCTTAAAGTAGTTAAAGTAACAATTTAAATGAACAACCGCTAAAACCAGTGTTAAAACTTCAGAGTTTCATCAACACAATACTATAGCAGTACTTTCCCGGAAGATATGGCCCCATTTTCAGCCTTATGAATATAATATAAGAATAATTAATATTGGTGGACAATTCACGCAGCGCCATCTAGCCCCAAACTAAACATAGCTTTTACTATGGGAACCAGACAAGTGATAGAATACATTATATACTTTTTTGCCAATGAGGTATATTTTATACTAGCTGTTGCCCGCGACTTCGTCCGCGTGGAATTCGGTTTTATCATGCACCCCCTATTTTACCCCTCGGAAAAGTAGCCTGAGTTACCCCTTGTTACATCAGCTATCTGCCACTGAAAGTCCCGTCAAAATCGGTCCAGCTATTTCAGAGATTAGCCGGAACAAACAGATAGACAGACAGACGGACAAAAATACAAAAAAATGTTGTTTTGGTATATGTACCGTGTATACATCCATATGCACTTAGTTAAAAGCGGTTATTTAAATATTACAAACAGACACTCCAATTTTATTTATTTGTATAGATTAACACAATTATATACATGAATAATTATCAGTTACTGCTATGATTATAAATTAACATTTCAAATGTGATTGTGAACATTGTAACATTTGGTAATTGTCATATCTTCGAGAGTATGTAAGATGGCTCGACAATTACGGTATGTAGAACATTTCCAATGAGTTTTGGGGCCGAGAACCTGTTTCTTACAGAATCTGTATCCAGATATGACGATGATCGGTTGCCCTCGCTTTGATATAGTGAATTCAATATCTGAAACAAAACAATATAATTAATTCACAGGCCTCACAGCTCAGCTGGTGGTAACTCTGCCTTCTGCCTCTGGTCGTGGATTCGATTGCCACCCATGATAAACATTTGTGTGACGAACATAGATGTTTGTCCCGTGTCTGAGTGTTAATATGTATTATACATATGTATGTATTTACAAAAAAGTATATAAGTATTATATCAGTTGTCTGGTTCCCATGATACAAGGTATGCATAGCTTACTTTGGGTCTGGTTGGCGCTGTGTGAAATGTCCATGTCAATGTGTATATGATTATTATTATTATTCATTCAGATGTTATGAACTATATATGTATATATATATATATATGTGTAGTTAGCAAAAGTTAACGCGCAATGCCACGTTCTCTAAACGGTGAAGAACCATCAGTGAGAAAGAAACATCGTGAGGAAACCACATTTCCTGGAACCACAAAATTCAAAGACATATGTCAAGTGCACGAAAGGAGCCTCTGTACGGCGCAATTAAAATGTATTATCGAACCAGTGACTCAACTAGAACCTCAAACCATTGTTCAAATAAAAACAAAAATATTATTATTTATATTATTAACATTTTAACAACTCTCACAATATTTCGTATCTGATATGCAAATTCAGAAGAGGTTTAGAACACAAACAAATAATGTATTAAATTGTAAAATTCGTTTATAATAGAGAAATAAGTGATCACTGTCACATTTAAATTTAACCTTCTGGCTATCGCGAAATAAAAATGTACCTAATTAAAAAAAATATATGTGATATATGTAATATTATGCAAAAAATGGCAAAAAAGTAAAGTATATTTATCAATCCCTGTATATTTTCTGTTTTTACTCCTTTACATAAAATAATTGTTTTTATATGAATACATTACGGAACGACCAGGTGGAAAGGTTTTGCGGTGTAAACCTGATTGTATTTTACTGATTTATAAATTATTTTTATTAGTTGGGTCCTGATCCGCTTAGGGTACGGGAATAACCAAGGCGGACCGCATTTCGCAATATTGCAAAAGGGGAACGGAAAAGGTCTCATATATCTTTAACTTCACCGGCGATCACACATTTCGAACCAGAGCACAGTGATGCGAAGGCATCACTGCTTGGCGGTAGAAAAATGGCAGCGGTATTTCTCCGGACGAACTCACACAAGTCCCGATATAAATGTGTGGAGATATATTGCCAGGAGGTAAACCTAAATTAATGGTTATGGACATTGTAACATTTAACTATGGTAGAATGGTCGTCCAGTGTGTGAATTAGGGCTCGACAACCGTTGCACTCATTTGTGGAACATTTCCAGTACACTTTAGGTCCTTTGAAGGATTTCTTGTAGAACCTGCGACCCGCCACTATGAGAATGGGGCGACCGCGCCTCGACGTGGACAATGTGGCGACTGGAAACAATTAGTCTGATATTAAAAGTAATTATATGAAAAAAATACAATGTATAAGCAATTTTTGAAAGATGTTCAACACTGAAGTTATATTAATATTATAAAAGAATATTGAAGAACATTAATTGAGCATAGAAAAAAATAGCAGATAAAGAACAAGCAGATTGTTAAACCACATGGTAAAAAAAAGAGATACCTAGAAAAAAAAATAAGTTCTGTTTTTATTGACTCTCTAAAAATACTTTATAACTCATTTTGTAGTGGGGACTGAAGTGTAAGAAAATTATTGACATGCAGTGGCGGTGCGCCTTCTCTGTTACGACGCATCATTCCATATTGTATTAAAGTACACGAAAGACACTATACGCGCGCCTAGAGTGTAACGGCGACACACTACATGTAACGCCCGTTGCGTGTCGCGCCGGTATCGAACTCGGAGACAGCTGATCAACATCACTTAGTTCAGGATTATTCAGTGATTATGAACATTGTAGAACTTCAGGACTGTCATATCTTTCGAAGTGTGAATAGTTGCACGACATCCTCGTTTGTACGTTGTACATCTCCAATGGATCTTAGGTCCTTTCACTTGATTTTTACCGAATCTTCGTCCGTTTACGATCAGAAGAGGAAACCCTCGTTTTGTCTGAGACAAAGTAATATCTGAAATATTAGCTTAAATGTAATTGCTTACATTTTATTTTTATTTTTATAATAAAATTAAAACAATTTGTGTAATGCAATTAATAAATCAATAAATGAATCAATTTTTTATTTATATTGGTACTTCACTATTTTTATGTAATTTTATAACCACAAATAAATATTAGCTTAAATGTAATTGATTACATTTTGCTTTAATTTAATAATAAAATGTAAACAATTTTTGTAATGTAATATATACTAATAAATTAATAAATAAAACAAATATTCTTTTGTATCGGTTACAACATTATTTTTATGTAATTTTATAATCATAAACGGTTATTATGCATATACAGATCTAGTTTTTGTAAGAAGTCGAAGCAAGCAATATCTGAATAAAAACAAAAAGTCTAGAACATATAATGGATTTAATTGTCGTAATAAACAAAATATAAATAAATAATTATATCTTTTCTTCCACGAATTTGATCATTATTGTAAGTTTAAAACAGCCTGTTTGAACCAAACGCGAAATTTTGAGATATCACAAAACAAAAAAAATGTGCTAGGTACTACATCAGTTTGCGCTCGTGATTATGAACGTTGTAGATTTTGAGAACAGTCATGTCCTGTAACGTGTGGATAACGGCCCGACACCCCTGTGCGTACGCAGAACATCTCCAGTGGATCTTCACACCTCGGGTTTGACTCTTGCAGAATTTGTGTCCTGATACGAGAATAACAGGGTAACCACGCTGTGACAACGATAACTTAAGTTCTGAAATAAATAAAGGTAGAAAAAGGTAGAAAAATTAAAAGTAGTGGTAACAGAATTAGTAGCAGTAGACGCCACGGACGTCCGGGGAAGCAATCTCTTGCCACCAAGCAGTAACACGTTCGCGTTACTGCGTCCCGGTTTAAAAGGTGTGGTTGCCAGGGAAATTACAATTCAGGCAATCGAGACATTCCACCTATACGTCTCTGGTTTTATCACGCACCCCTATTTTACCCCTGGGAAAAGTAGCCTAAGTTACTCCTTGTTACATCAGCTATCTGCCAGTGAAAGTCCCGTCGGTCTAGCCATTTCAGAGATTAGCCGGAACAAACAGACAGACAGACAAAAATTTAAAAAAATGTTGCTTTGATATATGTACCATGTATACATCCATATGCATTTAGTAAAAAGCGGTTATTTTAATATTACAAACAGACACTCCAGTTTTATTTATTTGTATAGATGTATAGATTGAGAGATAAACTATGTCAAGCTAAAATCAGAGGAACGTGGCGCCCGTGAGGCTAGCGCCTCGCGAATAAAATATGATGGGAAATTTAGGGCATTATATGGCATATAGGGCAATGAAATAAAAAGTTTTTTTTAGTGATTATGTATATTATGACATTTAACGATGAATAAACGTCTGTCGTCATCCACAGTGTGCACAACGGCCCGGCATCCTCGTAACTGGTGAGTTAAGCATCTCCAATGTGTTTTGATACCCTGAATTTTATTTTTGCTGAACCTATAGCCTTCCAAAACGATTAAAGTACGACCTTTCTTTGATGTAGCGAGAGTGAATTCTGAAATTTTTTAATAAACATTATTTATTTTCAACCGACTTCAAAAGGAGGAGGTTATCAGTTCGGTTTTATTTTATGTTTGCTACCCTGAGACTTGAAGATAGATGATGTGGTATGGTATGGTCTCATATGACTAATTTTACAGTTTCTCATTGCTTTATTCCAACGGTGTATATTATTATAAATATTAATTATTGTACTACTTAACGCTGAAGAAGTCTAAAGACTTATTGCTGTTTAGCTTTCTCTCAAAAAATCTAAGGAAAACATCGTGATGAAGCCAGTAAGTTCAAGAACCAAAAATATCAATGGGTCATCTACCTTTCCGGATTGTTTGGCTCAAATGGGCTTAAGGTATTTTGTAGTACATACATATGTACTATGTGAGAATATAAAGCCATTCATATGATAAATAAGTCGCTGAATAACAGTAGTCTTACCGAACGAGATCAATTTTTCATAATGATGTCAAATGATTTAATAAGCAGATAGGTGGAATGCAAGAATTTTGTGATCGATACGATACAGAAATTTGTTATATACTGGAGTGGGGAATAACTAAGTAAGGACGTTTATATAATTAACAATAATATTATTAAATAAAATGTATTTTATTATTATACCACAGTTTATATCTAAACAAAATTACACCACACTTTCGTGAGTAGTGGTTAAAATTGAAAGGATTAGGATAACTGAAATAATAATAAAAATGTAATAATGTAACACATTACTTACTAAATCTCTCTAAATGACAAGAACACGTTACGAAAAGTTAACTAGTTATTCTTCAACTCTTTCTTCAAACATGGCTTGATGATTCCAGTTAGTCAGTGAATTTAGAATTTATTTAATCTTAGGTTTTCATAAGTTTTTTGGTTACTTAACATATAACGAAGCAATCGGATTCAACAGACGTTCACGAACGTGATTCCTGCCTTAAAATTTCTCCATTACTTAATAAATCTCTCTAAATCAGCCGTCCTTTAACTAAAACGCCGTTAAGCCCAAATTGTTGTTTTTGAGATATGTTCAGTGAACTCTTTATAATTCCTTTTAAATCCTTCACTTAAGGGCCTAATTTTTTTTAATCTCTACTTATAATTTACAAACTTTTCTTAGACAGAAAGATAGAGAATTATAAACTGTATCGCTTCCTATTCAAAAGTCTAAATTGACCTTTTGGGTAGAGGGTACCTGGAGAACCTTGAGGGTTAACGGCTTTCTAGTTAAAGGACGGCAAAAATCTTTAAATCATGGTTCATGGTTATGTTTATTGACGCACTTGAGGATGCTCAAGTCTCTCAGTGTGTGTATAACAGCTCTACACCGGAACGATTGCGGATTGAACACCTCCAATGGATCTTCTGGCCTCTTTTTTGATGATGGCAAAATCTGTATCCATCCACGATGATTATGGGGAAACCAAAATGTGACTTGGTAAAAGATATAGCTGAAATTTCATACGGGTTTAAATGGATTAGAAATAGAAGTAACGTATTGTAAAAATTAAATGAGTTTGCTGTATATAATCGTAATATTTTAATGAATAGTCTAAACGTTGCGTTTTTTTTAATTGTATTAAGAAAATTACAGAAATGTTTTATTTTATAAAATTAAGAAATTACATAAACTGATTTTTTGTTTATTAAATTTAGTCTGTTATCAATTATATTTATTATGGGACTGGGTCGGTCACGTCTGCCGCACGCCAGAGCTGGGCAAAAACAACAACAGAGTGGACCCCTAACAACGGAAAGCGGTATCATGGTCGACCCACACAGAGATAGCGAGATGATCTTGACACCTTTATGCAAGACTGGACCTCAAAAACGCAAGATCGTACGGAGTGGGAGGCCTTTGCCCTGAAGTGAGACGATACAGGCTGTTTTTTTTTGTTAGCGATCGGCTATCCTCTAACCACAATCTCACTTGATGTTAAGTGACAATGAGGTCTACGATAGAAGGAATCTATTCACTCTCCTCTTGAAGACTTAAAAACAAATTAAGTCACCGAAACATATTAGAATAACGTTTTAAGGTATGGTTATGTATATTGGAGCATCTTATGATGGTCATATCCTCTAAAGTGTGTATAACTGCGCCGCAGCGGGGGGTGTTGTGCGTGGAGCATCTCCAGTGGATTTTCGAGCCTCTCTTTTGATGTTTGCTAAATCTGTATCCGTCTACGACAATTATGGGATGACCTTGAGCGGACGTTGTCCAGATAATTTCTGAAATATAAACCAAAAGATATGCAAAAAAGGTCTTATGTAATTCCACAGGTTTACCAAAACCGCAGATACAACTAACCTTCCCATCACCAAAGCCGTTGCGACAATAATAGGAACATGAGAGGGAGATTCTCCACTTATCTGTGAGTGGGATCATCGCAAAAGGTTAATTGAAATGCAATGTTGTTTTTTATTTGTTCTCTTTATTTAAATAAAAAAAATATTACCAAATTTTTTTTTTAATGTATATGATGATCGGGAGGGGAATGGGAACTTGGAGCTGTTCTCTGAGAACTTTACAAATATGTAACTAATACATTTTAATACATATGTCACCAAATAAATTATTATAGCAATAAAATATGTTTATACATATACACAAAATATTAAAAATGCACTATCATTCAATATTAAAGCTGACGAGTACCACATCTTGGCGACAGAAATAAGTGCAGTAACAATGCTTCCCGGAACAAAAACTTGGTTGATTCTAGTATTAAGATTACAAGGTACCGATTTTTGTTACGAAAGGCAGATCTTTTCCTTTTTTTATGTTGTACAGTTACTGAACGAGCCGACCGACGGCCTACCTGATGTTAAGTGGTAACCTGTGCCCATAACAAGCGATGCGACTTGGGTCCTCCCTTACTAGGTGCGATAAGACCCGAGTCGCATCGTATGCTCCCGTAACTATGAGACGTGTGGCTGGAATGTCTCACGTGCCTATAATTTCACCGGCAACCACACCATTCAGACCAATACAGGTCACAACCGGAACACAGTAATGCAAATGCGTTACTGCTTGGTGGCAGAAATGGGCATGGTGCTGGGAATGGGCATGGTCCGGGGAAGTATCAGTACTTCCCCCGACGAACATGGCGTGAATTATACTGTTCTTGAATTAGCAACGTTATTATTATTTATCTTTAAACATTAGTGTTTTTATATTATTCTATTATATTCTATCGCGGAGCGTACTGATGAAACTATCCATTTACATTACAGTATTAAACTTAAAGATTAGAAATACCTAGACAATACAACCTTCGAATTACTGATAACTAAATAACATTTTGCTGGTATGATTATGTACGTTATAACATTTGATGATTGTCATATCGTTTAGCGTGTGTATGACAGCACCACAGCGCGGGCTGCTGCGTCTGAATCTGCAGTTCCAGTGGATTTTGGAGCCAACCGTCTGATGTTTGCTGAACCTGTAACCGTCCACTACCAGTACCGGATGTCCTCGCCTCGACGTGGTTAACCTTACGTCTGAAACATGCAGTATAGTTAGAAAAACATGTTAAGATACCGCTTGACTAATATAACCCCACCTGGTATTGAATTGGAGCAGCTGAGCTATCGTTGGAAGCGGTTAGTTTGGTCGTTAGAAGTGGCATAGCCCAATTCTGTTTCTCTGTATTATTTTTTAAGTATTATGTACTTATTGCTGTGTGAATTATTATTAAATAGCTTAATGAATATATATAATATAAAGCCTATAATTTAAATGGTGTAGGTAAAAATTTGGATAAAATTTATTAACTAAAGTCAAAAACTTTATTTTTGTCGCTATTTATAACAAATTTCTGAATAATAAGTAGCCTAGGTAATTTTACCTACTAAAGAAATTACATTCATTTACGTATCTTTTAATTTTAATTTTGTTTTGCTATAATTTTTAAGTTTATTTGATTTTGAATATTTGTTTATGTGGTTATAATTTTTTTAAATGACTTGAATTTGTATACGACTTTGATGTTATGTTGCCATTTATATTGACCTGTAATTTATTTATATATATATTATTATTATTAATAAAAAAACTATGAACTAATGAAGGTCAGAAAAATAACAAAATTGAGAGGTACTTAGGTAAGCCGCACTAGTTTACATGTCGCTAGCGATGTGTGGATAATGAAATCAAATATCGTCGATATTTTAATATGTCAAATATAATAAATATATCAACCAAAATATTATATTATATGTAACGGACATATAATATAATATTTTGGTTGATAAGGTATTTGTGTACATGTGAGCTGTTGCATTCTTACAACGCGCGCAGTGTCATGATTGTTTGAACTTTTTATTAGTTATTAATTTTGATCATTTGATCTGACCTTTGAAATCCTCATAGGTTGAGGGTACGTAGGTTTTATTGATAAAATAGTTATAAAAGAAGCAACTTTTTAATGCTGGAATACATGTAGAGAATTAAATATATCAACGGTTTAAAAATTAAACTTGTTAATTAATTATCTTTTTGACTTTGTAATTTTTTGGCTTTATTAGCTTTTTCTGTATTAATTCTGCAATGATAAAGTTTGTGGAACTATTTTATGTAACTATAAGATCATATTCAAGTTCATATTACCAGGATTTTTGCAAATAAATGATTCTGATTCCAATTCTGAGTTAAACATGAAATGGAATTGAATCGCCTTTTACATGTCTTGTCACACAGTAACCTACTTAAACTTCTACATAGTTGTCCCTGAATCATATAAAAAAACCACATATCCAAAGTTATACACGTATATTAAATAACTAACTATTATCTAACCTTATGCAGTTTGGTTTCTGGAGTTTACTCCTTAAGAATCGTTATCATTTAAAGACACCGGTACGAGAATTTTATGGGTATAATATGGAGCGTTAACAAAAAGCGTTGCAACAAATGTCATCGTACTTAAAGAGTGAATTCCAGTCGCGCGCGGAACTGACAAACGTATTGTTTCTTATTTTTAATATCCCTCATATACATAATACATTATACATAATATATATTATGTACATTACACATAGTGTATATTATGTATAATCGCCACTTCGACGTAATTATCCAAACTTAAACTAGATTCAATGATTGTGAACATTGTGACATTTGATGATAGTCATGTCGTCCAAAGTGTGCAGCATTGCGCGACAGCCGTGATTCAAGTGTGTGGAGCATACCCAGTGGGTTTTGGGTCCGTAGATCTTCATTTTGCGAAACCTGTACCCGGATATGATGATTATTGGTTGCCCTCGCTGAGATGTGGTTACTGATACATCTGCAAAAATAATTGCTCGTTAGCTCACACAATTATATATAAGAGTTATTAAGAGCTGTTGATATGTATTTACACTAAAAGTATATAAGTATTATATAAGTTGTCCGAGTCCCATGATACCAGCTATGCTTAGCCTATTTTTGTATATAGAAGGCGCTGCGTGAAATGCCCTCCAGTTTTTACCTAATTTATTTATGCTTATAAATTCCCTACGTACTCAACTGGTAGACATAGTAATGCACTTATTACACTCGAAATAACTACCTTAACTTGATGCCACGCAATGCCTGGGTTAAAATCTAGATAACAAGCGTGAGCTACATTTAAAATCTAGGTCACACAGGCTTTAGATTGGCGGTAGATTTTTAAGTCAATCTAGCTTATGTTACCTTGTCCCTAACAGATATTTCCTCACGATGTATTCTTCAGCGGAAGCTCTAACACACTGCATTTAAACTCATAATAAGACAGACGGTCGTACCTAAAACAAATGTAATGGATATTCTAAATAAACAAGAAATCATTAATAAAAACTTTAATAATTGAACTCAAAATTATAACAAGCACAATGAGATCCACAATGACAAATACAGATTACTTCTACACAGCGATATAGAACATAAATCTATACAAATAAATAAAATTGGAGTGTCTGTTTGTAATATTAAAATAACCGCTTTTTACTAAGTGCATATGGATGTATACACGGTACATATACCAAAACAACATTTTTTACAATTTTTGTCTGTCTGTTTGTTCCGGCTAATTTCTGAAATGGCTGGACCGATTTTGACGGGACTTTCAATAGCAGATAGCTGATGTAACAAGGAGTAACTTAGGCTATTTTCCGAGGGGTAAATTAGGTGTGCGTGATAAAACCGAATTCCACGCGGATGAAGTCGCGGGCAACAGCTAGTTAAATATAAAACAGTACATTCAATGGTTGTGAATATTGTAACATTTCATAATAGTCATATCTTCCGATGTATGTACGGTAGCATGGCATCCGCGATTGAGATGGGTTGAACATTGCCACGTTATTTTCCCTCCTAATTTTCGTCTCTTGCAAAACCTGTACCCTGATATAAGCAGCATAGGTTGACCTTTCTTCGATGTTATAAACTGCACACCTGCAAATCAAAACTTCATATATACCGTATAATGTATATAATAATTTTTAAGAGCAGTAGAACTCACGCCAAGTTCGTCCGGAGAAATACTGCCACCATGCCCATTTCTGCCGCCAAGCAGTGATGCATTCGCGTTACTGTGTTCTGGTTTGAAAGTTGTGGTTGCCGGTGAAATTACAGGCACATGAGACGTTCAACCTTCACGTCTCACAGTTACGGGCGCATACGATGCAACTTGGTTCTTGTCGCACCTAGTAGGGGAGGACCCAAGCTGCATCGGTTGTTATGGGCAGTGGTTACCACTTAACACCAGGTGGGTCGTCGGCTCGTTCCGCAATTATATAACATAAAATAATAATAATAATAATAATGTGATCAATTCACACATCGCCATCTAGCCCCAAACTAAGCATAGCTTTTACTATGGGAATGTAATATGTTTTTGTTCTGTAAATACATACATAAATATACATATTAACACCCAAACACAGAACAAACATCTTAGATTCATCACATAAATGTTTATCCTGGGTGGGAATCGAACCTACGACCAAATAAATTCATTTTGGAGCCAGCGTATGATTACCATTCGGATACACGTTAAACTAAATCGTTAAATAGTTACAAAATATAAACATAAAATTTAGATATTATACAAATATAAATAAAAAGACATTTTAAAATCTGGTTGACCATTTAATCAGGAGCGGACGTATGTATAGCAAGTAGTTTATTTTTTAGATAATTAAATACTTTGGTTACTTGTACAATCTCAGATAATATAATATAATATAAATATATATTATATATATATATATATAATATAAAATATAATAAGTAATCAACACCAACTAAATGTAACCTGTGTTAATTAATATTGAAATTATCTGTAATATCTAACCTGGTCAACGATTTATGTCACTTAAAAGTTTTTTACACGTTTATTAAGGATTTACGTCGAAACAATATTCCCTTATATGTTTTATCATCGTTTTGAGACCGTGGTGGTCTAGCGCTACTGACCCCCGAGTTTCAATCCGGAGGTCGCCGGTTCAAATCCCGACGTGCACCTATGAGTTTTTCGATTGAAAGATTTATGTGCGCAATACCACGTCCTCAAAACGGTGAAGGAAAACATCGTGAGGAAACCGACATGTCCTAGAACTAAAAATTCGAAGACATGTGTCGAGTGCACGAAAGGAGCCTCTTTGAGGCGCACTTACAATCCTTTCACCACACTGGTTCGACAGAACTGGTGACTCGAAGAAGAAGAAGAAGATCATCGTTTTGTGTCGTATCTACTGTTAATGCTACACGTTTTCGGGTAAGGTGAGTAGTCAGTGATTATGAACATTATGAAATTTTATCATTGTCATGTCGTCTAAAGTGTGTATCAACGCTTTGCACCCGTGTTTCGAATGCGTAGAACAAGTCCAATAAATTTTCAACCCATGCGCTTGTTTCTTACGAAATCTGTATCCAGATGCTACAATTATAGTATGACCTTTTTTAGATTTTGAAAGTGTTAAATCTGAAAATAAATACTTAGGTGAGGGTAGGCATTGATTCTTCAATACCAAAATTCATATACATAAATAACATAATCAGTTTTATTAATTATTAGTGTGACATCATATAACTATTAACTTTTTTTTTATATATGTACGTACATAAAGTTTAAGTTGCGGAGAGGTCAAGATGGCCCACCTGATATTCAGCGGTAACCTCTGTCCATAACAAAAAAATACGTCTTGGACCCCAAGACGTATTTTTCCTTTATTCCTCTACTCAGGTAGGATAGGAAGACTGCATCGCATTGAGTTGCGCTCTAACTTTGCGCCGTGATTGACCTGTTTCCTCACCGGCCTTTCAGTCTAGAACTTATTTCATGGTCTAAATAGTATTTTCACCAGAAATAGCTCACAGCTAAAAAAATTTACTTATGATATGGCAAAAATAAAAACACATTCCTAACCATAATACAATGAAATAAAAAAATATTTATTTTATTGTAAATATCACATATATCATCGTAGTAATAAGTACTTAATCAAAATAACAATGAATAAAATGTATTAGATACACGTCGATAAAAATAACATGTAATATTTATTTCAAATACCTACATAATATTACGTCTTTTCACCAAAGTGTAAGGTAGGCAGAGCCACAGCAGGCCTGTATCATGGTGGGTAAAGTAGAAGTAAATTAACGCGAAAATGTACCATTAGTAGACATTGTATTCCAACCAATAATCAGAAATGCTTTCTTCTAGTCAACCACACCATACCGCCCGGACAGACTGCCCAAACGAAATAAAACCAACAAATTTGGGTGCTAAAGAAACGAATATTTTACATAAAAACTATTTTCAACATTTTGTCATCTCGCGTCCTTTTCACATCGTATAATAGTGAAAAGGACAGAAACTCAGTGATTGTGGTTATTATTACATTTGAGGATGTACATGCCGTCAAATGATGTGTGTATCAAAGCACGACAACCCTGATTCAAGTGTGTTGAACACACCCAGTACACTTTGCCTCCGCGGCTTGCCTTTTTCCTTCGAAACCTATAGCCCGCCTTGACGATAATCGGAAGACCTTTTTTCGAAGTTGCGTACGTGAAACCTGCAACACATTACCATATAAATGTAAATATTGGTGGACATTTCACACAGCGCCATCTAGCCCCAAAGTAAGCTAAGTTTGTAAGCTTGTATCATGGGAACCAGACAACTGATGTAATATATATCTTTTTTTTGTAAGTACATACATATAATACATATCAACACCCAGACACAGAACAGAAACGCTTTCGCGTTACTGTGTTCCGGTTTGAAAGGTGTGGTTGCCGGTGAAATTACAGGCACACGAGACATTCCACCTACACGTCTCAGAGTTACGGGCGCATACGTTGCGACTTGGGTCTTGCCGTACCTTTTTTTTTTTTTTTTTTTTTTTTTTTTCCGTGGAGAAATGCACTCGCATACCACCCAGCCACGGGGAAACTGAGTGGTTATGTGGGACTAGGAGTATATACCCACTAAAACTCCACGGTGTCCACCTCTGCCGCTTAGTGGCGGGAACACGGGGACGGTTACTCTTCCGTGAACCCACCGCGGCTGTCTGTTACCAGACCCTCCATCGGTGTCTCCACCCTCCTGGGTACGACGCACCGGAACACACGGCACGTCACAACCACCTCGGGAACCAAATAGCCAAAGGGCGTCCGACGACCCCGTGTCAAGACGCCCGAGGTCCCCCTGCGACGGGTCAGTTCTGTGGCCCCGTCGCCTGCCACTGCGGGGGTCTTGCCGTACCTAGTAGGGGAGGACCCAAGCCGCATCGCTTGTTATGGGCTGAGGTTACCACTTAACACCAGGTGGGCCGTCAGCTCGTTCTGTAACTGTATTACATTAAAAAAAAAAAAAACAACCCTCTATATTCGTCACACAAATGTTTGTCCTGGGTGGGTCCTTCGTTACTTAGTTAAGGTAAGACCCAAGTCGTAATGTATGCGCCTGTAACCCTGAGAAGTGAAGGTGGAATGTCTCATGTGCCTGTTATTTCACCGACAACCTCAGATTTCAAACTTTGCTTTGCGGTAGAAATTAGTATGGTGGCAGTACTTCCCCGGACGTACTTGGCATTAGTTCTACTGCCTGTGGTGTAGATAATTATTCAAATTAATCATGCTATGCTCATTACCAGCCAAGCACCTGTTGGATGGTTTATTATTTCCTTATACTGGGATCATTCGTTTTAATTTTTTCATTCGTTCATATTATTTCGTAATATAGTTATAATAATTTTGTAAAAGTAAACACGTCAATGAAATAATAATATTTTATAAAATACACATTATTTTTGTACAAAAATCAATATAATCAATAATACTTCAATCCTTATAACAGTTTTACACTAGAGTTTCACGCGTTAGACAGAATTGCAAACGTTTAAATTTCTTTTTAGATTGAAATACTTTCCCAATCTTAAACACCAAACACACAACTTGTACACCAAAAATACGAACTAAAAGAGAGTCTTATATAAGAGATATTCATGGGGGATGGGGGTTCATATCGCTATGAAGGGACCTTTTTAGACATCCTGGGATCTAATTTTTGCTTCAATGAGAGTGTACCAAAAGCTTACAAATTATGTTTAAAGAAATAAAAAAAACTAACGATATATATACCAACAAACACAACACAATTAATAAATATAACATTAAATACAGAGTCATACATATAATACGTATTTCTTTTTTAACTGTATATAATAAACAGATATATTCGTTTAATTATTTTAAATTTCACTGACATCATATTTGTTCCCATTCTTTTTCTCAATTTTACATACATTTATCTCTATTTACCATTATCCATTTTACATGTTGGATTATCTAGCCAATATTTAAATCTCGCACCGAAATGACTTTCAAGTTATACTGTCAGACAAAACCAGGCCAGCGTTGCGGTGAGTATTATGCAAACGTAGACTGTCGTTCATTCCATAGTGTCCCCTCCAAGTCTAACTTATCATAGTGTCAATGGGTTAATGGGTCAAAAAAAAGTTACTTCTATGGATGGCTCAGTATAGCCTCAGGAAGGTTGGGTGATAGCGCTAAAGACACTCAGTCTAACACTGTATACATACATATTAATTAAACCTTTTCGTTACCGTAACCTGGTCCTTAAATATATATAGTATCTTAAATTCAAACAATCCTACCCAACCCTGCCTACTCGTACCAACTGTCAACTTTGGAATGAGCTTCCTCGTGAGTTTTTCAGCGGAGTTAACACATGGATCGTTTCAACTTAAACCCTCTTCCCCTTCAGGATAGGCACCGAATTTGCGCCCTTGTGGTTGCAAACGTCTACAGGCGACGGTACTGCTGTCTCATTTGCCGAGGGTAGTCGCTCCCAAGATACCCTGGCATAAATCAATGAGGCCATTACTTGCCTCTTACATCAGATGGAGACAAGACTTCTAAGTATACTGCGTCCTGCCTCACTTGGACCTCAAAGTGGAAACCTGTTTAATAATTCATTATTGCACTTTGAAGATTAAAAAGCATTATGAATCGAATGCTCTACATAAAAAAAAATGTGTTCTATGGATCGGTGCCGAAAATGGAATTGATCGAAATCCAAGCCAACAATCAGTGATTATGATATGACGTTTAACAAGTCGAATGGTTCGAAATCTGTTCCAAAAATCAGTGGTTATGATTATTTTGACATTTGACGATGGTGTAGTCATCCAGGGTGTGCAGCACAGCTCGACATCCACTGTTCAAGTTTGTCGAACAAGCCCAATAAATTTTAACACCTTGCGCCCGTATCTTACGGAATCTGTAGCCAGCGACGATTATAATGGGCTGGCCTTTTTTTGATATCGTTAATTCTATATCTGAAATGCAAAAAATTCAATAGTTTACCTGCTGTTTAAATTATAAATGAATCAAAGTAAGACGATATGGAAATATAGATTTATCTTTATACTAGTATAAAACAGTCGCTCCCGCTGTCTGCTTAGATCTTTTGAAGTACGCAACGGATTTTAATGCAATTTTTAGCAATAGATTGATTCAAGTTGAAGGTTTATACGTAAAGTTTAATATTGTTTCTATGTCTGGGAATTATTATTATACGTATCTATATATTTCATTAATGATTTAGAATATTATCATCAGTCTGAATCTGATTCCCCAGTACAGGTAGTTAGTTTGGAGCTAGAGGCGCTATGTGGAATGTCCAACAATATTTATTATTTTTATCACTAATATGTAATTATGGAACTGTATTAAAAAGAAAACTATTTAAATAGTATTTAGTAAATGACTCCTTCATTTATTGTGTATTTATTCTTACAACATGTATTTTTTTTTTTTTCAACAGCATAATTCCACCTGGCAGTGAATCATATGAGCTGTTTATGGATCTATGGAAACCTCCTTAAACAACTCAGTTGATTGCATTGAATTTTGTTTTTTTTTTTGTTTGCCAGATTACAAACCTTTGTTTCGTGGTACAAACCCCAATTTTTTATTCATAAATCAATGTGTTTTTTCTATGTCTGGTCAAGGAGCCACTTTGAGGTGCACTCATCTCTTTCACCATACTAGTTCAGAGAGCCAGTATAACAGAGTAGTGGTCGTAATGAATTTAGTAAATTATATGTTATTTTTTGTAGTAACGCAAATATTCTTTTCCTACACAAATAACAAAGTATTACTACAACAATGAAAATGAATTAATTATCGGATGATTATGGTCATTACAGCATTTGATGATGGTCCCATCTTCCAAAGTGTGTATGACAGCACGACAGCGTCTTTTCAGATGCGTGGAACACCTCCAGTGGGTCTTCAGACCTCTGACCTGATGCTTATTGAATCTGTACCCTGACACTATGATCATAGGAAATCCTCTGGAGGATGTAGTGAACATAACTTCTGAAAATAAATAGCAAATTTACACGGTTTTATATTATAGTTTGGTATAATCTATACAAATAAATAAAATTGGAGTGCCTGTTTCTAATATTAAAATAACCGATTTTTACTAAGTGCATATGTACACACGGTACATATATCAAAAACAACATTATTTTTTTGTCTGTCTGTCTGTTTGTTCCGGATAAGCTCTGAAATGGCTGCACCGATTTTGACGGGACTTTCACTGGCAGATAGCTGATGTAACAAGGGGTAACTTAGGTAACTTTTCCGAGGGGTAAAATAAGGGTGCGTGATAAAACCGAAATCCACGCGGACGAAGTCGCGGACAACAGCTAGTCATTGATAAAATAGTCACAAATTTTGAAATTTACATACTTCTATCAATTAAAACTTCACAGAAAATTCACGAATACTCGATTAGGTACATAAAATATGTAACTATCAGTGTTATTTGAAAAAACCGCAAGCCCTAAATATAATACATTTATTTGTTATTTGTAGTAACTAACACAGCTTATAAATATTTTGAGGTTTGTGTAAAACTGAAAAGATTGATTAGTATAATAGTTTTAAACTTTATTAACTATCTCACATGTTCTCTCCTGTAATAACCATGTATAGCTGACCACAGAAATGAGGGATCTCTTCTAATACAGGTTTCTTTAAACTTAACAGAAGAATTCCCATATTCATCATAGCAGCATCATTGTAATTTAAATAAATAGTTTTTGTATGTTTGTAATCAGAATTAAATAATCATATATGGACACCCGCGATAGCTAGCCCTAGTGCGGGGTCCACAGCCAAATTATTGACATAAAAACTTTTTTGGAAAATAAATAATTTTGATTTTGATTTGAATGCTAAAATGTTTACAATTACAATGTCATACCGGGCACGATGGTTGAGCTTCATATCATTTCACGATGAATGGTCGAATAAGGTGTGCAGCAAAGCTTCCGTGCCGTGGCTGTGTAGACCATTCACATATTGCAGGTCACCACTCACTAAATATGTTATACTGAGCTCGATGGTTGTGTACATTGTAGCATTTCACAATGGACATGTCGGCCAAAGTGTGCAAGACAGCGCGACAACCGTGCTTTAGATGAGTTGAACATTTCCAATGAGTTTTAGCGCCGTGGATTCGATTTTTGCAAAATCTGTATCCCGATACTACAATAACCGGGTTCCCTTTTTTTGAAGTTGTAAACGATATTTCTGAAATCATGAGTGTTTTTAAATAAATATTACTTAAAATACAATAGTTTCACAGTTTTAATAATAACAAAAAAGTATAATTTAATGTTAGATTCATTATTATAAAAAGGAATTTTTGTAGATTATTCCGTCTGAAGTTGAAATTTAAGTTAATAAATTTAAGTTGGAATTTAAGGTTCTGCAGATCAATGGTTGTGTTCATTGATACATTTAATGATCGTCATATCATCCAAAGTGTGTAAGACAGCCCGACATCCTCTGTCATGATGTGTTGAACATTTCCAGTGTGTTTTCAAACCGCACACCCGATATTTGCGAAACCTACGTCCGGATAATATTATGATAGTATTTCCCGTTCTTGAAGTAGCAAATGATATTTCTGAAAACGTACAATAATATAAGTAATTCGAATATTAAGTATATTATATATATAATATTAAGTAAACAATTGAATACACAGGTGACATCTTGAAAATACTAAGGATATAATGGACAGTTTATAATGAATGAATAGCATTTAAAATTTTAGAATTAATTTCTTACAAAATATGAATAAATGTTTTAACTTTTTGTTGTGTTTCTTGGTGTTTTTTGCTTATATTTAACTTGCAATGTTTTTATGTTTATTTAAGTCGACATTATAAGTTTTTAAGTAAAAAAAGTTTAAGTACGCATTACTGTGCCCCGTTCTGAAGAGCGTGGGTGCCGGTGAAACTACAGACGCATAAGACGCAACATCCCCGTCTTGGTGCTTGTATCATGGGAACGAGACAACTGATATAATACTGTTTTTTTTAAATACTTATAATACATAATATCAACACCCAGACACAGAAAAACATCAAAGTTCGTGACATAAATGTTTGTCCTGCGTGGGAATCGCCACGACCTATAGTGCAGATAAGGGCAGAAGGCAGGGTTACTACCAACAGAGCTAGGATGTCACAATTATATGTGAGTATGTTCGTTACAGATTTTGATGATGTTCGCATGTACTCATTCATGCATGTTCATATGTATATTTATTAAGGAAATGTTTTGGTCATGTCCCATTTGTAAATTGATGCGACTTCAGTTTGTAACACGACTGATGAGATCTGTCACGCAAACTTTTATCCTGGCTGGCAGTGGAACCCACGACCTACAGCCCAGAAGACAGAAATAGTACCAACTGAACTTTTAAATCAGGTAGACAAGTAAATTATGATCATTGTCCACATAAAAATTAAATTTATGTAATCGTGTGTATAAGGGCGGAATAACCACAAAACTTAGTATACAAATCAGTTAAGTTAGAACTTCAATCTTACTTTTGTAATATCCGTAAACACACTACCTACACACAACGAGTTAACGACGTTTAACGAGCTTATAAAGTTTTACACTCTTACGCCGCGTATATTATTATCACGGGTATACAATAATAATGCATTTTCAATACGTATGATATATGCCTAACATATACATACAAAAAATCGCAAAATATATTTTTATTTATGTTTTTCACAAATTACATACAGTCAGTGATTATGAACATTGTTAAATTTGATGATGGTCATATCTTCTAAAGTATGGATGACGGCGCGGCATCCCGATGAAAATTTTGTAGAACATTTCCAGTGTGTTTTGGCACCGCACGCTTGATGCCTCCGAAATCTATATCCAGATGCGACGATCATTGGTTGCCCTTTTTGTGATGTTGTGTATGATATTTCTGGAATTATCAAATATATTGTATTTTCGTTAATTTTCCTAATTGCATTGCTTAATTAATTGCTGCGAAAGCGCCCGATTCTTGGTTAACTGTGATCCGATAAGTAATTAAATAAATAAACACATTTTAATTATTTGATTGGTCTAAACTTATACTACATTCAAGCATTTTATTTTATGTAGTGATAGACTTTGTGACAAATTTTACAATCATCTATATCATTTTGAAAAGAGTTTAGGTAATCACTTCATGGAATTTGTATAACCGTCACGAAAGGGAAAAATTTAGGAGGAAAAGAACAAAAAATCCGTCCACTGTCATTATTTGAATTACTTTTTTTCTAATAAATGATTTTTATGATAGGTGAGTAATTATTTTTCTTATCATTTGTTTACAACAATTTAAAAATACTATGTACATAAATAAAGAAATAAATAATGATGGGCATTTCACACAGCGCCATTTAGCCCCAAAGTAAGCTAAGCATAGCTTGTATCATGTGAACCAGACAACTGATATAATACTTATATACTTTTCTTTTATAAATACATTCATATAATACATATAAACACCCTGACACAGAATAAAAATCAATGTTACAAATGCCACATAAATGTTTGTTCTGAGTGGGGATCGAACCCACGACCTACAGCGCAGAAGGTAGGGTTACTAACCCACTGAGCTATGAGGCCAGTACATAGTATCTACAATATGCAATGAAACTAATCGAGCTGTCTAAAAACCGTTTCCAACGATCTATAAATAAGCTAAAATGATCCATCTCAACACAAGGTTCAAGAGCAGTAGAACTCACGCCAAGTTCGTCCGGAGAAGTACTGCCACCCTACACTTTCTGTCGCCAAGCAGTAACGCATTCGCGTTACTGTGTTCTGGTTTGAAAGGTGTGGTTGCTGGTGAAATTAAAGGCACATGAAACATCCCACCAACACGTCTCAGAGTTACGGGCGCATACAATGCGACTTGGGTCTTGTCGTACCTAGGGGAGGACCCAAGTTGCATCGTTTATGGGCGGAGGTTACCACTTAACACCAGGTGGGCCGTCGGCTCGTTCCGTAACTGTTTCACATTAAAAAATGGTGGTATTGTGCCTAAAAACTGGAGACTGACTCGCTGGATGGCAATGCTATGACTAGAAATTTAAGTTGCCAGCTTTAAGTAAATCCTAGTGATTATGTACATTATGAAATTTAATAATAGTCATATCCCTCAACGCGTGTATTGTTGCGCGGCAGCCGAAAGCAAAATGCGTAGAACATTTCCAATGCGTTTTATAACCAAAAGTCCGATGTATTCGAAATCTGTATCCCGACACAATAATCATAGGTCGGCCCCGACAAGACGTTGTTATCAGTATATCTGAAACATATGCTATTTTATATAAAATATATTTAAGTAAAATATTCAACATATTATCGAAAACGTTTATAAATGTTATGAACATTTTACCAGACTTGGAATGGTCGGTAAATTAATAATAAAACTTCAATAATAAAATCCAGTTTATTATGTCAAATAATATAATATTAATCCATATTATATTATTTTAGCAAAATATTGCTTTTTCTGCATTATGTTCAGTTGCGTGATGCATAGGCGCAATATTTTTTAGATATCGCTCTAATAATATCCAAATTTAAACCTGGAGAAAATGTAACGGCATTAGTGATTGTGAATATTGATGCATTTTGTGACAGTCATATCATCTAATGTATGTATAACTGCGCGGCATCCGAAATTTAAATGAGTACAACACTTCCAATACGTTTTGGGACCCTTGACTTGATTCTTTCGGAATCTATATCCAGACAATACTAACACTGGCCGACCTTGTTTTGAACGTGACCATGTGATATCTGAAACAGTTATTTAATATAATTAAATTAAAGAAGATTAATTAAAAAACTAATATTTTTGGGGGGCCTTGTTGCTCGCGTCCTTAGATGATAACCCTTTGAATACCTGCACGTTTCCCCCGGGTGGTGCGAAAGGAGCAACCCAAAGTAGATATTATATATTATAGATATTTAACTAATTGAAATTTAAAGTCTATATTAAAGCTATAATAATAAAATCAAATAAATTGTATGGAAGTGTAAATAGATCGTCAATTATATGTCGTGTCATTTATTATCTGGTATTGTAAAATTTTAAAGCAATTTAGGCATTATGGTAATTACATTGATGTGGGGTTAGTATGTATGGCTTCATTTAATTGTAAACGGATAGATCTAGGGAAAATGTTGCCAAATCTATTCCTATTTTTCCGAACCGGAATTTTTCTATCGCGGATGTATATATAACATTTATCTCAAGGAATAAATATCAGACTCAAAATGAAAGTTGCAGCTTGTATCATATATCACCTGTCTTACAAACCTTACATATGGTGTAATATATAATCAATAAATATTCTTTTTTTGAGTAACAAAAACCATCTATGTGAATAAATTATTTATTGTTAAATCTTATCCCATAAAATATAAAATTCAAAAATATTTTCAATATATCTATGCAAACGTCACTTTAAATTTCGTTCCTCTCAAAGCTCATTCTGTTTTGCGGTTGTATACATTTTGTTGTTTACTATTATTATTTGTATATTAAGTTTATGCAAACATGCTTACGGCCAGCCTAATGTTAAGCGGTCACCGCAGCCTATTGACAGCAACACCGGGAGCATTACTGATGCGTTGCCTACCCTGGAGATTTCTCTTTATATTTCTCTTGAAGATGAATATATCATATCTTGCCGGGAAGAGAGAAGAAGGAGGTAGCCCATTGCACAAGTGTGCGGTAGAAAAGTCCTCGTGAAACGAGTTGTCCGAGCCTGCCTTTAATGTGTGGATGGGCCTTATTCCGATTCCGAGAGGTATGAAATACTAGTGATTATGAATATTTATGCATTTTATGATTGTCATATCGTCCAGGGTATGTAAGACAGCACGACAGCCGGAGTTCAGATGGGTTGAGCACTTCCAGTGAGTCTTCAATCCTCGCACCTGATTCCTGCGAAATCTGTATCCTGATACGATAATAATAGGTCGACCTTGTTTTGATAAAGTCCATGATATATCTGAAATGATTAACGATGAAAATTAAAATACGCCATTTTAAAAACAACAATAATTTACACTATGACATACGATGAATAATGTCAGATAATTATTACGTGTATTCAATACCTGCTTTATAGAGTGTATGTAGTGAATTTTGAATTGTTACGTGTCCTAATCCTACGCAAATTCGAGTGATCCAAAAAATGGCTCTCCATATCGAGGCCAAGTTCAGAGCAATAAAGGAGTCTACTCCATACATTTAAAATTCAAACCGAGAGTGTAGTTTTGAGAACTATCATATCATACCATTTCATTTAATGAACCATTTGTTACATATTTTTTGGACATTACATTGGCGTGTCAAATTAGTGTACATCAAAATTAAATTAAATTAAAATATATCTAATTATATTAAATTAAATCAAATTATATAAAATAAATAATTATAAGTTAATTAATTCTGACCTAAATAACACTTATCATGCATATCAGAAAATGAACATGTCATGTATTCATTTATATTACAAAACGGTTGACTTTCTAAAAATGATTTAACTTTATTTTTAAATTGTATAAAGGGAAGCCGTGTTATTTCAATTGGTAATTTATTATACATGTCAAGTTTTATAGAAAACCCCTGTTTATATTTCTTAACAAGTCTTGTTCTTGGTATGTGTAGTTTTTCTTTATTTCGGGTGTTTTTTTTGTGTATTTGCATCTTCGTTGGAAGGTCCTTTTTATTTGAATGTACTTCTAGTAGAGATTTGTAAATGAAAAGAGAAATTACTGTTAAAATTTTAGATTTCTTAAAATAAGCTCTGACTGATGTTAGCCTGGTTAAACCATCAACCATCAATTTCCCAATCTGAAACTGTATAAGCGATATTTTGTTGTCGTATGAATTATCATTTCGTTCTAGAACTTAGCAACCTACCTACTAGAACGACGCACTTAAGTTATCATTATTAATGATTTGTTTTATTCTCATGTAAGTGACGTATGTCTTTTTTGATATATAAAGTTCTATAAACATAACTCCCAGTGTATATTTCTCGTTTCAGTTTCAAATTATGAAGACACTCTATTCAGAATATTTACTTGATTAATTGTTATTGTGTGTGTTACCTACTAATTCTCTAATTCCATCTCGCTTTTTATGTTTTTTTTTCGTATACGAACTATTATCTATCTAGAACTACTATCAGACACCAAAAAGGTCCAACGAAAGACCAGCGCTGGTTGCAAAAGAGCGTAATGCTGAGTTAGAGCCTTTATGCAACACAGCTATTAATTTTTATTTCTTGTTCCTGGTAATTATTAATAAATATTTTATTATGTTACTGTAACTTTTTATTTTCCTGTATGTGTGTTGCAAATAAATACTTTCTATTTCTATTTTATAAATACTCGAGAGTAAGATGTACTTGCTAAATTCTAAAATCATTGAGATTAACGTTTCTCAAACATTTATAATGAAGGAGGCTGTGCCGAAAAATATACTGAAATACGCTTCAGTGTATGGAGCGAGCCAACGCTCGGGATAAATCTTCTAGACCGAGTTCGTAACACTGAAATCAGACATCTCAAGCTACTTTATGAATTCTATGGAAATAAAGTTTTTGATTTTGATTGTTTTCGGCATGTGGTAGAGCATAAGCACTTCTGGATTTCAGGCAGAGAGAGATTGAACTTAGTACCAAACGCAAGTGATTTTTTAAATCTCAAGACATTTGAGGTATATATACTCGTAAGTAAAACCCTGGTAATCTTCACATTTTTTACATATTCAACGAAAAATATAGATTCAGTGATTATGATTATTTACAAACTTTATGATAGCATTATCAACAGTGTGTATAACAGCGCGGCATCCCTTTTGCAAGTGAGTGGAACATCTCCAATAAATTTTCGGCCCGACTGTGTTATGTTTATTGAATCTGTACCCTGATGCGACGATCATAGGACAACCTTTCGTTGTTTTACCCCATGAAATATCTGCAAAGATATGTAACACTTTATTGCTAGTTGAATCATTAAAAGGGTTTAAGTGCGCCCCAAAGATTCTCTTGAAACGTGTCTCCGATTTTTTGGTTCTAGCACATGACGGTTTTCCTTCGCCTTTTTGAGAGAGTGGTATTGTGCACATAAATTTCCCAAGCGAATAACTCATTACTGCTTTTCGGGATTTGAATCAGCGACCTCCGGATTGAACTCGAGGTCAGTACCGCTGAGCCACTACGCTCTCACCTTCACTCAACACTTCATTGTTCATGAATTAATCGCTAATAGCCTTTCAGACGACCTTTTAAAAGCAAAGGACGCATCAAAGACGCAACGAAAATGACAGCAATATTGCCGTGGCAATTAGCTAAGTCAGTCTACTGACCAGTAGACTTCTCCGAGTAAACGCCGCTGTTGCGTTCTTCGGCTATTCTGATCCCTTTCAGGAAAAAGCACCCGGAAGTCATCACTTATAAATTGTAGAAGAACATCAAATACCCTAGTATTCAGCTCGGTAGCAAAGTTCGTAGTAAACCTGCATGTGTGAGATTGAACATTATATATATGTATATCAGGAAACGAAGTGTGAGCTAGTAAAATATAAATTCAAAAGTAGGTATACATTTATACTCCATTCTTACAACATAGCAAGTGTATGCTATTATTAACCGCTGATTATAAGCAAACTGTAAACTCAGGTATATAAAATTGATAATAGTTTCAATAAAACATTACATAGGTTTACACTGAACAGTATCAATACTATATCCTTTATATTTGAAACTACACACAACATAATAACTATGTACTTAGCTTTATCGTTCCGTGGTCCGTCGGCGACTGTTACCAGTATTCAAATACAGCCGGGCAGCAGCTCCGCTCTGTTCGACGGTCGACGGTCAACTCACTTGTTTGGCCGGGCGCCTTGGCTTTTATTGTGAGTTGTAAACAACAATCGGCTTTACGAAGTTGTATCCGACTCACTTCGTGAGTCTGACTTTGAGAACGGCTATTTGGTACATACTACCTTCACATATTTACACATAATGATATCTGTTGCTATATACATAGTAATATAACGAAACAACCTATGTAAAAACATAAATAATAACTTATTACTAGCAACAAGTTTCAACTATACGTATTTTATCATATAAATAATGACTTTCAGACCATGTTGGATATAAATACACACATATTTATGTTATTATTTCAAAATAATATAACACGGCCATTCTGACCAGTACTTCGCTCTCGAAGTACCATCTCTTTAAATTGTTGTAAGTTGTATTTACAATTATTATAATTATTACACTAAACATTGATACTGTCTTACTTATACCATCAAGGGACAACTATCAATGGTCTGAAACTTTCTGTAGTTCCACTAAATCTAGTACTGAAGGGACAGTTATCAGTTATAGTATAACAATATGGTAATTTGCTTTAACGACAATAGTATCTAGTCCCAGCACCTGCAGCGCATGGTGCGGACTAGAATAAAGCAAAAAACTTTCTGCAGTTCCAACTAACTATAACTTATTGTATTATATACATAAATTCATTGATACTGTCTTTATCCATCAAGGGACAGCTATCAACGGTCATTTGCTTTAGCGACAATAGTACCTAGTCCCATCACCTGCATCGCATGAAGCGGACTAGAATAAAGCAAGTAACTGTACTGCAGTTCCAACTAAATATAACTTATTGTATTATATACATAAATTCATTGATACTGTCTTTATCCATCAAGGGACAGCTATCAACGGTCATTTGCTTTAGCGACAATAGTATCTAGTCCCATCACCTGCATCGCATGAAGCGGACTAGAATAAAGCAAATAACTGTACTGCAGTTCCAACTAAATATAACTTATTGTATTATATACATAAATTCATTGATACTGTCTTTATCCATCAAGGGACAGCTATCAACGGTCATTTGCTTTAGCGACAATAGTATCTAGTCCCATCACCTGCATCGCATGAAGCGGACTAGAATAAAGCAAATAACTGTACTGCAGTTCCAACTAAATATAAGATTCATCATTTTTTTTATGTAAACTTAATTTTCATATTATACACCTCATTTATCATGAGTATTCGTTTCTCTCATTTCATTTTCATTGTATATTGTATTATACTCATCATCTTCACACCATTTTCCTGCCCTTATCCCATTACGCTACATTTTTTTTTTTTTTTTTTTTTTTTTTTTTCGTTTCAGTCTGTCAGATGTCATCTAAAAACCTTTTACGAACAATTTCAAAAATATTTAGTATAACCCCTTATTTCATCATTTTTTTTTTAACTATTGTTTGTAGACATAAAAGCTGGTAAGCCAATTTACGATTTGCCCTTACATCGGCGATTTACTGAGAGATATCAATCGAAACCTAATCAAAATATACTTGGAATATTTGCATTAAAAACCACTTAACATCAGGTGGGCCGTCTGCTTGTTTGCCTATATAATCACATAAAATTATTTTGAAATCTCAAAAAGAATCTATTACATGGTAGTTTTTCAACAATCACATATGGCCCTTTAATCACCTATGCTGTAGGTTGTATTGGTTAAGCCTGGTAGTATCCGAACGCTCTTTGAACTTATTAGCGACGTCTGTGACTGCTGAGCTAATTTACGATCAGCGTGTACATATATTTTTTGGTTCTAGTGACTCATCTATAACATTAGTTAGCTGAGCTTTTATGGATGGTATGTTTATCTACCTATTAGCAATCGGATGGTAGAAAACCCAGTATATTTCTGAATTTCTGAATGGTTGTGTGTAAATATTATGTAGGTACTTTCCAAAGAACGTTCGGCCATTCTGATAATCAGCCGTTGACGTGGTAACATACCGTTAAACTTGACCATTACTGCGGGGGACTACTGTTGAAAATCGTATGACGTACAATTTGCAATTCTGCTTCCCAACTGTTGTGACGCTGCGCCATCCTAGGTCCAATGCAAGGGAGCTGATGGCACTGCACCAGCTATCAGCACCACTGTCATTCTTGTCTGGATCAAACGGTGGCAGCATCACGTCATCGCCACGATGCCGATCGTAGACTCCTTCTTGGATAGCCTTTAACAGGCCTTCCACGACCGCTGGGTCCGTCAAGAAGCTTCTGTGATGATAATCACGTTGAAGCGGTAGCTAGAACAAAAAAATCTATTAATACTGGCTGAAGGTAGCATCCCACTTCTGATGTGAGATTCAACATTATATATAATGTATATCAGGAAACGAAGTGTGAGCTAGTAAAATATAAATTCAAAAGTAGGTATACATTTATACTCCATTCTTACAACATAGCAAGTGTATGCTATTATTAACCGCTGATTATAAGCAAACTGTAAACTCAGGTATATAAAATTGATAATAGTTTCAATAAAACATTACATAGGTTTACACTGAACAGTATCAATACTATATCCTTTATATTTGAAACTACACACAACATAATAACTATGTACTTAGCTTTATCGTTCCGTGGTCCGTCGGCGACTGTTACCAGTATTCAAATACAGCCGGGCAGCAGCTCCGCTCTGTTCGACGGTCGACGGTCAACTCACTTGACCAAAGCCGGGCGCCTTGGCTTTTATTGTGAGTTGTAAACAACAATCGGCTTTACGAAGTTGTATCCGACTCACTTCGTGAGTCGGACTTTGAGAACGGCTATTTGGTACATACTACCTTCACATATTTACACATAATGATATCTGTTGCTATATACATAGTAATATAACGAAACAACCTATGTAAAAACATAAATAATAACTTATTACTAGCAACAAGTTTCAACTATACGTATTTTATCATATAAATAATGACTTTCAGACCATGTTGGATATAAATACACACATATTTATGTTATTATTTCAAAATAATATAACACATGCAAAACCGGGGTTAAAGAGCTACATTTCCGGCCTGACCGAGCTTGTGACAAAAATTCCATTCCAATGTTCCTCCGAAGTTTGTTTTAAAACGGACGGACGTTATGTGTGTCTGTACTTATGTATTTATGTAGGTTTTAATTAATTAATAGCTGAGAATTAGAATAAGAATAGAAAATAACATAAATTGGAGCTACGTATAATTGACACCTGAATACGATATTATTCGATCCCGTGTGATTATTGCATTAATTGTTCCAACTCAGGGAAACTGAATAATAAAAAAATAGTAATAAATTACATCAATATAGGTAATGAAAAAAAAACAGTGCTTTACTTTTTATTATACATCGGACTTCGATAATTTCATTGGTATAATATTTAACCTGCCCTTCGGATTATTTAGACACGATTTAGTAATAGAAAGTATCAACTAAGTTCAACACTTGTCACTCTATGTTCCCGAGATTGTACAACCCATAAGTTAAAAGGGGACCTACAAAGATTCTGTCCACCCCTTCGCGGATAAAGTCGCATATATGAGATCGAAATTTAATCTAAACGTACTAGTATTATGATACTATTGATACCTACTATGAGACGTTACTAAGAACAGGAATTTAAGATACAACGAGACTCCAGTACACATTTTAACAAGCTTAAAGATATGGGATACCTACCTAACATATATATAATTTATTAGTTTGGAACAAATCTTACCAGTCAACTCCTTATTGTCCCAAATGTGTGGCTAATACAAATAATAATAACTTTATTTAATTCACCCTATATAATAAAAGCTATATAATACTAAGAAATAAAAATGCCCTATTATATGAGATAATGAAATTTTTTAAGAAGAATGTAATTAATTTCCTTGTGGAAAAATTCAATGAAGTTTGGTAGGTGGGGAATAGGTATGGATCTAAATATTTACATATTGGCAAACTTAATGGCGTTACACGCCCGTCTAATAATGTCATTGATAATAACTTATTAAATTTTATTAGTATAATTCTGCGCTGTAGGTCGTGGGTTCGATTCCCACCCAGGACAAACATTTGTGTGACGAATTGTGCTTGTTTTATGTCTGGTTGTTGATATGTATGTATTATATGTTTGTATTTACAAAAAGTATACAATTTTATATCAGTTGTCTGGTCTGGTTCCCATAATACAAGCTATGTTTAGTTTGGGGCTAGATGGCGCTGTGTGAATTGTCCACCAACATTTATTATTATTATACAGGGGAGGTTACAAGGGAGATGGCGTAGAATTCAAAGTTACAGTTTTTGTCCTAGATGCAGTCTTCGGTACAATATAATGGTGACTGTGTATGTTATATCGTTTTGTAACGGCCACCTGTCCATCTCCGACGTTCAGGGTGTGAATGATCGCACCGCATCCCTTGTTCCCGTGGGTCGAACAGAACCAGTGCGTCTTATGACCTCTCACCCTTTTTTTAGCGAAACGGTATCCGGCCGCTAGAAGCATAACGGCGCCTTTTTTCGACGTTATGAACTCTATACCTGGAAGAAGTAATGTAGCTTAAAATCTTATGTTTTGAGAAATTTATTTAACTCTAAAGATTACAAAAATCATTTAAAGAGTAAATACAGGTTTTTAAATGATTATGCCAAATAGCGTAGGTAAGAGTAACAAATTTTCAACTCAAAAGTACGGTATTACTTAGTAACGGATGAATTGTATGACAACTAGGTACCAGATATCTAAGTCTCTTTTGTTAGAACGATGGGCGTTTAGCGAGGCACAAATTCCGCCGCAGAAGTGGACTGAGTTAAAGGTTTACTTAACTTAGGCAATAGTTTTTTTATCTTTTTCCTTTCTGCTAAATTGTTATATAATGTATTATGTATACATTTTTATATGTATTATGTATTACTTGAGTAAATAAATGTATGTATGTCTATGTTAAAATCGACATGTCATGCTTCAAATAAACTCTCAGTTTTTAAGTCCTGGCTAAAATCAAGAACATATGTCACAAACTTTTCAAACATTTATTTATTAATGATTCAAAAACATCACTTTTCAAATGATTATCTATCGTGGTTTGTCAATATTTATCCGTAAAATACTAAAATATCATTATTAGTCAATTTATCTCCACAAGAAAGTCGATATAACAATAATTAAAATATTACATTACGTCGCCACGTTGTCTGTGCCACAATATTGATCATGTTTTTTACTATTCATTAAATAAATTAGCACAATAAACAAAATATTAAAGCAAAATAGTAAACCCTGACGAGCAGCAATCTGACAAGATTATGGAATGAACAACCGAAAGTGTTAGTTAAGTTATATAAAAGCATGAGCTCACCGCTTGTCACGTGTATGTTAAAACATAATGTTACAATAGGGCCTGAGCCGTAAATCTATGCATATATTTTGTTATTATTCGTCGTCGCTACGTGGGCAATATGCTCGATCCTTAATCATATTAAAAAAGCCTTTCGTAGAACATATTCGCACCAGATTTAATGTTAGCAGATATAATTTGCGACGGTGGTCCGTCGCGTTATTATTTACCACAATATAATTACTATTTATCAGTTATATGGTTCACATATTACAATTTGGGCTTAGTTCGGGGCTAGGTGGCACTTTACGAAACGTTTATTATTCAGTTTTGATATATTCGCAATTTCCGCAAAACTAAGTGTGACATATGACTCTATTACATTTACCATCCCGCATTACCATTTAGTTTAAAAAAATATTTTTTCCGATTGGGTGACTATGTGTATTGTTAAATTTGACGACAGTTATATTATCCATTTCCCCTAATGTGTGTATAATCGCATGGCAGCCTCTGGAACCATAGGTGGAGCAAAACCAATGGGTTTTAAGACCAATTTTCCTTTTCTTGTAGAATCTGTATCCGCCCACGAGCATCATGACACCGCCGTTTTTAGAAGTCTTAAATGATATTTCTGTAAAATAGGAAGGAATTGTTAAAGAAATGCTTTCAAATTCATAAACGCTCACTAATAAACTATAGGTGAATCGATTAATTTATGTTTTTGTTTGACACACACAGAGCTGCGAATATATAATACTAAATAAAAAATATCTTACCGAAAATAAAAATTAAATAAAAAAAGAATAGACAGGTAAGTAGGCACTTGTGACTGATAGGGACCAAAATAAAACAATATATATTTTCTTCTCTGTTACTCGGTGCGGTGAAATAGGTATCATCCACCTAAATATAATATTTATATATGTATATAAATATGTATAAATAAATATAACACAACACACACAGAACAAACATCTATGTTCTTTACACAAATATTTATCCCGAGTAGGAATCGAACTCAAGACCAGCGTAGAAGGCAGGGTTAATACCAACTGAGCTGTGAGGCCAGTCAGTATTTAATATTAAACATATAATAATAAACTTTAACAGTAAATGCCACGCATGGAACGATAACTATTGGAAGCCTCAGACTCCACTAGATATTGTTTCTCAAACTGTCTCTGAGAAACACGATATCCATACTAATATTATAAATGCGACTCTGTCTATGTCTATCTGACTATGTCTGTTACCTTTTCACGCCAGAACCACTCAACCAATTTTTATAAATTTTCGTTTAATGATAGGCTAAAGATGGCCATAGGCTACTTTTTGTCTCGATAACAAAACTTGAAGGGGGTGAAATAGGGGATGAAAGTTTGTAAGGGACAGACAAGAAACCCCAAATGGAGAATAAAATATATTACATTGCAAACACATATTACTGATTAATCAGTTCCTCCAATTCCTGTTTTCGTTCTTAGTGATTATGAACGTTGTGGCATTTTGTGACAGTCATATCATCCAGTGTGTGTATAATAGCGCGACATCCTCTCGCGTTCTGAGTCGAGCAGTACCAGTAGCTTTTATATCCACGAGCTCGGTGTTTATAGAACGTATACCCACCTACCGATATCAGAGGTTTACCTCGCTGGGATCTCATGATTGTGATTTCTGGAACATACCAAATTATATCCAAAATCAAATCAATGCCAAGAAGTTTCAAAGGCTTGAAGTTGCGGGTGAAATTACAGGCACTTGAGACAGCCCACCTTCGCGTCTCAGTTACGGGCGCATGAGGTCTCTATCTATTCGAGTCACTGGTACTCTCGAAACAGTGTGGTGAAAGGATTTTAAGTGCGTCTCAAAGAGGCTCCTTTCGTGCACTTGACACATGTTCGAATTTTTAGTTCTAGGACATGTCGGTTTCCTCACGATGTTTTCCATCACCGTTTTGAGAATGTGGTATTGCGCACATAAATCTTTCAACCTAAAAACTCATAGATGCATGTCGGGGTTTGAACCGGAGACCTCCAGATTGAAACTCGGGGTCAGTACCACTAGACGACCACGCTCTCATGCGGCGCATGCGGTGCGACTTGAGTCTTGTTCTACCTAAGTAAGGGAGGACCAAGTGGTATTGTTTATGGGCAGAGGTTACCACTAAACACTAGTTGGGCCATCTGATTGTTTGTTGGTAACTCTATCGCATAAAAAAAACATACCGAATGAAGCGTCACAAACTAGCTGTTTCAGTGCAGTGGGAGGCGGGTGTTCCGGCAACATGCCAGTAATGTCAGCAATACAGTTTCTATTTATTTTATTTTATTTTCTATACAACATCCATAGTCATTAATATAAAAAAACTCTTAAAAGCCAATAAAAAACATACAAACATTGGAGTCTAGCAAGGAGTCTTTATGTCATGAAACAATGACATTGACATGTCAAATTCATGGTTAAATGTAACCAAAAAATACCAGTAAACTACAAAGAAAAATTAATGTGCTAACACTGATAGTGTGGACACAGCGCGGCCTCACGCAACGACGACGCTAGCGCTCTCGAGCGCAGGCGGACTATTTGACAAACTTGAAGCACTTACTTTTTTTGCATTATTTCGAACGAGAGTCGAATAGTGAGTCACCTCTGTCAATAAGTCAAGTGTTTTGTAAACCTATTGAACGACCACAAAAACATACTGCTGAGGTATATTCCATTTTCTGTGTGGACAGGTAATCTTGAACATCGACATCGACTCTTGAATTTATTATCATTCATCTCTGAATGTTGCCTCGTGATTATGTATGTTGTTATATTTCAAAATAGTCATATCTTTCAATGTGTGTAAATTCGCGTGACACCCGCGTCTCTGATGAGTGGAACAGTGCCAATGGATTTTCATGCCCACAATTCGTAGTTTCGAAAATGTATATCCAGATGCTACGATAAGGGGATTGCCTCGCCGCGATGTTGCCAACTTTATATCTGAAATATTTATCATCATATGAAATTATTATTCAAATCGTTATTAAAAATATACACGTTGAAGTCTCGGAGTAAATTATCTCGAACAAATGTGGTGAAAGATTTAATATTCTTTTATTTAACTCGAGAAGAGAGTTCCGAGAAAGAGTCGCTACTTCCGTGCACTTGGAACCAAAATCTTAGAATTTTTGGTTTTAGGACGTGCTAGTTTCCCCACAGTCAATGTTTTCCATCACCGTTTTGAGAACGTGGTGTTATGCAAATATATCGTTTCATTCGAAAAGTTATAAGGTATGTATGCTCCATTTGAACTGGCCATCTCCGTATTGAAAATTGGAGTTCGTACCAAGCTCCATAAATCACAGTTGTTGAAAATGAAGCACAGAAATATTTATAGGTATCTATATGATAACATAATAACTAAATATATAAATGGCAGAACGTTTTGAGGCTTGTTTATTTCAAATCCAAATTTTAGCAATTGGTTGGACAAACGAAAATGAAGATCGCTACATTCTTAGCCCATAAATTAAATTAAATCAAAAGTTATTATCAAAAACATCAAGATTCATCACTTAAGCTCAAATAAATATAAAAAAATGGATTATACTGTAAAATGTTTATTTTTAATTTTACCTTAATATTATGTTTATATAAAATGCTGAGACAATTAAGGTTGCGAAAAGTACCAACGTATTTTTTTCTGGATCTAAATCAGTTTACGGTTCTAGTACTGTCCTTCATCCTTTTTTATCATTTTATCTAATCACCCTCCTTCGTCTTTTTGGATCTATCTATTATTATTTATTATAAAGTTATGCAGAATTTTTTTGACCACCTGAACACCTGAGATGTTTTGTGGTAACCTCTGCCCATAACAAGCATGACGACTTGGGTCTCTACTACTTAGGTACAACAATATCCAAGTCGCATCGTATGCGCACGCCACTAAGAGACGTTAGGGTGGAATCTCTCATATGCCTGCAATTTCTACTGTACTGGCAACCAAGCCTTTCAAAACGTAAATAAAATAAAATAAAATAAAAAGTAATACAGTAACGCGAAGACATAACAGTTTGGCGGCAGAAATGGGTATAGTGACAGTACATCCCCGGACGAACTTGGTATAACTTCTACTACAACATGCGACGAGGACTTAATGTGTAGCAATCACAGCGATGATCGACGTCCACACACCGACTTTAACAACACCAGGTATTCTCCGTAATGTTCACCTAACTTTAAAGTGACCCTTAGGAGTGACAGACAAGACACTCGTATAATTGCATGCCCCCTTACACATTCTTAGCGATCAGTGACGTAAATGACAAGATTTTAGTGATTATGAATATTATAGGCATAGATAACAGTGGTCATATCAACCAAAGTGTGTACGGTCGCCTTGCACCCTTTAGCTTGATGTGTTGAACAAATCCAACGTATTTTCCCACTGGAACTGTTCGGTCCGTGCCTGCAGAATCTGTGTCCCATCATCAAGATGATCGGACGGCCGCGTTGCGATGTAGTCAACTTAATGTCTAAAAAGTAAACAAAATGAATGTTTCATTCATAGAAGTAAGATTTTCGTGTTTTTTTATGCGAATAAGTTACGGAACGAGCAAGATGATCTGATGTTAAGCGGTAACGTCTGCCCATAGCGAAATATAAAAGTCTTGGGACTTCCCTTGGTTCCCTTAGGTATGGGACGGCCCAAGTCACATTGTTCTGCGCCCGTAACTTTGAGAGGTGAACGTGGAATGTCTCAAATGCTGCTCAGTGCTCATCTGCGCCGTGTGACTGACTGATTTCAGAACAAAATGGCGAATACCAACAACGAGCATGTGGATCCTAATCCATTTAAATCCCCGCCATATATATAGTGATTGTGTATATAAGGACATCTTATATGTTCCCATCATCCATGTGTGACTAAAACAGAATATACTATTTAAGGTCCAGTTTACTTTATTTAATTATTTCAATGATTATGAACATTAAAAGAAAATTTTGCTAATAACCTGGAAGCATGCTGCTCCCTCCAGACAGCACTATGTTGTTGTAAAAGAGACTTCTTTGTGCCAAATCAGTTCTGGATATGCTCAAGCAGATGATTTCAATGATGTTTTGGCAGCTGAGGCCTGCGATGTCTACTACATTTGAGAATGGTCATGTCTCTCCAATGTATGGAGTTTAACGCGACAACCTTTGCATGAATTGCATGCTAAGTGCAGGATGCCCAGTAAATTTCACTTCCGCTCATCTCTTACAAAATCTATCACTGCGACCAAAATAATTGGTTTACCTCGCCGTGATCTCATAATTATGACATCTGAAACAAATATATTAATGACGAGATATAATTGCCAAAGTTTACAAAATATGCCGAATGAAGTTTAATCTACATTTTTGGCATGTCAGTAATGATTAAGAAATAAATATCTGATATGTTCCTTTCATCCAAGTATATTAAATAATAAATAATTATAATATAAGTATAAAGTAAGTATAAAATAAGAAGAACAACATAAGATAAGTAATAAAGATAAGTAATTGCAAAACAGAGCAGATTATTCAACGTTTCACTTTATTTTATTTTTTCAATAATAGTAATAATAATAATATTGGTGGACATTTCACGCAGCGCCATCTAGCCTCAAATTAAGCGTAGCTTGTACTATTGGAACCAGACAACTAATATAATACTTATATACTCTTTGTCAATACATACATATGAGAACCTCTAATTGGCTCTCCGTAGCTAATCCATTGTTATTCTATTATAACAAAGCTGATGGTTCTCCATGTAAAAAATAAATAAATAAATAATATATATCAACACCCAGACACAGAACAAACACTTATGTACGTCACATAAATGATTGTCCTAGGTGGGAATCGAACCTACGAACTACAGTGCAGAAGGCAGGGTTAACCAACTGAGCTATGAGGCCAGTCAATGATTATGTACATTACGACATTTGAGAATGGTCATGTCATCCAAAGTGTGAAGGTTAGCGCGACATCCTTTGTTTGCGTGTGTAGCGCATAGCCAGTGGATTTTATTTCCTTGAGCCCGTTGTTTATAGAACCTGTATCCTGTCATGATAATGATTGGTTTTCCTTTTTTTGATATTGAGAATGTTATCGCTGAAAATATAACAAAATTAAAATAAATGTTTCAAGTAACCTTATAACAAACAACTATTATTAAAATAGTTATTACTATATTACGTAACAAATATTATTGGTCAATAATATTTGACCAATAATATTGACCAGTAATATTTGTATAATTTGAAAAAGTTATAATGTGTGTGCGAACATTGCGACATGTAATATAGCACCAATATTCCACAATATAAAAATAATTAGCAATTAGTGATAATCACCCCTGCTTAGTATTAAAACAGTGCGAAGCTATAGCTATAGTCATTAATATTATTAAAATATAACCAAAGATTGGAAAATAATACTGCATTAGTGGATAAAACAATATATTTCAATTATTTTAACTTAGGCTAGACATTTCAATGGTTGTGAACATATTGAGAAAAATAGTGTGTGTGTGTGTGTGTGGAAAACAAACACCATATTCCAGGTACATTTGTATTGACATATCAATGATTATGAATATTATGGAATTTCAGAATGGTCATGTCAACCAAAGTGTGGAGATTAGCGCGGCATCCCTTGTGCGAGTGTCTAACACACAACCAATGGATTTTACTTCCTCGTGTTCGTTTTTTATAGAATCTGTAACCTGCTACCGTAATAATTGGATTTCCCAGTCTGGATGTTGTAAATACAATTTCTGAAACAAATCAAATTACTTTTTACGTGTTAATGGCATGAAAGATCGAGTTCGAGTTCACTTACTTATATTACTTATATTATTGTCTTACAAATATATAGGTGTAATAGAAATCAAATATTTAATTTACCAGTTTTTAATAAGTACTTTATTAAATTATTTTTTAATAGTCTAATTGTATTTTTTCGCCATTTATTTTTTGTATAAATTGTATATATCGGTCTCAAGTTTAATCAAATGATTATAAACAAAAAAATAATCTAAAAACTTAAATAGATCTATAGTAGTTTGGCTGTCTTCATTCCGACTGAAATTGAATGGTTATATTGTCAAAGTACGAGAAAAAGAAACGAAGGATTTAAAATTGTATCAATGATTGTGAACATTGCTATGTCAGAAACAGAAACGAAGCATTTAAAATTGTATCAATGGTTGTGAATATTGCGATGTCTGAGAATGGTCATGTCTTCCAAAGTGTGTAGACTAGCGCGACAGCCTTTAGTAACATGTGTGGAACATAACCAGCTGATTTTGCCATTACGAATACGTTGTTGGCAGAACCTGTATCCAGATATTTCAATGATAGGTCTGCCCCGCCTTGACGTAGTGAGGGTAATTTCTGTAAAAAGATAAATTAAATATATCAACTACTTTTTCGAACAACCCTCTTATGTTTAGAGAGAAATTGTGGTAAAGATTAAAAAACATTTTATGGTAACTTTTATTTTAATAAAGTTTATTTTAAACATTAGAATGTTTGGAGAGAAACAATGGTAAAAATAAAAAACATTTTATGGTAACTTTTATTTCAATAAAGTTTATTTTAAACATAAGAATGATTTTGGTAACTATAATCAGTCATTAGTTTAACAAATTATTTTGAAAAGTTGATTCATTGTATCTGTTCTTTGCACTGGTCTATTTCGAGCCTGGATGGTTTTTCGACCGATATCGTATTGGTCAAAAAAATAAGAACGAGTTCCAGAGTTCAGCTCAATTTTGTAATAGAAAAAAAATTGTGCTGTCGGACTAAGGGTAAATTTGATTCGAAATAAAAATCAATTATAATACAATTACATAAAATTAATTAGAAACAAACACTGCACTGATTTCTCATATTTGGATAGATTTCCTCATGTTTATGTTATTAGAGACAAATTACGGTTTAGGATATTTATTTCTCATTCAGAATTTACAAATTAAGTAAGTATATCTTAAGAAACTTTTGTTTTATTTTAACAAAATTAAATGAAATGGTCATTACGTTTGGTCATTTATGTGTGTTATTAAAATAAATATAAATTGTTAAAATATAAATATAAACAATATGACCCTACTCATACAATAATTATTTATAAAGCTTCGCCTAGGCACATATTATCATGTCAATGATTGTGATCATTACGACATTTAAGAATTGTCATATCTTCCAAAGTGTGAAGTCTGGCCTTACAGCCCATAGAGGCATTTGTAGAACAAAACCACTGGATTACTCCATTACTCGTACGAAGTTTACAAAACCTGTAGCCTGATATAAGAACGATGGGCCTTCCACGTTTTGACGTTGTAAGAGATACAACTGAAAAAAAAAAAACAAATGTGGTTCAAATTACAGTTAAGTAGGTACCTACTTCAAAAAACACAAGTGATAATGGAACAAAAAGTGGCATATTCAAAAATTACATATATGAATATAATATATAATTTTGATTACCATATTATTACTTAATTAACCAATTTTAAATAAGAATTTTCATAGCAACTAACTTATTTTAATACCCGTACTCTTATTATACCCATATTTGGTAGGCATTCTTTATGAACAGCCTTTTTTCTTATATAAAAAAATAATAAATGTTAAATGATTAAAACAACATTATTGTGGGCCCCACTTGATGTAATCTAAGTTAAAAAATATATAGTGATATATTTTTTTCAATTTATCAATCAAAGCTTTGTTTCGATCGAAGTTTACTTATGTCGCATAAAATATAAAAGCACTTTTTATTTTACGCATTCGCGCGTAACTGATTAACTGGCCACACAGCTCAGTTCGTTAACTCGGCATTCTGCACTGTAGATCGTGGGTTTGATTATCGCCCAGGATAAACATTTGTTGGCGAAAATGAATGTCGACTGAGTCTATCTGTTAATAATGTTTTATAATGGCATGTCTCATATATTCACGCCAAAAAAAGGGAAGCGTTGTAGCAGTTAGTAACGAGGTGAAAAGTTTTGAGACTGCCAACCTCTTTGGGGAAAAAGGCGTGAAACTTCGAGTATATGTATAATATCTTAAAGGTACAACATTTGGCTGCTAAAAAACCACATAAAAAAAAATATATATAAATATCAGGAAAAATTAAGGAAAAATATAAGACATAAATCATTTACTATGTCCATCAAGTCACATTACTCAACAAACAATGGCGAATAACACAAAAACCATTACTACCCACGGTTTTCATATTTCCATGGACAGTCATATCAGTGAGTATGGTTATTATAAATCTTGATAACTTTAGTAATGTCATGTAACGTGTGGAGTTTTGCACGGCAACCCTTGTGTGAATGTGTAGCACAAAACCAGTAAATTTTATCGTTACCGGTACGCATTTTACAAAATCTGTAACCTGCCACTACTATGACGGGATGACCGCGACTTAGATGACTTTGCATAGTAAATATCTGAAACAAGTGCACGTACGATAAGAAATAATACTGCGGTTAGATTCGACCAATCGTTGAACATCTCTTCCAAATATCGATATTGTTAACCTAGGAAATAAAGAATAATTTAATTTTGTCGTGTATGATCACATGAGTTAAATCACATGATCACAGCGCAGTAGTGAAGATAGTGCACGAAAGGAGCCTCTTTGAGGCGCACTTAAATCCTTTCACCAAACTGTTTCGAAAGAACTAGTAATTCGACTAGCATTATTTGTAGTACTAGGGCAATTATGTAGTTAAATTTTTTCTTGTTAGTGTCAGTCGAAATTTATCTCCATCTCAACATGATGCCGCTCCCAAATATGATAGATATTTACCTAGCTTGGATTGGTTCACATCATTCCGGAAGCAGCGCTGATTTTCAGACAGAGCCTTTTGCAATGGATACCTTCCTACAACGAGAGCAAAGAATAACAAGAAATGTGGAATTAGTATAAGTTTATTCGGTTGAGCGTTGATGCTTGGGACACAGTAATTTACTCCCGCAAGCATCATCGTGTTTCAAACTATTTAAAATGTATTTAGTTACTGTTCCAAATAAATAATTATTATTATTATATTATTGAGACTCGATAAAATATTAAATAAATAGCATCATTGTCTCCATTGGCCAAAACTTCCAATTTCGGACCTTAATTAAAAACTATACAGATTCGTTCACGTGCATTTTCTCGTCCTCCGAAATAATTTATTTTATATTACCTACTGCTGATACAGGAAAGCAGTAAAACTGATTGATATTGAAATGTTTAGAGTATAATGCATCTGTAAAGAACATTACTAAGCAAAATGTTGTGAAGTACATATTAATGCGAATGTATCATGACGAAACAGGGCACGTTAGAAGCACATTAGTAAATATTCATCACTTAGTCTTATTTGCTAATATTGTGACAGACAATAAATACCTATATTTTGACAGACCTCACAGTTGGTAGTAACTCTGCCTTCAGCGCCGTGGGTTCGATTCCCACCCAGGACATACATTTGTTTGACGAATTTAGATATTTGTTCTGTGTCTGGGTGTTATATGTATTATATGTATGTATTTATAAAAAAAGTATTTAAATATTCTATCAGTTTTCTGGTCTCATAGTACAAGCTATGCTAGTTTGGGGCTAGATGGCGCTGTGTGAATTGACAGGCAATATAAAAAAAAATGTTTGTTCAATGATTGTGAACGTTATGACATTTCAGAAAGGTCATGTCGTGTGTAGTGTGAAGGTACGCACGGCATCGTTTAGACGTGACGTGAGTTTTACCACTTGTCATCCGTCGCTTGCTGAATCTGTACCCTTCTACAAGAATGATGGGTTTACCTCGTTGAGACATTGTCAAAGAAATTTCTGAAATTTAACCAAATTAACAGTCATTCATTAGCAAACAGTGAAGTCGCATGATATATAAAAAAAGCTTATGTCAAATATTTAAGACTGAATTGACCATTGGTGTGGAGTGGACACTTATCTGCCTACTCTAAAGGAGAGATAGGCACACATCTATGCAAGGTAAGGAATAGCTGTATTATACAGCCCTCATGAATGCGCCTCGCTGTAAACGCTACCCATCTGAATGATGACGGCTCCCAACATTGTATTACCTTATCAAGAGTGTGGTGTCCCGGTGTTACAGTCCCAAATTTTGGTTAACTTCGTGGAGGGATTAACTGCTACTTATTATCACAATATTTATATAATTATCTCAACAAGGAATTCTACCTGTGTAAGCTGTGGTTACCTTGAGGAAGTGAGCACAAGAAGTATACTTTTACAATGATAATTATGTAAGAAATATGTATCACTTACTGGAAACCCTTAATAAATAAATAAAAAATAAATAAAAAATAAAACTTGAGAGGTGTCAAGGGACACCCGGATGGAACGAAGTTCCTTTCGATTAATTAGTGAAGGAATTCTAATAAAATTTTATTTTTTTTAAGTTATAATTTTTTTTTTTTATTATTAACAAATATAATCATACGATTGGTTTTCAGAGAGAGAGAGACAGACAGAGAAACATGCGCACGCCGCACAGCTTACTATAGCAAAAAGTGTCGTGACAACTTTTCGTAAGAATTTTTTTCCGTCTAGCCCCCTTTCACAACGCGCGATAAGGAACTTCGTTCCAATACGTGATTTTGTAGAATTTGGTAACAGTCATGTATTTCGGAGTGTGTATGAAGCGCGACACCTCTAGCGTGACCGCAGTTTTACGCCTAGTAGTCACCACAATTACCACTGCCGCCAAGCAGTAACGTATACGCATTACTGTGTTCCAGTTCGGAAGCTGTGGTTAGAAAAAAGGTCGAACTAATTTAAAAATGTACAGCGCAAAGGTATTGATTACAACGCATACGAAATTTTACTGTTTATTTACAGTAAAAAGTTATATGTTTATCTTTAAAACATGATACGCAAAGGGACTTCTTGCACATGTTGCAAAAGGATTTTATTTTCTTTACTTTCCTCCTGGCTTCTCGCAAATCTAACGTCAGTCGTAGCTTTTCGTAGCACCCAGCACAATTTCTTCTTTTTTGACCTTTTTCAAAGATATGCCCACAACAGCAACCTGTACAATTTTTTTCTTGTCTTTTTCCAATCTTGATTTCTACGACACTATCTGCAACTTACATGATTAGAATTTCAAATAGTTTTTTCATAATATATAATATTACAATCTTAAATAATACAACAAAGCCTATTTCTTAAAACCAAGATATGCAATTCAAGGGAGAAACAAAATTTATATTAATTGAGGTTGTCTATCAAAATAGACTATCTGTCGCAAAGGAAAGCCCCCCTTTCTTGTAGTCTATTAACCGCATCTGGCCGATTATTGGCGTCTCTGTTTTAGTAACAGTAGAACTTATGCTAAGTTCGTCCGTGGGAGTACTGCAACCACACCCATTTCTGCCGTCATTCGCCTTACTTTATTCCTGTTTGAAAGGTGTGGTTGCTAGTGAAATAACAGCCATATGAGACATTTTCACCTTCACGTCCGAGGGTTACGGGTGCATACGATGTGATTTGGGTCTTGACTTACCTAAGTAGAGGAGGGCCCAATTTGTTATGGACAGAGGTTACCAGTCAACATCAGGGGGGCCATCTGCTCGTCCCGTAACTTTAATATATACAAACAAAAAACTGAAGTTCCAGGTAAAGGTTACCATTGACAGGCTTTAAGGTCAGTTAAATGATTCAAATTAAAAATTACAAGATAACGTGTTATTATAATCTGAGTTTGGAAAAGATAAGTCGTGATAAGAGAAGTGTGCCCATTAGAATAGGATTAGTAATGGATTAATTTATTAATTTATTCGACATTATTTCCTTTCGATAATAGATTTATACTTATAGATTCTTGTGATTTATCTTGCAGGTGTAGGTAGATTTCAACCTAACACTTTTAGGTGTGGGTTACAGAACTATCCCGATGCGAAAGCAGCAAATAGCAAGCCCACTGCTGACATTCTCATCGACGATGAGAATGAGAATATAAATGAAAGACGTCTGGCAGATCATCAGGAAACCAGGAACTACATTCATGCGAGTCTTAAGTTTCCATAAGCTTACACGTAGGTACACAGGTACAGGACATGCTTGCTATGATTGGAATTAGGGGAATTCTTTCGTTAAAAGGTGTAATGGGGTTTCAATGTTAGTAAAAAAATCGCAACATTCTGTTTTTCTTTAATCTACTTCGCAGACGATTCCATGTAATAAAAATGAGAACATTAAATAAATTGCGCATAAGATCGTATTTCATCAAAAAATTACCCTAATTTGGACACTAAATACAATAAAAAAAAGATAGCTAAATAACATATGCACTAACTACAAAAAATCTCACTCCAACTACAAATAAAGTTTTAGTTGGCTGGATTACCAACCCGCCGCGCGCCGGCTTCATAAGTAGCCGCGCCCTGTTGAGGTTAACTTCGCTGGCTACTAAAGAAGCCCCCGACGTTAAGAGGACTTAGTGATTATGTACATTATAGCATTTTATAATAGTCATGTCGTTTAAGGTGTGTATCAGAGCGCGACACCCAGACGACAGTTTGGGGCAATTCCAGTATGTTTTCAAGCCCTGGGTTCTTAGCTTGCAGAATCTGTACCCTGACATCACGATGACAGGATTACCTCGCTTTGATGTTGTTATCGACATTTCTGGAACAATAGCTTACGTCACATTTTAGAGTGAACTAAGGGAAACGCTGTTCGCGTTGCAGATGGGTCCACACAATAAAAAAAAACAATAAATAAAATTGCGCATAAGATCATATTTCATCAAAAAATAATTCTAATTTGTAGATAACACTAAGAATAAAACTAAGAATAAAAAAATAAGATGATCGCTAGCTGAATTACAGAGCCGCTAACTACAAAAAATCTGCATTCATTCAAAATAATAAAAAAATTAAGTGTCGTTGGCCGGAATACCAACCCGCCTGCTTCCAAAGTAGCCGCGGCCTGTTGAGGGTAAGTTTGCTGGCTACTAAAGAAGCCGCCGACGCGACGTTACGAGGACTTAGTGATTATGTACATTATAGCATTTTATAAGAATCATGTCGTTCAAGGTGTGTATATACATACAGAGCGCGACACCCAGACGACAGTTTGGGTTAGCCCCAAACTGTCGTCTGGGTGTCGCGCTCTGGCGGTTTGTTGAGGGTAAGTTCGCTGGCTACTAAAGTAGCCGCGGACGTACACAGGACTTAGTGATTATGTAGATTATAGCATTTCATAAGAGTCATGTCGTTCAAGGTGTGTATCACAGCGCGACACCCAGACGACAGTTTGGTGCAACTCCAGTATATTTTCAGGCCCTGGGTTCTTATCTTGCAGAATCTGTACCCTGACATCACGATGATAGGATTACCACGCTTTGATGTTGTTATCGTCATATCTGGAACAATAAAATACGTCACATTTTAGAGTGAACTAATAGAAACAATTTTGTCACCGAAAAGTACGCTAACCGCAACATGCCTTATTGAATATTCTACTGACAGTGTTGGCAAGAATTTGTTACTAGACTTACATGTTAGTAGCAGTAGAACTTATGCTAAGTTCGTCCGAGAAAGTACTGCTATACCTATTTCTGCCGCCAAGCAATTATGCGTTCGCGTTACTGAGTTCTAGTATGAAGGGGTTTTTAAATGTGATTTGAGTGTTGGAACGAGGCGAAGGTCCACCTGATGTTATGTTGTAACCGCCGCCCGCGATAACAGGAGACGACTAACCAAATGTAAGACAGTAAGGCACCCACTCCCTTCCACCGGAACACAGCAACACGAGTGCATCACTGTTTGGCGGCAGATTACCAGGCGTGGTGGCAGTACTTCTCCGGGCGAACTTGGCACAAGTTCTGCTGCTACTTTGGGTTGCTCTTTTCGCACCACCCGGGGGTCACGTGTAGGGATTCAAAGGGTTATGATCTACGCACGCGAGCAACTTGGGCCCCCCGAGTGAATTTTAATTCATGAAAACTTAAAAAAATCGATATCATAGGTGCCTGAATTCATTTGGATTCATTCACAAAAGCAAAAAAAAGTTACAACAATTTAATGCAGTTTAAATCAATGATTATGAACATTATTGAACTTGATTATAGTCATGTCTTCCAAAGTGTGTATTACGGCCCGGCAGCTATTCGATTCGTGCGTCGAACATGTCCATCGAGTTTTGAGACCCCTTTGGCTCTGCTTACGAAATCTATACCCGGCTATGACAATTATAGGACGACCTTTCTTTGACTCTGTCATAGATATTCCTGAAACAAAAAACATTTTGTTTGAGAATGTATATAAGCCCCAGACTGAGACATTTTACTTTCATGTCTCAGGGTTACGGGCGCATACGATGCGACGACCTTGTACGTACTACCAGGCTTTATGCAAATAAATGATTCTGATTCTGACTCTGACAGGTTATTCCCAAGTTGCTCCATTCTTTTGTTCTGAAAAGGTATTTTATTCCTATATTTTAAATAAATTAGTATAGGGGCAGTTTTCTAGCAGCTAAATCATAATAATTACGGTAAGTAACTTTATCACAATTTGCTCCTACACAATTACTTAATAACTAATTACTTAATTACTATTTCGTATTTATTTTGTTGTATTTTTTTCAGCTCCAATTGACGGCAATACAAAAATAAGACAAAAATGTTATTTATTAAATTCTTTTTATCAGATTCGCGCATCTAACCACTAATAACAAGAAAAAAAAAATTATTTTGACCACAGACACAATATAATTTACACAATGCACACGGACGTTAATGATTTTTTCCGAAAACAAATAAGCACAAACTTAAGTAACTTCCTACGTATCCCAAACTACTCAAATTATAAAATTTAAGGGGTCAAAAAAGGCACCAGCTCAGTATACGTATACGAATATATTGGTTCAAAACCTGACTTGCCCGAATGACTTCTATCAATTCCCAAAGTCCTCAATACTGTGAACAACAATATCGTGGAACATCGTTCTTATAAGGATGAACTTCAATGGTTATGAACGTTGTGGCATTTGATTACGGTCATATCCTCTAGAGTGTGTAGGACGGCTCTACAGCCTCGCTGGGCATTCGTTGAGCAGGTCCACCTGATTCTTTGATCCTTGGTGCGACTTTGCTTGCAGAATCTGTATCCACCTATGATGATGACAGGACGGCCTCGCTGGGACGTTGCGATTGTTATTTCTGTAAAAAGTGTTCGAGTTAAGGGGCCACCGATGCAAAATCTGTTGCGTAACATTCAGCATTTTACTTTTTATTTATTTTTCACTGGTTTCGCAAAATTACAAACGGCAACGTAATTTTTTTGTAATTTAAGAGACTACACTAATACAAACAAAATATTGTGAGCATAATAAAATTAAAAAACATGACAATATCAGTGAATATTAAAATCATAATACTCAATGAATAATTCCTCTAGATTGGGATGAGAGAGAGAGAGAAAGAGAGAGTAAGATGGAGGAGAGAGAGAGAGATAACCACTAAGGAACAGTCACCCAATGATATTGTGATATTTTCAAATTTGCTTAGTTTGATGAAACATACGAATACAGGCTCCGATCGAAAGTACGGTGATAAAGTATCCTATGTTCAGAATGGACGCTTCCTGTGATTGTGAAAATTATGAAACTTCAGAATCGTCATATCTTTGGAAGTGTGTATTACGGCCCGGCAGCCATGCCGTTCGTGCGTCTAACATATCCATCGAGTTTTGAGACCCCTTTGGCTCTGCTTACGGAATCTATACCCGGATATGACAAGTATAGGACGACCTTTCTGTGACTCTGATATAGATATTCCTGAAAAAACCAACATTTTGTTTGAGAATGGGTATAAGCCCCTGATTGAGTCATTCTTCCTTCACGTCTCAGGGTTACGGGCGCATACAATGCGACGGGATATTTCTAAAGTGCTCCATTATTATAAAGATAACAATGTCACATATTAATTCTCAAATAATTCAAAAAATGCATTTTCAGGTAGCTGTGATTATTCTCAAAGTAATCCAGTGTTTGTTCATCAACAATTCCCAACATAGTCCATTGAAAACATCGAAATATTATTAAATCTTGATATTATAATATTTGTTTCATTCACACAGTAAGTCACAATATTTATAATTATCAGCATTGTTAAATATGGTTTACTAAAGATTACTTTACATTGTATTAGTAGTTAATGTTTGTGCTAAATTAAGTAACAATCATCATTTAAACCAATAAGTGTGAAAGAGACATCGTACATTCTGTCGTGCTTATACTTAGCCAAGTTCTCAAAATTCAAGCATTTTTTATAAGGTATACAAAGCAGCTCAGACCATTGATCACAATGGACGCAGCCATAAAACTATGCCTTTCTACCGAACGGGTTCTAGGAGGTGGTTAAAAGTATTTGTTATCTGTGCAATAAAGTGCAATTCAAATGCCCTCTTCGTAATGAGATTAGTTGTTGAAGGTTGGGTTGGCAGATGTCTGGCTTGTAATAATGGAAGAAGCCCCAAAAACCGAAAGTGTTATTAAATTTTATAATTATTTTGTTACTTGGCTTGGAGAAGTACGTCTTTTCCAATACATTTATGGAATTGCGAAGGACGTCACAGAACTACCAATTTGTTGAATCATGGCATAAGATAAACTAACGATAATAATAAAATTAAACATAATAGCTATCATAATTATATAATAATCATAAATATTGGTGGACATTTCACACATCGCCATCTAGCCCTAAACTAAGCATAGCTTGTACTATGGAAACCAGATGATTGATAGAATTATATTATTTTTTTGTAAATACATATAAACACCCAGACACAGAACAAACATCAATGCACTTCACATAAACGTTAGTCCTGGGTGGGAATCGAACCCACGACCTACAGCTCAGAAGGCAGAGTTACTAACCAACTGAGCTGCGAGGTCAGTCATGTTCATCATGTTTAATTTTATTCGTATATATTATTTTTATTCTAAATTACGAAGAGCAAAGGTATATAAGGTATAGGTCATAAATGTTGGGTTTCTATATATATATATATATATATATATTGTATTTTCACCAAATCTCTGAGATGAAATACTGGCAGCCTTGTGAAATTTCGTGTTTGAAAGTAATCATTGCACAGTGGTTATGGTGGTTCTATTCTACGACTATCAAAATAGCAATTGAAGACACCTACCTCTTTCAACTCTTTCGAAAGCAGATGCAGTTCGGGACCATGCACGGCACAGCACGTCACCGAGAGTACATCTGTAGTTCGGAAGTCTAAAACAATACACAGCACCGCAATAGAAAAAAAACACAACACAGCGGGCTAGACCGTTTAGCTACTGCATAGGATACTGATGGACCTGTGATTAGAATCACACATCAAAATATACTCGTAATTAGAGGTATAAGTGATAAATTTATTACATACAATCGTTTTAAAAGAGGGTCCGTCTAGCTCTACGTCTGTTCTTGAACTGACCTGTACTTGCTACTTTACTACCTGAGTGTATTTCCCAGCAACGGTTACTTTAACAACTATTTATCTTTAAAACTTACTATTACAAAGATTTTCTAGTTATTGATAACCATCTGTCTTCAAGATGTGCAAGCGGGTTTAAAATTGGTTTTAAAGGTGTCGTAAAATTCCTTGATTCCGCATATTTGTTTAGCAATAAACGCTGATCTTAGCAATAATCCTTAATACAATGCAGGGATATTCTATTTACATAAATTAGTAAAAAGAAGCTTAAGAATACGTTTATTTATAATTTTGTAGCTAACGAACTATATTTCACTAATTCACAAGTTTTTATATTTTAATTATAATTATAAAACTTCTATATTATATATTATTAAGTAGTACATGCATTATGCCATTAGATTTATACTACTTTTGCTAATATTGTATACAACTTTTGAACGTCTTTTATCGTCGTGGGTTAAGATAACACAATCAGAATCCGTGAATGAGAATGACAACCAGACAACCAGAACGTATCAATCAATGATTATGAACATTGTGACACTTTACGATGGTCATATCTTCCAAAGTGTGTAAGAACGCGCGGCATCCGAAATAAGAATGATTTGTACAACTCCATCGGGTTTTATAACCTTTAGTTTGATGTTTGCAGAACCTGTATCCTGATACAACTATGATGGGACGACCCCGCTGTGATACCGCAATACTAACATCTGAAACATTTAAATGGTTATTAAATAATAACAAACACTTACTTACCCCTTCATTATCTCTATACAGGTTTTTGTTATATCATATTAGTGACAGAACGAGCTGACGGCCCACCTGATGTTAAGTGGTAACCGCCGCCCATAGATAACAGTAATACGACTCGAGTCCTCTCAACCAAAGTACGAGATGACTCAAGTCGAATTGCGTTGCTTTCATCACCCCGAGACGGGGATGTAACGTCTCATGCGCCTGCAATTTCGCCGGCACTCCCTTCCACCTGAACACAGCAACACGAGTGCATCACTGCTTGATGGCAGATTACCAGCAGGGTGGCAGTACTTCTCCGGGCGAACTTGGCACAAGTTCTACTGCTACTCTGGGTTGCTCCTTTCGCACCACCCTATCTGATGATAGTGCTAAAGACCCGACCTACAAAATAAATAGTAAACGCAAATCCTCCAACTCTAAAAGTGTTCTTTAAAATATGTTCAGCGCGCTAAAAACTTAACCAAAAATTCAGCAAGCACGCAGTTCGAACAGATACTTAAGTAGTAAATAAAATGGGAGAAAATTGGGGAGAAGCGGTCTAAGATGTAGCATGCTTGTTAACTTATTCACTGTGCTCTTGGTACCCTTACTTAAAGCGTAGTGCATGCACATCGTTATGTTTGCTAACAGTTTATTTACATTTACTATGATTGCGCCTGTTTCGAATTTCCAAGTCTTCCTTTCATGTCGATAATATTTATCCACGTGAATAATCTTTCTCTTGCCTAGCAACTTCACAGCGCGTCTGTTCAGAAACTGTAGTATGTTTTAGATTCTAATTATATAATCAGTGTTTTAGTTAAATAATGTATGTCGTAAAAATCTAGAAAACCTAGAAAAATTTGTTATCTTGCAATTAAATGGAAAGAAAGAAAGAAAGAAAGATTATTTTAAAGATTTATTTTACCCAAAAACAACACAATACAAAAATGTATAATACTAAAACACATTAAAAACTAAAAACATAGAATATCGTTTGACACAGTAAAACGAATGTGTTGAGTGCGCAAAAAGGATTCCTGTCTCAGCATAGTGCTGCACACACTGAAAAAGAGCTCAGCGCTGGTTTTCAGGCAGGTGAGGTCACGGACACAGTCCGTGACGTCCGTATATTGTATAAACATACAATATACTACAGAATGGGACTAAAGATATCTCTTATAAAACGGTAATTAAAAAGAAATGGCGCTCCTAGCGTGCTAGGTCGCGCTATAGTTGCCTTTGGAGTGTTTTCTAATAGTGTCATGTGAAATTCATTAGAAGATGTAATATAGAGAAGCAAATTTTTTATTTAAATCAAGAGAACGTTACGCAATTGAACAATCAAATAAAAATGTACTTCAACTTGACAGGCCTCACAGCTCAATTGGTAGTAACTCTGCCTTCTGCGCTGTAGGTCGTGGGTTCGATTCCCACCCAGGACAAACATTTGTGTGACGAATATAGATGTTTGTTCTGTGTCTGGATATTAATATGTATTTACAACAAAAAGTATATATGTATTCTATCAGTTGTCTGGTTCCCATAGTACAAGCTATGCTTAGTTTGGGGCTAGATGGCGCTGTGTGAATTGGCACCCATTTATTTATTCAGTGATTATGAACATTGTAACATTTGACGATGGTCATATCTTCCAAAGTGTGTAACGTAGCGCGGCAACCACGATACGAATGTTTTGTGCACATCCATCTGGTTTTATGACCATTCGTTTGATGTTTGCAAAACCTGTATCCGGATAAAACTATGATTGGCCGACCACGCTGCGAAGTCTTTATGCTTATACCTGAAACAGATATAGTGGAAAAAAATACAGAGATTTGAGACATTCCTTATTCATTATAGATTATTATTTGTATTATTAGACTGGACTCACAGCTCAGTCGGTAGTAACCCTGCCTTCTGTAGGTCGTGGGTTCGATTCCCACCCAGGACAAACATTTGTGTGATGAACATAGATGTTTTGTTCTGTGTCTGGATGTTATGTATTATATGTATATACTTACAAAAAAGTATATAAGTATTATATCAGTTGTCTTGTTACCATGATACAATCTATGCTTAGCTTACTTTGGGGCTAGATGGCGCTGTGTGAAATGTCCACCAATATTTATTATTATGCCTGTGCCCAATGTAGTTTGACATGGGTCATTCCATACTATTGTATATATTAACCATTGATATTCGAAATCGCTTCAAAATAACTGATCAGTGACACAGTTCAAATATATCAGAAAAACCTAGTTTTGACATGTATTGTTTCATATTCATCTATGTATATTCGCCAATATGGACAAAAACGAACTAAAGAAGCAGGTTTATATATTTTTCGAGTTATTTAGAAATATAATGAAACGAATTTTAGCCTTTAAAATATATTCAAAGGAATAAAAGAACAATTCCATAATTTATATTTTTAACATTTTAGGAAAAGTAGTTACTAGTAGTTACTAGTAGTACTAGTAACCGAGTTAACTTTAAGCTGTTTCTGTATAAATCTTTACTTTTGTTGTCATTTTATCAGTATTGTTGTATCAGTGTAGTGATCGTGTCAATAAATATTATTATTATAACATTTTAATAAATCATAACACAGGCCTTTTAATCTAACTAGTCCAAGTTTAAAACATTTATAGATATTTTTCTCAAAATTAGTAAAAGTTTCGCAGGCGTGCTTTCAAGGCGCGTTAAAAAAAACGCTTGAATACAAAATGGGAAACGGTACATTAATTTGCCGGAGAGCGTTTACTTAGATCCTTATGTTTTATCGCGAACTGTTGAATTATTAACGCGTGGTGTTGAGTTTTTAGTACTGTAGTATTTTACCCCGTTTTTTGCCTTTCTAGACCTCATTTTGCGCGTTGATTAAGAGCCCGTGTGAATCATGGCTAAGTCAGTCTTTGAAATCGATAAACATTCTTAGGCTGGGTAATATTTTACTGCCTATCCCAGCAACTTGGCATCGGGGGCGTTCAGAAGCTTTCGATTCTGACTCCGTCAATAGTCAAGACGTCAATGATTATGAACATTGTGAAATTTGACAACAGTCATATCTTCCAAAGTGTGTAAGACTGCTCGGCAGCCGAAATAAGCTTGTTTAATGCAAATCCATCGGGTTTTTAAACCTTTAGTTTCATGTTTGCGGAACCTGTATCCAGATACGAGTATGACGGGGTTACCCCGCTGTGACATCGTAACACTAATACCTGAAACGTGTAAATAAATAAATTAAAGACGCATTAGTCATTTTATCATCATCTCAGATCTCAGAGGGCACAATGCGTATGTCTTGTTACTACGCATACTTAAGTTGAGAGAGAGGGAATGCGTATTATTTTATATTATAGGCAGAAAACATAGATGATATTGAGACAGGCCTCATGGCTCAGTTGGTAGTAACGCCTTCTGCGCTGTAGGTCATGGGTTCGATTCCCACCCAGAATAAACGTTTGTGTGACGAATACAGATGTTTGTTCATTGTCTGGGTGTCAATATGTATTATATATATATGTATTTATATATTTACAAAAATGTTTAAATGTGTTATATCAGTTGTCTGGTTCCCACGATATAAGCCATGCTTAGCTTACTTTGGGGCTAAATGGCGCTGTGTGAAATATCCACCAATATTTATTTATTTATTTACTCAAACGGACAATGGTTATGAAAGTTGAAGTTCTTCACGATCCTAAAGCTAGGTGTGGTGTGCAGAACCGCCCGACATCCGCGTCGCTTTGCAGTTGAACACCTCCAATGGATTTTACCACCTTTCTCTGCTCGCTTGCAGAACCTGTATCCAGCTATGCTGATGATGGGGTGACCTGTCCGTGATCTTGTTACAATTGGGTCTGAAATAGATATTTTTTTTTATCATTACTTAGTTCTATACCGATAATTTTTTTGACACTTTTGGATTCGCTTGGGGTGGTCCACTCGACTTGTCCCGGACACGTGCCATTAAAGCTACTATGAGGTTAAATCGTGATTGTGAAGATTTAAACGACTAAAACTTTATTGTTTCACCGCTACTAAGTAGTCCTATAGCATATAGAGAGTGAAACGCAGCGTTATTTCGGTGTTATTACATATAAATGATCCAGGTTTTATTTTATTCAATTAATAACACTGGGAAGTTTTTCTGGGGGGGGGGGGGGTCTCCCAATTTTCTTCTTCTTTATTTTCTTCTTTCTTTTTAATGGGACCCCCCATTACTTACTTAATTATATTTTAATTAACTTATCTATAAATATAAAACGAAACTAATCACACATTGACTTGAAAAATATTCTCTAGTTCTTTCACTATTCTACTCGTACGAAGAAGATAGGGAGTAGATCCTTTTGCAGTCGTTATTTGATATAAATCAATGGTTGTGTTTATTATTATATTTGATTATCACAATTGGATAAAGCTCGCCTTCGGTATATATGTGCGCAGGACAACGAGTGCGTGCGGCTATTGCACATTGCCAACGAATCTTCCACCCTGCTACCCTGTGTCTAACGAATCTGTGACCGTAGTAACTGATCGCTATGTTACCTCGCAGCGAATTAACGTAGAATGGCTCTGAAAAGGAATGTTAGTTTGAGTTTGAGAATACCGGCTTTGAGGTGTAATTCAATTCTTTCAGCATACAGGTTCGGGATATCCAGTGACAATATAAGTTAAAAATATGGACACATTTCACACAGCGCCATCTGGCCCCAAAGTAAGCTAAGCATAGCTTTTACCATGGGAACAAGACAACTGATATATATACTTTTTTGTATATATATATATAATACATATTAACACCCAGACAGAACAAACATCTTTGTTCGTCCCAAAAATGTTTGTCCTGGGGGGGGGGGGGGGGGGGGGGGGGGTTAACCCACGACCTACGCAGAAGGCAGGGTTACCAACTGAGCTGTGAGGCTAGTCGAATAGATAATAAGAAAAGATTATTGTTTAAGCGATTTCATTTAGTTTTACTGCATTCTGACAATAAAATCTTACCTTAATCTTTAATCGAGTTTTGATTCCCTTGATTGATTTATTTTTTTACCAAACCCAACATGTAAAAGTTCAAAATGTAAAAATAAAATAATTTTAGGACCAACTTTGTATTTCTGTCGTCATGGACAGGGTATATATCAAGTAAGCACTTATGTACCCAAAAAAGCCAAAGCATCTTAATATTCCATAGTATATTATATATATATTAAGTAACAGTTAAAGACTTAAATCATACGTTAATTTCTGGGTCGCCGCCTAAATGGTACCACCTATTAACCGGGATGCTATTATTAAACTCGTTATTTAAACCCTACTCTTCTATAAAATTGGCCAAGCATAGTCAAGGCATAATTATTCGCTATTGCCTTTAAGTTGCGAGTAAGCTCGGTGATATAATACTGTTGTTATCAACAAATTTCTTCATCATTTCATTACATTCTTCTTTTTGGTTGAAAAAATGAAACGTTATATTCATTTGTAAAAATATACAGAACATCATAAAGTTTGCACTGGGCCTTTGATTCACGTTCACTTTACAGATTTGTTTGCAGTTTAATGTTTCATTTCATTTCATTGTATAATATCGATTCATGACGTCTATTATAGAGCCATTAATCAGATGACTCTTTTTTAAACTATCTGTCAACGAGTCATGTTTGCCCGATAATAGCGAATCTCAATTTTAGGGCTATTCCTGGTTTATATTATTTTTACAGCCTCCTTTATGGAAGATGTATGATGTTTACCGTGTTTTCCACGTTTCTCTAGTTCAAAAGTTCCACCCTCTTTATTCTTCTCAACAACAGTCCTAATGGAACGGTCAGTTATATCAAGTGTGGCTTTGAAATATTTTTTGCAGACTCGAAAGCGTTTGTCGTCCACTGTAAAATAGAAAGCGTTGTTGTTTCCACGGTTACTGTTATGAACTTTGTAGGAATATCTTGGAGTTATAGTGGCGATGTGACGTAATATAAATTCACGTTGTCTTTGCAAATCTTTCATGGCCCAATAATCATCAAATATCTGTTTCCTCTGTAAATATGTTAGTTTGCTCGAACATTTCAATTTGCATTTATTGTCGCATGGTGGTTTGAGTGACTTCTCTGGCACAGTTTTATTCATTTTTGTTGTGTATGACTTCCCACTATTTCTCAAAATCTTCGCTTGTACCCATGACCAGTTTTTAGGATTTGCCTTTCGTTTTCGACCTTTTTTTGCGACAGCATTGCCTTCTTCGTTATTTTGAACGTGAGCTGATGTTCCTTGCAGTGGAAGCGACTCAACAGTAGTAACATTAACGCAAAATTCTTTGATATCTCGCGTCTCCTGGATAGATTTGGGTACGTCAGTCTCGTGTCTAAGTTCTTCAATATATTGAGTCTCTGGGAAGGATACGAATTTTTCAGCCTCGTAGTTATTATCCGATTCAGAATCTGATGAACTACTGGAATCTGATAAAAGATAAGATAAAATATTAATATGTGTAGGTTAGATTCCTTAGAATATTCATAGGTCACGCGTACTAATCGCTAAGTTTGACGCCTGTTTAAACCCTATCCGACCCTCCATGGGAAGAACAGCCAAGAAACCCCTAAGGGAGATTATTATAAGATTCCTTTTTTTCATATTTAAAAACATTTCAAGTGTGCGTCGATTCGCTACTGAAAACAGAGCGTTTGGGGCAGACATGAATATGTGTGGTGGCAGCACTTGACTTCGAACTTGGCATAAGTTCTACTTCTATTAAAGATTTGTTCTTGGGCCTTGGATGTTCGTTTTGTGTCCTATTCATTGCGCGTATGGTTTTGTTAGCATTTTCAGTAAACATTTAAAAACATGTAATAAAAATAAGCTTTTTGTAGTTGTGATAATGTATCATCACACTCATGATTTTTATTGACAAACTTCAACAATGTCAGGCATGAATATCTTCATTACTTCAGAGGTATATAAGCATACCCGCATACAAAGAAAAAATATCAAAATAAGATATTAGGATTAAGATTAAGATATGTTTGCCCGTACGTGCTTTTAGTTAAATAACCGCCGTAAACTGGTTATTAATGTTTTTGGTGTACAGATGCAATAAAACTAAATCTTTTCCTTTAAAATGTATTATTCTTCTATTTCTTTCGTGTCAAAGGTCCAGATTAAACAAAATTAGCATAAAATTTGGCCACCTCAACTGCGATTTTGTTGGTTTCCATCAGATCGTCCCTTGTGCATGAGAAAGGGCACATGGGGGCAGACTAGTAAGTATGACATGTTTTGGATGGGCACACCGCAGTCAAAAGCCGTTAGGGTAGGGTCCCGCATGCCGCATCTGCATAGATTTTCCCTGCAGCTCCCGGGCTCAAAGTCTATTTAGAGATCCCTAACGCCACGGACTATCGTGGCCAAGGGGAGATGCTCCTGCGGGGGTATATAATCAGGTTGTAGGTATGTTTTCTTCCATTCGTTTAGTTATAGGGTGGTTGGGTGATCTTGTGTAGCTTGTGAAGTGCGCGCAAAACTTTTTCAACTTTTCAGCCGAGATCTTGAAGTTTGGTGTCCAAAGAGATGTCTCTGATTAGACTTAAGTGAAAATGTATTAAAACGAAATATTTAATGATTATGATTATTAGAGTGTTTAATTATCGTTAGGAGATCATCATCAGTGGTGTATAGATAGGCATGACAGCCTCGGTATGAAGAATTGGAGCATTGCCAACGAATCTTTAAACGTGCTTTCCTCTGTCGCACGTACGTGTAACCGGAAATTCTGATTCCTATTTTACCTTGTCGAGTGCGAACGAGTTGTGGTCCTGGAAATAGACATAAATTACGATAAATATTTAATACTTTCAGGAATATTAATCATAATAATAGTGATACTTTGCAGGTTTTTATCAGGTACTAACGTTTCGCATTTGTTGCAACATTCGCGATGAGGGGGCGGCAACTCATATCTCTTTGTTAGAGTCTGGACCGATTTTTTAGATACTACAAGAAAACGGCCATATCTAGCTTACTAGCTAGTTGAAAAATAATACAATTCGCTATATACTAGCCTCATAGCTCAGTCAGTATTCAGTAGTGGTAGTAACCCTGCTGGTCCCTGTTGGTCCTGGGTGGGAATTGAACCCACGACCTACAGCGCAGAAGGCAGAGTAGTAGGTACTACCAACTGAGCTGTGAGGCCTGTCAATAACTAGACTTAATAAATAGACAAGATTTAGTCCTCTGATTCAACTTATACATCAGAGGACAATCCCTTGTATTCGCAATTGTATTCTGGATACTGTTACTGGTCCCGCTAACTGTGCGCAGCAGTGTGCATGTTTTCTTAAGCCAGACTGCATCAAAGGTGTCGGTGCGGTTAATAAATGACTGTTATTGATTTTGAAAATTAAGTAAAATGTCGCTGAATAGTCGAGTAGTGTCGCTGAAGAGTCGAGTAGTGTCGCTAAAGAGTCGAGTAGTGTCGCTGAAGAGCCGAGTAGAATGTTGTTAAAGAGTCAAGTAGGATGTCCAGTTAACGATGGGATTACTAGGTTACTAACAGCAAAATAATAGATATCCACTCGCAAACACTAAGGAAACTTCTAAAATATTTATCAATATGATTTTATAATATGATAAATAATATCCTTATAGGCGCTTTTTTAAATAGTATTTATAATAATATATGATTTATCAATGGTTATGCTTCAAGTTACATCTTAATAAAACAGTATTCTCATAATCATTTAATGTATAAATAAAAGCACGACAAAACTTATGCGACGAACACAGCCACCTAGTTTTAGAACCTTGGTTTCTATGTTTCCTGTATTTGTAACCCGAGACCTCTGCGTGAACGTTGCCGCTTCTCGAACGGACAAATTTCAAAACTGTAAAAAATAATGAATAATAAAAAATAATAAGATTGGCAATGTGTACCGAAGGTTTATAAAATAGCTGATTGAGAAAGTCGAATGAATAACTAGTACAGATAAAGCTAACTCCCACGTACCTTAGTCATAAGGATTTCTAAATATTATATTAACATATATTTTTAAGACTTATCGATACTTCTAAAATAGAGTTCAACTTCAACAAAACTTCAATAAAGGCCTTAAAAACTAAAATGTAGGCAAATTTAGCTAAAATGCAGCTGAGCTAACATTCAATCTATAAATTTAGTTTCCTTATGGCGATGTTGATTTGATCCACAATCTTCATACAAATCCATAACATTAACAGTGTATTTTTTATGTGATACAGTTTCTGAACGAGCCGACAGCCCACCTAGTGTTAAGTGGTAACCTCTGCCCATAACAACCGATGCGACTTGGGTCCTCCCCTACTAGGTACGAGGGACCCAAGTCGCATCGTATGCGCCCGTAATTCTGAGACGTGTGTGGAATGTCTCATGTGCCTGTAATTTCACCGGCAATCACACATTTCAAACCGTAATACAGTAACGCAAATTCGTTACTGCTCGGCGGCAGAATTGGGTTTATAAGGTATAAGCTATAGGGTATAAAAATGACAAAACCTTATTTAATTATAATTAACCACAAAGTAATTTATTTTATTGTACTAATTGTAACTTGTTCATGAATTATATTCTGTAACAGCAATAATAAATCATATAAAATATAAAATAAGATTTAGTTTTCAGTCCAAAAAGATAAATTCGCTCTAATTTCATCAGTTTTTTTTATCTGAATTAGATTTGGAATGAGCAAGACGGTCCGACCTGATGATAAGCGGTGTCCATAATTAAATCAAAACGTCTTGGGTCCTCCCGTCCTTAGGTATAGATAGTAAGGCAAGTAAGGCGTAGATATGCGTTACTGTGTACTTCCCCAACATTCACTTTGTGAGTGTACTATGGAATAAATTTTGATAAAATAATGTAACTTTTTTTTATATTATCTGGATAAGTTAGCATAATATATTCATGAAGCTTATTTTACTTTTCATTTTTATAAATATGTATAACAATAACATTATTATTTATTTTATATTATCTGGAAAAAATAGCACAGTATATACACGAAGCATTATGCAGTAAATATTATACCAAATGGTTATGTACATTGTTACATCTGATCATAACATTTTGATTATCGTGTTGCAGGGTATGTATAGCCGCGCGGCAGCCGCGGTGAGCTCTTGCACCGCATTTCCACCGAGTCTTAGGTCCTCTGTGCCAATCAACCTTGAACCTATACCCTTCAATAACAAGGATGGGTTTCCCACGTGCAGAAACACAAAATGACGGATCTGAAAGAAAAAAACATTTATTTAGTGATCATTAGACTACAACGTTCATGTTGGCTTTTTTTTAAGGCTTCATATCGATGAAGTCAAAAGCTGAGTTTATTTTATGGAAAATGACTTTTTAATTTCTCATGTATACAAGTGAAAACATCACTATATCAACTTTAATATTTAAATGTATATCAATAATTATGTAGTATTTAAAAAACTTGTCCATTGAAAAATGATGAAGGTTAGATGGAACAATAAAAATGATAGCCGCATTAGATAATAACGTCTTTAATGAATAACAGTTTAACAATTATAACAGACAAATGGAACCATAAGGAATCATACCACATTTGAAATCAATAATTATTTCCATATTTGGATGGCCTCATAACTCAGTTGGTAGTAACCGTGCCTTCTGCGCTGTAGGTCGTGCGTTCGATTCCTACACGGGATAAACATCTGTGTGATAAACATAGATGTTTACTCTGTGTCTGGGTGTAAAAATGTATATACAAAAAATATACAGGTATTACGTCAATTGTCTGTTTCCCATGATACAAGTTATGCTTAGCTTACTTTGAGGCTAGATGGCGCTGTGTAAAGTGCCCACCAATATTATTTATTTACGTGCAGTAAGTATGATTGTGGATACTGTTACATTTTATTACTATGTTTGCATCTCCGTCAACCACTGTTAGGACGGCCGCGCGACACATTTTTTGTGCGTGCGTCGCACACTGCCATCTGGTTTTGTTACCTCTGGTCCAGTTTCTGCTAAATCTACTCCCAGCCAAGATGAGGATGGGATTTCCCCGGGCAGAGTAGGTAAATTTCGGTTCATAATCAACATCTGCAATTTTGTTTTTTTTTTGTTAATTATTATGTATATTAGGGGAAACAATACAGAATGAAGTTGAATGTCATAGGGAATCCAGTGGGGAAACATATTGGTGGTAGTTAAGTTTTGGAGCGTATAATGGTGTTGCGGATACGGTCGCGGTCGGTAAGTTTAATGCCAAGAACTCCATCGCTTGTTGTAATTTTTTTTTTTTTAATGAAACGATGAATAAGACGATTGCAAGTGAAACATAGTTTTTGTAATGATCATGTATTTATGTTCTTGTGCTTTTAAAATTAACATAAAAGTGCCTAAGTGTTTTAAATCTGGTTGCTTAGCATTATCTGGCTTCGTTTTTCATAAATTAAGATTGAAAATTGAAAGACGTATGAATGAATTCAGTTATATCAAATGAAAAAAAAAACAGCTTTATATTTAATGATTGTGAATATTATTACACTTTATTATAACATTTTCGGATCCATCTAACACAGTATGTAGAGCTGCTCTGCACCCTCTGTGTGCGTGGGAACCACATTTCCACCTGGTTTTTGAACGTCTAGACCAATCTACCTGAATCTAAAACCTGCTAGGTCTATGATTGGATTTCCTCTGGCAGAATAACCGTAGTTTACAAATATTTCTGCCATATAGTGTGGAGATTTTTATATATACATGATTAATTAAAATTTCAGGTATTTATGAAAATTGGCCATCTAAAATAACAGTTATCTTAAACAGTGTGAACAACAATTTGCCAAATAAAACAGATCTTATAGCATGATAAAAAAATATGTAATGTTAATACGTGTAAATCACAGATTCGCAGTGATAAGTCCATTTCCAAAAGAAGAGACTATCACCGTTATAAAACGTAATAAGTAAGTGTATATATGCGCCTCTAACGTTGAGATGTGTAACGTTGTCTTACGTGCCTGTAATTCCACAGACAACCTTACCGTTGAAACCAGAACACAATAACGCTTATGCGTTACTGATAGGCGGTAGAAATAGGTGTGGCGGCATGGGAACCTGACGAATTTGTCACAAGTTCTTACTGCCTGTAAAAACTCTACTGAAGAAATATTTCCAATATCAAGGATAGTGTAACAAAGTTTCATTTAATTACAGCTTTTATTAACCGTGTGGTACATACATTAACGAGCACTTATAAATTTTGAAAATTCATGAGATATCTTCGGATGTATTAATTTCTTCATGATTATGAAAGTTATTGCATTTCAATATCGTATTCTCATCTTTCGACGTATAAATGGCTGCATTGCACCCGTGCGTGGGCCGCTTACTACACTGCCACCTGATTTTTGATCTCAATATGTTATTTCTGCAAAATCTAAAACTTCCTAAGGTAATTATGGGCTTCCCTCGAACCGAATATCCAAGCCGGTACACTGAAAACAAAATGAAAAAATATTTTGACTTCATTAAATGTATACTTAATTATTTCCAAACTATAAATAAATATTGATAGGTAATAAGTATGTCGTTGGCACATATATCAGATTTTTTTGTGATAAGTTTCTGTCCAGCTGATTTTAAACGACATTTAACAAAAGAAATACGCCATGGGTCCTACTTAAGTACGGGAATACTCAAATCATATTGTAATACAGCCGTGAGACGTGAACTGTGAGACACGAAGATGGAATTCTTATATTCCTGTAGATAAACCTGCCGGTTCATTTTTAATGGTGTGGTGGCCACCACACCATTCAAAATGAAATTCTATTTCGGAGTTATCATACTTATATTATAAATTAGACAGTGTGTTTGTAGAGTAGATGAACGGGAAATTCTCGCTTGGGCATCTGTTTATCCCACATGGACGAAGCCGCGGGCGGATACTAGTTGTAATAAAAAACGAATGTTAAAGCAATTCTTAATAAAATCAAGGCTTTTAATGGAGAATATTTAATTTAATTATAACCCAGCTTCCACTGGTCGCTCGTAAGGTTAAGAAGAAAATAACAATATTTATTTTGTATAAAATTAATATCAATTAATACAAATCAAATAAAGTAATAAAATCAATATCTTGATTTTTATCTTCGTTATTCGTGATTCATCTTTCGTGATTATGTACATTGTTGCATTTAAGTATCATATTGTTATTTTTAAATGTGTGTATGACTGCTTTACACCTGTGTTTGTCGCGTTTACTGCACTGCCATCTGATTTTCGAATCCGACGTTTGGTTTACGCAAAAGCGAAATCCTCCAATGGAAATAATGGGATTTCCTCGAACTGAAAATCCAAATACTGGCACTGAAAACAAAAATAAAAATAACCATAACTAAATATAACTATAAATGTAACAAACAAGTTATGTCTCAACCAGACCCATAAGACTAAATTTTGTTTGAGTACCCATATCACTATACTATCGCACATTCGGCAGAGAAGATGCGTGACTTAAAATTACTTTGTTGCCAAGAGAATCAAAGTCGTTGGATTACAACCAGTTTTGTTTTTCATGTTTTTATTTCATTAGGATACCTATGGACAGGTAAATGAAAATAAGTTTATTCTATTACAGTCGATTATCAATAAAAATACAATACAACTTATGACTCAAAATGTCTGAACACCTTTTTGGTAACAAATAATAATTATATATAAAAACATTGGAATGAAATAAATCCTTCTTTCCGTACCTTTATTAAAATTTTATATTTTTTTTATAAAATTGAAAGCTCAATAGGAAAAATTTGGTTATAAATAACTCATAATCTAAAATACAAATCATTTTTTTTCAATTCAGTAATGGTTATGGTTGTTATTAAATTTCGTTATAACATTTTCGTTGATCAGCGTGTGTATGATAGCGCGGCATCCTCGATTCACGTGTACGCATCTCCAGATACATTTAGATGTGGTGGGCGTTCTTCTACAGAACCTGTGCCCCGCTACGTTCAGAATCGGGTTACCTCGAGCCGAAAAACTGAATATTGCTTCTGTAGGAATAAACAAATAATATTGGTGGACATTTCACACAGCGCCATTTAGCCCCAAAGTAAGCTAAGCATAGCTTGTATCATGGGAATTAGACAACTGATATAATACTTGTTTGCTTTTAACATTAACACCCAGACACAGGACAAATATCTATGTTCATCACATAAATGTTTGTCCTGGGTGGGAATCGATCCCAAGACCTACAGCGCAGTAGGCAGGTTTAATACCAACTGAGCTATGAGTCCAGTCGAAGAAAACAACCAGTATAGTTTTTAACTTAAATAACCAACGACAACGGCTACACAGCTACTTAACATGAGGTGATATCAAACGCAACTGTGTAATAAGTAAAATTAAAGTTTTAAGAAATAAAATAAGTTTCATAGAAACATTCTTTAGACATGAAGCCCATAAAGTAAACAGTTAAAAATATGCAGTACAATTTAATTGGTATGCCCTCGAAAGCCACGTGTCATATAAAATAACGGAGGTTTGTTCTAACTTATTAACTTTGTATTTCGCAATGTTTATTTGTAAATTCTTTATGATTATGCAAATTGTTTAATTTAAATATTATATTGTCATTTTTCAATGTATAAAATATGGCTCGACATCCGCGGCTGTGGTGCGTCGCACAACGCCATCGGGTTTTTGTCTTGTTGGTCAAATGTTGACTGAATCTATAACCGGATATAGTAATTATAGGTTTGCCCTTCCAAGAATAACAGAACTCCGCGTCTGAAAAATAAATTTAATAGAACAGACTATAAAAATAGTGAACCATTAAGTTAGAAACATAATTATTTAAAAAAAACATACATAATTACTTTAAGCAAAACGAAAAACTGACTTCATCGCCATTGAACGAGAATGATCTCGTACTTGGATGACATATTTTTTCTAGTTATTTTTTTATTTAAAAACTACTGTATTAATACAAATGAATTTTGAAGGTCATCTTTTAAAAATACTGGCGAAACATCTAAGTGGTAAAATGGGCGGTCTTATAGCTAAGAGATTTCTTCCAGGCCACCTTGGCTACCTGTAATAATATTATATTTAAAAATAAACCTGGCAGCACTTAAACTGAAAGGTATGTACTAAACACTACCATATAGGCTATTCGGAAGAGAACTGTGTCCCATTGTATACACAAAAATATTACTTTAACGGAATCAGAGACACTCAGCTATATATAAAAATCACTTAGATAAAAACAAACAAGTTATTTCAAATCCACATCCATGCTTGGTTTCAGTGATTATGCACATTAAAACATTTGACTATAGTTGTTCCGTTCAATAGCGTGTGTATAACTGCGCGGCATCCGCGATTCATATGCGTCGCGCACTGCCATCGGGCCTTCGACTGATTCGTCTTGTGGTGGCTGAATCTGTATCCAGATACGATTATGATAGGTTTCCCCTTGGTAGAATAACTGAACACTGCTCCTGAAATATGCCACGATAGTAATTTTAATGAATTTAACATGATCGAAAATAAAACATTGGAATGAACCTTGTGACGAACCATTAGGACCGAAGAGTGTTATTTCCGAGGAATGAGTTATTTTTTTATGTAATATAGTTAAGGAACGAGCCGACGGCCCACCTAGTGTTAAGTGGTAACCTCGCCCCATAACAAGGGATGCGACTTGGGTCCTCCCCTTCTAGGTACGACAAGACCCAAGTCGCATCGTGTGCGCCCGTAACTCTGAGACGTGTAGGTGGAATGTCTAATGTGCCTGTAATTTCACCGGCAACCACACCTTTCAAACCAGAACACAGTAACGCGAATGAGTTATTGCTTGGCGGCAGAAATGGGCATGGTGGCAGTTCTTCCCCGGACGAACTTGGCGAGAGTTCTACTGCAATTTATTTCTTTTCTTTAGTCTGAGACAAACACAAAGGAATTTCCAGTAGATAAAATTTAATAGCAAGCATTATACCTGCAAGGGCATATGTATGTCATCTTACAGGTTTTCTTAGTTTGGGTATCTATGTTATCCCCACAGGTTTTCATACATTGACAACTCTTTAAAAATGTTTGTAATAAGTGACGTTTGTAATAAATAAATATTATTATTATTATTATTATTATTACTAAGCAGTTTGATATAACGGTACATTGCAGAAAATTTACCACAGAGCTCACTAACGTGAAATAAAACAAATGATAATAAAAACAGTTAATTAAGCAGACAGATAAGTCGCTGTAATTACAATTGGCTTGGACATCATTGCACTTAGGGTTCCCAGGTCGTAAAACCGAAAAGCCGGACAGACTAGCTAGTTTAGCCGGATATTTTGGTAAAAACGTCGGGCACCTCTAATTTTTTAGTCTTAGTATAACACAACAGATTAAAAAAAAAACTTGACTTTTTCGTAATATATCAAACCATGATCATTTTTCATCTTCTTAAATTCTATTGAAACAGCAATAAAAATGAATGAATAAGTCTTCTTTATAACAACATGTAAGAAATGTAAGGAAACTGGTCAATTTAAAAAGCCTAACAAAAGCCAAAAACCAAATAATTTGGCCGGACACGCAACCAAAAAGGCTGACTGTGTCCGCGTTTATCCGGACGCCTCGCAACGCTAACCATACTACATAAACTGGAATTGAAAAAGGGATTAAGTTTCAATGATTATGTACATTATAACATTTGACTATAGTCATTTCATTCAACAAAGTGTGTATGTGTGCACGGCAACCACGGTTCATGTGAGTTGCACATTGCCAACGCATTTTCGTTTTGAGCACGTAATGTACGCTGAACCGGTATCCAGACATAACTATGATTGGCTTTCCTCTACAAGTGTAACTCATTTTGAAACCTGTAATAAAAATATAAAATTATTAGCTGTAAAGAACTATTTTTTTATAAAAATAAAAGTTAAGTTTCTGGCATCTTATTATCGTTACTTATTATAATGACAATGATGTACAAATATGCAAAACTACTGCCTTACACAGTTTACATTTTAAAGTAATAAATAAACTTTTAATGCATAAGCATTTTTTATTATCTATCATGCTAGCCAAACATTTTTTTGGTTAGATATTAACTGGTAAACAATTTTTAGTCTCAGATTATGATCACCAAGATTATGTTTTCTATGCCGTTGAACGTTTTATATTAGGTTATTTTAATGATAACTTCTCATTTTACTGGCCTCACAGTTCAGTTGGTCTGTCCCTGCCTCTGCCTTCTTGTGCTGGTCGTGGGTTCGATTCCCACCCTGAAAAAAAGATTTGTGTGACGAATAAAGATGTTTGTTCTGTGTCTGAGTATGTATTATATGTATTTCCAAAAAAGTATTAATATACTTTTTTGGTTCCTGGTTCCCAAGATACAAGCTATCCTTAACTTACTTTGGGGCTAGATGCCGCTGTGTGAAATTTAAAACCAATACTTTTATATAACACCACTGACCTTCTATCACTACTAACATTATAAGCATACCATAACATAGTCATTAGATTTGATATAATAATATTTATTTAATTTTTGTATCCGCCTATCATATCATAGTTTAAAATCGTAATATTTAATACATCACCAAAATTAATTGTTTCTTCTTCGATACCCTCTAGGAAATAAATTAAGAATATGGGTTTCTAGTTAATTCTCTATTACCTTAAAAATATTAATACCTTTATAGTTTGGCAGAATGTAGGTATAAAAGTTCCTTCAAATAATTTATAGTGTGAATTATATTTTATCCAATTAAATTATACGATTAAGACTATTGTTAAACTGAAGTAAAATTTTAGTATATTTGGATGGTATAAATTAGATGGATTGAGTTAATATTATGATTTTTTCACGAGCATGGTCAGCAAGCTGTATTTGTCACTGATAGCTTGAACAGTATTCGAGTAAATTTGTAATATTTTTTTATATTTATTTTTAAGAAACTCTTGTGTGGCTGTACTTTTAGGAAATAAATTACCTAACCATTAGGATCAAAAACATCATGACTAATGCATTCAGCTATATTAAATACTTGAAATATTATGAATGAAACATTACCTATCTCTTTAGTATTTCAAACAATAAATATGGCGTATTACATACACAAATATTAGGACAATAAAATATTACAATTATGTCACGACAGCAGTAAATTATGACTAGATTAGTATGACTTGTGACATTATGAAAATATCATAACGCGAATCACGGCCTCTTTACTTTCAATTATAAATAATAAATTCTAAACGCGATAGTGTCTTAAGCCATTATATATGTCCTTTCAGGTGGTGTTAGTTTTAAGTTTTCTCCTTAACGTTGTAGGTGGGATTCCGTAGCGTGCTGCCGCCATACGTTGCGACAGTCTGCCGGCTTCAACGGCGTTTATTGCCGCTTTTAAGTCTTTTAAGGTCCAAGTGAACCGTTTGAGACCTTTGATAAACGACCGTCTAGTTCTTCGTTTTTTAAATGAATCTGAAAACACAGAATTGTTTATTTAGTTATCTTAACACAGTTTTATTGAATTAAAACGGTTTTATAATAAACTTTCAGAAATGTAACCAAGCAGCCACCAAAGAAGTTAAGAATAAATTGGTTCTTAACCAATTTATTCTTAACTTCTTCGTAGGTATGTAGGTATAACAAACAACACTCGGATCTCTGTGTATCTAATATCATTGTATTGTTTTGTTATTTTACTACCTGTTTATATAAAATATGTGCTACAAAATGAGTACAAGGAACGAAACCCTACCCACGCCAACCGTTATTATTATATAATAATAAAAATGCTTTATTGTACACCATAGAACATTAAAAAATAACCAAAACATCTTAGACATTAGTAGTACAATGGGCGATCTTATCGCTATATACCGATCTCTTCCAGACAACGTTGGGACTAAGTAAACACAAATTTGACGATCAACTATTTAGCAGGAAAGAATGTTTACTGGCTAGTCTACTTACTTACTAAAAACAATATCTACCAATAAGTTCCTTCATTTTAGCGTCATCAATTTTGAGATTTCCGGGTGACGATACAGGAAATATCGCAGCCAGTCTCTACCAGCGATCCCTGATTGAAACTGATGCTTAATATTGTTAGTTTCACAATACTCAACTACATATCTTCGTAGCAAATTACGCGATAGCGTTTTCCCTTGTACGGTGTGATTTTTAATCCTATTAACGAATTCCGTTTCTTGCTCCTCGCTTAGTGTAGTCTGTCTTCCCAAAGGCTTGTTAGATATTCCAGGTGCCGGTCTATGAAAATGATAACTCAGTGTTGTGACCGGAATCCCGTACCGAGCTGCTGCAGCACGTTGCGATAATTTCTCATTTATGACAGCATTTAGAGCATTGTCCAAGTTTTCCAGTGACCACTGGCATCGTTTAATTTTTACGCCTGATCTTATTTTGTTTCTTAAACATTTATTCTTTTGTGTATCTGTAAAATACAAATTCAAAAAATGATTAAAAGATTACGGATGTGCTCATTGATATAATGACGTATTGCTAGGTTTATTAAAAGATGGAATTCGGATAGACAACCGTTTATTAAGATGTATGATCAATACTCAATATTCATAGGTAGCTGTATAGATACCGGCTGTATAGATTTCATTTTAGCCTATAAATATTCTTCACTGCACTGGATCTATTTCAGATATAGTTCTGGATCTAGAGGACAAGTAGATGAAGAATCAGTGAACTAAAATAAACTAAGCCTTTATTAAAATAAGTAATAATTGCGTCGCCACAGACAATACGACGAGAATAGGCAAACAATTTTTGATTTGCTACACATTTCAATGAATTAAGATGATATGGGATATATTTACATTAAAATAAAATAAAAAATAAAGTGCATACCGCCAAGATTTTCACTTACAAAGAAATTAACACGATTTCAAAATATTTAGCTAAAATTCCAAAAACAGGAAGAAAATCTGAAAAATATACAATAATCAGCGATTGTTTTATACGATTTAATTAAACAGATTTTACATGACTGGACCCTGGCCATACCTACTCTTTCACAGCACTGAGATCATCATCACCATACTTTATAATATAACTTTCTACCTCGGGCCCCAGATGTAACAGAATTTGCTCCTCCAATACCTCCTCCTGAATGTTGTCCTGTTCAATATAACCAGGATTCTGAATATAAACAAGTGTCTGGTTCCTGAAAGAAGAATCTTCATCTTCTGACGAACGAATTGCATTCATATCCTTGTCCTCCTCGTCAGTACAACCAGCCTCCTGGACACATACGAGCTTATTCTTCTGTTCTTTCACTTTTTTGGTTTTACGTTTGTGAACATTGTCAATATCTTTGGCATCCTTGGCTATGCCTTTCTGCACCTGATCAGTATCTTTCTGCTCTTTGGTTCTCTCTTTGTGCATATGATCTGGACTAATAGAGGTGATGAGGTCTTCAACAGTGAGGATGGCTGCTCGGCATCCGTACCGGTGATGAGTGGAGCAAGCCCACCTTGCTTTGCCTCCCACTCGCCGCGCCAAGTAGTAGTTGAAACCGTCAAAATGTATCATTGGCTTTCCTCGGCGTGACGTCACGAACCTTGCTGGAAAATTTTGATGAGTGATAAACGCTGTTGAAATTGTTATGGGGATGTTATGAATGTCAAGACTCCGACTTACATTCGTTGCGTATTACACATAGTGTGAAAATTAATTACTTATATAGGGTGTTAATAGTGTCAATTTTTTTTATATAAACTTTTGACTGAACTACGCGGGTTTGGGAAAGGAACTCTTCAGTACGGCTAAATCAAAACCAGGATATGACAGTAGATTTCTATTATTACGATTTTTTATTATTAATTAGATTATTACTTAGTATTTTAATTTAGTGGCAAATTATATAAAAAATTTAAGATAAAATCACAGAAATCCAGTTACGTTTTGAATACTTCAGTATGTATACAATATCCAATGATTAAATGTAGAAACCGGCAAGACATCAGTGTATGATAGACATAAAAAGCCCTTTAATTCATGTTTCAGTATGTATCTACAATGCTGTACAAGCCAATAAAAAATAATTTAAACATATTCTTATAAAAATAATAATACTTCCGCGGTAATGGCAATAAATAATAATAAATATTGGTGGACAATTCACACAGCGTCATCTAGCCCCAGAGTAAGCTAAGCATAGTTTGTATCATGGGAACCAGACAACTGATATAATACTTAAATACTTTTTTTTGTAAATACTTACATATAATACATATTAACACACAGACACAGAACAAACACCGATGTTCGTCACACAAATGTTTTACCTGGGTGGGAATCGAACCCACGATCTACAGCGTATGAGGAACGATTACTACCAACTGAGCTATGAGGCCACAGTTATCCAGAGTTCTCCCAGAGTTAGAGCCAGAATTCTCGTGATACAAGCTATTTCGTTGGTAACTGCGCCACAGTTTTATTTTTCTATAACTATTGCAGTTACCATCGTGTCACTATTTTTGATGTGTCTTCTTTTGTCTGTTCCCAATAAAGATTTATTATTATTATTATTATTATTTACATAGCTTACTTTGTGGCTAGATGGCGCTGTGTGAAATGTCCACCAATATTTATTTTATTCACATATATATTTATACGTGCGACAGACATCTGTTAGTGCCGAATGCATAACTTTTTCATAAAGGCTACAAAAAAAGTGAGGCTCGCACTTCGTGTCCAGCGCCGACCCGCCAAAGCCCCGTCAACGTCCCATCAAACCTTTCCGAAGCGCCTATCACCAAATCAATTCAAACAAGACCTTATATCAAATCCTTACGTCTGTCTGGCGGCAAAAATACGGTAATTCTGATACAAATTGTTTGACGCCACATGATTATGCTGAAGATTATGTTTTATGATTTGACCGTCAACAGTGAAGAGATGAGCGCGACATCCTTTCCTGCTGTGCGTGGAACAGTACCACCTGGTTCTCAGTCCGGTAGTGTACTGCTTGCAGAATTTGTACGGGCCGCATTTTATCATTGTCGAGCCCCGCGTTGAAGTGAAATATCTTAATTCTGTAAAAAAATAAAACATGAGCTACGATGGTTAAAAAAAAGAATAAAAAAAAGTTTTCTTTTTCTATCCCTGTTATAAGGCGAGTGTAAATGGAACCGGTGCAAGGGGTAGACCTCGGCGTACATACTCAGACCAAATCGGTGACGTTTTGGAAAAAGGCCAGGACAAGAGTACCCTAAACCGACGAGCATGCATGAACAATGTGATGAGAGTGGATGAAGCTAAGGAGTTATGTCAGGATGGTAGCAGGTGGAAAACCATGATCTCTGCCTACCCCTCCGAGAAAGCAGGCGTGATTTTAAGTATTTTGGTTGATAATGTAACTTATTTTAGTCAGTATCTTTAAATTTTAACGTAATATCAATAAATTTATCTCTGAAATTTAAAGAAACCAAATTAATAAAATTTATGTATCAAGTTCAATGTATCAAAAAATAAAAACCTTAAGTCCCACTTTGGGGAGCGTACGGGGTTAACCAAATCAGATCGATTATCTTCAAAGGATAGGATACAGGAAAACAACCTTAGTCATGACCAGTCCAGTCATAACAAGCTGCCCGTACCTCTCAGATATAATCCAGTAATAGTCATTAAATTCAGTTGAAACACTTTATTACTAAAATCACTTACAAACACACTTCAATCATTCAGAAGAAAACAGTCTCATACTATGGTATGGGAGGATCCGAGTTGTATTTCTATTGTTATAGGTTGAAGATGGGGTTTCGTTACATATTCACATAAAAGAGGCTATTACAGAGGTATTATTAGATAATGCCACACCGTGATCAAAGTGACAGAGTATGGATATCCTACGACAGATATATGACTTTTAATAATAATAATAATAATCATCATCATAATTTATTCTTTCACAAATCTTTTTGAACAATAAAAAAATTTTATAGTTAATTTTGCCACCAGAATTTTTAAATACATAATTAATAATTCTGAACTAAAAGTATACGTTTAGAATATAATAATATGTTCAAGTTAGGTAATTAAATCAATAAAACTACTTATGTCTCCCCTTTTTTAAAAACCTAGTCTCAGCTGTCAGCCTGCCAACCTAATTCCACACAAGTCATTACCTCTCGAACCAGTGTGGTGAAAGGATTAAATATGATGCGGTTGCAGAACAAGCCGACGGCCCACCTGGGGGTGAGTAGCAACCTCGGCCCATAACAACTGATGCGACTTGGGTCCTCCACTACTAGGTACAACAAGACCCAAGTCGTATCGTATGTTTATCTAGCTGTTGCCCACGACTTCGTCCGCATGGAATTCGGTTTTATCATGCACCCCTATTTTAGCCCGCGGAAAAGTAGCTATAAAAGTTACTCCTTGTTACATCAGCTACCTGCCCGTCAAAATCGGTCCAGCCATTTCAGAGATTAGCCGGAACAAACAGACAGACAGACAAAAATTAAAAAAAAAATGTTTTGGTATATGCCCATATGCACTTAGTAAAAAGCGGTTATTTTAATATTTCAAACAGACACTCCAATTTTATTTATTTGTATAGATATATAGATTAATGATTACTAGGTGCGTGGTTGTGTTGAAGATTATGTTTCATAATTTCACCATCTATTGTGAAGATGTGAGCGCGGCAACCTTTCCTACTATGAGTGGAGCAAAACCATCTGATTCTGTGTCCTATTGTGTATTGCTTGCAGAATTTATACGGGCCGCATTTTATCATTGTTGTGCCTTTTTTCGACGTAATATACTCGACATCTGTAAAAAATAAACATAATAAAAGAAATGCAAGGTATACAATAATTAAATAATACCTAATGGAAATAAATTATGGAAATGGATATGTAAAATGAATTATTTGAAAGGTTGTTAGGGTTCAGATAAGGGTTGGAATTAGTTTAATAGGTATAGTAGCAAGTCGATGAAGTACAGAGTTCCAAATTCTGCTGTTTTCGATGAAATTTATCTCAACTTTTTATGGGAAATACACACAACATATTGATTTATATGAATAAAAGAAAACACGTATTCAAATTTATATCAGAACTTATTATAACACTTTAAATACAAAAAATAGTACTATCACCTAATATGATAAACCAATTGGTAACCCTGTTTTCAATTATGTGTACATATTATTATATTTATATGTAACAATACAAATCAAGAATTGTATGACCATAATACCAACTGAAAGGGCTGTGACACTCGTTAGCTCTCATGGCTATGGTTAAAATTATTTTTAATGACTTTACTTTCACACGTGTACACAAAAGCTTTACATCCTTTATTATGGTGAGTGGAGCAGAACCACCGTGTCTTCAGTCCCCTGGTGTAATGTCTGCAAAAGTTGTACCTCCCACATTTGATCATTATTGTACCGCGATTCGAAGTGAAGAATGTTAGATCTGTAAAAAGTTATTTCTCATTAACATTTTAATCTTATTTTCTCAGATATATGCATAAAACAATTTTTATTGCAAAACAAAAAACAAGAAGACGTTTCTTAGAGTGTACGCAAAATGCTATAGGAAGAAGTTTACTCACAATATTTGTTTACAGAAATTTTCTTTGTTACTTCGTTAAAAATGGTATTGCGTTTTATGCTCTCACTGATGTGAAACGTTTGATGACCATAATTTAAAACAATAAATAACAAGATACATCGTACAAATTAATGATTTATTGTCTATACTCAAAATTAGGTTAAGGTAAAAAAATAAAAAAATTGTTCATCCTTGGCCTAAATTTTAGGAAAGAAATCAATTTAAAAAGGTATTAGTTATTTATTAGACGGCGAATGGTTATGTTGGTTGTTTTGTTTAAATATAAATCTATCGTCACAGGTAAATAGTAAAGCGCGGCATCCTTTGCAATGGTGAGTCGAGCAGTACCATCTAGTCTTCGGGCCAGTAGTGTATTGCTTGCAGTAGCTGTACTGTCCGTGTTTGATCATTTTATTACCGCGACGTTAAATTGACGTAAAAAATGATATTGCTGAAAATAATATTTTATTATATAATTTATAATATTTCTTGTCAACATGTTTCCATACAAATAAAGGAAGCCCTCCTTTAAGGGTTTCTTGTTTGTCTTCTTGTCGGTTTTTGTTCTTCCCCATGGAGGGTCGGATAGGTTTTGAACAGGCGTCAAACTAAGCGATAAGTACGCGTGACCTTATGTTTGGAATATTATTGACGTTTCTAAGCCATTTCTTTATGAAGTCTATGGAAAATAAAGCTTTTGACTTTGACTATAACGGATTGATGTTAAGTGGTAACTTAATACAAGAAAACATGATTTTCCCTTGCAAAAGTATAGGAATAACTCATTTTTTTATTTGATACATTTCCGGAACGAGCCCACGGACAACCTGGTGTTAAGTGGTAACCTCGACCCATAACAACCGATGCGATTGGATCCTCCCCTACTAGGTACGACAAGACCCAAGTCGCATCGTATGCGCCGAGATGTGTAGGTGGAATGTCCATGTGCCTGTAATTTCACCGGCAACCACACCTTTCAAACCGGAATAAAGTAACGCAAATGCGTTACTGCTTGGCGGCAGAAATGGGCATGGTGGCAGTACCTCCCCGGACGAACGTGGCGAGAGTTCTACTGCTCCTATCTATTGTACCCGTCACTCATGATGACGTGAACTCATGTTCAGAACAAAGTATACGATGGTTCATATCAGCCTTTAATTTCACCACGGCAGAAACCAACTGAAACTCTGACAAGCAAGCCTCGGTGGGGTTTAAGCTAGAGCTCAGTCTTATCTGGTAGAATAGAATCAAATATTATTTTATTTACAAAACGATAACAACAGAATATATAGGTATAAGTTAGCATAATTAAAAATATACACAGAAATAAAAATAAATAAATTAAATATAATAATTCATTATCGCCTATAATTAAAAATATACATAGACAAGAAACAAAAATTTCATAGCGGAGTTGCAAACAGTCTTTACTACTCGGTATTATGCTGGTTAGTGACCAGCGCTGATCTTCTGTTAGGACTTTTTTGGCGACATCACGATCGAACCATGTAAACAAAAGATGATATACCTTTATCTTTTACGTTATACAAAAAAAACGGCGTTATGGGGGACATGAAGAAGATAGAGAGATTCACCACAGAGGTTGGGAAGGTCTAAACAAGCGGCAAACAATTACGAATAATCTAGTGAGTCCATATGATTGATTATAAGAAATTAAATAAATAATAAATGAATAAATAAATATTGATAGTAATTTCCCACAGCGCCATCTAGCCCCAAAGTAATCTAAGTATAGCTTGCATCACGGGAACCAGTCAACTGATAAAATACTTATACACTTTTTTGTAAATACCTACATCTTATACATATTAACACCCAGGCACAGAACAAACATCTATTTCCGTCATACAAATATTTGTCCTGGGTGGGAATCCAATCCACGATAAATAATTGAGTTATAATTACAATATTATTATTTTAAGCGTGGTAAATGATCATGATCGTTATTAAATCTGATCACTGTGTCATTATGTGTGATGACGAAGGCACGACATCCTCTCGCGTGATGTGATGAGCAGTACCATCTTGTTTTGGATCCTCTCGTGTAATGCTTGCACAGATGATAGGCGCCTATTTTTACCATTTTCGAACCGCGTTTAGACGTAATGAATGTAAAAACTGTAACAATAATAATTCTAATTTATCTAAATGTGAAAGTGTCTACAGATACATCGCGAGCTTTTCTGGAAACACAAGGAATTTGAGTCTGAAATATCGCATTTATTTAAAAAAATATAAGATTACAAATGTTTATTATTACTTTGTTCATGTTCATCACTGATCACTATTCTAACATTGACTTTTTGTGCAAAAATAGCTACAAAGTCTACATTTTTGGGATAAAAACAATATAAGGTATAATCAAAAATAAAAATAAACATGCAAAATAACATTTATCTTAACATACTCCATGGTTTGAGAGTAAAGGATTTATTAACTCATTAAAGTTTATTGCAAAAGATTTCTTATTAGTTAGTTCAGTAACTTGATTCCAAATTAAAAATGTAAAATTTTTGATGTTATATAGCTCGGAAGAAACTAACGTTATTATGTATACTATTCTTAATCGTGCGGAATCAAGTGGGCCGGAGAGAACCCATACATTTTCGCCATTTCTTTGAAAAGATCAACGATTTGATGGCAGATGATTATGATCGTGGTTTTGTTTGATGACTTCATCGTTATACGTGTAGATAAAAGCACGACATTTTTTGAAATTGTGCGTCGAGCAGAACCACCTCGTTTTTAAATGTTTGGTATATTGCTTGCAGTATGTGTATTTTCCATATTTCAACAACGTCGTGCCTCGAATCGACTTGCAAACTGTCACGTCTGTAAAAAAGAAGTAATTATAAATTGGCACAATAGTAGTACTATCGTGGGCTTCAAATTGTGTGTACTTTTCAGTATATTCTTCATACTTAAGCAAGTTATTGCTGCGCGCTGTCATGATCTATAATGTTATTTAACAATGATCATTTTGTTTGTGACTGAAGCGTTGACTGCTCAGTTAGTAATGAAGTCGGTTTACGGTCGTGGGTTCGAAACCTTCTATAAACTCGATGGTGGTGAAGAAAAATATCGTGAGGGTACCACATTATGACGCTAGAGCAAATTCCCAGCTGGCTAGCAACCCCACTAAAGGCGAATATACTGTCAAGTACATAACGGTATGCTCCGATGTTTTCACAATTCAAATTCATGGGCACTTTGCATAAGATGACATGCAAAAAACGCAGCAATTGGGTTATAATTACTTTATTTTTGAACTAATCTACGATTTTACATACGATTATGAGCTTACATTGGATAAATTAAAATAATTATTAGTATTGTTATTAGTTTCATAGAAGATCTAAAGTCTAACAAACGACTCCTAGCTAATCATAGTAAAATTAATTTGAATACATACCCTTTATACTTAGAAAGTCAATACAGTGCAGTTATTAATATATGTTTGAATCCTAAAATAATACATGATACTTAGTATCTAAAGTGCATATAACACATTATAATCCTAAATATTAACTTAAAAGACAGACGACGAGAGAGCGATGATATCTTTATTTTCTACACAGAAATACCATATATCTTCGTTTCATCGTCTGCCATGCCACCACCTTTAATTAATTATAATATTATTTTTTAGTACTATTATTTATTTTAGTATGTATATTATTATTTTAGTAATATTATTTTTTACTAGTTGACATCATACAATCGCCTGATTTTAGCCTTTAAATAAAGTGTTCCGGTGTTAAAACTTGACTTTTAAATTAGGTCAAATATAACTTGGTGTCGCTTTCTTTTCCTCTTCTTCATGAATGTGATTGCATTTGTAGACGGTGGTATGTACGTGCACAGACAAACAACAGGTATATATCCAAGATTCGAGAACAAACTTCATTCTTACCACTCAAAGTGTGATCCACCTGTGTGTCGAACCCAGACTCCCTCTCCTTGTGTTAAATAACCCTTGAATCAACATTATTTTCATGTTGCGCCTTTGAACACAAAAACAATCATTTCGCATAACAGTTAAAAGTAATTTTATGTCAGAGTTCAACGGTTGAACTCTTGATCTGATTTGATTGGCTTTTATAGAAAACAATGCACGCACTCAAGCGTGCCAGTACAAGCGTATTTCCTAAATTGAATATACAAATCTCTAAGAAATCGACCGTTTTTGCCCCTTTCGAAATTTGATGTCTTAAATCTATTTTCCTATAAAGCAATCATCCTTCACCTCTTAGTTTAAGTTATATATTTAATTTATAAAGGTGTTATATTGCAAGAGTTTATTACTCGCTCTTGCACCGCAAATTGAAATCGCTATAAAATATGCGCTTCAAAACATTCAATGTAACTGGTTTCTTTTCATCACCGTACACAGTTTTGAGCCTTAGCAAGTACATATTGTACACTTCTGGCAGCGTCATCTCCAATGTCATATATTGACAGTCATCATTTTGAGCGCCAGTGTCATGCAACTGGTATTTAGGTAGCAAGTTGATGGTGTCTTTCACGAAATCCACGTCTTCTTGGTCTGTCTTGTTCCATCCTCCAGGTCTCCTTCCCCTTTGATCTTTGATGGTCTCACTAGACCGATGTTTTCGCAAGCAAACGTCTACTTTCTTGGTTGAAATTTGAAATGTTTTTATGAACGTATCTCGACAAACTTCTTCGCCACATATCGTGTATTTTCTACGATACTCTCTAACTTTCTTCTTTGTAGTTTCGTTCCCTTCGGTAACAATGTTTGCTTTCACACTCGGTCTTTCTTTTACACATGTCACAATGTATAGAAGTTGAGATTCATAGGATCTCAAAGTCATGTACTTTTCGAATTCTCTTTCTCGTATTTCTTTAGGAACTTTTCGAAAGCATTCTCTTTTACAATTGCAGATGTAGTCCTTGAATGATTTACGCTCAACGTTTAAGTATTTATTTTCATCGGTTTTTCTTTTACGCCTACTTTTATGTTGAGCTCCTGATGTTCCAGGCTCCTGGGTTTGTTCATCTCGTGTTATGTCACTGCCATCATCACTCATCACCGTCAGCTCTTCGTCATCTTCATGCTTCGGTAGCATTACTTCGTTCATGTACCCCCAAGTATTTGGAGGAATGAGATGTGATGATTTTTCTTCTCTACCTGCAAACCACAGTGTAATAAGTATATGTTCCGGTGCATATTGTTATAGAGCTTTTAAAATAAGCTACAGGCTGTCACTTATTTTCCAACTTAACTATTACTACATTTTTGTTAGTAGAACCGTATTATATATAAGCACGACATCACTATTAATTTGCAGTGATGTCATGAGTAGTTTTATAATTATTTAAATTCCGTTGAATAATAACGAAAAATGTGATATACCCATAAATAATACTCATCAGAATTGATTTTTGAGCTTTTATTGTAATTTATTTTTGTGGTTAGGGATAAATTATTATTAGATACATCAGATCTATAAAATTATATATATTAAGGTAAGATACAAAATTATTGTTCTGTTTAATTTTTCAGTCGGTGATTGTGAGAATGATCTTGTTTGATGACGTCATTATTGTAGATGATTACAAAAGCTCGACATTTTCTGCTATCATGCAAAGAACAGCGCCACCGTGTCGTCTGATTTCGCGTGTACTGTTTTGTAAACGTATACTCGCCATGTTTTAGCGAAATCTTTCCACGAACTGTCATGTAATATTCATAACCTGTACAAAAAAGTATTATTATATTATTAAAGTTTTTAACATTTTACTATTCATTTAGGTGACTAAATGAAGTAAGAAACCGTTTAACCTTATACGCATTAGAAACTGTCTGAACTGTTTGCCAAATTAAAAGTATTGGGCAATTGATGTTAATTATATCGTTTCAGATCTATCAAGCGGAAGATGATTATGATTGCGGTTCTGTTTAATGATCTCAATTTCATAATATATTACAAAGGCGCGAAGGCGCGACATTTTCTGTTATTATGTGACGACCATCGCTAGCTTGTTTTCGCTGTGCTCACGTAGTGTTTTGTGTACGTAAGTGCCATGTTTCAGCAACTGGCTACCCCGAGATGTAAAGGAATAACCTGAAAAAAATATTTAATGGTATTATAAATAAAAGCACTTAAATCATAAAGCTAGTGACGTAATTTGATCATTGATGATCATTGGTGAAAAATTTATTATGAATCTAATTACGCGGGTAAACAAAAGAACCGACTTTATCGCCAAACTCACCAATGAACGAGAATGATTCCGCGTTATCTCGTACTTGGATGACATTTAAAAAAAAAAAAATTTATTTTAAATAAATCTGAGCGTTTCGGATCCTGTCATATAAATAATTCCAGCGGAAAGAGTAAGGTCCGTATCTTATCATTTTGTTACCACACGAAATGCAAATATTAACTAAAAAAATGTTAATAAAGTCATAGGCAAACCAAAAGATTCAGTCCCTTCTTGAACGTACATGCGCGGAGCGAGATGACCACGGGCGCATCCCAAAACACATAAATTAACATGAAAGCCAGACAAACGAAAAATAATATAAAATAACAATGACTCGTCCTGCAAAGATTCAACGAAAAGTATTATAAATAGTAATTACTAATACAAAAGAAAAAGAAATGAAGAACTGAATAAAAAAAATTGTTGGTGCGAAGTAAATGCTGACGAATAATAATTTGAATCAAATACAAATGTTGCTGTGGTTTTAGTTGATTTTTATTGAATTTAATTTTCTTCACATGTATTTTAAATACGACCAATTAAAAGATTCACATACTACTTAATATTGATTGATTTGATATCTATAACATGTAGTTAATAGAAAGTAAACAGAGGGCAAATGTTTTAACTCTTGTTTATAGGTAACCCATTTAACCGAGTCCACTCCTGTGGCGTTCTAGAAGCGTGCAGGGGTTGTATATGTCACGGAATAAACAGATGTCCCACCTGATGCTAAGCGGCCCTCAGCCCATAAAAAAATAAATAAGTCTTGGTTAATAAACCCCAACCGCAAAGTATTTCACATGAAACTCAGAGACGCGAACGTGAAATATTTCATGTGCCATTTGACCAATAACCACACTTTTCAAATCAAGAATTGATCGGCGGTAGCAATAAATTCCGTCCGCTATCGTGATATGCACTCTTGCTACGCCGCAGGCAAAGACTCAATTATTTGGTCTACTTATAGCATACATTGTTATATCATACATTTTGTAGTAACAACCACATATTTTTTTCTTTTTTATGTTATAGCGATCTGACGGGCCATCTGACATAGTGGTCACCGTCGCCCATAGACATCTACATTACTAGGGGCAATGCTGATACTGCCAGCCCTAAATCAGTATTAGTAATCAAAGTTGGTTTTTAGCCAATTATAATAAAGTACAGTCATAATCTTATCAAAAATAAGATTACTCTCGAAATAGTAAAGCTTTTTATAAGACTTTTGACAATAATTTTTTTTTTTTTATTCTGGATACCATTTTTTAAAAGCTACTTGTGTTGAATATCATCTTTTTATTATACACAACTTGTCATTTTTAGCACTCGAATACAATTTTATTTTTTAATATTTTTATATATGAGTGACTGACAAAACCATAAAAACTCAATAGTGCCGTAATATCACCCAAAATATGCATCAACGGATACGTTGATGCATATTTTATTAAATATGTCACGTTTTATTTAATATGTCACGGACTAGACATATTATAAAAATATTACAACATTAAGATCAAAAAGTTAATATCAGACCAAACTCAATAGCTTATAACGAACACACATTTTAAAGAACTGCACGATAGAAGAAGACACATTTTGGTTATTCAACTACATAACTATGACAAATCAAATCTGAGTACAGTTTAATGAGTAGTAAGAAATAAACTTTCTTAACTTTTATTTAAAAAGGATTGACAAAATATACGAACAAATATAATAAAGAGGATATAGAGATATCTAGAACAAGCGCAGATATGTTTAAGTTTATTCTGTGATCACAATAAGCTAAAACAAATATATAAGTAATATTTGTATCAGACTACATTTAATACTAAGCCATCTACAGTACAAAAAATTGTAACATATTAAAATATTTCTTATGTTAATGACAACATAATATAGGACCAAAAATGTAACATTATATTAACCCTGCAAAAAATTCGTAAATATCTATAAATTGAGCCTTATACCTTCATAGAATATTTCATGACAACTATTCATTGATTTATTTAATTTATCACAATTTCATATTTATTCCATAAGTCAAAATATAATCTAACAATTAGATTTTACTACATTTTCAATTAATCTAGGTAAAGAGGGGAAACTAGTTCAATATTGTTTGAATAAATTCATCAAGTATATCGTAAAAACATATAAAACAACCACAGAATAGAAAAATAGTAGATTATATTAAATTATGTTATACTATTGTATATTCTTGAATGCAATACTCCAGATACTCAAGATATCAGAACTACTTACAAACATCAAATATTTCAAGCCATGTACTAATTTAGTATACGTTAAACATTGCTTTTATAATATTATTTTCTAAAATGTTATGCACCAAAATGATGCAAACAATGGAGAATTTTTTATTATTTATTTATTTACATGTGTTTTGTTTAAATCACGATATTGGCGTGTGATCCAATAATGAATAATACCTCTAATGTTATCATTTTACATTTTACTAGCAACTCAAATGGAGTTTCGATTCATTTCGTTACCATAAAATAAATATTAGCTTTTTATTTTTGTTTTTTTGTCTGGGTAAACAAATTTGGCACGTTTTCGGTTTGCATAATGCAATGTTAAAAAGAGGCCTATTACTGATATTTTATTACTTCGGAAGAAAGTGTACGTGTAAACGCAGCGCTAGCAACGATTGCGCCACCGGACAGCTCAGCATTAATTGTAATAATTATCTTGACAATCCCGCGCGTTTTGATATGTTGTTGGCCTGTTGGAGTCAACAATTTCTGAGAACGAACTGTAGGGATCGAACGTCCTAAAGAATGAAGCTGTTGGACTCAAAGAATTATTGCTGCTAGAAGCAATAGCTCCGTTTCCTATATTCCTATTATCTTGAGATATCTGAGGAACAGGCGCTGTTTGAGCGCTTATTGTCGAGGGATTTAAGACGACCTGATGCAGGGAAGTTACAGGTGTCAGAGCTGCATGAGCGTTGGGTATCAAAGGATCGATAACTATTCCAGGATAAGGAATGAACCTTGGTGGGAACCTTGAGGGGAAACTTGGGGGGAACCTTGGGGGTAGTTGGGGAAAATGGGGTATTTGCGAATAATAGGGTGTTTGATTCTGCATTCTTAAGCACTCCAATGCATTACCATATTGAGGATTTGACTGATAATGTATCTGGTTACGAGAAATATTTATACTTTTGCCCACTTTAATTTTATCAGCAGAGGTTGTTTTTTTAGTTGCAGCCTTTGGCTTGACAGTTTGAGTTCTTCCAATTCTTTGGCGTTTGGGTGGCATGGGCTTGCCATCATGATAAACTGCTGGCTCGGATAGCAAAGGGCCCGTTAATGTGACTTTTGCAACTTCGCTTTTACGATTAGTGTACTGTTTTTTTTTAATCGTTGCCATATTGCCTGAACGCCTCGAGTTGTCAGTATGAGTGTTTACATAGGAAACTGTGTGATAATCACTGTAGTTGTTAGTTGTTGTGATTGAAGTTGCCACTGTCAGATCAAGTTCAGTTGTATTTACCCTTTTATTTATTTTCCGATTTGATTTACCTCTGTGCAATATTGAACGAAGCATTTCACCTGCTACTGTTGTTTTCGTTGTGTCCAGTGCATAAGCCTCGGTTTCAGAGGTTGGAGTGTAAGTCGTGGTGCAGATAGCACGAGGGTCAGGGCAACTAGTTAGAAATCCAGACGTAGCACTGATTAACATTCCTTCGTTGGAAGTTGTTTTTACAGTGATCTCTAGATCGGGATTATATATTGGTACGAATGTGTTACCTGCTGGAATGACGAGGTGTGGCACTCTACTTTTATATGCGTATTGTTGCGCGACTTTAGCTGATGGAAATTGGAATGGAGCTTTTTCTGTTGATATACTCATTGATTCACAAGTGTTCACCGCAGTATTAAGAGTCTGAGACGTGTTACTTTTTGTCGAAGCTAGGAAGAATTCAGATAAGGAACGACTTTCATGTTCGAATGTGTTGCCCGCGATATTATGAGTCTGAGACGCGGTACTCTTTGTAGATGCTGCGAAGACTTCAGATAAGGCAAGATTTTTAGGTTCGAATGTGTTTCCCACTGCATTAATAGTCTGAGACGCGGTACTTTTTGTCGTCACTGGGAAGACTTCAGATAAGGGACAAGTGTCAGGTTTGATCGTGTTCCCCGCGGTATCAAGAGTCTGAGACGCGGTGCTTTTTGTCGACACTGAGAAGACTTCAGATAAAGGACGAGTTTCAAGTTCGATCGTCTTTCCCGCAGTATTATAAATCTGAAACGCGGTACTTTCTGTGGATGGCGGGAAGACTCCAGACAAAGATAGAATTTGGTCAGAAGTTGTGTTTTCCGTTGTCGTGCTAATTGGCATTTCATCAATGGATAATGTTTTCACTCCAGCCTGTACACCGGGTTGAGTTTGTGCGTTGAATATTTTTCCCGCGAGAATTATAAATTGAGACAATTCACGTGAATATGTCTGCAGTGGAGGTGTATATGCAATATTGAGCACGGGTTCTATTTCCGTTGTTGCACCATTTCCATTACCAGAGGATATTTCTTCGGTAGACTGTAGATTGGGATACATCTCTGGTACAGACGCATTACCTCCAGAGAATGACACGTTTTCAAATAAAGATGGAATATGGACAGCAGTAGTTTGTTCCATTGTTGTAACGACAGGAATTTCATCAGTGGATAGGTTTTCCACTACAGTCATTGAACTAGGATGAGTTTGTGGTATCAATATGTTTTCTTTAGCTAAAGATGGGATTTCGATATTTAAGGATTTTTCCAATGTCTGATGAACATCGAAGTCACATGATAAAGTCGCGGTATCATTATTAGCTGAACTGATTTGTAATGGTGAACTAATGGTACGGTTTGAAGATACAGTGTTGCCTGTTTTTTCTAAGAAAACACGTACGCCAGTCCTCCGAAGTAAAGCGATTTGAGAATACAAAGAACGTGCATGGTTGTGTGCTAAATAGACCTCCACGACTTTGTTTTCATGGGAAAAAATACAAGCCTCGCATCTTCGGTCGACACATTGCCATCGTATCATCAATCCTTGAGCGTAGTATCTGCTGAAGTAGTAGCCTTCATAAATCAGTATTAACTTTGTTTTACGAAGCGCTATCAGCAATTTGGGATCTGTAAATAACAAAACATTTTTATCCTTAGTTAGAAATACTATTCAAAAAAGAATGGGACGGAATACCCCGCAGTTGACATGTGCAGACACACAATATCAAACACATCCAAGGGGCTAGATGAAACTGCATGAAATGTCCACCTATATAAAAAATATGTTTGTTACACCAATGCTTGTCCTGGGTGGGAATCGAACCCACGACGTACAGCGCAGAAGGCACAGTTACCACCAGCTGAGCTGTGAGGCCAGTCTACTTAGTAAATAAGGAAAGACCCAAGTCGCACTGACCCTGTCACCCCTTTGAAGATGGAATGGCTCATGTTTAAAATTTGAACGTTACCCGCACTCTCCAAACCGGAACATAGTATACAGGTGGTTAAAAATTTTATGGCAGATACGGGTATGATGGCAGTACGCCCCCGAGGGCTCTGTACAAAATGTTCCACCGCTACAAGAAAATCTAAGAGCTATAAATTTAAGAACTCAAAATTGTACAAACCTACTACTTTATGACTTGAGGTGGCAGACTGCTCGGATCTCAACTGAGTTTCTAAAATTGCACTGGTGGCGGTGGCTGGTGGTATACCCTTATTTGTCTGCTCTGCTTCAGGAATAGTCTCCGGTATAATTGACATATCAACGCAGACGTTGACTGTTTCTGAAGAAAGAGGCTCAGTAGTGATAGTAATATCGTCTCTTCTTAATAATCGAAGAGGTATAACATCCTCAATTTGCCGCACAGTCTCTCCTGCATTCTCGTCAATTTCTGATATAGGCGAAAAATCTAGTGGAATTCTTTGAGTTGATATTTCCTTCATGGGCACGCTTGGCGATTCATCATCTGAAGAAATAATTACTAATTCTTCTTCGCTGGATGACCCACAGTTGGATCCTGCGTTATTATTGCCAGTGCCGTGGCAAACACATGCTGGAGCAAGAAGGCCGGTCGTTCCTTAAACAAATACAATTTTAAATTTGTTACTGGTATTTTTTATTATTAATCTTATTAATTTTTTTAAGTTCTTTGAAAACAACTACTAATGGCTTGCTTGTTTTTTTAAGAAAACTAAGTGGGATAAGTAATATAAAAGATTGGAACGTACCAGTTGTTTTAGAAGATTCATCTTCGGTGATAGGATTATTTGATGCCCGGACCGAGGTTCGTGGTAGGGTCTGAATCTGACATTCAGACCCAGAGGTTTTATTATTTGTATCCAAAGGTGGACCTAAAAGGATATATTAAATTTATTAACTTTGTTCAATATCAGCCTATTAAGTTCTCGCTGCGGGCCATAGGCGTATACGTATAGAATCTCAAAAAGCCATGATACAGTTAATCCTAGTTTGGGGTACCAATGTTTTCCAACCAAGAATGTTAAATATATTTGTATACTACCCATTGTTATTGCATTCCTATATTAAACAATGTCTATATTATCATCTATTTTTAATATCCATTAAAAACTGAAAGTATATTTACTATAATTTTTGTTTAAAACAATTTGTAGAGTAAATCAATTTTTTTTATATTTTTTTATATTACGGTTAGAAAATCAAGTTTGATAACTGATATTAATCGGTATATAAAAATGAAACGTACCAGCTGTTTCAGTAGGTTTAGCTTCGGTGACGGAATTATTTAAAGCCCGGAACGATGTTGGTAGTGGGGTCCAGGGGTCTTCAAGTAGTGGTAAGATGTTTTGTATAACTTCCACTACATCCGATTCACGCTCAGTGGAATCATTGTTTGCATCCGCTGAAGGTCCTTAAATGTAAGTAGAATTCTCAAGTAACGCACAGATGTTGTTTACAAAAATGTATAAGTCAAATATGTGGGCGCTTTATTATTAATATTTTTTAATAGTCATGTATATTATAGCTTGAATCATTTTTATATACTTTAAAAAAGTTTGATAACTAGTATAGGTGTTATTGGTGTATAAGGGAACGTATCCTCCTTTAGGGGATTCTTTTCTGTTCTTCCACATGGAGGGTCGGATAGGGTTTGAACAGGCGTCAAACTTAGCGATAAGTACCTAAGCGTGACCTTATGTTTTGAGTATTATTGAAATTTTCAAGCCATTTCTTAATGAATTCTATATAAATAAAGTTTTTGACTTTGACTTTACCAGCTATTTCAGAATATTTTGCTTTGGTGAAGGAATTATTTGAAGCTCGGAGCGGTTTTGGAAGTGGGGTCAAGGGTTCTTCATTTAGTGGTATAGTGGTTGGTGTTACTTCCACTACATCGTCCGAGTCAATCTCAGAAGAACCACTGTTTGTATCCGCCGGAGGTCCTTAAAAGTGAGTAGAATTCTCCTCAAGTAAAGCAAAGATTTTTTTACAGAAATGTACAAGACAAAGATAATAGGATACATTTTTAAACACACTTTGTCGCGTGAATAATTGTTTTATAGGCTTTAAATAATAATTGATCAAAAAATTATTAAAAAAAAAATTCGCTTGGTCTTCGTAAAAAAATTATGTTTGATTACTGGTATATGATGGGTTTGTAACATTGGAACTTACCAGCTATTTTATATGATTTAGCTTCGGTACTATCTGAAGCCCGGGAGGACGGCGGTGTGGTCCAGAGTTCTTCAGGTAGTGATATAGTGTTTGGTGTTACTTCCACAAAGTTTTCCGAGTCACAGTCAGAGGAATCATTGTCTGGAGGTCCTGAAAAGTATGTAAAATTCTCCACAGAGTGAGCTCAGAACTATTTTACAATATGTTACTCGGTAATAGTTATTAATAAATAATAAATATCTGCGGATATTAAATTTATACTGACACATGAGACATGAAATCTTCACGTCTGAGTTACAGGCGCAAGTGATATTGCTTGTCATGGACAGAAGTAGTTCTAGCACTTAACAAGTGAGCCATCTGCTGGCTTAGTAACTTAATCACATAAAAATCATACAGCCCTCAAATTAAGCATACTTTGTAAATTCGAAACAAGGTTATTGACAGAATACTTTTTTAAATACATATATAGCATAACATATTAACACACAGACACAGAACAAACATCTATGTTAGTCACCAATGTTTGTCCTGGATGGGATTCGATCCCACAACTGACAGCGCAGAAGGCAGTTACTATCAACTGAAGTGTGAGGTCAGTCAAAATATTCTGCAATGATATAGTATCTATATTTTATGTCTTTCTATGTTAATTATTGAAAATGACAATTTATTTCACCGTGGATATAGTTTTGCGCAAATTATGGTAAAAATGATGATATATTATGTTGTTATGATTAATGAAAAATATGTAATAAATCGAAACATACCACCTGCTTTAGAATATCCAGCTTCGGTGATGTTATGATTTGATGCACGAAATGACTCAGGTAGTGGGGTCCAAGGGCCTAGAGGTATTGTCATAGTGGTTGGAGTCATTTCCATTACATCGTCAGATTCAGACCCAGAGGTTTCATTATTTGTATCCGGACCTTAAAAGTAAAGAAAATTTTCGTCAGGCAGTGCTCAGAGCTTTAATAAAAAATCTCCGTAACGATCTATAACTTTTTCCGTACTATGTACTACATTTGTAATGTTTATTAAAGTATGTATGTAGTAAGTTGAGTGTTGAAGATTGCATTTTTGCACAATTTGTATAATTGTAAGTATTATTATAATTTGTATAATTGTGAGTATAAATAATGATAAGTATTTATACTCACTCAGTTTTTAACCTATAATAATAAGTATTGGTGGACATTTTCAAACAGCTCCATCTCCGGTTCCATCATAGCATGTACTATGGGAACCAGACAACAGGGTACATATAAACTTCCTGTAAACACATACTTAAAATGCATATAACTGACTGGCCTTATAGCCCAGTGGGTAGTAACCCTGCCTTCTGCACTGCAGGTCGTGGGTTCGATTCCCACCCAGGACAAACATTTGTGTGACGAACATCGGTGTTTGTTCTGTGCCTGGGTGTTGATATGTATTATATGTATGTAAATAAAAAAAAAGTATTTAATTATTGTATCAATTGTCTGGTTCCCATGATACAAGCTATTTACTTAGCTTACTTTGGAGCTAGATGACGCTGTGTGAAATATCCGCCAATGTTTATTTAACTAATATAAACAATACAGATAATTAATTGATTTATACGTACCAGCTGTTACAGATGATTTAGCTTCAGCGATCGATGTATTCCAAGCACGGAACGAAGTTGGTAGTGGCGTCCAGTGGTCTCCAGGTAGCTGTATAGTGTTTGGTCTAATTCCCTCTCGATTGTAAGATTTCGTCCCAGAGGTTCTATTATTTGTACCCTCAGGTGTTCCTACAAGGAAATTATAAACATATAAACTTGGAAACGGTATCAGCGTAATATGTTCCTACTGCGAGGCCTACTCTCACAAGAGATTAATTTGACTTTAATTTGCTAATATGTAGTGGTAAAAAATGTAATCGTATTATATTGTGGTTGACTATCGGATACCTATTTGTCTCGTCAACAGCATAGCCTGTATATAATATTTTTTTTACATTTACTCTAATGGAACGCGTCTCTGTCGCAAGTACCTGCTTCTTCAGAGATACGGCTACTGTACAAAAAAAGTATTAACAAGAAAATAAAGTAAATAAAGAAAAAGAAAACAAGAAGTGTTCTCATTTAAAGATTAAAGTAAAAGTGAGTCACTGGTCTCAATGTTCGTGGAATGTTGGGCTGAGGAATTGTTGCCTTGCCTTGGGTTGCGTATCTGAAAAAAAAAACTGTTAATTTGAGTAGGGTATGATTCGAAAATACTGCCGATGTCAAATCCGTGATTTGCATTGCACTGTTAAATGGTAGTAATATGTTGGTGGAAGTACAACTACTTACCTTGTTATTTATATATTTTGTGAGGCAGTTCCTCTAAGTAAGTACTTACAGCCTTCCTAAATAACTGATGCTATCATGCTAAAATAATACACAGACATTTACGATACAAATACTCATATCTATCGATTTATTTAAGAAATAAAAGGTTTTCTAGAATTATTTTACTAAGAATTATTTATACTATTAATATTATTCTAAATAACAAAATTTCATATACAAATAACAAACAAATGAGAACTTTACATCACATGAGACAATTTCGGTTATATGTATCAAATAAGTCTGAAATTGTACTGATGTAGTTACGGACAGTGGATACATCTGACTTCACGGACCATCCACACGTTCCTTCTCTTAACTTAGTTTATTAAGATAGCGGACCACGCACTAACATTATTTCATTCCAACTTAGCCTGTTAGTGAAGTATAAAAAAGTGTAAAGTGAAGTATAAATACGTGAGTATAAAATAACTGTTGAATATTGTCGCGACTCTTAGACCGACTTAAAGTCTTATTAACTAGGGCCGTCGCGTCGCCTCGTTACGTAACTGTATCACATAAAAAAAGTGTGTGTTTACTGTCATGTCAACGGAGAAAAGGGTCTTAGAATAGAACGAAATATGGAACGCCTAATTATATCTCTTGGACATATAATTACATTTCTAATCAACATTTTTATTCATTTTTCTTCCACTTCTCAGTTTCACAATACTTCCTTACAACATTTAGGAGAAATGTTTCGGGGTGGATGGTTGTGCGACTTCCTGACACTTATCACTTCATCACTTAATGTGTAAAGGACAGCTGTGCAGCCCCTGCTGTGGGAACAACATCTCCATCGCCTTTTCAGATCTGACTTGACCGTGGATCTGACAGAGTATCGATAACCTTGCATATATATTTGTCGGACGCCTCTGTTTGACAAGATATATTGATAGGGCGGCACTGTGAACAAAAAACTTAATCAATTGCTTAAGTTAGAAAGTAATGAAAAACCTGTACGTTAAACTTATTACGTTCAGTTAAGTTTATCAGCTGAACAAAATTGCTTGGCTTCCCGTATGGATATAGTTTTAATAATTAAAGTTTGATTTACTCCAGTGTGTATTATATAGTGTATAAGTGTATTTTGTTCAGTTCATCCTTTGGGCAAAAGTAATAAGCATAAACAGTTAACACTTTGTAACACTAACTGGTAACATGATTATTTGTTAAATGCACGAAGGATATATATTTAAATTAATGAGGAATCTCCTCACATCTTAGATAAACTAAGTATAGTTTTTAAGATGTGTTATTTTAAAATCAGAAATGTTCTTTAAATATATAATATATAAAAAAAGTATAAATATTTGCCAAAGTAAAAAATAAAGACATATTATATTTAGAACAACAAAATAATTAATATTCACTGAAATTGCCTCATTCTGAACTGGTCTCAAATACGCCCAGTGCAGGAAACATTAGAAGCTGGTGTAGAATGCGGGAATGCATGCGCGAAATGTTCATACCATTGAAATGAAATCTTTTATAACAAAATAATCAGATTTTATAATATCTTGAAGGTTCATGATTGTGAACGTTTTTCGCAGACACGATGGTATCATCAACTGTTTGAATGGCCGCCTTGCATCCTTTGCTGAAATGCGTGGAGCAAACCCAACGCTTTTTAGGAGATATCGTGGTCCTAGAAGACATCTTTTTGTGGTAGAAGTTAAACTTTCCGATCCGAAGAAGCGTGTTTCCTCTCTGTGATGTCACGAAAATGGCTGAAATTGTAAATAATACCTCTCCCTTATAATATTTGCACACGAGATATTCCACCTTCACGTCTCCTAGTTACGGGCGTAATAAAATATATACACATACCTAAGTAATAAGAAAAAAAAAAAAAACAACTGCTTTTTCTTGTACTGTTTATTCCTATGTTTGTGCTGAAATAAATGTTTTTATCTATCTATCATCTCCGACCCGGAATAATAAGTTCACTTATTTCCCAGACAAATTGTATGTGTTAGTTTATATATCTTTTCCCTGGCTTTTTGATCAAAGGATAGCAGTATTTAAACAACGTTAATTGTAGAAGCCAACAGACAATTATTTTAATTGTGACTAGATGCAATCTATAACTAACTTTAACTATAACAAACGAAAAATATATCTGCTGAAGTAACCATCGGTTTTCCATTTTGGTATTTACACAGTTCAGTCACGACATACATGCGGCTATAATATCGACACAGATAATATATTATAATGTAATACATTTACGGAACGAGCCGACGGCCCACCTGGTGTTAAGTGGTAACCTCGGCCCATAACAGCCGATGCGACTTGGGTCCTCCCATACTAGGTATGACAAGACCAAAGTCGCATCGTATGCGCCCGTAACTGTGAGACGTGAAGGTGGAATGTCTCATGTGCCTGTAATTTCACCGGCAACCACACCTTTCAAACCGGAACACAGTAACGCGAATGCGTTACTGCTTGGCGGCAGAAAAGGGCATGGTGGCAGTACTTCCCTGGACGAACTTGGCGAGAGTTCTACTGCTCAAATAATATATTATTCAGGGTCATTCATAAGGAACATCCTATGTACACCGCTGGACGTGGATATCTGTGGACATCTGAGACCAATCTCCGGCGCTCCTCACTCCACCTAGCGGGAGTGCGCCATTCTTCGCGATTCAGGCACGAGAAGCTGAATTTCTGTTTTAATCAGCTACAATTAATAATAATAATAGAATAAATATTGGTGGCCATCTAGCACCAAAGTAAGCTAAACAAAGCATGTATTATGGGAACCAGACAACTGATATAATACTTCTAAACTTTTTTTGCAAATACATACATATTAATATATACATAACAAGCATCTATATTCGTCACACAAATGTTGTTTTCCAGGGTGGGAATCGAACTCATGACCTACAGCGCAGAAGGCAGGGTTACTACCAACTGAGCTGTGAGGCCAGTCAACATTTGCAAATTGTAGCGGCAAATTTAAAAAAAATTACGTCAGTAATCTGGTTCCCATGATGCAAGCTTTGCTTACTTTGGGGCTAAATGGCGCTGGTGAATGGCCTTTTTGGGTCAACCAAATGAAGTTTATATTGATTATTCGCAAGCGCTTGAATCTCTTTCAATGAATCGTTGATGCTGCCACTTCACAAGCACCTTCTCAATGATTGTGCTGATTTGTCATCCTAATGACGACGTTTTCGAAAGTTGTGACCGATGCGTTGCATCCTCGGAAACAGTGAGTCGAGCAGACCCAGCGCGTCCTCTGCCCGTTTGTGCTCTTCTGGCAGTACGCGTACCTTCCTATCCTGACCATCATCTTGCCAGAGCGCTTCGACTCGAAAAAAGAACACTGCCCTGAAAGAATTGACAAGTCATCAAAATGCATAAAACCTTTTTCAGATGGCCAAGAGCGTATTGGCCCAGCGGTGCAGACCTCGAGTTTCAATCCGCTGGTCGCTGGTTCAAATTCCAACGAGCATCAAATCGCTCTAAAAAATTATGTGAGCAGTACCACGTTCTCAGAACGATGAAAGAAAACATCGTGTAGAAATCGAGGTATCCTGGAACCAAGAATTCGAAGACAAGTACACGAAAGGAGCATCTTTGAGACGCATTTAAATCCTTTCACCACGAGATCCAGTGACTCGAATAGTAATAGTAGTTCAGTAATGAATAGCCTCACTAGTCTTCAGTAATTAATTATCAATTTACACTTATTATGTCGGCCATCTTTTTTTTTCAGATACAGAATGAAAATTAAGTGAACAGCCGGGATATTAACATACACACATAATGTATTGAATATATATTTTATTAATAATAGTTTATACATTGTGGAGGTTAAAAATAATGCACAGTTTATGCCATTGGAAAATTATTTTTACTTTTTATTAGATACAATTAAATAAGATACATTATTGGCTCATTTGGTTCAAAATGAGATCAAATTAATAAAACAAGTTATTTGTGTGTAGCAAATAAAGCACAGGCACTCTTTAAATATAGAAAACAGTCACAACAATGGAGTAGTCTTATAACGAGTAGGTACCTAAAATAAACCATCCTATACATAGTTACATATTATAATATTAAAATTATTGTCAACTATGACATTACATCGGTATTTCATTAGCTACACAACTTGATTTGTGTGATGTATTGGGATTCCAGGGAATAAGCAGAAGAAACTCCAGCTGTAGATATGTAATAGTTTGTATTTTCGGACCCGCTCCAGACAGCTCCACGCGGGACACACCCGCCACGTTCCGCCACCCTGACAGTGACATTTGACAACCACAGACTATATACTACATTCCTCCACACTTATTTTATAGAATACATTTCCTTAGGTACTAATAAAGCCTTAATAAAGTTTAGTTTTATAACAATAAAATTTCTATAATTTCCACACCTTTTTAACACTTAGGAACTTTCCACTAACCGATATTACATTTTATAATTTGGCTTGGTCAGTCTACATTGGCGTACGGGCCGCGATTCCCGTGTTAGTTCTGTAGAAGGCTCACAGGGTTGGGAACTCGCTGGACGGAGCGGGGACGAATCGTCCCCCCGCTCAGAGGCCCTTGAATAGTCGGACGTGTCCTCACCACTAGTAGTCGTAGGATTATGAACTAATTCAACTGCCCCTGGTTGAAGAGCCCTGTCACCCTGAGGCTCTGGGTACACCAAGGAACTTCTAGTCCGCCGCTTTAACTGGTCAATGTGACGATGTGTTTGGTCTCCCTGCTTCCCTACCACTTTGAAGTTAGAGGGACCTACTTGATGATCCACCCTACCTGGCAACCACTTTTCCCCTTTTAGGAACTGACGGTACCAAACATCTTCTCCCGGTCCAACCCCCCGGTGCGCACCCCCTGCGTATTCTACTTGCTGGCGTTGCACTTGGCTCATCCGCGACTCTAAATCTGGCTTTAACCCATCTAACTTAGTACGTAGTTGCCTCCCTAACATCAACATAGCGGGGCTCTGACCTGTCGACGCATGTTCGGTATTCCGATAGTATAGTAAAAATGTATGTAACGCTTTCATTACATCCACCCTTTCGAAATTGGCTTTTTTAATTACTCTTTTTAGTGTTTTTACCGCATTTTCGGCGGCCCCGTTCGACGCAGGATGGTATGGAGCAGAAAATATGTGTTCCACTGCATCACTCTTGAGGAAGGATGCAAATTCTGTACTCGTAAAAGGAGGACCGTTGTCTGTAACAATCTGTTTTGGTATGCCCCACCTACTCCACAACTCCCGCAACCTGTCAATAGTACTGGTGGCTGCAGTGCTAGGCACGTAAAAAATTTCCATCCACTTTGATGTAGCGTCTATTACCACTAAGTAGGTCTTGCCAAATATAGGACCCAAAAAATCTAGATGAAGTCTGGACCATGCCTTTCTAGGCCACGGCCACGGGCGCGGCGCCTGCCGCGGCGGCGCGTCGGCGTGCGCCGCGCACGTAGCACACCCACGACACATGCCTTCTATGGCCTCGTCGATGCCAGCCCACCATACATAACTCCGCGCTAACGCTTTAGACTTAACAATACCCATATGGGGTTCATGCAAGATGTTTAGAACTTTTTCTCGGCACTTATCAGGAATAACTATTCTGTGTCCCCACATTATGCAACCGAGCTCCTCATAAAGTTCAGTTCTCCTGTTATAATATGGCTGTAAACCAGTAATTTCACATTCAATAGGCCACCCTTCTCGAACAAATCTTAATACCCTACTTAAAATTTGGTCTCGAGCAGTGCAACCCTTTATCTCATTATAATCTAACAATAATGCGTCTTGAGCGTGATGCAAATGAGTTTGTTCTGGGATTACCTCTGTAACTGGCTGTACAGTTGACACAGGTAATCTGGATAGTCCATCTGCACTATTATTGTGTGTTCGCACGTACTGAATATCATATGTATAAGCTGATAAAATGATCGCCCATCTTTGCATCCTGCTAGCCGTCATGGTCGGAATGCCAGTATTTGGGCCGAAAATAGACACTAATGGTTTGTGATCAGTCCTTAAAGTAAACCGCCTACCGTAAATATACTGGTGAAACTTTTTCATGCAAAAAACTATAGCTAATGCTTCTCTGTGGATCTGAGAGTAATTTTTCTCCGCGCTGGTAAGCGTGCGGGACACGAATGCTACCGGCCGCTCCGCGCCATCCTTGCTTGGCTGTGACAGGACGCCACCTATGCCAGCAGCGCTTGCGTCGCACGTGACAATCAGCGGCTTATTTGGATCATAGTGCGCTAATATGTGTGAACCGACTAAATAATTTTTAATCCCCGTAAAGACTTCCTCACACTCTTTAGTCCAATTCCAATCCACATCCTTTCTCAGAAGATTATACAGTGGAACCAATTTTTGACTATAGTTGTTTACAAACTTAGCAAAGAAATTTGCCATACCTAAAAAGGACCGCAATTCGGGAACGTTCTGTGGTCTAGGTAATTTGACTACTGCCTCAATTTTCAAGGGATCCGCCCTTATGCCCTCCCTAGACAAAATATAACCCAAATAGGACACTTCTTCTACTAAAAAAACGCATTTGGATTTTTTTAGTCTGAGCCCGCTTTCCAACAATCGCTTGAAAACCATTTGCAAAGCTTCTAAATGTTCTTTTTTTGATTGGCCTCCTATGATTACATCGTCGATGAAAACAGCAACATTAGGTATACCTTTAAGGAGAGTTGTCATTATTCTTTGGAATATACCTGGGCTAGAGGATAACCCATAAACTAAGCGATTATACTGATACAGGCCTCTATGACAATTAATTACTGTATACTTTTTAGATTCATCCAATTCAATCTGGTTATAAGATTGAGATAAATCAATTTTACTAAAAAAATTTGCTCCATTTAGTGCTACCATTACATCATCAATCCTAGGAAGAGGGAACCTGTCAACCAGTAAAGCGGGGTTCAGAGTTGCCTTGTAATCTACACAGATCCTGAGCGTACCGTCTGACTTATTCACCGGAACTAGTGGTGAGGCCCAGTCCGAGCACTCCACGGGCTCAATAACGCCGGCGCCCAGCATTGCATCCAGCTCGGCGTCAACTCGCTCGCGCAGCGCGAATGGAAGCGGCCGCGCACGATGGAATACCGGCGCCGCGCTCTCACGCACCCGCAGCGTAGCCCTGCCCCCTGTGAACCTTCCCAGAGTCCCATCGAATAGCTGCTTATACCGGCTTATAGTCTCTCAAGCACACCTGATGCAGATCAAGGTCCTCCTGCTCTTCATTCTCCGCAGACTCATAGCCCGCCTCCGCTTGGCCATAGTGGAACCCTCTGTTGTCTGAGGGGGAAGGTCCCACCACACATACTCTCCGGAGGTGACCTATCTTCTTGCACTGACTGCAGATGTAGTCCCGGAATCTGCAATCCTCCTGCTTGTGATTTGTCGCACCGCAGCTCTTACAGTTGCTAAGTGCCGAAGTGGTCCAACGCTGCGCTGAGCCCGAATGCTCGCGCTTCTGCACGGCGCCACGGGAGCCGCCCCTCCCGGTGACACCGCGGGTGCTGCGGCCCCGGCCCGCACGCCCTCCACCCGCCTGCATTGCATGCAACTTGACGCCCTCCGCGACCTCCGATACGCTCCGTACCTCTGCTGCCGCAGCGTCCCGTTCCGCCGTCTCCAGAGATTGAGCTAGCTTCACTGCCTTCGCAAAATCTAAACTCGATTCATCTTCGGCGAATAGTCGTTGCCTAATTAGATCGCTGCGCAACCCGCACACAAACTGATCCCTTAGATTTTGGTTCAATCCTTCACCGAATTTGCAATGTCGTGACATCTTCTTCAGCTCGGCAACATAGTCGCCTATGTTTTCGTCAGCTTTTTGCCTTCTCTGCCGGAACCGAAACCTCTCCGCTAGTACAGAAGGGGCCGGCTGCAAATGATTTTGCATAACCTCCACGACCTTAGCGAGCGTTAGATCTGCCGGCTTTGTGGGGCTCACTAGATTTTCCAACAGTTCATAAGCCTCGTCTCCCATACTGGCAATAAGGATTGGAAGTTGCATTTCCTCCGCGATTTTGTTCACTTTAAAATACATGTTCAAGCGATCCACGTATGACGACCATGTGCCGCCTCTGACATCAAACTCAGATACTTTTCCGATCGACATGTTGTTCTTGATTGTTTACACTCGTCGCCACTGTGATGTATTGGGATTCCAGGGAATAAGCAGAAGAAACTCCAGCTGTAGATATGTAATAGTTTGTATTTTCGGACCCGCTCCAGACAGCTCCACGCGGGACACACCCGCCACGTTCCGCCACCCTGACAGTGACATTTGACAACCACAGACTATATACTACAATTTGTAAAAAGCGAAAGTATTTGTAATATAATATAAAAATACTTCTGCGAATACGAAATTGCCAGTTAAAATACTAATAACAGAAAATTGGAAGACGACATGAGTAAGAAAGCAGAACTGAGATGACGTTTGAAAAACGAAAATGGAAGAAAATACATGTATCGACCCCATCTAGTATGGGATAAGGGTAAGAGGAAGATGGATGAAAATAAAAGTTATAAATTAATCTTATACACAGCATAAATTAAATATTCATATTTTTATGAATTAAACTATTATTAATTCATCTCATCTCACAATGAATCCGCACAGACATGCCTATATTCAAGACACAGGTACATTGATTAACGATTACACACTGCAGTAGGATTATCTGCGTAGCAGGTGTCACGTCGCAGGTGGCATGGAGGCACACAATACAATATAGAAGAACCAAGATCAAACTTAATATCCTTAACGCAAATATTTGCCCAGGCCCGGATTCGAAAACGGGACCGCACGCTGTGCAGGGAGGACTACACCACCTTAGCTAACTTAGTTGTCATCGTCGTATCTATCTACCGGTGTCGGGAATCTAATGTGGTCCAGGTCAGGTCCAGGAAATTACTGCCACCATACCAATTTCTGTGACCAAAGGTTTTCGGTGAAATTAGAAAGAAAGAAAGAAAGAAAATAATTTATTTTCAACAAATTGTATACACAACACCGATTACATAGCATGATACATAGCATACAAATTACATACCTTTGAGACATTCCAATTTCACGTCTCATATTTACGGGCGCATACGTAGCTACGTATTGTGCATACGTAGTTTTTCGATTGAAAGATTTATGTGCGCAATACCACGTTCTCAAAACGGTGAAGGAAAACATCGTGAGGAAACCGACATATTCTAGAACTAAAAAATCGAAGACATGTGTCGAGTGCACGAAATGAGCCTCTTTGAGGCACACTTAAAATCCTTTCACCACACCGTTTCGAGAGAACCAGTGACTCGAACAGAAGAAGAAAGGCACATACGATGCTTGGGTCATGTCGCTTCTAAGTAGGGGAGGACCGAAATTGTATTATTCGTTATGCTCGTTCCTTAACTTTCTCAAATAAATAAAAACATTAACGGTCAGACCAATAAATCCAATAAATCAGCAATAAATGTATTGAATTGAATTGAATTGAATTGAATTGAATTGAATTGACCACGTCAGATTGCCGGGCATCGGATTCTATAATCATCAGAAACGTCATTATGTAGAAGAAACTTTGCTTGGGCTGGTTCTCACTCTGATTTACTTACGCGCCGATTCCGTGGCCGTATATATTGAGAGGCCATATATAGACGTGTAACCGTTAGTATTAATCACATGTATTAACTCTATCTTATCCTAATGATTATGATTATCATTAATTTTAACGACCGTATTATCAAAAGTGACGACCGTAGCGCGACAGCCTTTGCTATGGTGCGTGGAGCAAGACCAGCGGGACCTTCCGAAGGTTTTAGGTTGCTTCCCCTTGGAGAAATATCTATGTTTTCCAACTAGCAGTCCTAATTTTCCTCTCCTAGTCGTTAGCCATCTCACGCCTGAAATATGTGAAGTTATTTAATAACATTTGACAAAATAACATTTAAAAACAACATTTACACACAACAAATAACATTTTAATAACATTATTAATAATACATCTCTTGAAACCCTTCTATGTTATGAAAATGGCAATAATGTAGCCAAATATTTTAAGATAAAATCTGAATAATGGAAGAATTCCGAAGTGTTATTTTAATTTTTTTATAAAAAATATGTACATTAGAATAGATATAAAACACTTTTTAGTTTCTTTTACAAAAAAATACGGATATTATATTAAAAAAATACAAAAAGTTTACTCTAAATATATTATGTATGTTGTGTCCCTCGCCCAACATTAGTAAAAAAGATAAGACTAGTTTAGTGTGACAGATCTACAAACATTTCATAACATGTTTGTAAGTCTGTCACACTGAAAATTAGTATCATAATACTAATTTCCAGACTTATAAAAGTGTTGTCAAAAACATTATTATTATGATGATGACAGGCCTCACAGCTCAGTTGGTAATAATCTGCCTTCTGGGCAGGGTCGTGGGTTCGATTCCCGCCCAGGACAATCATTTGTGTAACGAATATAGGTGTATGTTCTGTGTCTGGGTTTCAATATGTATAAGCGACCTAGTAAGTAGTAAAAAAGTATTAAACAAAGTCTTATTATATGTCCTTGGGCCGGCCAATAGCAAGCGCTTCTTTTTAAGTTTTTCCCCGACCCGGAGTGAGTGGTGTTTAGTCAGTTTGTACCAGTTAGCCCTCCACTGGCTCAATACTCCGTGGCAGTGCCAAAGTTAGTTACAACCGCGATGATTGTGCTCAAGCGCCGAGTATAAAATTTCATTGCAATATGTGTGTATTTTAGCTTTACAGCCTCTATGGTGGTGAGTAGAACAAACCCATCTCTTCTTGTCCCCATTGCGTGATTTTTGATAATACGAATACCCATCCATGCACAGCAGCATTTTCCCCCTTTTTGACGTACGATATGTCACTGAAAAGAGACCACTTTCAACTCATGGAAAAAATAAATTTGTCGAGTTTGAAATACACAAAAAGCTTCACAAAATACAAATATATCTATACTTTAAGTTTCTTTTAGTATTTATGGTATTAAAAAATATTATTCAAAGAGGGGTACCTAAAAATTTTTACGAAAACTACATTCGTGAAAACAAAGAGACCAAAATAAAATTGTATTATCACAGAAATTTACAAAATACGTTTGAATTTTTGACATTTAACAAATTATTACGATAATGACCTCGCTCGAAACAAGCACATTTTTAATGAAACCACAGAACAGTAATATAAGTTTTTAATACATAAATTCAACAAATTATAGTTGCAAATATCAAGAGTATCATTTATTACTTTAGTAATCTCGTTGTAACATAAGAGCACCTTCTAAAACATGATAGAACATTGTTATCTGGACGTGTCAACGGAGGTGAGGACCTCCAGAACTTTCACAAACCTTCTTCTATATCATTTGCTCAACTTGTAGGCAAAGCTAGACCTCTAAAAATTTACAATAATCGCGTACGTAGGTAACCAACACCACATTTTAAGAGCAGTAGAACTCTCGTCAAGGTCGTCTGGGGAAATACTGCCACCATGCCCATTTCTGCCGTCATGCAGTAACGCATTCGCGTTACTGTGTTTCGGTTTGAAAGGTGTGGTTGCCGGTGAAATTACACATGAGACATTCCACCTACACGTCTCAGAGTTATAGGCGTTACGGAACGAACCGACGCGTCGGTAGTAACCTTGTAGTGTGGATTAAGAAGCCTGTTTGCTTTTCTCTCCTAGATTTATATAAGCCAAACAATCAATTGCGTTAATGAAGCAATGGTATCTATACTTCACACTTTCGTTTGCGTCTACTTCTTTCTCTTTTAGCATTTGCTTCTATGCAAGCAATACTCCATCGTAACTGTCTTCGGAATTATTCTTTCCTATTTAATAAACTGGGTATTTTTGTGTAACAAACTTTCTCATAATTATGTAATTTTTTTTCATCTCAGTACTTTCGCCACAGCATTGTATCTCGTTCCTCGCTATTCTTGCTTCCACTGGAACAAAATATTCTTCAATTTCACCGGAGTCCTTTTTATAATTAGTAATCGTATTGGTTCAATGATTATGTATATTTGACATTTTAGTGATCTCGTTGCAGTGAGTGAGCACTCGCGCCTTGCAGCCCTTGCTTCTGTGGCTGGAACAAGTCCATCTAATCCTGTCTGCGGAAACAGTCTTTTTGTAGAAGTTATATCCACCCACACAAAGGAGCGTCTTGCCTTTCTTTGAAGCGATAAATGAGACTGTAAATTAAAAATGTTGTTATTATATCTAAGTAATTATATCGAAAAAAAAATGGTTAGTAAAAAAATCAAGATAATGTAATCACTAAAAATGAAATCATATTTATTATATATATATGTTTATTTTTTATCACGTATGATAGTTTCAACCATTTGTATAGATTATTGATCTACCATTTCTATAAAGATTCATAAGTTCATGGCTACTTGGAAGGTAAGTAAAAATAGAAAATGTAATAAATAATGTAGATGTGTAAATTAGGGACATCAGTCAAAACCCTTTATTAACAAATCAGTGTTTTGATACTAGGTATATCTCTGTGAGAAGTAGTTCTGAATTGAGTCAGAAAGACAAACAACTACTTAGATATTTTAATTAGGGCCGTAAATTTACTATTGTCGCAAAAACATATAACTATGGTAAATTTTGAAGCAATCCTCCACACACAAAGCTGGCCTTTCAGGGCAAACGGGGCAGTGGTAAATGGTTTCTCTGCGTTTATTATGTCTTCTACAAACGCGACAAGATTTTGTCGGCGACCGTTTTTTGGCACTTGGAGGTAAACGTTGTAAATAGTGTAATACTCGCAAGTTTGGAGTCGTCTGTGTCACAGGTTGACCGTCAGCATCAGTGTTAAAAACATATCCTGAACGTTCCTCGTCCAGCTCTCTGATCTTTTCTGAATCAACCAAGTAATTTATGTTACGATCAAGGAGAATTACGTAAATGTCTGTCTCTCGGGTAAGCATATGATATTTGCAGTAGTATAGACTTTTTCATCTCTCGTGAAGGCTAAGTAACAATGAAAACTAATAAATAAACATTGGTGGACATTTCACACAGCGCCATCTAGCCCCAACGTAAGCTAAATAAATAGCATGTGTCACGGGAACCAGACAACTGATATAATACTTATATACTTTTATGTACATACATACATATAATATATATTGACACCCAGACACAGAACAAACATCCATATTCGCCATACAAATGTTTGTCCTGGATGGGAATCGAACCCACGACCTACAGCGCAGAAGGCATATACATGAAAATGTTTCTGACATCAGCCATATGAGCTCATTCTAGAGTAGAGAAAAACAGTGCTCATTCTGGTTTGGTACTCACAGATAACACTTGCATTTTTTTTAATAACTAGCTACTGTCCGCATCTTCGCATGTGCGGAGCGACATATAAGAAACCTGATGTTATTTACGTCATAATCAAAGTAAGTTGAAAATTTCAACATAATCGGTTAAGTAGTGGCGTGATACTGTAATAAACTTAATTTTAAAGAGTTCACTTATTTATTATGAGAGCTGTAGATTGTTTGAAAAATAAAATTAAATAAACTTCCGAACTAACTTTTGCATATATAATATTATAGTTTCACTCTGTTGTATATTGTTACTGATTGTTATTTTTTGAGAACATAAGTTAATCAAGCAGGAAATCTAGTCGTATCGACATATGTTTTTAAAAATGGTGTTTAAATAATGCCGGCCAATTTTGGATATGGTGATGGTAAATAAAATAACTTAAAATTAAAAAAACTTTTAAAAACAAGCTTTTATATTATTGGATTTAGAGTGACGTCACTTTTCGAGTTATTCTCAGCAAGCCCTTTCATTTGATACCCATATTGTAAAAGTGCATTGAAAATAACTAGTCCGCCATCTTGGGTATTCCGCCATGTTGGATTTAGAATGACGTCACACAGCTAACCATGGATTGCCATCCAAATTAAACGTGTTACGTGTTACGTTCAGCTCAATTGGATCAAGATATCTGCTTCAAAATTGACTTGCAAGATTCCACCCGAACAAACATAGTCACATACATTGCAAGTAAAATAAAAGCTTGTAAAAACATCAGTATCCAAAAACATGACGTCTACCAATCAATGGGCTCGGGTGGCGAATGGTTATGTTCATTGAAAATCTTTATGATTCGATTCTCATACATCTGAATCTTCACCAGGCAGCCTTTGCTGTTGTGAGTCGAGCAGACCCACCGCACTCTTTTCCCGAGGATCTTTTGCGAGCAGAAGTTGTATCCTCCAATACGTAATAGAGGTTTCGAGCTCCTTTTCGAAGGAACATATGAAACTGGAAACAGTTACATTATTAATACACAATACTCTTTTGCGTTCAAGTCGGTGTTTCCCCATATGGGGAATGGTATACCATACCAAATATACCATACCATACCCAAATGGGTATACCATATGGTATAAAGGCCGATACCGTAATACTAAGACCATAATATTATGGTATACCCATTTGGGTTATTTAAAGATATCGAATATTATATTCGATATTTTTTTAAATGACGTCAGTGTAACGTGACGTCTGAACCGCGTATGAGACACTGTTTCATGCGCTTGAGAACTCGGAATGTAAAATCGCTGAGGCCAGTGGATGCCCATTATGTTATTAATTCAATATTCTTCCTTCTCGGGACTGATTTGTCGTGACAGCCAGTACATATAAAGGTTTTATTTTATAATATCACATTTCTGTAGTACTTACACACACACATAAATATGGGCTATACACACAGAAAAGTATACCTCTATATCAAAGTAATCTCATAGTAATAATTTCTATTAATTATTCATTTATTCTCATCTAAAATCAATATACTAATTATAATAATTATTACACGTCTTACAAAGAATTTAAAGAAAGAATTCGGCAAATTTTGATTAACAAAAATTTAAGATTCATTCTTACAATTTAGAACATAACACTACCCTGTCAAGCGAAGATTTTGATCTCAGCTAATAGATATTGACATAGACATAGACTATGTCTTTGTCTATGATCTGAGCGAATGTTTGACGTTCACTTAAAGCAGAAACATCTGAACATATTCGAATATAATTCGTTCTCTATAAGTTACCATATTGAAAAAGTAAATGAAAGAACATCATGTTAAACCGTACCGAAATTTTTCGAGTGAAAATGTACATTATGTATTCTTACGACAATGTTGCCATAAGTATGCACATTAGCGCGACAGCCTCTACTGTGGTGTGAGGAGCAAACCCATCTATTTTTACCGGTTTCTCTCCAATTTCGTCTCTTGAAGAAAGTGTACCCGTCGACGCAAAGAGACTCCTTCCCTCTTTTAGACGTAAAGAATTTTATATCTGGAATAGAAATTAATCACAGTGTTGAGTAAAATTTTATGAAAATTGAAGAAGTGCTCATAGTAGAACTGCTTTAATGAAAATAGAAGAACTACTACTTTACACTATGGTCAGCTAAGATAAATAATGTCGTAGCATCAGAACTGCTATATGTGGATGGTTCTTCCGGGATGCACTGCTACCATACCCATTTCTGCTATAAGCAGTAGCTAAGCAGTAGTACAATCAAGTTGTTATCGGTTTTAAGTAAAACAACAAATAAAGACACAAACGAAACTATTTGAGGGTATAGGTAGTGTAAGATTTATAATATTGACGGTTTGGGAAGAGAGAGGAAGAACTAAAGTCTCATTGTTGTTGCTATTGGTGCATTTAGCATTAGATTAATGATTTAGGACCTTATAAATTAATCCTGAAGGATATATTTCGCAAGTATCATCACTCAAACCGACCACGATCATTGTGTCATGAATGTGAAAAAAGTTGTAGTCAGAGATTCTTCCCTGTCCATCGTGACAGTATCATTCGATTTTCTTTCATATTATCCCTCACACAAACCGTCCTCTTACACTAAAAATTTAATTAAAGCGTGTTCAACTTTACAATTTCCGATTAGTTAAGTGAAGTGGTAAAATGGTACTTTTATTTACAACGTTTGATACAGAAAAAAAACAATGAACTATATAGTAACTATATTTTGCAAGCAATATACAAATCTTTTGATTAATATATAATAAATTGTGTTACAATGTAATTCAATTCACGTGAATAAGTATTTTACATTCGCATTCATTATTATGAGGCATGAGGCTAGATTATCTTACTTTGACGAATTTCTTTAACTTAGAACTATATATACTTAACTACAGTTTGCCTCGTAAAATTCAATAAAATAAATAATAAAATGTATCTTATGTACTACGATAAGAGATTTATGCAAATGTAAGACTTAAGAATTTATTACTAAAAATAATTGTAATATATTTTGCTTTATTGAATAATTAAGCCTTAAAATTATGACTAGATTTATAAGCGATTTGCGACTCGGCCCGTTGCGTAACGGCCCACGTAGTAACGCCAACATTTAATGTTTTTCTATCGTAGTGAATACGTTTAAACTTGGTAGTGTTAATAGCGACTAGAATTTCTGGGTGAGTTGCAACTCATCTCAAGGCCTCTGTTCAAATTAATTACAAATTGTAATTAGCATATAATGCTTATGTTAAAATATGATACTTTGCAAAATTAATTAAATACAAATTAGAGATCAATTTAAAATAAGTTATATAACATATTTTAATCTAAGTAATCCTACATACACTTAAAAACTAAGTATTAGCATAAACTTAGCATAAGCTAGTTACATAGTGTCTTGTTTGGAATGAAATATTTTTTGTTGAGATATAAAATTTTTCTAAACAAGTATTTAAAATCAGGCAGATACAACTTACTTTTCAAGAAAGAAAGAGAATATTTTATTTGAGTTATTAAAGTGTTGCTTGTGTGCGTACAATGACAGCGCACCGGCCAAAACAAAGTTTATTTTCGCCACGATATTCAAGAGCAATGGATCTCGCCAAGTTCGTCCGGGGAAGTACTGCCACAATGCCCATTTCTGCCGCCAAGCAGTAACGCGTTCGCGTTACTGTGTTCCGGCTTGAAAGGTGTGGTTGCTGGTGAAATTACAGGCAATGAGACATTCCACCTACACGTCTCATAGTTACGGGCGCATACGATGCGACTTGGGTCTTGTCGTACCTAGTAGGGCAGGACCCAAGTAGCATCGGTTGTTATGGGTCGGGGTTACCACTTACCACCAGGTAGGCTGTCGGCTCGTTCCGTAACTATATCACATAAAAAAACAATATAATTGGAAAAACTGGTCTAAAATAAAAACAAATATGGAACAACTGTTCTAATTCGTTGGCTACGCTGCGTTAGTGGTTATGGTTGTCGCTCATCCGTATAAGTTTATCGTTGTCGGTCCACGCAAAGCCGGGGCACTTCCTGCGTCTATGGAACATGCACCGCCATCTTGTTTTTGTGTTTATATTGGAGTGAACACAGAATGTATACGAGTTGATACAAAGCATCTTCTTTCCTCGAAGAGTTTGTCCGTAGCTGCAGTTCAGCACTGAAATAAGACATACATTTAGTTCGTAGAGGAAAATATTTATAGATTATTAACTGACTAAAAATACTTACAAACTATTAAGTTTGTGACTGAAAATATTTAGAGACCGTTAGTTGGTGAACGAAGATATTTATAGACTATCAGTAACTAAATATTTCATAAGAACATTTACAAATCCTGTTGCTAAGAAACGGCATTAGTTTAAACGCATTTTTACTTGGGAGGATCGTATGTGGTCCACCCAGTATATTATATTGGGGGAATGTTGTTAAGAAAAATAATATTTAATACACAATTTTAATGATATTCAAATATACATGATAACAAAACTCTGGTGAAAAATTAATTGAAATGGTCATATAATTTTAAGTATTTTTTTTAAGGAATTTCTTTCCAAAGTCACCGCTGCTAAGTTTATACTACCAATACTTATAAAGCATTAGGTCCTTGATTCATATCCTGGCCGGGAAAAATATTTACGTGATAATATAAAATTTATCACGGATCTTCGGTTTAAAGAACTTTATTCTCACATTAACAGAATTTCATTTCACTTATATGACATTATTAATATTAAAAATTAAAATCTTACGATAAAAACCTGGGATCTTTGAGCTGTGTAACGAGCAATGCCGCCTGCGACAGAGTAAATCCATTAGGATTTACTCTGTCGCAGGTGGCATTGCTCGCAGAAGTATGAGTTTGTAAACGTTATTATTATTAATCAATGATTATGCTCATTAATAAGCCTCACAATTTGATCGTTTACAGTAAAAATGGCCGCATTACACTTCCGGTTGTTGTGTGTCGAACAGCACCACCTTGTTTTTTGATTTAACGTATAATGGACACGGTAAGTGTACCCATCCATCTCAAGCAGCCGTTTACCTCGCTGAGATATTATAAACTTCCCTGAAAAATGTATCTAGAATGTTATAAAGCAAGTAGTACTGAGTCAGTCAGACTAAACTATACTAGAACATAGACAGCACTTGTCTAGATTTTAGTTTAAGGTTTTTTTTCATGTGACTTAGGTGACGGGACGAGTTGGCGGCCCACGTGAAGTGGTAGCCGCCGCCCATGGACAACAGCAATACGACTCAAGCCCTCTCCACCAGAGTATGAGATGACTCAAGTCGCATTGCGTTGCGTCCGTCACTCTGAGACAGAATGATGTCAATGGATTCAATGGAATGAGCCGATTTTGAATGAACGTACTGCGGGTTTGCTCACCAGCATCCACCTCAAGGTACTTCTTAGAAATTATAGAACATTCCTTAAAACATAATAAATGTTCAAAGCAATTAACGATATTAATGCATTAGTAAGTAATTATAGTAATAATAGTGATTCCTGAACATCTTAAAATAATAATAAAAGACTAGATAAACATGTATTTTAATGCGTGGAAGAAAATTTCTATACATCATAATCAACCTTTGTTATATCACATAACATTTTTAGGAATTTCAGAGATTTTGTCGATAGAAATCAGCCTTAAAATAGTTTTAGCATGTTAGTATGGTAGATAAAACATAGGCTATTATTAGTTCCAGTACCAGGCAGGCAATTCTGGAGGCAGGGACAGAAGCTACTTAAATTATAATGTCTCCTTCGGCCAGATACAAAAACGAACTTAATAACGTGACAATAAGGTATTTTCTGTCATACCGAGTATCTCGCTATTCTATAAGCGGTGGCTTAGATCTAACTCCTCAGGAGTAATAATATTTTTCAGATAGATTTTGTGCGTGGTTATGTTTGTTATTAATTTTAACCAGTTCATCGTTGACAGTGTACACCGTGGCATTGCATCCTTTGTTGTTGTGGGTCGAACACACCCACCTCACTTTACGTCTTTACGTTTTTTTTTTTAACTATAGAATCTTAAACAGTTTGGCTAATTAAAAATGACCGACAAATGCCTAAAATTGTTATATGGGCTCAAATCATGGTTATGCTCATTCTTCAACTTCATCAACATGTTTCCTTCCGTGTGTACGATTGCGCGGCACCTCTTGTGATTGTGGGTCGAACACACCCACCTAGTCTTTATTCCTGACACCGACTGGGCACAGAATGTGTACCCGTCCACGCTTAGCAAAGTCTTTCCGCGTTGTGAAGTAATGTATTTTACTGCAAAAAAATATTTGAAGTTTATTATATCATTCATGAGATTATTTATAGGCATCGCCACAAAGTAACAGATCGTCGAGTAAAAAAAAATACCTAAAAAAATAATGATTTGTTTTATTTGATCGATTCACATTTTTATTACATAACAAAAATCATATATCCTGCCATAATCGTGAACTATTCTATTATTTTACCGTCCATGGATGGTTATGATCATTTCTGATCCTGATTATATCATTCCCGAATGTGTGCACGGTCGCACGACATTTCTTATGGTTGTGGGTCGAGCATACCCACCTCCTCTTTGGTCCCATTACGGACTGAACGCAAAATGTGAAACCTTCGATGCTAAGAAGGGTTTTGCCACGTCGTGATATCGTGTACTTTGCTAGAAATGAGAATTTTGTATTAAAACAAAGTTACAAAGAAACAATTCACAAGGCACAAACTCACACAGGATATGTAAGGCATAAGGTAATCAAACATCTGACCGATAAATATTTTTTATTTCAAATACATTTTATATACGCCAACCTTTTTTGGTAAATAGACTCCTTTTACAAAGACCTGGAAGAGTACTGCAGGTACCAAGTGTGACCTATTGTGTGATTTATGTATTTTATTTCAGTAAATATATTTTACAAACCTATACTAGGTAATACGCTGCAGCCAGCAGGTAATGATTTACTTTTTTATATATAAGTATGTTGGATCTTATATACACTCGTATAAAAATACCATGTTCTAAAATAATATCGTAAAATTCCGTACTATTATCACTAACAGCGTTTTTATGCATACCGTGTTTGTTACCAAAAGGAACTATTGATGAGCATATTCTTGATAGTTATTGATTATTAAATTTTGATATCAGGCTGTCATAATATATCAACAAGGAAATCATATGTATTTTATAAAATCAAAATTCATGTGAAATGTTACTTATCTCTCACGAGTTTAGTCCCACAAACAAAATCGCAATAAAATTATAAAATACACTGAATGGAAATTAAGGTGAAATTAAACCTATTTCACCCCTTTTGTTTCCTATTTAAACAACCATCCGAGCTTCACCTGTCCACATAAAACGAACGACTAGATACGTCTTTTCTGTCGAATATAAGTACGTACATACTCGTACATACCCACAATGCCGAATTGTTAAAGTCAATTTAGAGAACTTCATTTGCTAAGCTCGCTCATTTAATCAGAAAAAGAATTTTCTCTCATTCTGATATAAAGTCATGTCATGATTATGGTTATTTTTCATCCTGGAAATATGATTATCGATTGTGTATACGACCGCATGACATTTCTTGTGATTGTGGGTTGAACACACCCACCTGGTCTTCCTTCCCGTCACGGACTTGGCACAGAACGTATACCCACCGATGCTAAGCAGGGTTTTACCACGTCTTGATAATATGTATTTAACTAAAAATAAAACAAATTAATTAATTAATAAATATTCGTTGACATTTCACACGACGTCGGCTAGCCCTAATTAAGCATATTTTTTGGAATCAGATCACTGATGGAATACTTTAAAACCACAGACTGATTATACATGTATGCAAATATACAACTAATTTGGGGTTTTTTTTTTATTAGTGATATGCAAGTATGTGACCGCAATCTCACCTGATGTTAAGTGACGACGTGGTCTACGATGAAGCATGCTTGCCTAGAAGGAACCAAAACCAAATTCACTCTCCTCTTGAAGACTTCCATATTTATAGGTTTCAGGAAATACGGACGCAGGCAAGGAGTTCCACTTGGGCTGTCCGCATTATAAAAGTGGAAGCAAAACGCTTCGTACGGATGTGTGGTAATTCGACCAAGAGTGACGTTATGCCGTACGTATTTAGTTATATTATTTTATTTTTAGTTATTCCTATTTACCCCCACTAATTGAGGGGTTATGAGTATGACCATTAACTTTGACAATATGATCAGCAATAGTGATAATGAACCCGCAGCAACCCTTGCTGGTTTTGGTAGAACACTGCCATCTGATTTTGCCGTTCGACTCCTGTTTCCTGCTGTATGTGTAGCCATTGAAATTAATTAACGGACGTCCTTTCCTCGACGTCACAAATGTATACGTTCCTGAAATCCACCAAAATTAAAATGACTAATTAATTGACATTTTGTAACAGGTTGCGCCAAGATTTGTGAAAATGATAGTAGGGAGGTAAAGATATCTTTATGTTAAAAAATGGGCCTACCCACATTGCCTATTCGGTTAGAATAACAGACAGACTTATGAATGTAATTACGTATATCTTTTAGTTATAATTACCATGTAAGTTTGAAAACAAATATTCTTATAGTCTTGAGGTATGAAAATAATTAATATTAATGTGGTTCAAACAGCTTTAAGTCATACTAGCTGTGCTCAAGGCGTCGTCTGCGTTCAATTTTGTAAATTAACCTCAATAAAAGAAGCCTAAGTTACTCCTTGTAACATGAGCTATCTGCCATTCAAAGACTAGTCTGAATCGCTACAGCCATTTTGGAGATTAGCTGGAACACAAAGACAGACGGACGGACAAAAAGACAGCGAAACAATTTTTTTTGTATTAGTACTAACTAACTGGTGAACTCCAATGTGGGGAAAGGATCTTAAGTGCACCTCAAAAAAGTCTACGAAAGGAACCACCGTTTCGTAGACTTTCATATGCATTTAGTAAAAAACTATTATACTACACACAGACACTTCAACTTTATTTATATGTATTGACATGTAGGTAATAATTTTCTTCGTGTGGACTCTCGTACGATGTTTTATGTATATCCAAATAATACATTAATAGTGTGAACAACGGCTCTGCAGCAAAACTTCGCATAGGTTGAACACCTCCACCGCATTTTATTATTACTGTTAATTTTTCCATTCTGCCTGTACCTAATTTCCACGCCAATACAATATCGAAGTACCTCTACAGGTCTCGCATATGTGTGGTAACAGATCTGTATATAAAAAAAGAAGATTTTACTAAAAATAAATAAGCGAGATATTTATTAAGCCATACAAACCATTATCATGTCAAGTCATGCCAAGCAATGAAAAGTATCTACAAATCGTGTCAATCATAAAATAATTTTATTACACGTACAATTCCCGAAACGCCCTAAGTCAGGGCAGTTTCTCATTGATGGATAGAATTTGAGAACTTGAGAATATTGAGACATTTTTCATAATATAATGCTAGTTTTTCACACAATTCGATTCGAACCTTACGTTAAAACTTTAATTGATGCAACTAATTTGTTTCGTCAAGTCAACAGATAGTATTTAAATAAAATTACTATAGTCATCACTGTGTTTGTAGTCCGCAAAGTTTTTGAGCGTGTATCCCGTAGTATGTTGATTGTTGTAGTAAACGACTTGTCCTTCCACGGTGTGTACCAAGGCTCGGCATTGGAACCTGGCGTGCGTGGTGCATCGCCAACGCACTTTGTTCAGGGCGCCCCCGTTCCTTCTGTACTTGTTTCCTCCCCACTCGAGAATTGTTGATCCCCTCTTTGTCGTATATATCAATGGTTCGCCTAAGAATGTAGAGAAATAAAATATAAATATTAAAAACTTAATTTTTTTTAGATACGCAAAAAATAATATAATAATAATATTGGTGGTCATTTCACACAGCGCCATCTAGCCCCAAAGTAAGAGAAGCATAGCTTGTATCATGGGAACCAGACTACTGATATAATACTTATATCTTTTTTTGTGAATACATACATATAATACATATTGACACCCAGACACAGAACAAACATCTACATTCGTCACACAAATGTTTGTCGTAGGTGGGAATCGAACCCACGACCTACAGCGCAGAAGGCAAGCTTGCTACCGCACCGGCGCGTTCCACTGGAGGACCCGGGCTCCTCGGATGCGCAGAGGTCGGCCACCATGGTGTTTTTTAAATTGGGTAAAAATCCCACACACGCTCTTTGCATCCCCGACGCAACGGGTAGGGCCTTTTGAAGGTTTTCACACCAGGTATAAAAATAAAAAATAAAGATATTTTTTAATCATTTGATGTATAGTGTAGTTACCAGTTTCACATACACCAAAGCAAAATAATTATAATGTGTCTTTAATTATGCAGAGAATAAACATTGTGCAACTTAATGATAATAGTTATTTCAACAAAATTTGTGCATGTTTATTAATTCACATTACTATTCTTACTGCATATTATACATAAAATTACTACATTATATTATTATACTATACTTAATATTATTAAAATAAAATAGTTAAATAATAATAACGATATATACAATCTTAACATGATAAGTTACAAGTAGATAACCAATATTAAACAACCTTAATTGCAAATTTCAGCACAAAAAGTTACATATAATATCCAATATAAAAAGATTACAAATAAAAAAAAAAATAGAGATATGATAAAAAACTAAGAGGTGACCACAACTAAGTAGGCATAGGTATCTGAGCTAAAAATTACTATACTGATTACGCTCATACAGTATCAAGTATTTCTACGGTCTTCACACAAACGAAGCCCGTATTATGAAGACCTCACTTTTTAATTAACTCTACGTACAAAAGAGTAGTAGGTAAACATAGTCGCAGCTAGACATTAAATTTAACAACAAATAAGAAAAAATATCAAATCTTAAGCTACATAAGTATAAGGCACTATTTACTAAAGTATGAAACGTTTAAAACATTTATGTGAATGATGAGGCACGAAGTAGCCTTCCTAATGGTAAGAGGCAACCGTCGCCTATCACCTGCAACACTTGAGGAATTGCCAGCGCAGTTTTTATAAGCTAACAAGTTACCTTAACTTAAAGTGAGGCAGGCTTTAAGGAAGCGAAACCATCCACTCCTGTGGACTTGTGACGACCAAGGTAGCCATTATTAGTCCTTGTACTTAGTAAATCGATAGATTAAACCCAACTTAAAAAAAATATTAAACGATATAACATCTATTTTAGAATATAAACTTAATTGTTATAATCAGCGTGCGATCAGTGTTTTGCTATTGTCCACAAAGTGTTCGTCTACAAAGAAAACTATTTCATTGCCAAGCGTATGTACTCTCGCCCGGCAACCATATTTTTCATGGCTAGCACAACGCCACCTGACTTTGCCTGTAAGACTCTCTGTATAAGATTTATTTACTCGGTACTTTACCCCATTTATTATCATTATGTTGTTTCCCTTATTGTTTGTAAAAAACAGCGGCTGGATATCTGAAAGTGAAATAATATTTTAAATAAATTTAGGATGCGAATGTGATTTGGGTAAAAACTTTCTTTAAAAAATGTGTTAGTAACTCAATAGGTTTAATTATTATTTTTTGCTTATTTTTTGTAAAATAGTTGCAGATAATGTAAATAAACTAGATTAAATTTACTTAACATATTACAAATACAAACAACACTAATAAAAAATATTTAATAATATATTTAACTGTAGCATATTACAATTATCGTCATCATTACGATTCAAAATAGAGAATCGTGCTTAAAATATAATTACAAAATAAAACATTCTGAGCTAAAATAATGGACACGCAAGATCACGATAACGAATTTATGAGATAACAATATTTTGGTTTAATAAATAACACTTTCACTGGAATTGATAATGTTTAGGTCTTTTAAATAAATTATTTCTTTATAAAGAGGATCATAAAATTATAAAAGGAAACAGTTGAGATTTGTCTATTGGACTTGTCGTCTGACAGTCGTGTCAACGTTTTTTTTACCATTGGGTAAATAAGTCACTCGTTTTTGGAGAGAAGGGCGCAGTTTTCGCAGGGAAAACTTGAGGAAGCTGGCCTTTGATCTGGAGGTTACCACCACATCACTAGCACCCAAAGTTTAATAACCGATTTCTTTTATAATTATGGCCTAAGTATCTTTAAGTACTATACTTTTTTTTTTATTGTCAATATTGCAAGCGCATGAGACGTAACATCCCCGTCTCGAGGTGATGGACGCAACGCACTGCGACTTGAGTCATCTATGGAGAGGACTTGAGTGGTATTGCTATTGTCTACGGGCGGCGGTTACCACTTAACATCAGGTGGGCCGTCAGCTCGTTCCACCACATCAATAACATAAAAAAAAACATAATATTGCCATACCTGTAACAGGTAACTGAGTTATAAGCTTAAATTATTTAAATAAAACCCAAATGTACACTTAGTGATGGAATAAAATATCTTGTATCTTGAGTTGTGAAACGATTGAAGTGCGCCTCAAGTAAGCTCCTATCGTGCGCTTGACACAATGTCATCGAATTATACGTTCTTAAAACCAGCTACATTAGGACCAAAAGTCTTAACTAATAGACCACTACGCTATCGTAACTTTTTCTTCTATTCGTGAATGATTTAGGATAATTAGTTATGGTCGTGCTCTTCATACGCATGCGTGATGGTCCTATCATAAGTGTGTATAAAAGCTTTGCATTTCCGTTTCGTGCAGCGCCATCTACCGTTTCCTTTTTTGCCGAGTTTCGAATATTCCTTGTAAAACTTGAATCCGTTGTAGTATATCTGGTCATATCCTCTGGATGAAGTGAGAAACAGAGCTGTAATAGAATGTCAATTTTATTATTAAACCAATATTATTTTTCTTCCAGTTCCACTTTTCATATGATAAGAAAGAAAGATAGAAATAAAAGTCTTTATTTGTAGCTAAGATAAAATAATATACAAGCTAAGTTACGAACCATAAGTTAATAATTACTTCTTTCTTAATTATATTCTTAATAAGCTATATTGAATTTATAGCCAATGCAATAAGGCTCACTTTACAATATACGTGACAGTTGGAATGGATTCGAGTGGCGAGGCCTTAGTCTAAAGAGGGGTCCCAGGATGTCTAAGTAGAAGTGGTACATTTCTTTCTTGCAACGGCATATTATTTTGCTGATGCACGGTTAAATTACAGCCACAATGGACAACACGTATCATAGTGGTGGGCTTAATACCATGCAACTTGTCTTCCAAACGTAAGTATCGGAACCTAAAGGATTATCTTAGAGCATTGTAAGGTATTTGCGACACATACTGAGGTAGATAGATAGATAAACTCTTTATTGTGCATAAGACCTTAACTAAACAATTACATTTTTAAACGAAAGTAATCTAATATAAAAAATACAGAAATGCACAATCTCTTCTCACAATCTCTTGCACAGTCTTATCACTTAAACTATTTCTTCCAGACAACCTTTGGATGGAATACCTTTAGTCTACCCTGTCTCATTTAATTAGGTCACTGTAATGTGTACCAAAGAGTATGCGTCAAGCTTACACTTATAAAAAATCTTATTGTATGTACTCAAATATGAAGGATAAAAATGGAGGGATATAAAACAAAACATATATATAATTAATTTATTGACCAAATAAAACAAACTAGTGTGAATGTCACAGAATTCCTAAAATATAGGTGCACAAGACTATACCTACTCACCTGTCTTTACATACGTCTTTACAAATGCATACATGGCAACGCCTGAGAATTACTAATGTTATACAATTTATTAGTAAGCCTTAGACGTTAAGCCTATTACTAAGTACAAACTATTCATAAGAAATTTAAGATGATGCCATTAGTTGATTATTATAATAAAGTAGATGTGACAGAGAGTACTGACACCGAGTTTCAATCCGGAGATCGCCGGTTCAACTCCCGACGTGCACCTATGAGTTTTTCGCTTGAAAGATTTATGTGCGCAATATCACGATCTCAAAACGGTGAAGGAAAACATCGTGAGGAAACCTACATGTCCTAGAACAAAAAATTCGAAGACATTTGTCAAGTGCACGAAAGGAGCCTCTTTGAGGCGCACTTAAAATCCTTTCACCACACCGGTTCGAGAGAAACAGTGACTCGAATAGAATAGAATAAAGTTGATTTTAATTTTTTGCAATGTTATTTTTATTGGTATGTTGAATTAGTGTATAAATTATGACATTATTTTAACTTTCTATTTTACTCTGTTGTTAATTTTAAATTGTATTATTTGACTGTGTGCTGTATGGGAAGTTTTCTAAAATAAATCATTATTATTATTACGTACACATGTTAGGTAATATTATTGTTATAGTATACGTATTTCTTATCTGGCCTTATGTTCACACATACATTTGCACCAGGAAAAAATCGAACCGTGGTCCCTCGCTTTACAGGCAGAGTCATCAACTTAGCTACAAGCCACAGTGCGGAGATTTAAAGTGAAAGGTTTAAGATTACATTAAAAAACATGAAACTTTACGATTCGTGCATATTCTAAAGTGCTTACTAAAACATCAATGATCATGATTCTGGTGTAAAAATTGAATCTTATTATCAATCACGTATAAGTACGCTCGGCAACCGCGCTTTGTGCAGCGCCATCTGGTTTTAAACGAACCATTCCCGAATGTAATCCGCTCTTTGTAAAACTTGTAATTCTGGTTGATCAGAAGAGATCTGCCATTACTGCGCTCGAACATAAAAAAATCTGAAACGTAAATACACTTATAATTTAAGATAATAATCCAATGCAAAATTTTAAACCGCTACTTTCACAAGCAATGTGAAAAATACAAGGCGCTGTATTTTTTTATTTCATTACTTTATGATACGAAGTTTGTACTACTTCTCCGGTACACATTAATATAAAAAACCCAAATATTCATATACACGGTTAACTTATTTAAAGCCACTCCTTTTAACGACAAACTCCCTAAAGCGTCGAAATTACTTGACTTCGGTTGTTTTACCTTGTCCGTACAATGATCGTACTCTCTCTGGGTAGCATCACACCCGCTCAAAATAGCGACAACAATAAGTCGTTATTACGCAATAAACAGTACTTACTAAGTTGCCGAAATTAATAAAAACATCAAATGTGTACGTTCTTCTGTTTTTTATTGTGTTTATTTATTGTTTAGCACGTATTTACCTCAGCTGCTTGACGCAATACTTGTTATATATAAGTGTTGATATTTGTATCAATATTAATGTATGTTGTTTGTAAATTTTATATACTATATTTGCATTTATACATATGATAATAATAAAATAATCTTGTTTATCTTTTCTCTCCATTTAACGACAACTCTCAATAACGCCAAAAAATGCGCAGTCCATTAATTGTCGCTACATAGATTTTACAATGTATTCCAGATTATTGCTAAATAATTTTACTGACTTAATCAATAGAAGGGCATCAAATAGGGCTCTTTTTAATTTTTGAAATAATGTTCATGTTGCCTCTGAGTCTTGGTGACCACGCCATCGGAAGTATAGCAGATTGCCATACAACCTTTCCTTGTGCATCTCCATCGCTTTTTCCTTCCACAAACCCCGTCATGGTAGTATCTGTGCCGTTTATACGTTATCTGCTGTTTACCACCTCTCGTTGTAACGAAAACCACTACAATAACAAATTATATCTTATTTTATTATAACTTCAACTATTTTATTTATTTTACAAAGAACAACTCAAAAAGAAATATAGACGACAGGTAGTAGCTTTTGGGTCACAACTAGTACTTATACAAATTTTCACAATAAGTAGTTGAAATTATCACGCATATTTAAATAAATGCAAAGAAACATTTGTAATAATTTTAAAACCCTACGAACAATAATTTATTATTGACGTCTCCGTCAAAAAAAAGTCACTATAATATATTTTATTAAACAGTAAACAACACATTACATTTTGTACAGAAATATAAATATACAATAATAATTTTATTTATAATCCTTTAAACCATACCAGATCAAAATATATTTTTTTAAATTTTAAATCGTTTATTATCCATTTCCTTCAACTGAGAGTGAGATTCTATTCTCGCAAAGATTATACATATTTACATATTTAAAAGTTTAGATTTCTTACTATTACCCCCTTACCATGTCATGGTTACGATAAAAAGTGACTCACTAGTGTTCTTTTTTCTTATAAAGTTTTTTTAATTTAAACAGTTACGGAACGAGCTGATGGCCCACCTGGTGTTAAGTGGTAACTTCAGCCGATAACCGATGCGACTTGGGTCCTCTCCTACTAGGTACGACAAGACCCAAGTCGCATCGTTATGCGCCCGTAACTGTGAGACGTGTAGGTGGAATGTCTCATGTGCACGCGAATGCGTTACTACTTGGCGGCAGAAATGGGCATGGTGACAGTACTTCCCCGGACGAACTTGGCGAGAGTTCTATTGCTCTTAAGTATCATAATGATAATCATGGTCATTACCCACATCACCGTTATCAAAGCTATCACTGTCAACCATTACTCATCGTCACAATTTCTCGTTCCGCTGCTAAAAATCAGTGTGCTGCGTGCAATTTTCACTGAACAAACAGTGATATAGATTGTGTTGGTATCAAAATTAACTAACGGCATCTATCTATCTATCTATCATCTATCTTTTAGACTGGCCTCATAGCTCAGTTGGTAGTAACCCTGCCTTCTGCGCTGTAGGTCGTGGGTTCGATTGCCACCCAGAACAAACATTTGTGTGATGAACATAGGTGTTTGTTCTGTGTCTGGGTGTTGATAAGAATAATATGTATGTATGAATAAAAAAAAAGTCTTTACTTAAGTATTATATCAGTTGTCTGGTTTCCATGATAAAAGCTATTTAATTAGCTTACTTTGGGGCTAGATGGCGCTGTGTGAAATGTCCACCAATATTATTATTACCATTATTATAATTAACATCTCCTGTTTCAAAAGTAGTAAAGCAGAGATAGATAGTTTGATGCCACCATAAAAACAGCAGCTACAAAAAGTAACTAGGTATAGTATTCTTCGTATTCCCCGAAGGGATGCTGTGATTGTGGTGATTGTGTACTAGAAGTACACTGTAATCTTCCGTGATAGCGTAGGCTGCACAGCCCTTGGGCCTCCCAGTCGAACAGTACCATCTCTTGCGTCTAGAAGCCCGGTAGTGCGCAGGCAGGTAGAACTTGTAACCGCTTAGATACAGCAGTGTGTGCCCTTTCTGTGACTGGATGAATCGACAATCTGGAAAAGTTACCATTTTTAGTTAAGTATCAGTTGTCTGGTTCCCATAGTATGTACAAGCTTCTTTTTATGTGATACAGCTACGGAACTAACCGACAGCCCACCTCGTGTTAAGTGGTAACCCATAACAAACGATGCGACTTGGGTCCTCCCCTACAAGGTAAGGTAACTAACCTATTTAGTCTGTCCATTTGAAATCTATTACCTACCTAAATTGTTCTGGTTTCAAGGAGATGGAGAAACAGAAGGATATATTATATGGGTGGTGGAATAAAACCACTAGAGATGAAATATAATTATGGGTGGTATTGTGTTGTACAATAAATAGAACCGTTCTAGAAAAAACGTTATGGCAAAGGTCATGTCTGTGCTAAATCTGTCGATCTGTCAAAAGAGCGGTACTGTAGTTCTGCTTCTGGTCTTATAAAAGAAAAACTCCGTAGCTTATTTTTCTGATTTATATTTACAATTACAAAAGAGGGTATGTACATTACTTATACACAGACAAGTAGATATCCTTGCATTTTTTATCAGTTTTGAAATACACATGCAAGTTTTTTTTATGTGTTACAGTTACGGAACTAGCCGACGGTCCTCTTGGTGTTAAGTGGTAACCTCTGCCCATAACAACCGTTGCGACTTGGATCCTCCCCTACTAGGTACGACAAGACCCAAGTCGCATCGTATGCACCCGAAACTCTGAGACGTGTAGGTGGAATGTCTCATGTGCCCGTAATTTCACCGGCAACCACACCTTTCAAACCGGAATACAATAACGTGAATGCGTTACTGCTTGGCGGCAGAAATAGGCACGGTGGCAGTACTTCCCCGGACGAACTTGCGTGAGTTCTACTGCTCTTAAACAACGAGATGGGTTTACTCCAAAGAGTTTTATTCCAGTTAACTCTTAAATAATTCAAAATATCTCTTTTCGTATGTTGGTTGCAGTCTGACTAGCTTATTTGCCCGCAACAATGTATACGACAAATAATGTAATGGATACCCGTTCAACACCTGGCAAAATAAATTTAAGAAATCTAAGAAAACAAGACAAAAAGTATTATAATTACCGACCCAATTCCCCGTGTAAATTTTTCGTGAGTAATTTAGATACTGAGAATAAAAAAAATACAAGAGGATTCCTTCAAATACCTTACTCCGTATCACACGGAGTAAGTTCAAAACAATATTTTAAGTGTTACGCTCCATAAACATTTAACTTATAAATAATAAATTAAGTAATCGGAATATACACCAAACTTTGCGGCGAAATTCTCGAAGTCGTTAAACGGCTGAGATTTTATAAGGTCAGTTTTCAAATGCTTAGTAATGCAAGATCGTGTGATAGCTCCTAAAACACGGAATACAAAGGCAGACATCGCACTCTGAACACATGAACCGGGTTAGTTTCCGTTTCTTTGGTCGTCGAGAGGTAGTCGCGCACACGTGACATCGATGGTAGGGTTCCGCCCTCTCAGGTACAGCGCTGGGGAAGTGCCTTCCGATTAGACGCGGGGGGTAGTCCGTGTCGGTGTGACGAGTACCGTCCGTCTCCGGGAGGTCTCGCTCCGGCCCTGCAGACGTAAGGGTACCTTGAATATTGCTGGAGGTAAGCAAGAGAGCATCAGGAAGAGTGACAGTCAAGGGGTGGGGTGAACGTAAGTTATTTTTGACGATATGTTTCTGACCGTTATTCCGGCGCCAGACACAACAGCACATCTGAACACTTGTTTGATCACTTGTTTGAACTATTGCCTGGAGTGTATATGTGAGATTTGTTTCAATGTTTGATTGAATGTTTGCACTTTGCTATTCGGTGTCGGTTTATCGAGCGCATATCAAAGCGTTCAAACTTCACACATTGCGTAACCACACTTGCGCTAAGTTCATTTGCTATACTGGCAGATACATCAAACATGTGTTCGAATGTGTGTACAGTCTTTCAAAGTCTTTGTTCAAATATTTGACTGTGTCTGGGTCGGGGTAAGTGACTTGTACTTGATAAATTGTCAGTGTAAGTAAACGTTGTAACTCACAAAGAAAATTCATGTAAATAAAACATATGAGTTCTTCAAACTTCTTTATTTTGATAATTGTAATATGTGGTAAACGGTGTGGGTTCCACATTGAATAATTTATTTAAATGTTTATTTTTATCTGTATTTCTGCTAGTTACCCCAATTAATAAGAAGAGCTTTCTTCACCGCTATTAGTGTTTTAGTATCGTTCGTTTTGCACTGGTCACTTGTATATAAATTTACATTAATTGTAGGTTAGCATTTTAATGTTACAATGTCAAATTGTTGATCTGATACTTGTCTGATTTGCATACCGTACAAGCCAGCGAAGTGACTCTACCAACTAAATGTGAAGTTTGACTCAGTATCAGCCCAGTCCATCCCACTATTGCAATATGCAAAAGGAGTAGGATGGGGAAAAGTCCCTAATACGCCATTTCTTCTCATCCTGCGCTAAGCGAAACTAGGCTTCTCGCATTGCCATACATGCTCTTGAGTCCGTCTTGAATATTTACAAATCTTCTATTTTCCTTATTTCATGGTTCATGATTGTGATCTTCTATCAGTCTCTCCACAGTCTCGTCTATAATTTTCACTCGAGCTTTACACTTCTTGGACATTCTTTTAGAACAATACCAAGTACATATACGACCCAAATGGTTTGCATTGTAAGTGTACATTCCGATCCTCAACAGACGATTACCCGACGGCAGTATTATGAATTCAGAATCTGAAAAACACTGTCATAATTGTTACATCCATACAAAGGCATAGAGGATAGATACATAAGTATAACTCGTTTATTGTAATAAGTGGCAGATTAGAAAAAAATACGATAGTTAGTCATCATGTTGATATAATAATATAACATTTTATGGGTCAGGTCAATTACATTAGCTGGCGGGATAATTATTAGTTGGTAATACTGACCAATGAAGTTCGTTGTAAAATATATATATTTATTGTGAAATAAATACCATCATAAGAAAATTCCATTACATGACTTATTACTTTAATTCAATACTTATAATCAACAATAATTTGAAGCAATTTATTTCGGATGATTATGTACGGGATTCAATTTCAGTACATATTTACAGTTTTCGTCAAGGGTGATTCGCGCTCGGCAGTTTTTGAACTTGGAACAACGCCAGTGGCAATTTGGTTTATTAGGCAAGAGCTGTCTGCTGAAGGTGTGATCATCGTAAACCAACTGGAGGTTCCCCCTCTTCGATTTTATGAACATCAGCTCTAATAACAACAAGAATATATATTAGTTATTAAAAACTTAAAACTACCGTCTAAACTCTACCTTAATAAAACTATAGTCAGTTCAGATGGTCACAGATGACTAACGATAGTTAAATCGTGACACAATGCTTTAATATTCAAAAGATTGACAACCAATAGTATACAGACAAGTCAAAGTTGTCTTTACAACTGAAAATGATTTAGATAATAATAAAATAATTTCGACTCTATCTCGTTATATTATTTGGCAAAAAGGAATCCCTCCATTAGGGGTTTCTTGGGGGATAGGGTTTGAACAGGAGTCAAACTTAGTGATAAGTATGCGTGACCTTATGTTTTGAATATTATTGTCGTTTCCAAGCATTCCTTTATGAATTCTATGGAAATAAAGTTTTTTTCTTCGACTTTGACTTTGACTTTGACTTTGACTTTGACTTTGACTTTGACTTTGCATGATAGTGCTTCGCATTGATCTTCAGAAATTTTTGACACTTTGGATCTAGGGTGAGCCGTGCCTGGCAGTATTTGAATTTGGAACACCGCCAGTGAACGTTATATTTCTGTACAAGGGTCCTCGCTTTGCCGATCCTTATAAAGGTGTGGCCCTCATAAACCAGTTCATTGCTGCGTCCAGGAGACTTCTTGAAGTGAAACTCTGTGACAAAAATAAGATGACACCGCTATTTGAGAAATTATTAGACCATTAAAATTACCATTAAAACTAAGAACTGATAACTAGGGCAAGATTTTATTTGAAGAAACGATGTACCAACTTGACAAAATCGATTATACAAAATAAATAACAGATAACAGACTCAAAATGTTTTTTTGGAACTCATAATGGCTATGTTTTACTAGAAAACCTTAAAATATAACCTATTATAATCGACAAAAAACAGAAAAATAGAAAATGTTGACTAAGCATGAGTTATACTTTATGAAATTCGTGTCCACCTAGGACAGTATCAGACCATGATAGCTCACTCAAAAACACAACTTTTAGGAGGATACTTCAGACAATATTGACTAACACAACGCTTGTACAGCTTAAAGGTGTATTTTCACGCCATCAGCTTGCTTGCTTTTGCTAAGGTTAGGTCTGCTATCGGCCAAATATAGCTATAGAAAAGAGCTTTTTTTATATAATTGAAGTCACGGAACGAGCTGACGGCCCACCTGATGTTAAGTGGCAACCACCGCCCATAGACAACAGCAATACGACTCAAGTCCTCTCCATAGTACGAGATGACTCAAGTCGCATTGCGTTGCGTCCATCACCTCGAGACGGGGATGTTACGTCTCATGCACTTGCAATTTCAACGGCACCCACTCCCTTCCACCGGAACACAGCAACACGAGTGCATTACTGCTTGGCGACAGATTACCGGGTGTGGTGGCAGTACTTCTCCGGGCGAACTTAGCACAAGTTCTACTGCTACTTTGGGTTGCTCCTTTTGCATCACCCGGAAGACACGTGTATGGATTCAAAGGGTAATCGCATACGGACCCGAGCAACTTGGTTCCCCAAAAGAGCTGCGCTTGCTATCCATTAGCAAGCGAATAAACTTAAAAGTCGAGCAAACTTTGCCAATAGTACATTACTGATCGCGATTATTTATAGAGATTGGTGTTTTTTAACTCATACATCAATTTTTATTAATAAAATAAACATAATTATAATTAGTTAAATGAATAATATGCTATGTTAATATCTAATGACTATAATTATAAAAATACAAACAAGTTAAAAGTACTCGTTTAAATTTTGTGATAATATTAATAGTGATGTATATATATATATATATATGTATATCTATACAAGAAGCCACTTAGTTAGGTATCAAGTGATAATATAATTTGTAAAAACTTGTTACTAAATTCTACAATAAGGCAATACAAAAACTCCATTAAAAAAGTTTTTAAATATTACTTGCATTGTGTAAAGTAAATATTTTTGTATACTAGAGTCGTTTTTACATTTAATGCCTATATAAATTAAGGATTTGTATAAATCAATAATAAATAAAAAAAAACAACTAACTTGGTATGTGAATATAAACTAAGACACGTAGGTGAATTCCAGAAAAAAACATATATACGTATTACATAAAAAAACAGCTAAAATGTCATATTAGTTAAAGAATAGTTTTGTCTTTGTCGAGTGCACACCAATACATGTGTTTAATTCTATATCAAAAGACACTAAATAATAGGTAATCCTAAACTCATTTCTCCCCTTGAAAGTCAAAGGAAAGCGGGATAGATAATATTTTTATATATACATATAAAAACTTCCTTAGATTTTTTCTTAATTTCTTAAAAATAATAGAAGTAAGTATTCCAGGAGGGAGCGCTGGTTTAGAGCGACAACTTCGGTCTTTGTACCATCCGCGCGCACACCACTGTATCGGAGGAATCAATTAAATGGTCCAACTATAGTTGGTAATTCTCTTGTCTATGTCTACTCATCCCTTGCATGTGAAGAATCAGTAAAATGGACTCCCTACATTTGTTGTTAATTATCTTTTTGTGAATAACAGTAGAAAGTGATCAATAAGAAAAATATACTAGGTATAGATCATAATAAAAAAGCATATTATTTAGTCTTAACTAAATAAATGGTCTTAAATGGTATATAGCTTAGTTTATTCATTGAGTTTGACATACTGCCCATCGTAGATACAATACTTTGCCGGTGGATGAGTATGATTGTTCTCAAGGCCGATAATTCCAAACTTTTCGTCCAACTTCAATTTGGCATTGCACCCCCTACAGTTGTGGGTAGAGCAATACCAGTGGAAGAACTTGGTTTTCTTGCATTGTTTCTTACAATAGTACGTGTAGTCATTGAACATAACTAGATGCTTGCCGGAGTACCGGGACTTTGCCAGAAGAATCACTGAAATGTAACTTCATGTTAGCCACGTTTGAGATGTAAGTTAGCAAACGGAATGCTTGAATTTGCTCGAGTCAAATCACTCTTGATGCAAAAATAAAAAATAATCGGATCATAAGTTCCCGATTCCACGTAAGTATAATAAAATACTCAAATATTTATAACCGACGCTCGACACAAATTTAGCGTGTCGACGTTAGAACAGTTCCTATAATTTTAGCTCGGCGTTACAAAATGTCTGGTAATAAAGTAACGAAATAAAAAACTTATTTCATTACAATATTCACAGAAATCACATAAAATTATATTGATACTCATATTTCTTTATTAAACGGATAAAACATGTTTTCCCCTTGAGATCATGGATGCCCAATGGCACAGACCCCCAAGTTTCAACCCAGAGGTCACTGGTTCCATTCCAAAACACATGAGATTTTACGTAGAAAAAAATGACGTAATACCACGCCACAAAACAGGTGAAGAAAAACATCATCATCAAATAGCATGTGCTAAAACCAAATATTCAGACTCGTGTGGCTAGTGCGCGAAATGAGCAACTTTCAGGCGCACCTTCCACAACATTGGTTCGACCGAATGACAAGTAGTAGTATTTTTTCGGTTGCTTTTTAGTATTCTGAAGTAATCAGAAGATTTATGTCAAATGCAGCAATAACAACGTCAACACACTATATCAAACAAAACTGAAATAGATTCTGGAATTTCATTCTTTTGGTCCATATAAGAAATACCGGCGTACTGTAGAATTCGTTTCATGAAAGGAGTCCCGCGGCAGTTGAAGGAACTAACGTGCAGCGAAGCTGAAGTTTCCTTTGCGTAGATACTAGCACTACCACGGTAGGGACTTCTTTCGTGGAATGGACTTTACAGTTCGGTTTGACATTTGTTTAGCACCAATGACATTGACATATCTGTCAAAATTTGAGTACCACAGACATCAAATTTTTTCATAATATCCTTCCTTGATCATGTAAGATGGCCGTCGATGATTGCAGTGGTCTACTCGGGCATTAATGATGGCTCTATCCTTTACATTCTCGGCTCTCGCTAGCTTCAGTCTCGCCTTGCAGGAGTGGGCCCCGGTGCAGGACCAGATGATGGACCTTAGGGAGACCTTGTGCGGATAGAAGGTGTAACCATCTAGCATGGCCAACTCTTTACCATTCCTCTTTTTAAACCACTTCACTGAAATTTCACATAATTTAGTCACTAAAATGTTCATTATTTCACTACAGTTATAACTTTCTGTTTACTGTTCTCTGCCTTATGACTCGGACTACGCATTCTGCGCTGTAGGGCATGGGGTCGATTCCCACCCAGGATAAATATTTTGGTGACGTAAATAAGTGTTTTTTCTGCGTCTGGGTGTTAATATGTATGTATTCAGAAAAATCTATTTTCTCTTTTCGTGTTCCCTCATTTACCATGCTTAGTTTGGGGCTAGATGCCGCTATGTGAAATTTCAATCAATATTTATATATTTAAAGTTAAATCAAAAGACACCTACCTCAAGGTATCCTTGTGATCTGTTAACAACTACGAGTATATTGCAAAATTTCAATTCTTGTTATGATACATTAATCAAGGTTTTCATTAAAGGTTCAGGCGTCAAATATTTGAGGAGACTGTTTATTTCCTTAGTATTCTAAGTAACCAAAAGAACTTTTTGATAAAAAATGATTTTGATTTAATTTGAACATGACATTTTTCTCCGGTCCTCGGTTAAAAATTAACATCAGCCAGCTCGTTCTGTACCATGTGCAATAAAAAAAGAAAAATTTTACAGGTGTCTATACCGATTTTAGTTTCTTTAGCCAAAGAACACACATATTTCTGTTCAATCTCTATAATTTGATTAAGGCCCCGTTCTCCACGAGATAATGAAGCCGGATCAATATGCCTACGAATGGAAACCAAGTTTTCTGTCATCTATTACTTGAAACAGATGATTGATGAGTTAGTTACAAGGCCAAAAAAAAATAAGGTTGTGACTTCGGATGAAAGAAAAAACGAAAGAGTATTTATTTTACCCATAAACAATACAAATGTATATACAAAAATATATAAAACACATATGGATATTTATATATAATATTAATTCGTAACCGCAAAATACTTTGAAAGCAGTAAAAGTTATATAATAGTCATAGCGAAATATATATTTAGTATAAGGAGGGACAGAGAGAGAACAAAAGCAAAACTATATCTTCGTGATGTCTGAAATATATACTCTATACACAATGGAAGGAAAAGCATCGGATTATAAATAAATACTATTGTGTATGGAACCAAATCGAAGACATATTTGTAAGTTTGAAACAGTGGGAAAGTAACACTAAAAACAGTAGCCAATTTCCGAAGCCCGCATATAAGAAAACAAATAAAATGTGATTTTTTTTAATACATATTGAGTAAAAATATTCTAATTCTTTGCACCAGGATGACCACTTAAAGACTACAGCGTTTTCAAACTCTATGATATACACCATGCTTGATAGTGTAACTGACAGGAGGATGGCTGTGCTTACTAGTTATCTTGATTATTCTTCTCGTGTAGCTTTCGACCCTGATTCCGGCGCCGCAGCGCAACGAACACCGCCAGTATTGATTGTCTCTATATCTTCGGCACAGGTTGTAAGTGTAGCCTGCCAGAAATAGAACATTGGCACCGCGTGAGGTTTTTAGCCACATTTCTATAACAAAAAAATATTTCATGAATTAATAATAATTATTTGTGTGACCATTATTAAGCAAAAACATCCTCTTCTTATTCATAGTTATTTACAATTTCTAACTTCTTATCTTAAAACGAGGGAAAAAAACAATTTAAGGAACCATAATGACAAATTTAATCGATTGTTAAATATGACTTAATCGATTTTATCAAAATAGGGGTGCGTGATAAAACTGAATTCAATGTGGACGAAGTCGCGGTCAACAGCTAGTCTAGAATATTTAATATTTCTTACACCTTCAATCTTTAAACACGTCACATACGCATAGATTAGATCGAGTTTTAGACAAATTTCAGGCAATTCAGTGCACTTTTAGTTAATAAACACTTCCGTGCTTAACTAAATCGCATTTTAAATATACCCTCAAAATGGTAAGTAAAAACCGTCTCTGATGATATAATTCTTGGGTTGGTGCTTATGACTGCTGACTTGAACGATTTGTCGGTGCAACTTCGTCACGATCGCGTTGGCACCACATCGCTGGCTGCACCGCCAGTGCTCGTGGTCTTTTGTCTCCATATTCTTGGCGTACGTGAAGCCTTCCAGGAACAGCAAATCGTTACCGCGGTGACCCTTCAACCATTTAGCTAAAAAAAGAATAACAGTTGAAGTCGCGTACTTAACAGTTATGACAAATTTGGGTTCAGTGCCGCTTACTGCCTATGACCACCATTGGGGTACAGTAGCATAAGTAGTACGGTCCTCATGGTCTGATGTCACCCTACTCCACGACACACATAATATCTAGTAATATTTAAAGCATTCCAGTATTATATACTCAAATAAAAAAAAAAATACAACTTGACATTTTTATTTTGTGAATATTATTTTAAAATTATATTGTTCAGTTTTAATTTCATTTATTGTTATTAATTTGACATTAAGCACCTCATTTGTTTTTATTTTTGTTAAATAATGTACCTAGCTCTAGTTTTAGCATCTGGACGCTTTGGTGTATTCTATAAGCCCTTATATGTGTGATATTAAATAAAGTAATAAATGAAATGTAACATGTTTAAGTACTTACTTAGGTACAAGGGTCCAGCTCACGAAAAGAAAAGAATCCATTCTTTAGGGGTTTCATCATTATGAATTCTATGGAAATTAAGTTGTCAACCTCGACCATGACTTATAAGCCGCTGATGATGAAGGTGTTAATTACAACCCCTTGGAATAAAAATACTTCGTTAAAAGAACACTGCTTGCGAAAAAAAATACACTTTGAGTAAGCACTAAGCAAGTAATTGTAAGGGATGTATCCTTACAATTACTTGCATGCTCAAAGTGCTTGGACATACACTTACGTCACACCAAGTGTGGCCAGACTTTAGATAGTTATATACGAAGATAGAAAATAATAAAAAACAGCAACGGATTGATAAGAAGATATAAAGAACAAGGTTAATACAAGCTACCATAATTTGAGTTGAAAAGGGAAAATCCCAGTAGCTTTTATAAAATATTTTAAACAATCACCAAACTATTCTAATAAACACAAAATAGCATTAAAATACAGTGTAAAATACTCCATGATGAATGAAATTCGTCATTTTAATTTGTTACGGATAGAGTAAGATGGTCCCACCTGTGCCCATAACAAAAGCAGTATGTCTTGGGACGAACCAAGTCTAATTATGATGCGCCTATAACTTAAAAGATGTGATTGTGGAATGTCTCATGGGCCTGTAATTACGAACCGGAACAAAGTACTGCAATGCGTTACTGCTTGGCGACAAAAATAGCAGTGCCGCTGCGGACGACCTTTGCATAAGTCCTATTGCCTAAAAGAAAAGTGTTATTAGACTACAAACATTTTTAAAGTTGAAAGTTAAAAGTTCCGTTAGTTTACTTATTCATTTAGGTATGTGCCGGCATGTCACCATATTCACAGACATTTTGCACCCTTGCGCCGCGCCGCGCCGGGAACGAATATCTGTTGTTACCTGCTCATTCACAATAACCCAAGGGGTGCTTATATCGTAATACAATTGCATGCAAAGTCCGGAGTTTGCCCTTTATCACAAATACCGTTATACAGACGAAACAGTTAAGTAGAAAAAAATTATAATAATACTCACAGCCGACGTCTTGACTTGCAGTTTAAAAATATATTTAATAACACTATTTCATTATAACTAGTGCACTAACCTTAAAACAAATTGAATTGACAAAAATATTAATCACAAATATTGAACACTTTTGAATAATTATTTAATTTAATATGTAACCTATTACAAATATCCCAGATATTTGTAACAGTATCTATTGTATCGCCTTTCATAATTAATATTATAATTAGCTAATACTCAAACAACACTATACGATGCAACGAATGACGTGCGTAGTCCCGACTGATATTACAATTAAAGAAGATTTACAATGATAAAGAATTCGAATTATAACGTTTATTACGAAATATATATGTTCTATTTAAAACCACTGTTTTTGATTGTAAATAAATTTGATAAAAGTATTTATTTTTATTTTTAGACCGAGGGAACGATCGTACGAACAAACCGTGCGCGTTCCGCTGATGGACTGACACCATTTTATTTTTTCCTGACAATTGTCACGGTAATAATATTTGAGGGTAGGTAGACATTTTTTCGAATAAATTATTTATGAATCTTATTTTTGTATATCTTTGTTGTTGAATATTTTGTAATCAGGTCAATTTAATTTGAGCAATAGTAATAAAAATAATATTAACTTGATAAATTATAATTATAAGCAATAAATTCATTAACGATAAACATAATATCGAGTTTATGTTCATGTTTGATATAATTAAAATATTTATAGATTTGTTTTAACAAATTATTCTTCGACGTGTGACTTACATAAGTGAATAAGTGATTAAACGAAATAACCTGTTTGTGAAGTTCTATCATAATTCTCTAATAATAAATTAGTCAAGATATTAATTATATTTTATTATTAATTTCAATTTATTTTAAATTTCTATTGTACTCTATTCATTTTTATTGTACCTACTGTGTGCTATGTACTGTGTTCTATGGAAAGTTTTTTCTGAATTAAATTATTATTATTATTAACTATGGGAATGTAAGGATACTTTTTATAATTTAAATAAGCTATCAAATTATCCTATTAGCAAGGCATTGTCACGTGAACGCTATATCAGTGCTATATAGAAGCTCTATCGAATTGGTCACATTATAAATACCCTCACATTCAATTAAGCATCACAGAATCCAAAATAAAATTAATCTAACATATAAAGGCAAATCATATTTTATTTCACCAGCCTCAGAGCTCAGTTGGTAGTAACTACCTTCTGAGATGTAGCTCAGAAGTTTGAGATCGTGGGCTCGATTCCCACCGAGGACAAATATTTGTGTGAGAAGCATTGATGTTTGTTCTATGTCTGGGTGTCAATATGTAAAATACGTATGTATTTATGGTTGCCATAGTATAAACTATACTAAGCAGTTACTAGGTGGCTATGTGTGAAATGTCCACCAATATTTATTTATTGTTATATTATTTATATGGTATTATTTGTGAATAAAAGCGAACTATTCAACTCTGATCGCCGATGCGATGATAGTAAAAGTACTAAGAAGAATTTTCAATATTAATTATCCTAGATTAATAACATTTGTTGTGGTAGAATCTTTAAAGTACCAAATGAAAATAAGCTATCCTGAATGTAGACTCAACGCAACAATGCTCATTTCTCTGCATAGACCGGGGTACAAATACCTGATACTACTGAGATTCAGGCTTAGGCTTATTACTCTTCCAGACCTTAACATAGTACCCATCAACAATCTTATACTCCGGTTTTTTGTGACAATGCACAATATTCTTAGTCTTGAATACCCCATCGACGCTCATCGAAAACCTCGCTTTGCATTTGCCAGATCTGGTGCATTGCCACTGAGTCGTATTCTTCGTTTGGCCGTGGCAGTAGAAAGTGTATCCTTCGATAATTGCCATCCCTTTGCCACCTCGATTGCGCACGAACATAACTAAAACATAAACATAATGTATACATAGTAGAAGTAGTAGTAGTAATAGTAGTAGTAGCAGTAAACTTACGCCAACTTCGTCCAGGGAAGCACTGCCACCATACCTATTTACGCCGGCAAGCAGTAATGGATTCGCGTTACTGTGTTCCGGTTTGCAAGGTGTGGTTGCTGGTGTGAAAATACAGGCACATCAGACATGCCAAGTACAAGTATACATACAAGTACGGGAGAGTTACGGGGGCATACGATGCGACTTGGACTATGCCATAATTAATTAGGGGACTACCCAAGTGCTTGTATGGGCAAAGATTACCACTTAACAACAGATGGGCTATTTGCTAATTCCGTAACTTTACTACATAAAAAAATATACATGATAATTTTATGGTACAAACATGCGTCTCGTTTCATCTAAGAACAGGAGAAAAGCATTTTATAGAGGATTTTCAGTCAGATCAAGAAAAGGGCTCGTAAACGAAGTAAACCAAAGAAAAACCATAGAGATACCAGTTGCTCAAATATATCTAGAATAATTTTGTAAAAATATTAATAATTTTATTTCACAAACATTCAGTCACTTGCTTACTTCTGGAAAATAGTAAAGCTACCAACACATATAAAAAGTGTAACTTCATTTATTTTGCCGCTATTTCTATTTCAACGTCATTTTAGTTATCATTTTCTATTTTTCCAGTAATTTCATGCCTCATTTTATATAGCCTTGATTTAATACTACAAAACTCGGGCACCTTCTCTGTATCAAAGCCCGAGTTTTTGAGCTTAGTCACAATTTTGCGGTAAAGTTTCCTGACGGGAGTCGTAACATCCTCGGAGAATATTTTGAAAAATTCCTCATATTCCTTATCCAAATCGTATCCTCTCGTATAAGGTTCACAGATATGAATATCTTCTTTTTTGATGACATTTTCTTTGGTCAGGTGTATCAAGGCGACGCAACCTTTGTGATTGTTGATGCAGCGCCAAACAGTAGATCCGTCCTTGTTTTTTCTCTTTAAATAGGATTTGTAGCCCGCACGGCGAAGAATTAGCTTTCCTCTACAAGAACGTACAAAGTCCAATTCGTGATTTTGCGACGCAGATGGTTCTCGCTCCCTGTCGCGTGTATTGCCTGCTAATCGTAATAATATATAGTTATTACCTGGGTAGTACCTGCTAAACGTAATAATATACTACAGTAATTAGCTAGGTAGTACCTACTATAACATAGAGCTATAAGAGTATAAGCACATTTACATTTTTATCGTGTTTTATCAGTTCACCACTAAATTGATGACTGCGCAAATATAAAAATCAGTCACTTCAGGTTAGTATTAACCATACAACCCGTTAATCATTTTAAATTTGGAAGCTAATCATGATGCTATTGTGGTTTAAAAAGTTTATTTTTTTCAAAAACTTACAAGATGACTTAAAACGAAAATATGGATAACGTTCCAAAAAAATGACGATAACACCACAATAAAAAAATGTAAGACAATAGAGAAAAATACGCAATTCATCTTTGTTTCATGCTGTGAAAATTTGATATAATACTATTATTTATAAACATTATTCCTATCTCAGTACCATGAAAACTATACCGCCTTGTATTGATTGACATTTCATTTTTTCATTATTTCATTTGAAACCCAATCTCAAAGCATGACGACAAGGGTAGAAACATTGCCTCGAAAAGTCATTACATTTTGAAATACTGTCCATCATAGATTTGAAAACTCGGTGGCTTATGATTATGTTCTAAGTAGGCCATTTTAGTAGAGCCATCTATTTGATACACGACGAATCTTGCTCTACATTTGCTCCATGAAGTGCAGTGCCATCTGACGGTAGTTTGAGTTTTACCATCTAGGTAAAACGTGTAGCCCTTCCAAATCGCCAATTTCTTACCCTTCGATGCATACGACACATAAACAGCTGAAATATATTTAAACATTTTACAATCGCAACACACTTCATATTTTTCGTTAGCGTTCAAGACCCTTGTATTCTGAAGTGTTGTTGTACTTGTAAAGTGGGGCCTGGTGAACTCTATACAGACTAATACTACTAATCTCACTGGTTCTCTCATACCAGAGCGATGAAAGGATTAAAGTGAGCCTCAAAGAGGCTCCTTTCGTGAGTTGATGATGACACATGCCATCGAAATTTCGATTTAAGGACATGCCGGTATCCTCACGAGGTTTTTCTTCACGTCATTTTGAGAACATAGTATAGTGCATAAACATTTTTCATGTGAAAAAACTCATTGGTGCTCGTCAAGATTTGAACCAGCGACCTCCGAACTGTACGTCGGGGACTGTACCAATGGGCCACCACGCTCTCATATTATTTATTACTTTATTTTATACAGACTAAATGATGAAGAAATAATGTCAGTCAACCTATCTTGTTATCTAATGCATAAATACTTTTTATACCGGTATCTATCACGCGAGCGAAGCCGCGAGCGTAAGGTGTTACTATAATTTAAAAACGCGTGCTGTTTATTAAATATATTTTTCATAAAAACGGTATTTTTAAACCTTTTTGTTGGTTTCAATTTTAGTATTTTAGTTTCACTAATATTTTAATACCAAATGAATCTATTAAACGAAAAGTGAGAGTAAGTTGTATCCATTTCTTTCTTTTATTACACTCGTATAACATCTTTGGAATGAGATCACCTTTAGGAAATATTGTTTAACTATGTATCGAATTAACAATGGAGACATAATACGTGTCATCGTATCGTATCATATTCTAATAACAAGTTAAAATTTACAGAGCACCAATCAAAGTCATTAAGATTATTATAACAATTAGTTTTTGTTTGCAACTGTAATATTTATCAATAACAATAATAATCTTTATTATCTCATATCTTTCAAAACTTTAATTTACAAATATATTTCTGAACTTAAAGTATGTACACTGTGTTATCTACTATATAATATAAGACTAAACTGTTAAAGACTGACTTAAATGCTGCTTAACATATCAATATCTTATTAACAACGGATAAAAAATGTATTTTAATGCATATCGTAGACACATATTTTTCAAAAATTTAATTAGTCGTGGACTCTTCTGAATACACTTGCTAATAATTGCTTAGGTATTCTACTTTAAAAATTCCTGTTTTTTTTATTTTACTGAGTTTGTATAACACTTTGAAAAACTTTTATATGAAACACTTGGCCTAGAAATTAATCTGACTAAACATATAATTGAAGTCCCTCGCATATAACTAATTATTATATATCTATTTATGGCTTTGGTTGACATTTTGGTATCTTGATTTAACTTATTCTTACGAGACATAGACTACATAGACATAATTTTACTAAATTCATTATTAGAGAGTCAGTAGCTAAAACGAAAATTTATTTCATTGGCCTCACAGCTCAGTTGGTAGTAACTCTGCCTTCCTCGGTGTAGGTCGTGGATTCGATTCCCACCCAGGACGAAATATTTATGTCACGAAGATAGGTATTTGTGTGTTCTGTGTCTGGGTGTTATTATGTATTTATTTACTAAAAAAATATATAAGTATTCTATCATTTATCTAGTTTCTACAGTACATGCTGTGTTTTATATGCATGTCATACAAGCAATACTCAGTTTGGGGCTAGATAGCGCTGTGTGTATTGCCCACAAAAATAAATGATATAATAATTAATGAGAAAGTGCGTAATATGTTGGTTTGTCCTTCTGGAATGTGTATGAAAACATCCACAGAAAAATGGAATGAAATAACTTTATTTGCATAGAGTTTAGAAGCTGTCGAGTGTTATTTTTTTTTCTTTGTTTGCATGTAAACTATGAGTGTTTGGAGCAAAAACCACGCAGTCATGTTTTATAATAAATACAAAATGAAGAAAAAACGAAAAAATCGACTACTAAACAGTCTCAATATACAGGATAAGGATAAAATTACCATGTTGTGCTATGAAAAGTCCTTATAAATTACTTTGTTAAAAAGAGTTCCATTTCTTAGCTGTCCGAACCCAAGCCCATCCGAGCCGGAGTCCCTCAGGGCTCCGTACTAGCCCCCCTCTTATTCACGCTGTACACCAGCGATGTCCCCCACTCGTTCCAAACAGAGCTCGCCCTGTTTGCGGACGACACAGCATTATACGCATCTGATCGGAATGCCGATAGGGTGCGTATAAAGCTGCAAGCCGCACTCAATGCACTCGGTGCATGGTTTACGAAGTGGCGCATTGAGGTGAACCCGACGAAAAGTACCGCGGTGTACTTTTCCCGGCGACGCCCAACGCTCAAGCCCCTCACTCTCTATGACGAACCCATTCCATGGGCGAAGTCTGCCCGCTACTTAGGCGTCGTCCTTGATAAACGTCTTAACTTCAACGAACACATTAGAACTGTTCGTAACAGGGCGGCCTTTATACTGGGTCGCCTCAATAACCTCGTATGCAAGAAGAGTAAAATGTCCCTTGGCAACAAGGTGAGACTTTACAAAGCTTGCATACGCCCCATCATGACATACGCCTCCGTGGCTTTCGCTCATGCTCAAACCCGCCCCCTACAGCTTATTCAAAATCGTTTCCTACGGAAAGCCACGGGCGTTCCCTGGTACGTACGCAATCGCTCCCTCCACCGAGACGCGCGTCTCGAGTCTATTGCCCGCTTCATGAAACTCGCCTCCCAGCGATATTATGATTCGGTCGAGTCCCACCCGAACCACCTGGTTCGCACCATACCCGACTACTCGGTTGTCCCCCCTGCTAGGCGCTCTCTCCGTAGACCAAGACACGTACTTGGTGACCCCCCTGACGAGATAACGGCCGCCTATCCGGAGTTATTCCTATCGTCAGCCCCCCACAGAGAAAACACTCAACCTTCGCACCGACCCCGCCGGCGGGGTCGAAGTATCTCCGTAAATGCCCGCGCGGGGCGCATTTTCTCCAATTCCTCCCGACTCGCAACGCCCCAAGCCGAGGTCCGAACCTAAGTGGTGCCCTTGGTGACGTTGTGTATAATATTAAGTTTTACCGGTTGAGAGCCGTCTGCTCTCACCAAAAGCCCGTGTTAACGCTGTCAAGGCCATCTGCGGCCAACAGCATAATGTCCAGTCATAAAAAAAAAAAAAAAAAAAAAAAAAAAAAAAAAAAAAAAAAAAAAAAAAAAGTCCATTTCTTAGTACGTAACCCTGCGCCAGTGATCAACAAGTGCTTCCTTTTCGCGTGAACATCTGAAAATGGTTCGCAAAACTTGCTGTTTTAAGCTCGCTGCCGTGTTGAAATGTGAAGTTGGCCGTGGTCTTCCAACAGTGATACTTGGTGTAGTCCTTGCTATCCGCTGGATTATTACTTCTGTAGACAGACAAGATAGTAAATAGTATATAGAATAAATTATTCGTGTTTTTTTTACAACGTCAACATCCTAATGATTAGATATATCGAATAATTTGACATATGAAAAAATTTGGTCGATCGTGTTCTACATCAAAGCAAAAAGGTTACGTAAAAAATATTCAGGATTTTTATTATTCTATTTATTAGTCATATCCATAATTAAATAGAAATATTTTAGATTAGACACTCTTTATTATATACGTTATTAATTAAATTAAAATGTGAACAACGACAATTTAAAATTAACAAATAAATGTGCAATGGGCGTCTTAAATACCCTCGTTAAAATACGCACACACTACACTAGTAGTTAGAGTTTTAATATTATAAAAAAAAAATATCTATATGCTATACGTTGCTGTGAGAATTTCTCACCTCGATAAATTTACCTATCATAAAGCTATGTACTGCTGGCAAAAAGCAGTGATTAATATATTTTTTATTCTTTTAGCTTTAAAAATACTTGCGCCAGCCCATATATACCGACAATACCAGCGACGAATAGAGACGAATATAAAAAAGATATATACCCAAAAAATTATTTTTTATGCGCTCCTACAGAAGCTTTTACTTCTGTTCATGCGCGTCACATACGAACTCTAAATTGTTACGTGCAAACAGGCCTCGACAGGCCTCCCAGCTCAGTTGCTAGTAACTCTGCCTTCTAAACATTTGTGTGACGGGCACTGATGTTTGTTCTGTCTCTGGGTGTTAATATGTATTTATATGTATGTATTAAAAAAAAAATATTCTATCAGTTATCTGGTTCCCAAAGTACAACTATGCTTAGCTTGGGGCTAGATGGATATGTGAAATGTCCACCAATAATTATATCATAAATACACATAGTAAAGAGCGACGATAATGAAAACATCTAAACGGTCAAATTACAGATACATTTTCACCGGCATGTTCTATGTACAAGATTTTAGACATTAGCGTCTGCTAGTAAGTAACAGTAAGACTTCGCATTCGCTTCTTGCCAACTTGCCCGATACATTTCAATTTAAATTTTGTGGTAGACACCATTAATGATTCTAAAATAAGGGGGATTATGCGTGTGTCCTTGGATTGCCTTCTTGATGGCACCATCGGAGGTCATCGTAATCCGCGCCTTACAGTTGCCCCAAGCCGTACAAAACCACGAGACCGTACTCTTTGTCTCGCTGTGGCGGTAGAATGAGTAGCCGTTCAGTATGGCAAGTTGTTTTCCACCTTTGTTCCTCACAAAAAAAGCTAGAAAAAAAAAACTCATGTATATTAATTATGGTTGCAATAATAAAAATATACCTACAGACCAATAAAGATAAATTTGAATTAAAGTCATAATGCGATACAGTATAATTTAGATTTGTCCAGGGAAGTATTGTAACCAATACTCATTTTTACTGTCAAGGTACCAGTAAAGTTAAACATTAAAAGTTCCAGCAGTAAAATTAACTGTGCAGTCTCTTCCAGGGTAGTACTGAAACGAATGTCCAACTCTGCTGTTAAGCAGTAGTACATTGGCCAATGATAGTACTGCTTGGGTTGCCAGTGTACTATTGCTGTAATCCAGTTTTTGGATGCCGATGCCGGTGAACCTTCAGACACATTAGACATTCCTTCCTAGCGTCTCCATATGAAGGATGTGATTTATTAGACAAACCAAATCTATTTGGGTTTCATATAAAGCTAAACATATTTTTCATTTTCTTAGTGACTTAATATTTTTAGTAACACAACATAAATTTTAAAATTTTAGTATCATATTTTTTAGAGTAAAGATGTTTTCTTTCTTCTTCATTTCTAAATATGCCAACTAGCCTTTTCTCTTTTATATAAAAATATTCATTAACTGAATTTGAGTATCAGCAGAATCACCCCAAAAAATAGGTCCATAACTTGATATGGTAGATAAGAAATAGTACTTAGACTGAAACGTAGTTATTTTGAAAGTTATAAAGTAGAAGCGATGAGTTCCATCAATTATTTTGTAAATTGGCGGGCTATGCGTGTGTTCTTTTTGATGATCTTGATAGTTCCTTTCAGGGTTCATCGTGAACCTCGTTTTGCAGTTGCCCTAGTACGTACTATTGTACGTCCTAGGGCAACTGCAAGTGGTATTCCTCGCTATGTTGTCTTGGTAGTTTTGCTGTTGCAGAATGAATATCCGTCCGTTATGACCACTTCCTTCTCATTGGGTTTTCAGACGATCTGAAAATCGAAACGCAATATCATTTAAGTAAGAACACTCAAAGCGCTTTGAACTTGCAAATGCAAATGGCTAAAATTAAATTAAATAAGTTCTAGGTAGCATTTGGTACTAAAAGTTTAAACTTGGGAATTTTTTCATAAATAATAAATAAAAAATGTTTTACCATTATAATATTATTTTTAAAATTCATTATCATTGTATATTTTTCTATAGGTACATAATATATCAAATAAATAACATTCTAACACTAATTACAAAGCCAAAAATAACCTATTGTGTCTCCAACCCCTAAGCTGCGGTGACTCCTCACCCACACTCGAGCGCCTTGCGTAATACATAATCTAAACGAGTTACGCACCGATCCAACTGTACACATAAATACAAACCTAAAGTTAAATAGCTCAATACAGTTTAAATACCCTCAATTGTACCTTAACTATTTGATATTTTAATTATTCTTTAACAAATAGTTACAGTAGCTGTTAGTGTTATGTTTAGAATAGTCCGGCACTCTGATTTAACTGTAACTAAGTAATTATGACTACGATAACTTTTGAACTTGTGTGTCAGTGAAACTTAGGGTATGTATTAATCCATTTGATTTGGTATGGTTACGATGCTCGATGATTTTTAGTTTGGGAAAAGAATTTATAATAGTGATTTGGTAGTGACATTCCCCAGTAACGTGCCGTCATAAACGGCAGGTTTAGACCATTTATTATCTCATATCGTATTACAAGGTAGCAGCAGGTTATTTCATGTTAATCAAATGTCTAGTGAAAATGCGTTGCTGAAGTCCATTGATTCTATTAATTGAAAATGGTTACACTTAAAATCAAGGGGCCCAAACACTGCGAATTAACTATATACATGAATATAATAACTGAAATACACGATATTGAGACACGAATATTGTAAAACTATGTAAGCATACAATTTTTTTTTTTTCTTATACTAAAATTAATTTTATTAAGTCTTAGAATTAGACGAATTGTATTACGAAATATATATATATATAAATATATATATATATATAATAATCTTATATACATTACTTAAATATCTACTAAAATCCAATAAATTATCTTGTCTAAGTAGCTAGTAAACTTTGCGGTAAGTTCCATTAATTATTTTATAATTTGGCGGGCTGTGTGTGTGTTGCTTGGACGCCATCTTGATTTTTCCGTTGAGTGAGCTCATCGTGAACCTCGCCTTGCAGTTGCCCCATGACGTGCAGTACCACGCTATGGTGCTCTTGGTGCTTTTGCTGTTGTAGAATGAATATCCGTCCATGATGGCCACTACCTTCCCATTCGGTTTCCGGACGAAATGGACTGGAAAACAAGACGAATTTATAAATGACATGTTGAAAATACTAATCTTTTCAATTCCAATTAATCATTTTCAATAAAAATATTAGTTAAACTATGACAAATAAATTGTCACCGGACTTTTGACGTGATTAAAATTGAATTAAGATCCAACTTTTATCTCTTTCCAGAAACGAATTTTGAAATGAGATAAAGTCGATTCTATTTCGATATAATTTACCAATACTACTGCCTACTACTACTACTACGACTACTACTTCTACTATTTAATCGTGTCACAAGCTCTCTCGAACCGGTGTGGTAAAAGGACTAAAGTGCGCCTCAAAAAGGCTCCTTTTGCCATTTATATCAAGCTAAGAGCTATATCCCACTAAACAACTATTCATGGACCGACCACTTCGTTCCTGTTTATTCAAATAAGTCATAGACCATACGCATAGAGGTAGCGTTGATTTGATACAAAACTAGTCTGAGTCGCAGCCGTTTAATATAATATTATTATTAACAAAGTACAAAATAACTGATAAAGGAGCTTTTTTCATATTAACTCAGTTATTCAGTGTTACGTCGCGGCTTGGTGCTGTTAGGATCGCCTTAGTTTGCAACTCTGACCTTCATAAAAAGTTGTTTCATATAATTAAAAAAAAGGCAGCAGCAATCCGCGCCTCGCACCGCGTTCAATGTGAGTAACTACTGACTTTGTAATAACATCCCTTGTAAATTCTGTATTTCGGTGGTATGTGGGTGTGTTCCGTAATCGCCTTTTTAATTACACCCTCAAGGGTAAAGATAAGCCGTGCCTTGCAGCGGCCCCAGCTGGTACACTGCCAAGAAGATGTGCTAATATTTTGCCGGTGGCAGTAGAATGTGAAGCCATTCATTATTGCCAACTTTTTCCCACATTGGTTCGTCACATAAGTCACTGAAATTAACTATGAATGTGAATACTTAAAGAATTAAAATAGATTGAGAAAAAAGTATTTTCACGTCCGTTTCCTTGCTTACTCATTGGTCTCTGCGGCTCCGAATTGAGGAAAGCGGCTTTGGGACTAAAGACCGTTCCGTCCGCCGAAACCTTCCAGGTATGAATTCCGTACCACGCAGCCCCTTTAGCATGAGAATATTACTTTATATACATATAGCACACAATAAAAATATAACTGTACCAAAATGGGAGTTTTACCTAAGTTTGCACATATTTTGAGCTTGTTAATAATTCAAAAAAAACACAATCATACTTTTAAGCTCTTAAATATTAATAAATTAAAATGAATTAAAATGAACGTAAATGAACGTAATTAAAATGAAACGAAAAAACATTTATCCCCATTCTCTGTGTATCTCTATTTTGTGTCTCTATTATTATACACATAACAGAGCTTAAATAATTACAAGTCGTAGCAAAATCTGACATAGCCTTCGCGAGGCATTTACAGGCAATATAAATCGTAACAGTATTTATTGGTAGTTCTTAAATTCAGTCGTGTGTCGTGTCATCTCTTCTCATTCACTGGAGAGAAAAAGAGATACTTGAACCTTAAATTAGTACATTTTCTGGCCAATACACATTACTATTAATTTGCTTAAATAACTGATTTGAAATAATCACAACTTTTTTTATTAATTTATAATATCTCCAAAACTAACGTTTTAAGAATCAAAATGAAGGAGGATTAAGGATTGCATTAAAATATACATTCAACAAATGCGTACATACAAACCTGTGTATAACCCGTGTCCCAGGTGCTACGGGCACATACAACCACTCAACACAAACATCCAAGACCCTGTAACAAACTGTGTGCTCACTCATCATACAAATATTTGCCACTACCCAGTCGGGCACTAGCATCGCAGGAAGGGTTGCTAAGTTGCTATCAATTTAGATAGATAGATAGATAGATAACACATTTATTATATAATATTTTGTTTTTTTTTGTTTGAATTTTATTCTACTATTAGATTATAACACCAGCAACATATTTACATGGTATTTCTTTCGATCTTAGGTTGTCTGGTCGAAATCGATAAGACCGCCGATTGTACATTTATTTTGTTTTTTGTACCTCAATATTTAGTATTTGCTATTTTATTGGTGTAATGTGCATTAAAGTGTTTATCTATCTATCTATCTATCTATTCAGCACACAGGACACAAACACACAAGAGAAAGAGCAATGAACTAAAAAAATGTGAGCCGTCACGGGACGCCTGGCAGATGTGAAACATCGACATTATTTTGTGAAAGTAATATGCAACGCATGCCGTGGCGACGCGTCGCCACGCCAGAAATCGGTTTTACGTGCGGCTATAGATGTTTCAAATCAAAAAAATAAGAAAAAAAATACAATATGTACCTGTGCCTCTAGTGCCGAAAAAGGGGTTGGCTCAGCATATGTCGAGTAATTAGTTTTGTTGTTAAAGGCCTCACAGCTTAGTTGGTAGTAACTCTGCCTTCTGCGATGTAGGTTCGATTCCCACCCAGGACAAACATTTGTGTGACGAAATACAGATGTTTGTTCTCTGTTTGGGTGTTATATGTTAAGAGTATAAGTATAATTGAGATCCATAGTTTTTTTACATTATAATAATATAATATAGTCAATACGCAAAGAAAATAATAATAATAATATGTTATTCTATGTAATAATGCGTTATGTCTGTATCTGTATGTATTTACAAAAAAGTAGTAGGTAGTAGGATTGGTGTATATATATATATATATATATATATATATATACTTTAATGTTCCTCAACTGTTTTTTTGTTTTAAAGTAAATGATACTGAGACTGAACATTCTACACATTTAATTTTCACCCGTAACATGACGTCATAATCAAATATTTATGACATAAAATAGCAAGTATGTGGTCATAATGACGATATATAATGACGCAAGCACAACTGACACCCCTGCAATGGGATGGCACGAACAAACACACACAACACACACATCGAGCCTACAAAACAAACTTTGTGCTTCTCACACAACCTTTGCCTCTATCGGGGATTGAACTCTCGCTTTGAAAGTCGGTAAACTACAAAATGTAGTAACTTATTATATGTTCAAAGTCAAAGTCAAATTCAAAAACTTTATTTCCATTAAATTCATAAAGAAATAGGTTGGAAACGTCAATACCGGTACGTTACGGTAACGGGTTCAATTGTGGCATCTACTTCTTAAAACATAAAAACCAATCTACTAAAATAATAAATCTATAATGACTAATATTTAAACCTAGCCAATAAATTCATTTATTTGATTGAACGACAATGGTAATTTTTTTGATTTCGTTTTACTAATATACTTCTCATCGGTAATCCGAAAACAATAGAATACTTCGTCCAAGATTTCATACGTTGGCTTTGGAGGTGTTTCATGACTAGCGGTACAAACTCTCTTTCAACACTCATTAGAAATGTCGCTTTGCACACCTTCCCTCAATCAGTGCAACTTTGAAGCCATCTGGTTCATCTTCACCCAAGTATTTGCTATATGTTGTTTTTATCATCAACTTGAAACCGTGTGCCTAAACAGGCTATATTTTTCACTGCATTGCAGACCGGGCAAATATGAAAAATATTTTCATATTGCCCTGACCTTCACATCAATATTTTGCAGCCGAAAGTGTGTAGAAATGGATTTATAGGATAAAAGTTTTTAGAATACACTTTGTAGGTTATTGCTAGTTTTATTCAATTAGACTAATTTTACCAGGAGGTCAATCAGAAATCGGCTTGTGATCAATTCAATTATAATGTATGATATTTATAGAAAATGGCCATTTCTTTTATGTATTTTATGCCCTATTCACGTTCGCGTAAGTCGGTTCAGCACAGGAACGGCGTGCGATCGCTTCTACTACGTATGGCTTACTGAAGGTTTGTTTGGCCTTTGTAAAGAAGCGGAGGAATACGAGGTGGTATTCTCCAGGCGCGGACTAAGAGTCCGAAACGGCGAGAGGCGCAGGAGCGTTCGACGTTTCGTGGCGGTTTCCGCGTAATCTCACCGCTCCTACTATGTTTATTCACAGTAAGAATTATGACTATGACAACCGCTAGCGGCTCCTACTGTGTGTGTCCATAATGGGGATTTATATTCGTTTGTACGTGGGATTCAGTTAAGTTTCTGCTAGATATCCGATGACAATGGTAAATGATTCACATTATACGACATATACAGGGTTACAGGAAAAGTCGTGCTAGATCCGTTAAGGGCGTGGAGTACCCATCATTTCTGACTTATTTCACTATGAAACACCCTACCCTAAACTTAACCCTTTTCGAGATATTCGACTTTTAATTTTTTATTGAATAATGCCGATTTTTAGGCTACGAAATTTATTTTTGTTTATTTTGTGTATCTTATTATTATTATTATTGCATTTTTACATGTGTAATAAGATGCTTTAGGACATCAATCATTAAAATAGTGCATAAGTTAATTGAATAGACCGTAGTAGACAAGTGAAAGTAAAAAAATAAAAAATATATTAGCAAGCTTATTTTTCTCTAAGGGATATCTAAAAAAAATATTATGACACTTGTTCGGCAGATATTTTTTAAAATATCTACGTTTCATCAGCTATCTAACGAGGTATAATAATCTAGGGTTTTATTCAAATGCATTGGAAAAAAATTAGTTTCATAGGCGACAGTGGAGAAGAAAATTTATACTTAGCCCTAAAAAGTAAAATAAAACATTAGGTATGCATGAAATGTCATTTATTAAAGGTTTTCACACAACTTTTTCTTATTCTACAGTTCATGTTCAACATGGCCGCCTCTATTTCTGAAACATTGTCGCATCCTTCTACGGAGACCAGTCTTCACTACTCCAGTGGTCAACGTGGTCCTCATTTTATTTGCTGCATCCACAATCCTTTCTCTTAAGTCTTCCACAGACAAAACTGGATTCGGCTCGCTGTACACAAGACTTTTCATGCACCCCCATACATGAAAATCCATGGGAGTTAGGTCCGGACTTCTTGCTGGCCATGGCAACGGCCCACCTCGTCCTATCCATTTGTTTGGATAATTTGTGTCCAGCCAGTCTCTGACACTTCTCCTGAAATGGGCAGGGCAGCCATCGTGTTGGAACCACATGTCCCTGATCAGGTTGAGTGGCAGATCATCCAGCAAATCACTCAAGTCTGCTCTCAGGAAATTTTCGTAGCTTTCCCCATTTAGATTATCCGGGAGAAAGTAAGGTCCAATCAAATGATTAGAGATAATGCCCATCCACACATTCACGCTGAATCTTCGTTGGGACCCTTTCACTCTTTTCTTATTGGGATTCCTTAGTTCTTTTGGGGCCCAGTAATGGACGTTGTGATAGTTGGTTATGCCATCTTTATCAAATTTGGACTCATCCGTCCACAAGATATTTCTTAGAAAATCTGGGTCTTCTACGTCAGCATTTAGCATAAATCTGCAAAAGTCCAATCTTCTCGCGGGGTCTCCTTCTTCAATAACGTGTACCGGCGTGTAATGGTACGGGTATAGGCCAGCAGTATGCACTGTAAACCACACTCTCCATTGCGAAAGTCCCAGATCACGGGCAACAATATTAGTGGAAGTAGTCGGATCCGCTCGAAAGCGTTGCACTATCTCATTGTCCTGTTCTTCGTCGTCAATTCGTGGTCTTCCCATGTCTGTATTTCGTCTCAAAACAGAGCCAGTTTCTTTAAGTCTTCGATAAACTCTGTCAAAACAGGCCACATCCGGCACTCGACGACCGGGGTAGCGAGTTATGTATTCGTTACGAGCTACCGTTAGAACTGCTACCTGGAGCGTCCCAACTACTTTTTTCCACGAAATGTAATACAAACCCTAGATTGTTAGACCTCGTTAGATAGCTGATGAAACGTAGATATTTTAAAAAATATCTGCCGAACAAGTGTCATAATATTTTTTTTAGATATCCCTTAGAGAAAAATAAGCTTGCTAATATATTTTTTATTTTTTTACTTTCACTTGTCTACTACGGTCTATTCAATTAACTTATGCACTATTTTAATGATTGATGTCCTAAAGCATCTTATTACACATGTAAAAATGCAATAATAATAATAATAAGATACACAAAATAAACAAAAATAAATTTCGTAGCCTAAAAATCGGCATTATTCAATAAAAAATTAAAAGTCGAATATCTCGAAAAGGGTTAAGTTTAGGGTAGGGTGTTTCATACTGAAATAAGTCAGAAATGATGGGTACTCCACGCCCTTAACGGATCTAGCACGACTTTTCCTGTAACCCTGTATATACGCACCTATACGAAAAACACCATTATTTATATTATTTATTTCAGTTCAAAAAATATTCAAAAATTAACTTTAAGTATAAATTAGTGTTAAGTACTACATAACTATTACTAGCAAAGACAAATATATGAAAGTCTAAGAAGCTTAATTGGAACTCCTTTTAAAGGTTATTAATATTCATAAAAGAGCATAATATTTATTTAATTTTTATTATTCACATATCAAAGCTTACAATAAATAGTTTGACCATTTGTTTCACTAATTATAACGTCGCCCGCACAGAGCGACGCTTCAGACATTTCCCATGTACCAATTCCTAAACGTTTTTTATTGTCTACACATTTTGCAATTTAATCGCGAAATAAAGTACAAAATATGATAAAAGTATATGTAAACCATGCTTAACAGCATGCAAGCGAAATAATAATAAATATAATAATAATACAACGTTTTATAATCTAACACTTCACGTACATCCCCTTATAAACAATATGTTTGGGTGGTTTGTGCGTGTGGCTGAAATTGGAGCGAATCATTTCCCCAGAGTTGGAGAGGGTGAATCTGGCGAAGCATTGTCCTGTTCTAGTGCACTGCCAGGAGTGAGTCGACTTCGAATGGAAGTGGCAATAGAATGTGTATCCTTGGATGAGGGCCAAACGTTTGCCAGATTTGTTGTACACGTATGACACTGAAACAAAATGAACTATGAAACTGACGGTTTAAAAAAATGCTAGGATACACAATAAGCAGCGATTTTTGGTGAATTTTAAGAGCAGAATACCACAAAATGAAAGACTTTGCAGAAGAATAATTACAACACTGACTTCACACCTCAGTTGACAGTAACTCTGCCTTCTGCGCTGTAGGTCGTAAGTTCGAGTCCCACCCATGACAAACATTTGTGTAACGAACATAAATATTTATTATTTCCAGGAGTTTATTACAGTGCGTACATTTGAAAAAAAATATATTGGGTACATAAGTATTCTTCGAGTTATCTGGTTCCTATAGCAAAAGGTGTGCTTAGTTTGGGGCTATATAACTCTGTGTGAAATGTGCATCAATATTTATTTTATTTCCGTATTCCCATTTTATATCCGTATAATTTAACAAATATCCAAGCACCACAATATTTTCTTTATTTTTATTATTTTTTCTTATTGCTTTTACCAATTATAATAATTAATTTAATTATCTAGACTATTCACCATCAAATCCTAAAAAATAGGGAAAGCGGAAAAATTGAAGCCCTCCTTTAGGGTTTCTTGGCTGTTCCCCCATGGAAGGTCGGATACGGTTTGAACAGGCGTCAAACTTAGCAATAAGTACGCGTGACCTTATGTTCTGAATATCATTGACGTTTCCAAGCCATTTATGAATTCTATAGAAATAAAGTGTTTGACTTTGACTTTGACTTATAACAAATCCCGTCAAATATTTTGCGTTTCGGCCGCGGATGGCTGTGCTCCAGTTTGAATTGCTTGATCTCGCCGTCCGTTGATAACACGAAGGATGCGTTGCATTTCAATGTAAGTAAGTGCATCTCCATTCATGCGTGGTTTTGCTCTGCCTTTTACAGTAGAATGTGTAACCGTCGACAATGCCTAGCTGCTTCCCGGAGGAATTACGTACCCAAGTAACTGAAAGTAACAAAAAAATAGGCAATCGTTATAGCGTAGTGCTTTTTATTGTATATACTATAGCTGTGAGAGTCAGTGATGCCAGATTCAATAAAAAATGAGTATTATTTTCTTCTATTTTATTTCTTAGTTATAATTATTATCTATAATAAGACTTCATGAAGCGAGCCTCAGTATCTGTAACATCAATGTGATTATGGTATCCTGTGACTTTCACAATTGTATCTTCAACAGTAGTTACAGAGGCTTTGCATTTTAAGTTTTTCTTGTTGCACCGCCATCTTGATTTCATCCCATTATTATAATCCAACATAAAAACATGGTTGTCGAATGATAGTATCTTGTTCCCTCTTGAGTTTGTAAGGTACACAGGATCTGAAAAAAATAACGAAAGAAATAAAATGTCCTCACTTGAATTTATATCCTGTTCATCAGGTAGGACCTGACCAGCGCGAATATAATAATAAGTACACGAAATTTATATAAAAAGTATTAGGATAGTATTTAAACGATGTTCAAAGACAATTAAAGTTCTGAATAAAAGAATGTTTAAAAATATTTAATATGAAAACAAATAATTGTTAAAGATGATTTGTAGATTCAACAAGTTTTAATGAATTATAATCATATTTAAATAATTAAGGATAATTTTAGATTTATTTTACTATATTCAAGAATACTATGACGTAAGTTATGTTCAAAAACTTATTAATAATTAACTATAATAATTCTCTCCCCAATACAGGCACTTCCAAAGTGTTAACAATAAAACCTTTGGTCATAAATATAGATACAAAATATACCATTATCAAAGATAACATTACTAATATCTACTTCATATATTTCACAAAAAAATATTAAATTCTACTATTATATTATAATAATAAAGAAGAAAAATTAGAAGCTAAACAGCGCACTGTTGAGTGTACTTTAAGAATGTTACTTGTTCAAATTATGAAAATTACATTCGTTTTTCCATTCCATTTTACATTCAATTTCAAAGTAACAAGGAAATTTCACCAATAGGGTTTAACGTACACTCCACACTTGTGGCTTATAGTTTTACTACACACAATAATAAATTTGCAAATGTAGCTGAGCCTTTTAATGGACCCGCGTGAGACTACACACTACTTGATTTTGAATTTATGCGTCCAAATTTTGTGCAAAAAAAGAAAGTTTACATTAACTTCAATGAGACTGACCCTTACCACAATAGTCAGTGACGCGAGTAGTAGCATCAACCTCCATTATTATAAAAGAGGCCGGTATAGGCGACGAACTTTAAGATCTAGCCTCCGAACTGTAGTGCGGTCTGGGCGGAGGCGAAATGAACCGAGTGCATCTCAAAATACTAAATTTAGCTCGTAATTAATAACGTATTCACAATTACATACGAATAAATCAAAAAATGTATGCTGTTTTTAATTCTAAATTTTATGGTATATATTTTTAATGTAAAATATAGTTAAGAAAAAACTACTTTAAAGGTCAATTGTGTGACAATTTTTTTATGTCGTAAAATATTTCTCTTTATGTTTTGGATTCAGAGAATATCTGCCAAAAGGTCTGAAAAACTTTTCGTTTTCAATTTAAATACGTTACAGTATAGTAGATGAACTGCTTTGGAAACTTCTCTTTTGAGTATCCCGGGTCCTTAAGCGAAAACATCGCATACTATGTAAACTTGCGTATTTTTTCCACAAGAAACTGGACAGCAACAGCGATACGACTTGGGTCCACAGATAACTATGGGAAGACCCGAGATGCATCGCACTGCACCCTTCACCCTGACACATAACGACGTCCTATGTAGCTTTACACATCAGTTAGTATTGCCTTTTTCAGCAATTTCACCAGTAGCCTATATTGTATACAGCTGCCATCTACCTACCTTATAATTAACGTTAAAACATATCTATACATATAATAAAATTGTAGCCATGCCGTATGTGTACACTAAATATTTTTGCTAGTAATAAACTGGGATACGTTAGGAATAAGTAACAGAAAGTAAAAAAAACTAGTTTTAAATATTTTGTCTGCTTGTTTGTGCGCGCATCACGCTCAAATAGCTAAAGTTTGGATGAAATTTGGTACCATGATAGCTTATAAGCTATCATGCTACCAAATTATCAAAAAAAAAATATTACCAAGGTATTGATTACCAAGATATATTATATTGATTACCAAGGTATCAAATTCTTCAAAAATAAATATGTTACTCCAGGATATATCCTGGAATAACACATAGGCTTCTTTGATCCCGGATAAGTGCAATGTTGCCGTGGGATGCCTTACTCCGCGGGTAACAGCGCGCGAGCAGCTAGTTTTCTAATAAATACAATAACAATCTTACTTTTAATGGAAATGTTAATATTGTATTAATACTCTTAGTAGTCATTATTTTTTAGTAAGTAGTAATGTTATAAAATTCATTAATTAACACACGAATCAGAGTAACTGGAATATTATTAAAAACAAACTTAGAATATTTATTCGTAACATTAAAATAACATTAAGTGTATTGTTATGTTTAGAATAATTCAACAAGTATTTTCTTTTTTTTAAGGTTTTTTTTCTGATAGTAAGGGGCCTACGCTTAAACGTCTAGCCTATGTTGGTAAGGTGGTAATACTTCTCAATACCCGAACTCAGCAAATTCGTTCAGTTCTACCGCTTATAACATAGTTTAGAATATGAATATGCAGAAACTTAACAAAAGTGTTTACAATAAATAATAATAATACAGTTTTTTCTTTCAAAACTAGCGATGCCAATAAAAAATTCAGGCTTCAAAATACGTATAGTGCATATACTACTAAATTTTAGACAGATTTTTCAAGCCTACTTAATGGTTCTAGAACAAAAGGCACATATTTATCGTTTTTCATCTAACAAAAGGCAAAAAATCAAGTTTAGCAATTGAATATCTTAGACACTTAATACCTGTTTCAAGTAAGTGGCTTTATTACCATGGCTCAGTCTTGAAAGCATAAAATAGAAGCATAAAACCCATATATTATCATGCGAGTGTTTTTCGAGAATTACAATCCATATGTGTTTCTTTGGCCATTCTATAGAAACAGGCACTGAACAAACCCTTATTAATAAAATTGGAGTGTGTGGCGAATCACTTTTTAGATTCCTTGTGATTTCCATTTTTCACTATAGGTGCCAATTCTGTACGTTTCAAACTAAAGGGGATCTGTCTCATGAAACAGAAACAATAACGAGATGGCCTTAAGTTAAGATCATTGAACTAAGACAATCAGCTATAAATTAGAAGTGCTATAACTGTTTAGTTTAGTCTGTGCTGAAAGAATGGACAACTACTAAAAACATCTAGCCAGAAGGAAAAATAACAGAACTTGACCTAGTATCCTCATGAAATACAAGCATAACAGTTTGTATCCAATATTTTCTTCTGTTTTAGACCTCGGATTATATATCCAGAACCATTTAACGTGCCCAACAAAGCAGGAAAGTGTACGGAACCACATTCATGAGTGAGAATGGAGTCCCGTAGTGGAGACCACGACTCCATCGATGGTGATAGCTGAGACTTTGCACTTAAGCTTGTGTTTCTTGGCACAAGTCCATCGGATCCTGTTCCCCACCAGAGAACGGGAATGCCTGAAGAATTTGTATCCTCCGATGATAATACTGGTGCTTCCTCTGCGACGCTGCGACAACCGGAGGTACCTGGCATGAAGGGAAGCCAGCAACGCCGCTGCTGAAACACGAGAATATATTAGAGGAGGGGTAAGCTTTCCGATATATTAATATTAATATTGGTAGATATTTCACACAGCGTCGTCTGGCCCCAAAGTAAGCTAATTAAATATCTTGTATCATGGGAACCAGACAACTGTTATAATACTTGAACACTTTTTTTTGTAAATACAAATACATACATATAATACATACTAACACCCAGACACAGAACAAACACCTATGTTCGTCATACAAATGTTTGTCCTGGGTGGGAATCGAACCCACGACCTACAGCGCAGAAGGCAGGGTTACTGCCAACTGGGCTGTGAGGCCTGTCACAGCTCAGTTGGTGATACAAAAAGTTTTTAACAGTGGGTTGGTAGAATATGGCAGAGGACAAGGCAAAAGCATTTTCTTTAGTTAATTTGTGTCATATGACAGAGTTTAAAAAAAATACATAATATTATATACATATATTTACAACAGGTCATAAGAATATGATAAATATTTGCATCGAGAGTCAGTTGAAAAACAGAAAGTATATATTTTTATAGAGTCAACCGCTCACCGAAGATTTTACGTTTCTGTACATCCATAATCACCCCGGCTTTGCTGTAACAGTGGCGCCACCAGTCGGACAACGTGAGAGATGGTAAATGTTATTCTTTTTGTACTTATGATTTGTAATTTTCTGATAAATGATCTGTAATCTGATTAATGGCTCTATAATAGACGTCATGATATTCATGATAGTCATGGATATTATACAATGAAATGAAATGAAACATTAAACTGCAAACAAATCTGTAAAGTGAATTTTCTATGTATATCAATGTTAATTATTGCTATTTTTTTGTGTTTCTCTTTATATTCGTACGCCACCGAAGCCTTAAGCTGAAAATCAGCGCTGTAACCTGCTGCAGCACGTGCTGAGCTCAGGGTTTTTACACAATCCTGTACGCGACAGCGTTTCACATACTTTTTGTTTTATTATATGTTTTGTTTAGGTTTTTTGTGTTTTTGTGATGTATGCCGTGTGACTGTACACATACTGTGTTAAATAAATGTCTTCTTTCTTTCTAAATCGACCTCTCGTAGAGTAAACATTATTCTCACATAATTGGTTTTCCCAAATCAATTCAATCGAATCATATCACCACTTTTTGAGATTCGAAATTGTGGCGGTTCGTGGCTGTGCTCACCGCTTATAAAGTCTACATTTCTATCGGGCAGAGTCTTCACTCTTGCCTTACATCCAATTCGTCGCTTTGTGCAGTACCAAAAGTTTCGCTTGTATTCCGAAAAGGTGTACCCGTATGCAATCAGCATGTTTTTCTTACCATAGCGACTTTTTACATACATTAAATCAATATTTCCTGAAAGTGAACGGTACAATTACTTCTATCACAGGAGGAAAATAGATTTTTCTTTTTATTTGCACTCCTTACGTGTAAGATTATTCTCTACCTGAATTCAGTAAAAAAATCAACCGTATGTCTCCCGTACGTCTGGATGTCCTGATAAGGGAATTAGATCGTGTAACTCAAATAAGTTAATAATTTATCAACTATTATGGCACAAATACTTTATTGAACTTTGTAAAGCAATAGCTAATACAATATAATCGTAATAATACCCTTAATAATGGCCTATTGATTGGTTAGGAAAATACAAATATTAATGGTTAGAACAAGGCATCATAAATAATAGAACCTTAGACTTTTCCACATAAATAAAATGTCATTACTTCACACTCGGTTCACTTGTTGACTTAAATTACAATACACTAACCGTTGTAAATACATTATTGTAATGACTGATTTTATTCTCTATTACCAGGTGATTCACTTTCATTTGATTGAAAATCCTTTATCTAAAATGTGTATTTGGACGCATAACAAGGCTAAGTAGAAGAAACTTCAAAGAACTGATGTCATCGCCATTTACATGTATTCCTAGCAAATAAATAATCACCTCATTTCATACTACTCAAGTTAAGAATAAGTTGGCAAGAGACAGAAAATAATGCAGAATTAACCAAATTCTACAAGTGATTATGCTCATGATTGAAGCAAATCAGTTCATTATCCAGGGTCACAATGTTCGCCTTGCATTTGTGGGCTTTTCTTTTGCTGCACCTCCATATCAACTTCTGCGTGTTGCTCTGTGGTTCTTTGTCTTTGTGAAACTTGTGGTCGTTTACAACGAGGATCTTCTGTCCGCGGCAGGAGTACTCGAAATGGGCCGCCTCCCCTGTGAATGTCAACTCATATTACTACTGTACGCCAGCTTTCTAGAACAAGTGTAGCGAAAGGATTAAGGTGGGCCTCAAACAGGCTCGTTTCATCGACTTGACACAATGTTTTCAAGCGCATATTATGTATTTCAAACGACAGAAAAACTCATTGGTAAATTATTGGATTTGAATCGGCGAACTCCGGTTAAAAATAGATGTCTGCAATACGGCTTCATGGAATAAAATAAAATTAAATACATTCAACACAGAAAATTTAAATGCTTTAGTGGTTTATAGGTCTTTATAAAATTGCCCACAAAATTAGTAGTCGTCCAATAAACCCACATAATTTAGTTCACACAATTAGTTACCAGTTTAGAGCAAGACAACTACTTACTTTGCCAATTTATGTAGTAACTGAAACAAAAACTATGAAAAAAGACAAGATATATATAATAAATGCAAATTTTATTCTCTTTTTTGTCACTTATAAATATATTTATGGCAATAAATCTTGATTCCACATTGAAACTAATAGTAGTATTCCAAGTTATTAATGTCAGCCCATATAATACTTGAATAAAAATTTATTATAATTATATAATACTACGAATATCGATGAATCAGATCGAAAATATTTTAATCCGACACAGACACAAACAGCTATCATTGAAGAAAGAAACTTCGATAGAGCCAAAACATGGCCGCCGATATTCACGATCACTTCCACATAAAATATGAATATTCACAAATATAATACAAATAATAAAATAGACCCGTAGATAGCAGAAAAATTCAGGTAATCATTCTGTAACTTCATATTCCTGCTTCTAAAAACTAATATATATATATATATATATATACAGGGTTACAGGAAAAGTCGTGCTAGATCCGTTAAGGGCGTGGAGTACCCATCATTTCTGACTTATTTCACTATGAAACACCCTACCCTAAACTTAACCCTTTTCGAGATATTCGACTTTTAATTTTTTATTGAATAATGCCGATTTTTAGGCTACGAAATTTATTTTTGTTTATTTTGTGTATCTTATTATTATTATTATTGCATTTTTACATGTGTAATAAGATGCTTTAGGACATCAATCATTAAAATAGTGCATAAGTTAATTGAATAGACCGTAGTAGACAAGTGAAAGTAAAAAAATAAAAAATATATTAGCAAGCTTATTTTTCTCTAAGGGATATCTAAAAAAAATATTATGACACTTGTTCGGCAGATATTTTTTAAAATATCTACGTTTCATCAGCTATCTAACGAGGTCTAACAATCTAGGGTTTGTATTACATTTCGTGGAAAAAAGTAGTTGGGACGTTTGTTACGGATACTGCGATTGTGTGTCTGCGCAAGCTCGTAACGAATACATAACTCGCTACCCCGGTCGTCGAGTGCCGGATGTGGCCTGTTTTGACAGAGTTTATCGAAGACTTAAAGAAACTGGCTCTGTTTTGAGACGAAATACAGACATGGGAAGACCACGAATTGACGACGAAGAACAGGACAATGAGATAGTGCAACGCTTTCGAGCGGATCCGACTACTTCCACTAATATATGTATATATATCACATGTATTTTCAACATTAATATAAGTTTTAACACATGATTAGGACATGCGATCATGATTATTATATATTATAATGTAGACATTACTAATAATACCGTATTATAAAAAGTCTACCCATGATTCCGATTGAACTAAAACATCTTCAAGAATGATTATGGTCGTGCCGCAGTCTAATGATAACATTATTGATGGTGGTGACGAAAGCAGTACACCCCGTGGTCTTCCGAATGCACCTCCACCTTGTCTTCAAACCCTCGTGCTGGTGTATAGTGAATCTGTTATAGCCGATATCGAGGCACCTTTTGCCATAAGACGTTACTCCAAAAAAGGCTGAAATTTGGATTTAGTTAGAATTTGAACTAACAAGCACAATTACATGATCTGAAATAGCAACCAATTTTAGTTATCAATTTTACGGCCACGTCATTCATAGAATCTTTCTGAAATTTGGTAGGCAGTGGTGTAGTTAATTGGCAGAATTTGGATTCTGGTTTTTGAGTTAAAATAGCAGGTTGGTTGTATAGGGTACAAAAGGCTTGTTAACATTTCCAAACGATTTTTATGTTACACGAGTATATTGCTAGATTTTTCGTGATGCAGACTATTTTCCTGAAATCGTTAAAATAATAAATGATGCGCATTTTTTTTTGAGTTATCTATTTGAGGCTTTGCTCTTACTAAGAGCTCAAGGCTAGGCTAAAAGCTAAGGTAGTCGATTATAAGAAGAAGAAGAAGAAGATCCTACAAATAATTATTTGTAGGGTCTTCTTCTTCTTTTTTTATTTGTAGGGTAAATCATGCTTATTCCCAAGTAATTTTATTGGAAACGGTAAAACTCACTTATCTTGCATCTTGTTTAACGCCGTTGGCAATAAGAGATTCTCTATATAATAAAACATTGTCTACGTGTAAAAATATATTTCCATAACATTTGTAATATTAAAAACGTAATTAACATAAATAACGATAAGTATGTCATCTATTTAAAAATTATCTTAACTTTGTCTATGAACTTATACAGACTGAATAATAAAAATCATTAAAAACATAGGGTCACAGAAGTAAAAAAACACCCTACATAGTTAATTTTGTTTGAATATCAACATTAAAACACCCGATAGTGAATGAGTACTCAGATTTTTTTATCTCATAATTTATTGCAAACATAATTCGTAGTTTAACTGTATTGAAGAAGAAACGAGATATAACCTTGGTTTTTTTTTAAACAGACTTACGCCACTCCTAGGGCCCTGATCGGGAACTCTCGGCATCATAAAAAAATACTCCTTCATGTGATACTTTTGTACGACTGATTGCGTATATTTAAAGGAATGTAAAAACTTATTATACTGTAATACTAACATGTCTCCCATATTTGACTGGCCTCATAGCTCATTTGTTAGTAACCCTGCCTTCTGCGCTGTAGTTCGTGGGTTCGATTCCCACCCAGGACAAACATTTATGTGACATTTGTAACATTGATGTTTGTTCTGTGTCTGGGTGTTAATATGTATTATAATAATATGTATGTATTTACAAAAGAAAAAGTATGTAAGTATTATATCAGTTGTCTGGTTCCCATGATTCAAGCTATGCTTAGCTTACTTCTGGGTTAGATGTCGCTGTGTGAAATGTCCACCAATATTTATTATTTTTATTATTATATTTTACTTAGCAAATGCTTTAAACTATGTTTCCTAATAATTTTAAGCTAAACTTAACGCCTAAAGTGAACAGCTTATATGTCGTTTTGTTTTATATGCAGTAAAAGAAACAGCAATAATATACAAGCCGTTTCAGTCCATTTTAGTTGATTCGATTCCAATTAAATTACCTTTATTTTACCTACCATATAATTTATTAAATGAACTGGAAGTAACATTTTGAACAGTTGAACGGTTGGACGGATTTGGGATAACACCTAATATATATAATTTAAAATTGTAATCAGTTAGTACTAAATAAGTTACGAAATATAATTTGGATAATATCGAAGTCTCCTCAATTTCATCATAACGAAATTTTGATACGGTCACTTTCACGGGAGACATTCTTAGCATATCATATTCCCACACAAGTTTATGCTCATCTTAATAAATCACACCCGCTACAGATGCTCTAAAAATCATCTTCACAAGTGAAGGAGAAATTATGTGTTTACAAAATTCCCATTTCGAAGATGTTATATTATACTAAGAAACAGAGATAAGGATACTTTCTGACAATTTTCGGTGTCAATTTACAACCACAAAATGGAAAATTCATGACTAGTAAGTCTAGTTTCTGGAAATAACCAACTGATATGGGTTTCCCCACTTAAATTTTTAAGGTACATATTGTTTTTTTTTTATAAAATTATATAATATGCTGTAATAAGATTGTTCAAAAGTTCTGAAAATAGGAAGACAATAATATCCATATAGGCTATCTATCTAAAATTAAGAAAAAACGACAGCCATGGAACACATGTTAATCAGGTGATGGTGATTTTGATTTCTCTTTCTTCTTCTTGGTCTTTCCTCTGACAGCATGGTAATGTTCTCCGTTGATTTTCAGAACCTCTTCGTTGTGCGTCAGTACTGTGACCTTGCAGCCTTCCTTCCTCTTCATGTGGCAGACCCAGTGTATGTTGTTACCTTCTCCCCAGATCTTGTTCCTGATGAACCGATGGCCGTCCAGTATCAGCTGGGAACTTCCACGTTTCGTTTTCACCAACATTGCATCTGTAATTCAAATCAGTGTTGTTGGAAAGGAAAATCTTAAAGTTCTATATTGTCTGAAGATCCATCTACGAAGTTGTAAACATTGAAGCACTTTACTGCCTTTTCCCGGAAAGGGTATGCACTGCCTCAATGGGCCAATTTTTGTTTACTGTAGGTTATAATTTATTAGGAATGTAGACGTGACCATCGGTGAGCTCATCGTCACTCTTGAACAAATAAGCAATTTATCTCTAAATCCCTTACCATATCAAGTAGCAGATATTAATTTTCAATTATGTCTATAAAACATGTTAGTGTGGAATAGGTAAACAAGAATTTAATAATATTACTTTAATTAAATAATCTTAACTATTAAAATTATACTCAATTTCATCCACAATATCTTAATTGTAAGTGTACCAAAGGGGTAGAGCAAAATGAAGATTGCAAAGTGGGACAGACAATTTTCCCCCTTGGTAGGCTACGGGGTGGTTTTTAAAGTAATTATTGCATTTCGTGTTTCCAACTTTGATACGAAATGCGTTTGTTTGCAATACTTCAGACCCTAATGTAAGTTATTATTCTAAAATTGTAAAACAATAAAATATAATTATGAAATACCCAACACACCTGTTTTTGTTCTGCCAAACCTTAACGAATCTAAGTTATCTCGCATAATTTGTAATCAAGTGCGTTTAATGTTCACTTACATAATAATGATTATTAAGAATATAATACGTTCAATAAACAATATTACAACTTCAATCAAGAAATACAATTATTGCAATAAACTGCATTGAAAATAATGGGCTCCGATAAAATGGAGATAACATTTAACATACACATTTTTATCATAGATAAGGATAAACTGCAATTTAAATTAGCGTACAGTTACATAAGATGGCTTAACGTTTGCAATCTTAATTATGTGTGGTCACGGAAACCATTATAATAATTGTGTGAATAATGTGATGCCTAGAGTCGAGCTTAAAGCCAGTTTCATGTTTTTGCCAGGATTTAGTTTCAATATATTAATCTGATATGCAGCGACAATGTAGATAGATAAATAGATAGAAAATTCTTTATTGCACAAGGTAAAAACAAGTACAAAGGCGAAATTAATGCTAAATAGCATTTTCTTCCAGCTAACCTTTGTGCAGTATGGACTGGATGTGGTAGTGCATTTTGGTTAAAGTTTGATACGAAACACATACTATATAAAACTACGTAATTAAACTTATTATACATACATATATATACACACACACACATTTAGTATATAGGTATATATATAAACCTATATAAATACTGCTCAATGTACCTGATGACAGCGCCAAGTAACGCCTGGATTAGTAACCGACTCTCGAGAGAGGCTACGGGAACAAACATAACGTGCTTGGCGGCTGATTACCAATATCTATTATTAACATAAAAATCTGGTAAAGTTGATCATAAATATAAAATCTTTAACAGGGTGTTAGGAGAGTCGTTATAGAGTGAAATTTCGGCTTTATACTTATGCAAAACAAATATTCTTTCTATAAAAAATTTACATATAAAATAAAAGTCAAAATTTATAGGTTGAACAAACAATGCCATACCCTGTTTCGAAGTTTTTAGTGAAACAAGAAATCCTGACCAAATTTAAACTAAATATAATTTCCTAATATATTTTCCAGTACAAAATGTACAAGGTTGCGTTTGATTACAATATCTACTTAATATTAAGCGCCTAAGCGACTACGTAGCCGATGGTGGGTCCACACACCCAACACACGACCCATAAATCGTAAGCCGTTGTCACTACTAACGAAGCAGTAAAATAAATGACATAATTAAAAATCAATATGACTGATTCAGCTACTTGGAGCTCGTTGATGATTTTAATATTGAATATAGTTATTCATTAAATTATGAAAACGTCGTGTTGCAATTTAAAATAATACATACATATTGCAAGCCACCTTAAAAACATTATAGTTAATAATTATACTTAAATAATAAATGAATGAAGCAATATAAGCTATAAGAATGTGATGATACATTTTTAATAACTAAACTGTACATATATTTTAGTTATTAACCCTAAAGCGGGCACTGACCTTATATTGTACATGGAATAGAACAATTACCGCCCAATCGCACAACCCAGCATCGCAAATGAGATGGGCACACAGATACCAAATACAAATATACAAGACCCGAGAAAAAACTCAGTGCTCACTACACTAACGTTTGTCCCACAGGGCACTGACCTCGAGAATTCCTTCTACAAGCAGGGTTACCAACTTAGTTACGAAGCCGAAAAGTCGAAGCATTCGCCTTAAACTGTTAACCTATGTCCCAGAAGTAACATCAGGTGGCCATCAGAACGTTCAGACACACGAATCACATAAAAAAAAATACGGCAAAGGTAAGAATTATAAAAAAAAACAACTTAATAGTTGATTATTAGAGTCAGTGCCTTTCTAACCTATAAATACACGCGCTAGTGTTCAATGATTATGACAGCTCCTAATGTCAATGACCTCGTCGCCAAGCGTCACGATTTGTGCGTTGCATCGCTTGGCTCGCCTCTGGGAGCAACGCCAGTACTCCTTCGGGCCGGGTCGCTCGATCCTTTTGTTGTATCTATACCCGCCAAGTTCCACTGCGGGGAATCCCCGCATAGAATTGATAAACTGCGGTTTGAGCTCCATATTCACTAAAAAGAAAAAAAAATATAGCTGTGTTAGACTTAAATAGAGATTACTTATCCGATCTGATTTACGTAACACTATAGGAATTATTGAAGTTTAAATAATAATGTCACGAGAAAGCAACTGAGTTTATTAGAAAAATATTTTCATGTTTGTATTAAAATAATTGTATTAATAATAAATAAATTAATTATTAATTAATTGTATTAATTTGTATTAATTTTGTATATTGTTTGTATTAATTTATTTAGAATTAAAACAAGTTTCAATAGCATGCACATTTTAATGTTGGTCTCCCGACATTTATTGTTGGTTATAATTAAACAATAATATAAAGCTCGTTCACGACGACAGGAATGTTTTGATATTATAAGAAATAATTTACTTACAACATCAGTCAAAATTATATTAGGTTTAATGTGACAGATTTAGTGAATAAATAATATTTTTATATTTGCATCTAATCAAATGCAGAATGGTGCTAATGTCACTGCATCAAAACCAGTACATTTAATTTCCACAACTCTAAAACGATTGCCGTCTTTTACTCCAAATGAAACAGAAATGATGACGCCATTTCAAAAGAATCGACGCTAATGTGTAATTAAAAACTTAAAAAGAAGGAGAAAAAAATTAACTAGAAAAGTAAATTAAATACTAAGAAGAGACGACATCATGATTGTGATCATTCCTGATCGTCACGACGAAATCATCGATGGTGATAAGTTGAGCTTTACACTTCATATGCCTCCTCTTAACGCATCGCCAGACGTTACGGTTTCCGCATCGCTCAATCCTCTCATTGTAATGATAGCCACCAAACACCAACACAGGGAAACCACGGGGAGATTTTAAAATTTGAGGTTTCAACTTCATGCCTGATAGATCTGAAAGGTAGAAGTAACGGTGTAAACAATGACAATTGAGATTTACTTAATATTTTCACTCTCATAATGCCGCCGTCAGCCAAATATTGGAACTCCTTGACCGCGTCTATATTTCTTAAACACTATAATCTGGAAGTCTTCAAGAGGAGATAGAATAGGTAACTCATAATAGGCATGGTACACCGTAGACCGCATCGTCACTTAACATCAGGTGAGAATGCGGTCGAATGTTAGCCTATGGCAAATAAAAAATACATAACCGCAGTCTAGATGTAATTACCAATTAATCAAGTCAAGTTAATGGAAACTCGAATGTAGATGGTAGAAGAAAGAAAAATTTTACAAAAAAATACACTTTACAAGAGTAATGTGTATATTTTTTGTAAAATTTCATTTATTGACATATCGTTGTCTAAATTCGATAGTGGCACAAAACCAGATATATTTAAATTGAGTTTTTGATGTAGTTCAACGCAAAATGTTCTATTTTATAATGTGAATAAAATTCATATTCCTATTCGCCAAACTGATCGCGTAAAGTTACTAAATATCGTTATCTGATTGGTCAGATTTACTCGCTATATTTGGTTTTAAAACCGCTCTCCTAAAAAAAGTGTTTCTTAGTTGTGTCACTGTCGAATTTAGACAGCGATGTGTAAAACACTATTGCAATAGATAAGTATTGTAAAGATTCGTTAACTCATAGAAATAAATAAATATTCATCCCAGACTGAGAGCTAAAAGCATGATGACTGCAATGCACAATCAAGTTCAGCACGAATTTGCATGAAACCTTGACCCTTGATTAAGTGAACTTGACCGTGTGTGAACGACAATTTGCAGACGACCAGACACAATTGTATCTGTAATACTGTAAAACTCCAATTAATTTGGAAATTGATAAACCTGATTAAACTAATCAGGTCAGACACGATCGTGTATGCCCGGTGTAATTTCCAACAAGCAAAATGAATGTCAAATTAGAAGTCATCGTGATTATGACAGTTTCTGATCCTGACAACTTCCTCAGCGACCGTGGTGAGCTGAGCGTTGCACTTCCTCAGCCGCCTCTTTGCACATCTCCAAATGCAGCGGTTCCCACACCGCTCTATCTTCTCGTTGTACTGGTAGCCCCCAAACTCCAAGATAGGATAACCTCGGGGGGATATTAAAAATCGGGGTTTTAGTTCCTTATCTGATAGATCTGTAAGCGATGTTGACGGTTATGGTATGAAGTAGGATAGTGATAACTGTATACTCTCTCAGAACAAGGAATAATGTAGACGTATATGGTTGAAGTATCGTTGATTTGAACGAAGACCCCGTTGCAAAGTCGATGATAAAAACCAGTCTGCAAATGAAGATTGGTTTTCAATTAATTTTAACAAAAGTTTATGGAGATCAAACCAAGAATTGATAATTGTTGGTCTTAAGGTGTGTCTTCTCGATTAGAAATAAAAGAGAAATTGAATATCCAATTTTATAATATTTCATTACACTATGACAATTATTTCTATATGAATAAATCATCTTCAAAAGTTTATTTGCAATCTAATAATAAAATATAATTATTAACTAATACATTTGACTAGGAATAAGAAATTAAATGCTTCGAGTGTGCACATAAATTTGTTTTCACTTACAACCTATAAGACTACTAAAAAAATACAATAGATATAATTTTTTACACTTTTTAACAGTTCGTCTACACTGCAACCTTACGATGAAGCGTAAAATATAGACTAGATAAAAAAAATAGACATGATCAAAAGACTTTCCTCCTTTTACTTCGACATAAATATAAAAATGAATCTGCAGGGTAGGTACATCAGAAATGTTCTCGATGTTGCTGATGTCTATAGGTGCGATGACCGCTTAACATCATTAATAGGATCTGTTAATTTTACTTTGGAAAAAAACGTTCGATATTATTGGAATGTAAGTATAACATACTTCTTAACTATTATCTATTCTATTGTTGATTGCAGTTCTCATAGCTTATGAAAATTTTCACTTTTTGTCTATGAGACAATTTAGTCAGATACAGGAAGAGAAATGCCATCGTTATGACTTCTATTTTACCCCCAATAAATTCAAAATCGTTACTCGTAAGAGACGTGTAATCTTTTATCAATTAATTTTAAAATTATCATCAATTTTAGTATAGCCTGTGTTAGCCCATATAATTTTATTTCTTGGTTCAATTACCTACACCCTATATGCGATGTAATTGAATATAGGTAATTTAGTTTCTGACCAGGGCTTAGCTCTGATTAAATCTACGAGCCGGGCTGCGGCCCTAAGAGCATAAGGCTGAACTGGCAAATTATCAATAGTTTAGTGTACACGAAGCATTAGCTTGTTTAGAATAACGAGCCTCGTGTATCCCAGACATTTCCAAACTTTTACTCGTATTAACATAAGCGTCTCTATTTCTCCACAATATTTACAACACATTTTGGATCTGGCCGTACCTAACTAGGTAAATACCTAAATCGTATTGCTTGTTATGGACAAAGGTTACCACAACACCAGGTGGTCCATCAGCTCTTTCTGTAAATTATATCACATAAAAAATAGATCGTTGATTTAGCCTTCTTTGTAATGTTTGTTAATGATTGTGCACATTGCTTGTTCTCAACACCTTATTTTCCATAGTGACAACAGTGGCCCGACAGAATGCTTTCTTCACGCACACCCAATTAGCTATTGGGTATCGGCTGTCACTCCTTCTGTTATACCTGTACTCTCCAAGTATCATGCAAGGGTTCCCGAAGCGAGTCTCAATAAATAATGGTTGAACACCTGCAACAAATGATGTTAATACTGTATAATCTGTGATTCAATAATCAGCATTCGTCATGTCGAGCAGACCAGACAACAGGAGCGAGGAAAATCTTTTCATGTTTGTCGAAATATTAAGGAGAGGTCCAAGCCATTTCTTTCACTAAAGTTTTATCTATAGCCTACAAAATTTTAAATTGGGTATTGACTGACCACGCTTCCAGACGCTGCTTCGTAGTATTTCTTTCGTCCACGAAACAGTAGGTTACTAATTACATTTTTTCTCATACATAATTGTAGATAGTCAAACAAGACATTAAGCTACCATACTACACCAGAAAGATGCAAAACTATTTTTATTGCTACAATGATGTCTCGACATATATACTGCCCAAGGAGATTATATTTCACGAAATAATAATGATTTTATGGCTAATGACGTTTATCAAAGCAAGAAACAGTATTTGGTAATTATTATATACAATACATATATCATCATATTATATATATTATATGCTTTCAATAATGTTTTGTTCTTTTCGCTTTGGCACCTGTTAAAGCAAGCCCAGAAGTGCAAAGCGCCATAATCAAAACGTCAGTATAAATTATCAACCCTATTCCTGTTTGCCTTCCCTTTCTTTGTCCAATTCTATTTCGAGAGAATATAACAGAGATCTGTCTTCGTCGTCTTATATTTATAGACTTGGGAAATTGATATTTCCAGCTTCCAAGAAACGTCTATAAGAGGCGAATAAACAAAATTATTTTTCAATCGTATACGACATATCAGGCTGTAGAGATCCCCATAGTGGCTAAAAAGTGTCTGAGTGGCACTACATGTCACTTTAGACATTAACAACAAGTGTAAACTGAAACAATAGATCGTATAGAAATGCACTTTCTTCTAAAAGCGGAACTAACGGCGATTTTATGTAAAAATTACGATCGGTTTTCAGTAGTCAGTTAAGTCTCATAAGACTGCACCTGTTCAAGGCCAGTCGAAAATAAGAAGTTGCTACCACGTTTACCGTACTACGTTTTGGATGTTTAGAGTTTTAATTTGAAATATAAAAAAAATATAAAGATCCGCTTATTATTTAAGTATTGCATAAAAAACATTTTGAGCATAACACTACTTTATTAAATCATTGAACATATAACTCTTGAAAATCAGCTGTTTCTTGTATGTAACGGGCATTAACCCTAAAAGTTAACTAGAATAAATATGGAGATCATTGACCTTAACTTGTAAGAAACAGCTTATTTTTGAGTGTTTGTATTCTTATAATTTCCAAAAGTTGTAAAACAAAATGTAATTGTCCCGTACTCTCACCCGGTGTTTAGCATATTACCGATAACCGTGTATAGATACAAAAGCGATTAACAATGGTAACATCTTTCCTCCTAAGAGGAAAGTAATTATATAATCATTTTACAAACATTTACTCCTAATAAAAATATCAAGCCGCAAGATTTTCACCTATTGTTGCCACGTCCGACTGATGCAGATCTGACAGATTTGATTGCTGTCTGACGCAAGAGAAATATAATTGTGTGGCGAACATAATTTGTTGTGTCTGGGTAATAAGAATTTATACGTATCAAACAACAGAAAATCCATATAATTACCCTATCAGCTATTTAGTTCCCATAGTACAAGCTTTGCTTAGTTTGGGATTGGATGGCGCTGTGTAATGTGTATTATTTATTGTAATGAGATTTTGTCCGTTGAGATATTTTAGAGTATGATCTACTCACCATAACTCCTATCTCAGCGGACAAAGTTAGAATACGTAATCGGATTATAGTCTACCGTTCACACTCATCGTTGATCAGCCACCAATTTGCGGTCGGAGTCGTCCAACGGATGGTTAAGCCGCTTAGCGAAAAGTTCGCTAAGATAAATTTTAGTTTTCTTTGTAGCTTATCCCATCACTTGAGTTTGGGTTAACTGTTATTATTTACAGATGACATTTATCAAAGCAAGTAATACAAAACGCTTTCTCACAGGTTACACAATATGTTTTAGTTCTTCTGGCTTTGTTTCCTGCCTGTAAACTGCTATGGGATAAACGCAATGCGTTGTAGCATCCTATGCAGCGCCTTTTTTTATTTGTAAGTCGAATTGTATGAGGCGCGTTTTCATTGTCTGATCCTGAAAGTAAATGGAATCAAAAGTTAGAAAAATTTTAGGATGTGCGTAGCCTTTTTTATGTGATAACGTTACGGTACGAGCAATTGGTCACCTGGTCTGAAGTGGCCTTTGTTCGTGGTCTGAAGTGGTCTTTGTTCGCGGTCTGAAGTGGCCTTTGTTCTTGGTCTGAAGTGGCTTTTGTTCTTGGTCTGAAGTGGTCATTGTTCGTGGTCTAAAGTGGCCTTTGTTCGTGTTTTACAGAACAATTACTTTTCTCATACAAAGCTTGTTGTTACCTATGGAACAGCGACTAAGCTAACGTGTTATGAGATATGAAGTAAAAATGTCAAAATTAACTTCGAACAGTTTACTTTTTTAGAACCTTTCCTAAAACGTTCTCTACCAATAACATCAAGACAATATCGAAAATAAATCACTAAACGTTTGAGTCACAAATTCAATGAAAATTACATTAACACAAATAAATAGTTTTTTCATTTGTAATACAATGACACATGATATGAACAAAAGGGCTACAGTCTTTGTGAACAAAACAGACTTTGTTAGTGATTTTGATAGTTATATATAATCATCATAATAGTTCATGTGTATTAATACTGAAACAACTGAATAATTAAGTAACGACAAATATTATTTTAAAGGATTACAATTATTCTACCTAATTCTTTCACTTTCATTAAAAGGGCCCTTAAAAGCCTTTAAGAACCACAGGTAATAATACTTTTCTTTCTCGGTCACTCGTTTATCCAGTCTTAAAAGTATTATTATTAAGCCATACTACGAAAACAGTGTTAAATATGCATGTGGATGGACATAAGAGTAAAGGTAATCCAAGGGAAAGATGAAAAGAGTGAGCATGAGATGACGTCGGACAGAGAGAAATGTAAGAAAAGAAGATACTGTTTGTAGGATCTGGCGGAAGATCAGCGCACTGCGTACTGTACGCAGCGCATTATGCTGAGCCATACCCTAGTGCGTAGCTGTAGCCTAGAGCGTACTTAGTTAAACTTAGATTATTTAACAATGTTTTTTTACGTTTTAGTTTCAGTTGCGAATAAATTTTAATTTCTTCCTTTCTTCTTTCTATCTAAATACACGTTTTGCCGAACCCGCCTAAAATGGGATAGAGGCAAGAAAATAATGATGACTCAGTTATGCAGTATTAGCAGTGGTGACTATGAATTAAGAATGAATTTGTGACCACAGTGTCCTTAAGTGTAAACTTGGCGTTGCAACCATTTTGCCTCTTCACGCAGTACCAGTATGACTTTTCTCTGTACGCAGATTGCTTCTTGAATCTGTAACCATTTACTTGCAATGCGGCATTTCCTCTTTGCGTTTTTACTAACGCTACATGTACTGAAATAAGAAAACAAATTATTATAAAAACAAATCCTATAATAACATATTATTTCTTATTTATTTCTATGAGGATTTCAAAATATGTACAAGTAATAAATACCATGGTAAAATTTTAAATAAAATTTATCTTTAATTGTGTGTAAGTCTTGTCTTAAATCTAGATTAACCCTTGAAACGACGTCGTTAACAGGCGAAAGATCGTCGTTATTGGAAACAGGGGACAGAAACGGCGTACGGCGTTGTTGAGGTCAAATAAAGGTTAACTTTTCATGACTGTGCTGCGAATTGACCTTCAAGACTCTGCTACCCACTGTGACAAGGGACGCTTTGCAGGAGAAGCCGTGCCGCTTGCTGCACACCCACCAACATTTTGCACCATTTGCATGGTTCTTCGTATACATGTAACCGTCTTGCCATATGTGGTATGTTCCCTTCGAATCTTGAAAAACTGCAAAACCAATGCATATTAATAAAAAAAAAATAGTTTTATTTATTAAAATTCTGAATGTTGCAGTCAATGTGCTTTTCGTTTGAAAACCTTATGTGAGCAACACCCCACGATCTCAAAACGGTGAAGGGTATTCCATTATGTTATATATATTCCAGCATGTTCCAAAACAAGTCGAAGAGTTGAGTCAAGTACACGATGGTAGCTTCTCGAGGCGCGTTTTGGGCATCTTTTCACCACCCCAGTTACAAAGAGCTAGTCTCAAAATAGCAGTTGTAATGATGGTCGCTAATTTGTAAAAATCAAATTTTGAGATATTCCACTTTCAGGTCTTCTTGTACCTAAGTAGGGGAGGCTCCAAGTCTTATTGCTTTGTTAACACTCAACACCAGGTGGGCCATCTGCTTGTTCCGGGGTTACTCTTAGTTTCTAGATAAACAACTATGATCTATTCTATAAGCATTTTATTTTAATCATGATACACCCCTCACCGCTGACTTATTATCTTATAATTAATGGAATAGTTCAATACATCAAATAAGCATTATATAATACTAAATATCAACGTTACTTCCCCGGATACTTTACTCCTATAAAATGACAATACAATAAAATAAAATGTACTTATTCGGATAATAAGTGATCCAGTAAAGAGATCATTTATTTAAAGTCTCATTATCAAAATTGAAGAAACTTATTATAGACAAAAAATAATGATGTCAATAAAAGCATACTAAGTACTAGCTTTTACTCAAATTACTAATTAAATAAGCAATGATTACTATAACTTCCTAAAAAATGCATTTGAAAGACGACCCTTAAATCTAAGTTTAAATATCTCAGCGATGGCTTATATATTTATTTAACGAAGACTTGAAGTACACTCATCAGATCTATCATTTCTTCAATCCCCTTGGAGCTTTTCTTGAATTATAAAAATTCGAAGTCTTGTACTACACTATGAGTATAACCAACAATGCCTTAAAGTTGAAACGTAAGTCATTATTGAAAACCACAAATTTCTCCTCTCAAACCCCTTGGAGTGGTAATTCCGTCTTGTTATGGTTATGTTCAGATCGAACTTTGAATATCTGGTTCTTTCGGGTAACCAGCGATGCCTTGCAGTTGAAAGCGAAGCGGTTACTGCAGATCCACCATGACTTTTCGTTCCTCGTTCGGTTTCTGGTATATTTATACCCGCCGAACCAAATGTGGTAAGTCCCTTTGGAATCTCGAAATGCTGAAATAACTGACTGTGTTATTTTTATTTCATTATAAAGTCGTCCATATATATTCATGTATGTATAAGTGTAATAATTGGATTTTATGACTATTTTTTTCTTTAAGTGATACACTTACGGGACGAGCAGATGGCCCACCTAGTGTTAAGTGGTATCCTCTGCCGATAACAACAATCCGACTTAGGTCCTCCCGTGCATAGGTACAAGACCCAAGTCGCGAAGATATTTTCCTTCGCTTTACTTTACTTAAATACACCAATGACGGAAGGTAAGAAGACCCAAGTCGCATCGTATGCACCTCTAACTCTGAGACGTGAAGGTGGAATGTGCCTGTAATTTCACAGGCAACCACACCTTTCAAAACGGAACATAGTAACGCGAATGCACTACCGCTTGGCGGCAGAAATGGGAATGGTGGCAGTACTTCTCCGGACGAACTTTGCGTTAGTTCTACTGCTATTGAATGATTCCATGATAAAAATACGCTTGAATTAATATTATTTATTTTATAAGATAATAATGATATATCTTAGTTAAGATATATCATTATTATTTTATATGTTATATGGGGTTAGTTAACCCCATATAACATTTTCTTATAATTATTATACATACTTAAAAGGTGTCTTCAAAATTATTATTTTTAAATATTAAGTTAAAGAAAATAAACATGTTGTATTTGTATTTACTTAATCCGTTTTAACTTAGACTACTAATTAGAAATTATGTAAAAATGTTTCATTACTAAAAACAAAGGTGAAGTAGATCATTAATTAAATATTATGAACGCTAGACTTACGTGACGTGATGCATCAGTAGGTTCATCGAAAACATATAGTATATTATATATTATATATATTAATCCTATGTGGGCGTCATTGTGCGTCACCTTATGTAAACACAACAATATATATCATGATATCGCGTAAGTTTAGTGTGAAATTAGTCAAGTGTATAATATATATGTATAATTATATATAATATATATATATATATGAAAATACGCCACTTACAACGCGCCAAATCCCTGCCAATATTTAAGTCAACGCTAAGGGAACATTATTTCTCATTGTCATGTTGTCAATAATTTATTAGTTTTTTCTTTCTCTTTATTTTTGCCTTGTAATATTGTAACATTATGTATTTATTGATATATAAAAATATTTATGTACGTCTATGTTATATATATTTATATTTGTATATATATTTATGTATATGTGTAGTATAAGCTTGTAATTTATTTTTGCATTTATAATTTGTCCAGTTATATTTTTAACCAATCTTAGATGAACCACAAAGCACATAAAGTCCAGTATTTCTTGTCCATCCAAAGGTTGTCTGTAAGAGATCGCTTTATAGCGATAAGACCGCCCATTTTTTCACTTCTTTGTACATTGTTACTGATGTTGTTATGTTGATTTTGTCAGCAATAAAGTGTCAGCTATATGTGTAAACCTATAGCAATTATACGCCGTGATTGTGTTCAGACCCAACTCTGACGATTTCATTGCAGACGGTTACCAGCGACGCCTTGCATACGAGTGTGTGGCGTTTGCTACAGACCCACCAGGCTCTCTGACTTTTGTCATTGATTCTGCTTCTGGTGTATTTGTATCCTTTGAACCAGAGGTGGAAAGTTCCTTTGTAATCTTGAGACACTGAAATAATGACAGAAGATCATCAGTGCAGGCTGGCCTTCAAACGGTCTCAGACTTCTGAGCCGGGCAATTTATAAAAACAGATATCGAAGTGACATCAAATTTATAAACTTTGCGGTAAATTTGGATTCAAAAATAATTAAATTGTTTAACACTTTTATTAGGTAGGTACTCATAAGAGAGTGTCAAAGCGAGCAAACAATAAGTGAGTCAACTTTATTATATACAGCTGCGCTCCACGGTGTTACCCGCGGTGAATAAGTAATCCCACGGGAACACTGCACTTTTCCGGGGTCAAAGTAGGCTATATGTTAATCCATCCTGGATAAGCTATCTTGGTACCAAATTTTTTTTTTCATTCACCCGTTTGAGCGTTAAAGAGTAACAAACATCCATTCAAACTTTCACGTTTATAATATTAGTAGGATATTTAAGTTCTTGCTTCTGTTCCCGGTTTTATTCACGAGGTATGAAGGTAAAAATTTGCATATAAGTTATTCAGGGTAGATTCAGGTAGCAGAAGTGATCTACGCATCCAGAAAAACAAGCTTTCGTATATATAATATTAGTTAAGATATGATGTGACGAGAACTTTGGCATATCTTTCAGTTGGTTGAAAATGAACTCAACTTTAAAAGTTTTTCAGCTCGCGCTTCTCTTTGGATATTCCACTTCAGATATTTCGGTTATTATCTCTCATGGTTGTGTATCGTTTTACCTTTGACGACATGGTCACGGTAAGTAACCAACGATGCTTTACATCGGAGCGACTTGCGGTTACTGCAAACCCACCATGATTTGTCTTTGTCCAGTTTTATCCGGTTTCTGGTGTATTTATATCCTAAATACCAAACGTGGTAAGTTCCCTTTTCATCTTCAACTGGTGAAACTGAAATGTTTACCTTCTATTTATAATATCCTATTACCCGTCATTAGTGCGCTAAAGGAGAATTTTGAGGTGCCCTCGAAATTATGTCACCACACTTGCTAGATCAGTGACTCGACTAATAGTGTTACCCGTCTAAATTATAGAAGTCAAATCAAAAGCTTTATTTCCATAGAATTCATAAAGAAATGACTTGGAAACTTACATAAGTAATATTCAAAACATAAGGCAGTTTAGGAGAGCCTTAAAGCACCAAAAATTTGTCTGCACCACTATATCATTTCTTTCTTTTCTCTCTTTCATTATCAATGTCAATATCATTATCAGGATTTGAAATCTAGTAATAGATCTCTCAGTACCACTGCTATGCGCTACGCATTGCACTGAACTACAGATTGTTAGTAATACTTGTAATTATCTCTCGCGGATGCGATTAATGGAATAAAGAGATTTTAAAGAGCCCCTTTTTCGTATATTTCACTTGGATTCCATGTTTAGATTTTTGGTTCTAAAGCATGCCGTTTTCCCAAGAATGTTTTCCTTCAACAATTAAAGAAAATTGGAATAAAACAAATAAATCAACGTGGTCAAGATGGTGCACGTCTGGATTTGAACCAGCGATTTCAGTTAAGGGTCTGTGTGTCAAACCACCATGATCTCTTTAATTATGAAAAGGGAAGAATTATGCAGTCCAAAACAAACGTATTATGTTTATTTATATGAGAAAGAAATGTAACTTATTTATTTTATTAAAGACAAAGTTTCTAACTAAACAAGGAAGGTTTTATAAACATTTAGTTGAATAAAACTAATATTAACTATTACTTATCTATACTGATTGCTCAGATAGCATGACTATTTTCCATTATATTTCATTCACCCGTTTGAGCGTTAAAGAGTAACAAACATCCATTCAAACTTTCACGTTTATAATATTAGTAGGATATTTAAGTTCTTGCTTCTGCTCCCGGTTTTATTCACGTGGTATTATCATATGACGCTAAAGAACACCGCACATCGGACGTGGCGGGGTACAGCGACCACGGCGCGGGGTGACTGCGCCTCCCACATTATGAATAGAATAGAATAGAATACATGTATTGTCATGGATGAAGCAAATAACTAATTAAATTATAATAAATTAGGTGCACAACTACGTCTCGTCATCAGTGTACTTACTATTTTATTATATTCTATGTTTAATTTATTAAAATTATACATTATGTCGCTGTAAAGAGGCGCTAGTCACAAATAAAGAATAATAGTAATAATAAAAAGAGATTTCACTTGCGTGTAAAATATTCGCTAGTCAAATAATAAATCTAAAATGCATGTAACCATCTCTATTAAACAATCTTAGATGAACCACAAAGCCCCATATAAAGTACAGTATTTCTTGTCCATCCAAAGGTTGTCTGTAAGAGATCGCATTATAGCGATAAGACCGACCATAGTTTCACTATGCTTTATATTGTTACTGATTGTTGTTCTTTTCATTTTGTGCGCAATAAAGTGTCATCTATCTATCTACCTATCTATCTACCTATCTATCTATCTCTATGGAACTGTGACAAAAGACGCAGCGCGGTTTTCGGAGCAAACCCCGATAAAGCCCCCGAAGCCATTACAAACAGGAAAGCAAAATAATCAATTCCTAAATATTAATCACCGGAATAGGATTTAGTTTTGTTTGATATAAGGTTCAAGTTATTTCAGTGGTTATGAAAGCCCTTCGCTCTAATGAGCTCGTCGTCGAACGTGGTGACAGAAGCCTTGCATCCCTTCCGGGCTTGATTGCAGAACCAGTAGGCCCTCTGCTGATTCATACGAATGCAGTTGTATTTGTACCCGTTCATTGTCAGTGTGCGCTTGCCCGATGCCGTGTTGGAGAATTCTAAAACGAGTCCTGAAACAGATACCTATATTTTATAATGGAAGATGAAAAATATATCGTATATCTGCATAATATAAACATGTTTATAGTCATTCAATCAAAGTTCATATTCATGAAGCATCATACAGGTAAGGCAATTTATATATTGTTTTATTAATGATTACTTTTCAAAGTACGAAATAAAAACATAACTGTTTGTTACACAATACCCAACAAATAATAAGGTAAGGTCTTATATGTAAGATTATTTACCGCTATTCATGAATGAATATCTAAACAAATGCTAATAAATATATACATGGAGTGTATTTACAAAAAAATATTATTTACAAAATCCTTAGACTTAGGCATATTATTCAGATGATATAACTTGCTCATATGCACACCAAACATAGCGAATTATTTTAATTGATTAACCTGACAGTTGTCTATTATTTTAGTCCAATTCAAAAAGAATTAAATCAATTAACATAATGATTCCCAGCAACATGCTGTCCCAAATGATCTCACTTTGTAAACATTCGATTCGTGTGAAACGGAAAATTCTTTATTTAGGCTGCCTATTCTCTAATATGTTACTGGTAAATGTTAGGTTTTACCATGAATCGGGCTTATACAGTAACATAAGCAATTTTTGTAGAACAGACAGGACTGCATGAGCCTTGATAAAAGAGTGTCTGTTGCTGTCATTAAGCAACGACTGCATGGCTCGATCTCAAACGAGATTGTCAAAGCACAACGACAGATGCTTGAAAGCGTGTTACACACATACATCCATCCATACAAACACACTTTCGCATTCATATCATTTTTTTACATATTTTGATAGGCCTCACAGCTCAGTTGGTAGTAACTGTGCCTTCTGCGCTGTAGGTCGTGGGTTCGATTCCCAACCAGGAACAGCATTTGTGTGACGAATATAGATGATTATTCTGTGTCTGGGTGTTAGTATGTATTATACGTATGTATTTAAAAAAAAAAGTATTCTATCAGTTGTCTGGTTCCCATAGCTTATTTTGGGGCTAGATGACGCTGTGTGAATTGTCCACCAATATTATTATTATTTGTGTCACAAACTATGTTTCGTAGTCTTTTAATGATTATGTTCTCCCTTCACCCTGATTATGACGTCATCATAGGTGATGACGGCGGCCTTGCAGCCCTTAGGCGCCTGGTTGCACGTCCAATAACATTTTGGCGGTTTCGCGTGCTTCACATTATACTTGTAGTTGTTTATGTGAAGCAGTCGTTGCCCGCGAGCAGTGAACGAGTACCTCATGCTACCTGAAAATATTATATTTAGATCAAACAGGAAAAGATTTAGTCATTTCAACTGAAATAGAAGCACCTAATTTAATAGTTATGCTTCTTTGTTTATCATGTTGCTAATCCCAGCGCCAAATTGTTTTTATACGTTTAAGTTATGGAATGAGAAGATACCCTAGGTCCCTTACTTTGATATGGAAAAACTACTTGCTTCATCCACTCTCATCACATTCTTCAAACATGCTCTTGACCCGGCCTTTGACACCGATTTGATTTAAGTACTTTTTAGGCCTCATTCACACTAGCCTTATGCACTCGCTTTATGTTCACAGCGTATTACTTATAAAATTCTCCTAAAGATATGAGAGCCAGTGAGATTACACGTAAGTATATTCCCAACAATACCACTTTGTTAGTTGTAGAGCTGTTGCACGCTAGGTTACTAGGATACTGCTCTAATAAATAAAAGAAATATAAACGTTGGTGGGCGTTTCACACAGCGCCATTTAGCCCTAAATTAAGCATAGTTTGTATCATGGGAACCAGACAACTGATATAATACTTATATACTTTTTTTCAATACATACATATAATACATAATCAACATCCAGGCGCAGAACAAACTTGTTCCTCGCACAAATATTTGTCCTGGGTGGGAATCATACCCACGACCTATAGTTACAACCTACCACACTCAGGTTGAAAGTCCGCTGCCAAGCACCTAACTGTGTGTTCCGGTAGTCTTACTTAAGAATCCAGGAGCTTTGTGGCGTCTCCATAGGCTAACAAGCCGCTTACATCATGTAAAGTATGTACAGTAATAAGTACACATGTAAAGTATTTAAAGGTAGTCGTAAAACGTCCATAAATAATTCAAAATAAAACAAATCGTTAGGAATATTATGTATGTTCACATTTTTCACACAAAAAACAAAGTAAAAGTATATAAAATAAAAATAAAATGGACTTTAGAACAAAAAGGAAAGAAAGCCATCATACTGTTTTAAATATTTAATATCATAGTAAAGTTTATAATATTTATATACTATTTTGTACTTAATGAATTATTATTACAAATAGCAATATTAAAAGGAAAGAATACTGACTAATATGAAAACCGTACTATCTATTCAAACATAGATTTTAATAAATTATACTTAATGTGTCACATACAGTTACATATTAGGTACCTTTGTATTTATTATTCAAATAACTTTTCAACAGGCCACCTATGCAAAACGTCAACGTAAGTCAAATTATAGGAAAGCTATCTGATATTTGAATAAGTAAAATTTATTACATCTTGAGTCTGGTCAAATTAAAACCAGCAATGGAATAAAATATACTCGAAAGAATAATTTTCAAAATTTGGCTTCATTTTTGTAAACATAAACCCGCAACTCAATATATACACCATTACATAGGTGGACTCTTAAAATACAATACATTAATCCTAAAATGTTATGGTTTTTGACTATGGTATTGTACTTTGAGTATGGTGTTAGTGACTTAGTTTTATCGGCCTTACTTAAAAACCCAGGGAATTAAACTATGGTAACTTGGTATATTTTCATGGAGTTTTGTCGTCGACTGTACCAATATGTAATCGCATCCCTGTTACTGTTACTCAACGTTAGTCGACTATTTTTCTATTTGTGAATATTCCCAAAAAATCGTTTTATTTTTATTCATACTCATTGTTATGGTTATGTATTGAAGAATAAAATATAAGCACTTTCCTTAAAATTACTCATCCAAATGCCCCTTTCTCTCATACTCCTCTATCCCTATATTGTAAATCCTGCCCTAAACGGTAAGGTATACTTGGGAGTCAATTATATAACTGTAGCTTAGGTTATTAAATTTCGATGACACATTTTACTGGAGTTTGCATTGAAATTGATAGAAACTTATTCCAACAAGTAGTGTAACCTCACATATATGTATACGTGAGCGGTTTACCTATATTTTGAAAACCTGCACATTTTTGTTACATCCCAGTTAACCTGTAAAAAATTACCAATAAGGCAAATTTGTCGGGTACACGTGTATTACCCAGTTTAAATATAAGTACCGTAATCATTACGACACAGAAAGAACCCTAGTCTTTCTGTGTCGTAATTATTACGGTTATTTATCGCTGGTTGTCATTTAATCTTACACTGTTTATTTTCATTAAAAAACACCTAATGTTAATTAGAAGTCTTTGGACAGATATGGTATAGAAAGAGAACAGTGGATTGCATTGAACGAGTCCTTATAATTAATTATTTGATTAATTATTAACAGATAATATTAACTTATACAAATTAGCTCTACCTAAGAGATCATACATTTATCACACACGAAAACTAGAGGCGTCACATGAAATATTTGAATGTAAACTACAAACACTACGTATTTATATATTTTTATCAAAAGTTTAATATTATATAACTAACGAATAAGCTACATTAAATACATGTGCATTCTTATACGCGAGATACATACTCCCCAAAGCGATAATATACTTGTAATTAAGTACGTGCAAACAATATTAATAAATAAATAAATAATTAATATTATAACTATTAACTATGTATATTTAATGGGAAACATATATGTCTGTAATAATTTATAATATATGTTCAATTCTGACAAATAATGAAAGAATAAGATTTACATAGAAGCGCTTTTACTGAAAATGATATTCCTTAATCCTTAAATTATTTTCCACAATGATGTTGATCATTTTGAATAGTTTTATTGAAAATGTAAGATAAAATTAATTAAAATTTCGATAGGGAAGACAAGCTTGGAAGCGGTGTCCAAAAATGTTATTTTAAGATATACCTCATGTTTCGACGAAACAGCGAGCTTTCACTCATTTTCTCATGTTTAATAACACTGAGGTAGATAAGTTTTCCTTAAAAATTAAGGCCACATAACAAACATTATAATAGAAGATCTAATAATATAAATTTGCTTACAATTTTATTTATACATTTCACTTTTATTTGCTTTCAATGTGAAAGTCACTTTGTTCGCGCATATAATTTATTTAATCTTTCTCAAAGTAAGGCTCAAACTCCTATAGAGAAACAGAAAGGATCGAAGCTACGTGCTTTTTTAAAATTCAATATAATAAATACATTAATACAATTGTAACGTCATTTGCTGGGACGAGACGAAATTGTTTCCGTGATAAAATTATACTTTATTTTTATACTTTATTTAACTTTTTTTAAATATATACGACCAGTAATTAAGCCATTGTGAAAAACTATCGATATAAGTGTCACTTAAAAGTAATTGTTTAACATGTTAAACAATTACTTAACTTACATATTAACATATTAACCTAGTTCCAATAGAAAACACACATATACATATATTCAGGATCACTGATATTTTTCGAAACTGATTCCTAATAATTTCGGCGAGTACCTAACTGCAAAATTAACCTACTACGTCTTGAATAAGACAAAACATCCTTAAGTTGTTAAGAGGAAGTAGGAGTTAGTCCCTAGATCCTAAAACATTCAGACTAGCATAAAACTCACTCATTGGTGGTTCACTTAACTAAGCATGATTATGTTCGCCGTTCTGCTTGACGACCGTGTTATCCCAAGTGGTGACTCCCATGTTGCATCCTATATCATACTTGCTGCAAGTCCAATATCTCCGAGACCCTCTGTCATTTTTCAAGAAGAAGCTGTGTCCATCCAGCGTTAGTAACGGCTTCACGAATTTGCTCGCAGACCCTGAAAATAAAAGTCCGCTGTAGTCAACTCCAATTAGTTAAACTGGTTTCGCTTTATAAATAATTAATTGATTATATACTTAGGTAGTGAGACCACCCTACAACTAAATATTTTACGGAGAAATTATAGCACGGCTTGTTGACACATAGCTGTGACACAGAAAGTCTGAAAGCAGTCCATTCAACGACTTTTTCAGAATTCTCCAAATCAGTAGGTAAATAACAGTCTTGTCCACTATGATAGATTTGTTGCTGTGCGTCTTTGCAGTGCTGCTTTTTACCTTGTCTTTTAAGATTTCGCAATAACAGCATTTCGCATGTGTATTTAAATAAACGATTCATGTGTACTAGAATAAACGATTTGCACGTATGACGCGTAAACAAAAAAGGGGTTATTGAAATAAACTATACCTTTTCTTCATTTATTTCAGCAATTCTTAAATGAAAGATATAAACAGAAATATTTATTTAATGCGTGTAACGTCGTAATGACTGCATACTGACATCATTTGAAAATAGCTTAAACTTTCTAAGCTTAACAATTAAACAATACATTTTATTGGCATTCTACTGTTCAGTTTGTTTAGTGACATATACTGTCATATGTCATTAATGACATATACTGTCATATGTCATCAGTCATCAATGACATATATTCATTATTTTACCAGATCGTGATTGTGGTGATCCTTTATTTGGACGACACGATCTATTAAAGTCGTGACGCTTATTTAACATCCCTTCTTGTTTTTTATGCAAGTCCATTGTCTTGTATAATGATTGCTATGCTTCAGGAAGAAAGCGGAAGTCATTCAGAATTAAAAGATCCTTTCCGGTTCGCAACGCCACAATGAGTACTTAATCTATGGGAAAAATGAAAGCCAGAGTATTCTACTGTATTTTCAGAAGACGAAGAACCAGGAGCGGTGTGGAATCAGTTTGTCCAATATGCCAGATATGAGAAAGTTATATGGTTATTGTTGCTTCAGATGTTCGCAAAGACCACTTGCATATCAAATAAAAAATACATACCAAACATCTAGGGCCCGGGAACCAGCTTTATGCCCAACACACATCGGCCGGTGATAGATAAGCCACGTTGAGAGCAGGGCAACTAATAGAAACTTAGCCATGGCTCATCAAAGGCATCAAGATTTCGCAATATACGTTCTTACATATGACATGCATATCGCAGAAAGCTCGCATTTTTTTTAATAATTGTTACCGTGTTAGGATTTTTCGATATAACAGACATGATAGGTTATGGAAATAAAACGATAGACGGAATTTATTTCTTTAATTTACAGTATATTTACTAGAACAATAATAAAGATAAATATTTATTAAACGAATTTTTTTTAGTAGACGCCGATTCTGGAACTTGTGAAAAGTTTCAGAATTCATACCAGATGTAAATTTATTCAAACTTTTTTCTTAATGTGAATAAGTTACGAAACGAGCAGATGGCACACCTTATGTTAGGCGCTAACCTCTACTAATAGCTTAGTAGAGAGTAGTAATACTGCCTTTTGGGTTGTACTTGTAGGTCGTGGGTTCGTTTCGCAGGACAAACATTTGTCTGACTAACATAGACGGTTGTTCTGTCTGTGTCTCAGTGTTTATATGTATGTATTTACAAAAAATGTAACTAAGTATTCTACCAGTTATCTGGCACCCATAATACAAAAATATCTACTACTTAAAATATGGATGCACAGTTAATTATACGTTATGATTCATTATATACTCATTATTTTCCAGCAGATCATGATTGTGGCCTTCCCTTGTTCTGAGGATACGATCTCCCAAAGTGGTAACAGTCTTCCGGCATTCCTTCTTGTTTTTGATGCAAGCCCAGTACCTCGTATATAGACTGCAGTGTTTCAGGAAGAACCGGAAATCATTGAGAACTAGAAGGTATTTTCCCGTTCGTGACGTCACTATAGATATGTTCTTAACTGTATAAAAAAAACAGATTACCTTTTTGCAACAAATTTTAAATACTTAAATGTTTCTTGCTGTACGATACGAAATTACTATGCGAATGATAGCGGACATGACGATATTTATTTCTTGTATGTATCTTTTACTTGTTCATATCTAAATTTCTATTCTTTTGATTTTATTTGATAAAGTTAAGGAACAAGCAGATGGCCCACCTGGTGATAAGTCAGGGGGTAACCTCTTCCCATAACAAGCAATTCAACTTGGGTCCTCCCCTACTCATCATGTATGTTAGTATAAACCGCTTTGTCTGATGCAAATAACGGTCGTTTGGCGTAAATCGTTATGAAGTTATACATATATAGGTATACTCCTACAATATTATTACGCTGACATAAACTGACTTTGACTTGGACCGTATATCCCATTAGATCGGATGTATTCACTTTTTATTTATGAGATACTTTTACGGAACGAGCCGATGGCCCACCTGATATTAAACGGTAACCTCTGCCCATAACCTTGATCCTTCTCTAATTAGGTACAAATAGACCCAATTCGCATCGTATGCGCCTGTAACTCTAAGACGTGAAGGTGGAGTGTCTGTAATTTCACCGACAACCTTCCAAACCGGAACACAGTTACGCGAATGCATTACTGCTTGGAAGCAGAAATGGGCATGGTGGCAGTACTTCCCTGAGCGCACCTGGCGCAAGTTCTACTACTCTTGATAACCTCACTTACCATTCACCTGCCTCTTTGAATGGACAAATAAATAAATCCATCAATAACAAGATTTGAAGGATTAACGGATAAACGGATTAAGGTTGAGACACTAAAATAAACAAATTTCTTAAATGTTTTATAACGTTTAATTTTGCAATATAGGGAATAAAACACAAAATTTATAAATGTTTTTACTAAAATGTAGCTAATTTAAAACATTTACAAACATAAATTTGTACCGGATATATAAATCCGGTATATAATAAACTTTTATTAATTAAAAATAAAACTTAAAATCGTAACACGCGAATAACTAAGAAATAGAAACTATAAAATAAACTTAAGTACCTACATTTTAAACATCATGTGTGATTGAAAAAATAATGTGAAGGACCAAATATGTAACGCGAACTACGATGCATAACGAAATATTTCCCATTGACGCTACGATGACATAATTGCCAATGTTCGGCGTAGTACATTCAATAAAAGTACTAGGCGATGCTACGCCACGCGCCATAGGCTGTCATAGAACAAAGTAACTTATACTGTGTGGTTACCTTACTCTGTGGCAAAGTGGTCAACTAATTAAACAATTCAGCTAGCAGTCATTTAGCAGCCATCGCAAGATGGCCTCATCCAACGCTGACTATTCTTGAAAGATTTTTGCGTGATTCAATCAATGAACGAGCAGATGGTCCGCCAGATGTTAAATGGAAACCTCTGCCCATAACAAACGCAATACAACTGGGTTCCACCCCCTACTTAGGTATGGGAAGACCCAAGTCGCATCGTCCCTAACTCTGAAAAGTAAAGGACCGAAACTCCACCGGAAACCACATCTTTCAAACCCGAAGACATTGAGTTAGCTAAGACTGGAAAATTGTTATAAAATATATAATAATAATACAAAAGGCATATGCTGTTGACGTTCTACGACATATTTTATGAATGTCGAGTGGAAACACACAAATGGCAACGACAAAATATTATAAATGGAAAAATCTGAACAATCCTTATACTAAAAAACTTGAAAATGGTGTACGGAATGTTCGCCACATTACCGACCAAAAGAAAACTATATTCTATGTACTTACCCCCACCCCTCGCACGCTTGGAAACATAAGTGCGGTAAATACCACCCGGCTTCACCATGGCTAGTGGTTGTGCTCGGTTTTCTCCCTTATGATGATATCATTCAGTGTGGTGATAGACGCCCTACACCCTGAGCTGACGCGACAGCACGTCCACAGACTCTTGGGTCCGTTGGTGCGGTTATTTTTGTTGAAACGGTATATTCCTTTCTGTATAGCCGGGTTTCCGTATCTTGTTATGGTGAACGTTGGAACTGGAAAGAACAAAAAAATTCATTTAATGTTAGAGTTTAAACTTTTGGGCCAATTACTACCATTCCCCTCACTAGCTCTCTCGAATCTGTGAGATGAAAGGATTATAGTGCGCCTCGGAGAGGCTCCTTTCGTGTATTTGACACCTGTCTCCGAGTTTTTGTGTTCATGTGGTAGTTAACGTGATATTACGCACATAAATAGTTCCAAGTGCAAAAGTCATTGAAGCACGTCAGTATTTGAATCAGCGCCCTTGGGATTGAAAATCGGAAGTCTGTACGACTAGGCCACCGCGCTCTCAAGATGTCTCACGGTCTCGGTCCAAGATTTTCGTAGACGTGTTGGGAAAATAATAATATAATAATAATAAATAATAATTATAAGCATTTATTTCAGACGATAAAATGCCGTCCTCCCAAAAAGAATTGCCGGAACTTGAAGCTAGGAATTGGCGTTAACTCAGCCCGGACTAGTACAGTTTACGCCTCCCGGCCTTATATGACATTCGCATTATTTACAAGTTCGCAACATAGAGATTATTTTACAGAAAGTTACTTTACGACAACATTCGCTGGATGTTATACTAATAATTCAAAGTGTAAATGCAAAGTGATTCATAATCAACCAAACCGATATCTACCGCTAAGCAGAGTATCGAGCAAAACAACGCAAATTGGATCTTCCTACTTACAAAGGGGAGGACCAACGTCGCACTTTAGTTATTTTACGCAGATCCGATCCCCTACATCAATCATAATAATAATAATAATAATTTTTATTTGCACCTTATACATTTAACATAGAAACTTAGAAACTTAAATATAGTTGCGCTTAAGGTATATATAGTTACAATTTTAGTGAAAACAACTAGAACCTAAACTAAGACATTTAATTATCTTGTAATATAGGAACTAGTGCAATCATATAAACTACAATAAGAATCTTGATTACATAAAAATTAAACATCCTTTTAAAACTTCGCTGAGACAATCACTGTCGAGTAGCGATAACGAATAGACCGACCACAAGCCAAAGGGAGACAGATTGACAGTTATCGTATCCCTAGGATATTATCTATACACTATGTTTCAACATTTGATGCTGGAGGGTTGCAAAAAGAGGGAGGCAAAACATGGAGTACAGCTGCCAGAGACAGAGAGAGGTGGAACCAGCTGGAGGAGGCTTTTGACCGCCTTAGCGGTCCTTACATAGAGAAAAATTACTACTAATTACCTATACTTATAAAATATTAATTATGTACAATGCAGAATAAGTTAACAGTTAAGTTCTTGTACCGTACTATGTAAGATGTAAATAAAGCTATTATTATTATTATGTTTCAACATTTTATTGGTAGATCCACCGATCTTCGAACTAGCGACTATTTCAATGGAAGTCAATCCTTACCGCTAGGTGACATGCGCTCAACAGGCATAATTACGCAATATTTGCTACCTACGTTAATGCAATAATGTTCGATGGGAGATAAAATCAATAACTGAATGAATACTTCGCAGCATTCATCTACATAATAGCTACAGTCCTTTTGACGTATGCGAATACAAATTAAGCAATTCAGCGAGCGTTTGGGTATAAACATTATGTTAATTTGGATTATTTTAGTTCAGTTACGCATTACAAAGAGACTTCTGATTTCTATAACATTAAAGTACTTAAAAATGCTTGTATAAAATACAGCAATGATTTCAACATTTTATTGGTAGATCCACCGATCTTCGAACTAGCGACTATTTCAATGGAAGTCAATCCTTACCGCTAGGTGACATGCGCTCAACAGGCATAATTACGCAATATTTGCTACCTACGTTAATGCAATAATGTTCGATGGGAGATAAAATCAATAACTGAATGAATACTTCGCAGCATTCATCTACATAATAGCTACAGTCCTTTTGACGTATGCGAATACAAATTAAGCAATTCAGCGAGCGTTTGGGTATAAACATTATGTTAATTTGGATTATTTTAGTTCAGTTACGCATTACAAAGAGACTTCTGATTTCTATAACATTAAAGTACTTAAAAATGCTTGTATAAAATACAGCAATGATTTCAACATTTTATTGGTAGATCCACCGATCTTCGAACTAGCGACTATTTCAATGGAAGTCAATCCTTACCGCTAGGTGACATGCGCTCAACAGGCATAATTACGCAATATTTGCTACCTACGTTAATGCAATAATGTTCGATGGGAGATAAAATCAATAACTGAATGAATACTTCGCAGCATTCATCTACATAATAGCTACAGTCCTTTTGACGTATGCGAATACAAATTAATTCAGCGAGCGTTTGGGTATAAACATTATGTTAATTTGGATTATTTTAGTTCAGTTACGCATTACAAAGAGACTTCTGATTTCTATAACATTAAAGTACTTAAAAATGCTTGTATAAAATACAGCAATGATCTAACTCCCAAATATATATACTACCAACATTTTTGCATTTCCTTCTGTTCTCACGAAAAAGATGTTAAAAAACGTTGCGTAAACATAAAACTATTATGTAAACAAAAGCAGTTCGCCGCGAGCGTTTGAACAGCCTTAAATGCTTTAATTGATTCTTACCAGAATTACACGCTTCTTGTGATGACTTCAACGGAAAATACAAGTATCCAATCGTACACTGACCCGCCGGCCAGCCACAAAACGAAAGAAAACCCCAACCTGTTACTTAGATGCAACAGCGCGGTCTAGCTACGAGCTAAACGGCTGCTACAGCCCGACACGACCGACTCGACGCGCCCGCAGAGTCGCTCTACCCCGTCATATCGACCAGTATTCCCAGATTTACACCATGCAGTGTAAACTACGCATTCATCAACATGGAAGAGAATTATTTTTATTGCCGATTTAAGATCGCCTTTTGACTGACGTCACAGCTCAGCTGTGTAACCATGCCTTCTGCGCTTTAGGTCGTGGGTTCGATTCCCACCCGGGACAAACATTTGTGGGACGAACATAGGTGTTTGTTCTGTTTGTTTTAATACGTATTATATATATGAATTTGGAAAAAAATCGCATATAAGTATTATATCGGTTTTCTGGTACCCATAGTACAAGCTATGACGCTTTAAACATATGCAATAAGTGTATAATATGCATTTCATGTATATACACTTATGCATTTCAATTATATATGCATTTCAAAACCAGACACCCAGGTATTTGGATATTAACTTGAAATTGTAGTCGGAAAAAATGTGAGCTGATTAATTTGTGAGAATTATAGTAAATAAACAATTGAACACTAATTAAAAAAGATTGTAGAGTTAAAATGTTTATTTTTCTTTTTGCTGAATCATAATCATCCTGATAACTCTCGCTCGCTCGAAGTTGTGGAACTTGATAATGAAATTGATTTAAAGCCAATTTTCAAAAAAGCATTCATTCATTACAAAGCAAAGCATTTAAACACTTTAAAAATTAACTCATGTCGTGCACTTCTACTGTTTCGTTTGAGCATTAAATTAATGTTACTAAATTGTTTCATGAATTGGACGTGCGAGTCATAGCTATTTTTCTAGGAAAGCATAAACAAGTTACTCGAGAAACAAAACTTAAGTCCCAAGATACTTTTTGATGCTATTTATGAAATTTACATCCAAAAACTAAGGTCAATGAAATCCTTCAACACAGTCCAGACAAAACACTTGTTGGCAGCATTCAGTTGTGACTTTTGAAGGCTGGCTTCTTGCCTGTCTTGTTGTGCCGCTCATTTTCTTCTTCTGTAACAGCTCGGGCAACGTTTATGCCTAATTTTCCTGTTCCATTTTCTGCCTTCTCTTCTCACCTACGTATCAACACGTGGCCGACTTAATGAAGAGAAAATCATTGAGTTTGGAGTTGACATGTAATTTTTCACCTAACGTTGACATAATATAAAATATACCTACTTCAGCGAAAATGCACCAAAGACATCATATACCGAGGATAACCAGATTAGGAAATTGTTATTGAAAAATCAGCGTAGGTGTCTTAATCTTTGCGTCATCTTCTTGTGCGTACAAGAAGAATAAATATATATATATATATAGTAACAAAAATATAAAATAACATTAAGAGAAGTTTAACGGAAATTAAATTAAGTAAAATATTAAAATCTATATATAAACCACTCTTTCAGAAAATCACGTTGACAAAAGTATGATTTGGTGTTTCGGCGTAACACCTACCAGCAAACAACAACACAGTTGATCGTATTTCTAGTTTTGACTTGCATCTGTATTTTAATCTGTGGTATCTGTAAGTCTAGGCGCACTTTTTCCTTCTGTTCGTGTGCTTAATATCGAATACACGTCACTGGAAAAATCTTGAAGTTTAATTTCAGTAAACATCTGGCTCGACTTGCAGTTTTCTGCACACTTGGGCCCGAGAAAAAAGAAGCATGACTGGGATATGATATTCTTACCTGACAAAACATAGTTTCCAAAAAAGAATATCTATACTACTACTAATACTATGACAATAGTTGCCCAAACTAGTGACATAGTAATATTATTTTTTAATTAAATAGTAATATTACTATTCAAGTATAATAAATTAAATTAATAAATATAACAAGATGAGGTAAAACTTTGCCTAATAGATGTTGAACAAAAGAGTGAAATAACAACAAAGCTGTAGCTATCAGATGTACCTATGTTTACAGTAATTATATTTCTTTCACAGTTTCCAAACTGTGAAATAATAGATATTTTGTATTAGTTTCAGAGCTTCATTAAAAATGTTCAACAAAACTTCATTAAAACTATAGGTAATGTAAAGTAATATATTATTTTTGTATAAAATAAATAAATTCAAAGGATAGACTTCAATTACAAATCGAACAATTCCAAAAGAACATCTAGCGAGAAAATTATGGACCAAAAATATGCCCTTGTGTGTGGTTATGAAAATTGCTTATTTTGATAATTTTATTGTTGAATGTGGAAACGCTGGCCTTGCACTTGCACTTGGCACGGGCTTTGGAGCAGACCCAGTACCGCCTGAGGCCCAACGTCTTGTGGTGCCGATTGTACCTGTACCCGTTCAGGATAAGCACTGGCTTCCCGCATCGCGACACGCTAAAACTCAGTTCTGAAAATAACACAAGCGTTACTTGGTGATGTGTGAGTGAACTATTCGTTATGATATCAACAAAAATTATAACTAAAAAAAAGAAACTTAAAAAGATATCTAAATAATTCTACTAAAAATAGATATGGCAATGTTTGATCAATGATCTCTTTGAGGCGCAATTAAAATCCTTTCACCGTACTGGTTCGAGAGAACTAGTGACTCCAATAGATAGATAGATAGATAGATAGATAGATCAATGATTATGGCAAATTCTCGCCTGAAACACAGGATTACCTAGTTCAGGCTCTCGTGTTATATATACCTATGTCTAAATAAGTTTTACGATTTGTTATATTTTACCATGTTTTATCTGAATACATTTATTATTTATTATTAATGATGTGTGTCTTGTCTCTAGTTCATCCAAAGAAAAACTTTCAACATACCTATTTCTGCCGACTATGTGTAACGTTATCGCGTCGCTATGCTCCGTTATAAAATTCGTGTTTTCTGAAATTACAGGCAAGAGACATTTCATCTTCAACTCTCCAAGTTACGGCGCAATACGATGCTAATTAGGATTGGGATGAAAGTCGTAGAGTTTTTGTTTGGCGCAGGTTACCGCTTAAAAACAGGTAGACAAACAATTATTTCCCTTAATTTACTTAAAATATATCCAGCTGAGAATTTCTAAAACAAGTCGGTACTAACCATTAAAAGAATACAAAATCCCGTCAAGTATTTCATGATATTTTCTATTTAAAAACTATAGTCCTGGTTTAGCAGAAGATGGATTCAATGTTACATCTAACAGCAGGGAATTAGGGTCAAGAGTTATTTAAAACGACTCCATTTCCTCAAAACTCTTCCTTGCAGACAAGATGCCCGGGCAGTCTTAACAAATTTTGTCCCCGGTGACAACAAGTCAAGTTTTTCCCCCGTCTGTCTTGGTATTGGAATGCTATTAAATATTCACCTATGTGATTGCATGCCATCTGTGACACGTAAACCAAGTAGGTACAATAAAATTTGTGCATCGTTATAAAATATATAATTTTATTTCATAATGTAAAAATATGTTCATAAGTCAGACGAGAGAGGGCTTGAGTCATATTGCTGTTGTTCATTGGCAGCGGTTACCACTTAACATCAGGTGGGCCGTCACCTCGTTCTATCACCAACATAACATAATAAAAAAATTACATTTAGTGCGTATGATAGCCCTTATATTTGACGATATAGCTGTCCACTGTAAAGACGGAGGCTCTGCATTTAGCCGACATTCGCTTACAACATGTCCACATAGCTTTTACCCCCCGGCTTCTGTTGTTCTTGATGTACCTGTTGCCGCCCAGCATCATCACCGGATTGCCGAATCTCGTTGTAGTATACACAGGCTGATATTCTTCTGAAAATACAGCACGAATAACCGATAATACATTTTTCTCATTTTTACTTGACGAAAAAAATAAAAAAAATATTGGTAGACATTTCACACAGCGCCATCTAGCCCCAAAGTAAGCTAAGCCTAGCTTGTATAATGGGAACCAGCAGCTGATATAATACTTATATACTTTTTTTATAAATACGTACATAATAAATCTATTAACAACTAGGACATAGACCAAACATGTTCATCTCAACAGTTCGTGTCGGGTGAGAATCGAACCCACGACCTACAGCACAGAAAGCAGAGTTACTACCAACTGAGCTGTGAGGCCAGTCACGTCAATGTGTAACATGTTTTATATGCTAAGTAGTGTCCTCGAACATCAGCCATCGAATGTTTACCCTCAGGTAGGTCGGTTAAAATTGGAACGGGATCAATATTGCAAATAAGACTATTGAACAAAGATTATTAACTATAATTTGATATATCCAGGAGCATGCAATAAGCCTTAGTTCCATGACTATTGTATGCATACAAAATATGTACCTTTATTTGTGGGTGGATATGTTAACTATAATAATAATATTAATGGACAATTCACACAGCGCCATATAGCCCCAAACTAAGCACAGCTTGTAGGTACTAGAGAGATCAAACCAGACGACTGATATAATACTTATATACTTTTTTTTGTAAATACATTAAATCCGTATTAACACCCAGACACAGAACATACATCTACATTCGTCACACAAATGTTGGTCCTGGGTGGGAATCGAAACCACGACCTACAGCGCAGAAGGCAGAGTTACTACCAATTGAGCCGTGAGGCCAGTCAAACTAGATGATACTAGCGTTTCTTGCTTAGATCCTCCTACATCCCTTGACTTCCTCGAACCGGCTCAAGTGAAGCCATTCTACGCTGCATGATTGTGACGATTTGTGATCTTGACAACGTTGTTGTGAATTGTGGAGACTGTAGCCTTACATTTAGAGACGGCGTGGTACCTAGAGCACGTCCAATAAGCTTTGGACCCGAAACTGTTGTTATGTTTATTGTATCTGTAACCATTCAGGATCAGTACTGGTTTCCCGTATCGCGATGAGATAAAAAATGCTTCTGAAAATAAAGGAAACTCTTTGACACACTTTGATAATTTCATCACACTGGTTCGCGAGTGAAGACGTGAATAGCACGAAACTTTTAAATTGAAAAACACAAAACCAGGACCCAATATTGCGTGTATGGCGGCATTAATGGTTTGGTGGCAGTACTCGGCGGATGAGGCCTCAATTTCACCTCACCTGGGTTCAACTGCTGATTAAACTTCCAAACTACAACGAATAAATTAATAATTCTTTATTTCTTAACTTACAAATGAAACATTCTTAGTTTGGAATCTCCTTTTAAGCAAAATTTTGCTTGTGTTAGGGCAAATAAACTGTCAATGGTTATGCAGATAATTGACTCTGATAACTTCGTTGTCATACGTCGTGATGCTGGCTTTGCACTTAGCCTTGGCTCGTGCCCGGGAGCAGGTCCAAAGAGCTCGGGCCCCTAAGATTTTGTTGTTCAAATTGTATCTATATCCGCTTAATAGCATCGCCGGCTTTCCAAAACGTGTCAGTAAAGAAAGAAAAGAGAAAGAAAGTCGGTCCTGTAAGGTTGGAATCAATCAGGAGGTACAGGATAAGGTTCGTAGTGTTCCCGAAGGTTTGGAGAGTAACTTTGACGGTCATCCAGCATATCAACTGAGCTGTTAGGTGAGACATATATTAAGGAAAGTTTACGCGTAGGCGGGTACACTTTGCATGACTATGTTTAAGGGGACGTGCCAAAGTTGCGAAATAATTTGGGTGACGTTTTGAACATAGGGGATACCTAAAGACAGGCTACTTTAATAAAGCGTCTGGCTTCACAGCTCAGTTAGTAGTGCCACTGGCAGTAGGTTCGATTCCTTCCCAATACAAAGATTTTCAAGACGAACGTAGATGTTTTTTCTGTGTCTGGGGTTTAGTATGTATTTACAAAAAAGTTAATAATACAAGTATTCTTACAGTTATCTGGCTCCTATAGCACAAGCTATGCTTAGTTTGGGGCCAGATGACGCTGTGTCAAATGTCCAACAATATATAAATATATAGAACAATATATAGTCCAATAATATATAGAGACAAACGGACGATTTTTTTATTTTTTATACGTTTATTGGTACTGTATATACTTTCATATGCATTTAGTAAAAAGTTTTTATTTCGGCATTACAAACAGGCACTTTAGTTTTATTTATTTGTAAAGATAACAATCTAAAAAGTAAGGAAACATGTCAATTCCCAAAGACATACGAAACCAACTGAGCTATCCCACGACCGTTTCTATCGATTAATGATTATGTTCATTCTTTGAACATAGTATCTCGTTCTCGTAAGTGAAGAGCGAGGCTCGACATCCAAGCAAACTCCACTTGGAACATAACCACTGATACCTGGGACTAGTTCCGGGGCGTTTCTTCCGCTGGTAAAATCTGTACGCTCCGATTTGGATCACTGGAGTCTTCCCGGATTGAGAACGAAGCAAGATTGCTGAAATTATAACAGTAACTTTGAAACGATTTTTTTTCTCTAATAAAAGCAGTTGAACTTACGATCCAACCGATGGAAATAATGAATTGTTGGACATTTCACACAGCGCCATCTAGCCCCAAAGTTAGCTAAGCATAGCTTGTATCATGGGTACTTGACAACTCATATAATACTACAACACCCAGACACAGAACAAACATCTAAATATGTTCGTCACACAAATGTTTGTCCTGGGCGGGAATCGAACCCACGACCTACATCGCAGAAGGGTTACTACCAACGGAGCTGTGAGGCCAGTGGCCATAAAAATCTAATAACATTCATATAATCACGACTGTTTCTCAAAGTGGCAGGCAGAGACAATAGTTTTTCACCTGCTACAATCATGACTTGACTTTTGCCTCATCCACTCCTATCACATTCATCATGCATACTCGTCGGTTTAGGGTATTCTTTACCTGGCCTTTTTTCCTAAACGTCAGCGATTTGGTCTAAGTACACCGAGATATCTTTTCAAACGATTCCATGCACTCGCCTTGTGCCCCAGTTACGACTATATGTATATGTATTTATTTATATATTCGTAACTACGAAGACACGTAGGGGAAGTACTGCCTCAATACCAATTCTGCCGACAAGCAGCATTCGAGTTACTGTTTTCCGGTTTGAAAGGCGTGTTCGCTTGTGAAATTACAAGCACTTGAGACATTCCACCTTCGCGTTACGGGCGCATACGATGCATTCTTGTTTTACAGTAGAGACTGTAACTAAGCCCGTTCAGAAGCAACACGTGCTATCACTACCACTTACCACATTTGAATAACGTGAACGTCTTTGAACACGAGAGTTTAATTCAACTTTTGATATCCACAGAATAGATTAAAATACCCTAAAAGAGACTCATAGAATAGATTGAAATGCACCGAAAAGGAATTGAAACAGATCTGACTCGGGACACACCTAACATATTATTACATTTGAAATAGTTAAAAGTGATTACGGAAAACAGCTGAAATTTATAAAAACAGTACATATTCTATGCCTTTGATTCTTATTTAGGATTTTGTGTGGGTAGTAATATGCATTTTTTTTTACAAAATTATATTTATTATTATTTAGCAGTACAATATAATTATAATTAATCAGTCGTTAAGTAAATTACTGATGAACTGCACAAAGCTGGCAACAAACAGTACATTACCTTTTTTTTACATGCGCAGGTATTACCCGAATTTATTGCATTTCCGGTCAATAGATTATATTAATAAAAACTTTATTAAATAAAATGTTATTCTCTTTTGCAGAATTTCTCAAGAAATGGTATCGCGTGGAAGCTTTTCAATCTCCCGAGTTATTCGAAAGAAACCCTGTTCTACAATTTCAAACATTGGTTCAGTATGGTAATTAACGACAAATTCGTAGAAAAAAATGTTCATAGCTGGTTAATTCGTTAACTGTTCTATACTTAAGATAGGTACGATGTTTATTTGACAAATATTCACAACACAAGTTTCACGCAAGTTTAAAAGTAGAACCACTCGGTGAATGGAACATAATAGAAAATAATCTTAAACAAGTTTCCAGTAAGGATTTTTGGTTCGGAAAAATCAAGCTTATACTTTATCTATTTATCTATTCGAGTCACTGGTTCTCTCAAACCAGTGTGGTGAAAGGATTTTAAGTGCGCCTCAAAGGGGCTCCTTTCGTGCACTTGACACGTCTTCGAATTTTCATTTCTAAGGCATGTCGGTTTCCTCACGATGTTTTCCTTCACCGTTTTGAGAACGTGGTATTGCGCACATAAATCTTTCAATTGAAAAACTCATAGGTGCACGTCGGGATTTGAACCGGTGACCTCCGGATTGAAACTCGGGGTCGGTACCACTAGACCACCACGCTCTTTACCATCACCAAGCTTATACTAATAATCGTAGTCTTCGACTGCAGGATGAGTATGTTCGTTGAATTCTCTCATGATATCGTCCTCTATCGTGACAACAGTAGCCCTGCACCGGGAAACTGAAGCCCACTTGCAGCAACGCCATCGCTTCTTCAGCTCACTGCTTTTCGGACGGTAGAGGTGGTATCTATGACCGTTACGAATTAGCAACGGATTCCCTTTCTTAGATACAGTGAAGAGTCCTAGGAAATAAAATATAGTGTTCGTTTTAGCTAAATACAATAAAAACAATCATGAGGAGTAATTACAATCCGTTGGCCAAATCAGACACAAAACGCTGATAATAAAAAAAAAATATTGTGTCCGTTCCGACGTGTGGACGGTTTACTGTAAGCGCGATGACATTCCATCATAACACTTTTTGTTAACGCTCGATTTTATTACCCATCAAATTTTCATACCAGGGGCTTTACATGATTGGATGGCATAATATCATCCGTTAGAAAGCGCTTCCAAGATTAATCGGCATCCTGTAATCCTACTGAGTCGATGGCAATCTATGGCAGACTTTTACCATTATGATTGGGAAGCTATGAATTTCTTGTTTTTTTTTTGTTAGCTAATTATTTGAAATGAAAAACTACAGTTTGAAAATATTATTTCCTTTATATTATGTTGGTCCAGAAGTGGAAATAATTTCATTCCCACCCAGAATAAATTTGTAAACGAATATAAATTTTTGTTCTGTGTCTGGGTGTTAGTATGTATTATATATGTATATACAAAAAGAAAAGTTGTAAGTAATTATAACAAATTACATATATCACTTGTCTGGTTCCCATGATACAAACTATGCTTAGCTTACTTTGTGACTAGATGGCGCTGTGTGAAGTGTCCACCAATATTTATTTATTTATTTATTTATTATTAACACTCCTAAAACATCTGAAGAGAATAACTCGTCGGCGCACGCGAACACATGACCTCCGGGTGGAAAGTCGAGTACGTTTAACACAGATACAACTCTTATGCTTCAGGAAAGTGGAAATGCAGATTTTTTTTTTCTTTTACAATTTCTCCCTCGATGGTGGTTAGAGAAGCCCTGCAATAGCGAGGTGAGGGCCTCTGACAGCATCGCCAGACCTTTGTTCGTACTTTGTTTCTAGATTTGTAAAGGTTTTATCTAAACCCGTTGCGAAGTAGCACAGGCTTTCCTTTTGCGGGTATACTAAAGGTTATATTTCCTGTAAATAATAATTAATAACGTATGTTGAAAACTTCGGCACAACCATGTATCAAGTGTGATGATGTGATGATGTGATGATGTGCCAATATATATATTTCCTTTCCCCTTGCATCAAGAATTTATAAACAACTGATTCAGATTCATTTTTTTATTTTCCATTGCATTCTATTACATAACTTAGGCGAATCAAATAAATAATAATTAATATTTAGGCTAATTATCTTACGAAATTTTTAAATAACTCACAAACTTTCGTAAAAACATCCACAGATCACTTATTTTACTGCAGCATATCAGAAATAAGGGTTGTGTTAGTGGCGCCTATATTTTTTCTCATGAACTGGGGCTATGAAATGCAAAAATATTTTTTCATATCCTGACTGGTGACTGGTAGTTCCATTAGCGCGTTCAAACAAACTCCCTTATTGTTAGTATAGATGGTGTTTCATTCCCCTGGGTGGTTATGCTTATTTATTATTTTTATAATATTATATTTGACGGTAATTACAGTAGCTCTGCAAGAAAGTGAACACCATTTACTACATCTCCACCTACTCTTCTCCTGGTTTTCCTTTTTTGGTTTCTGTAAGTTGTATTTGAAACCGTTGAGGAGTAGAATCGGTTTGCCGTTTCTCGATAAAGCAATTTTAGGGACCATACCTGTAAACAATGGAAGTGAGAATTGGATATAACGAATTGTGTACTTATATTTTACAATTAAAAACATGATACAAATAAATAATTTTCGTAGGTACGTCAAAATCAAATTTGGTTAACACATGAATTTGGCTAATTACCGTTTCTAAGTTATGTTGTCCAGGTCATCTTTCTTTTTTAAGTGATACAGTTACGGAACGAGCCGACGGCCCACCTGATGTTAAGAGGTAACCTCTGCCCATAACAAGTGATGTGACTTGGGTCCTCCCCTGCTGTCCAGGTCATCGACAATTTGTAACATAATATGTAATAGAACGATATAGTTTCATAAAAAGAAAACACTTATTAAGTTAGTCGGCTGGCCTCGCAGCTCAGTTGGTTAGTAACCCTACCTTTTGCGCTGTGAGTCGTGGGTTCGATTCCCACCCAGGACAAACATTTGTGTAAGAAACATAGACGTTTGTTCTGTGTCTGGGTGTTAATATGTATTCTATGTATGTATTACAAAAAAAGTATATAAGTATTATATCAGTTGTCTGGTTCCCATGACACAAGCTATGCTTAGCTTACTTTGGGACTAGATGGCGCTGTGTGAAATGTCCACCATTATTTATTTATTTATTTATTTAGTGGTTATGATTCTCGATCAATTTTATAATTTCATCTTCGAACGTGTATATCGAAGCACGACAACCGCTGTGCCACCTGTTACAAATCCAGCGACACTTCGGGTGGCCCTTCCTGCATCTGCTGTGTCGGGAATACCTGTATTCGCCATGCTGGAGAATGGTGTGGCCTCTTTGAGACATTGTGAAATGAAATTCTGAAAATAAAACATATTATTACTTACATCATGGGAACCAGACAACTGATGGAATTATTATATACTTTTTTGTACATACATACATATTAACACCCAGACAACGAACTATCTATGTTAGCCACACAAATGTTTGTCCTGGGTGGGAATCGAACCCACGACCTACAGCACAGAAGGCAGTGTTACTACCACCTGAGCTTTGAGGCCTGTCAAATGTATTACAGCTTGGATAGGAAATATATGTACAATTAAGTCAGTAACGCATCAGAATTGCCTCTCTTTGATTTGTCAGAATGTCAAGATCTGACCGATGTTGACCACTTCCCATCAGATCAGTTTTGACATAAAAAAAGTCTTTCCAACTGTTATTTTATATTACAAAAATTCAGTAATATTTAATTTTCAAAATCTAGAGACAGTGAGTAAAAATAGGTATCTATTATATATATAAACAGAATAAGTGAAAATAAAATATATTATATACTAAGAACTAAAGATGTCATGTTACGGTGTCTTTAAACGGCAAACTAAAATAGATACAATAACTAAATTCTAAACGTGAATCAGATAACTCTAGAATGAGAAGGAAGAAAGAGAAGTCCTTCTTCTTTTCATTTTCTCCTCTTCTTAGTTTTCGTATAATACCATAAAAAATAATATAACGTAACTAATGACCAAAATTTTGATGGTTATACGCGAAACCCAGACAGTTTCAAACTTGGAAAACAGGAAGTAAATTAAATCTCGAGATTTTTTCACGATGTTCATCCCAAAATCGCAGAAAAAACTAAGATAACGATGAAGCTGCCGTTTATATATAACTTGTTTCTGTATTCATGTATACACACATTTTGAACAGTTTATACCTTCTTTCAGTAATCTTTGGTTTCGAAAGAGAGTGACACGATTGGAGGTAGTTGACAGTTTATTTATCTCCAAACCACACGTTATACGATCTGTAAGTGTTAACTTATTGCAAAGCATCTATACAAATAAATAAAAATGGAGTGTCTGTTTGTAATATTAAAATAACTGCTTTTTACTAAGTGCATATGTATGTATACACGGTACATATACCAAAACAACATTTTGTACAATTTTTGTCTGTCTGTCTGTCTGTCTGTTTATTCCGGCTCATCTCTGAAATGGCTGGACCGACTTTGACGGGACTTTCACTAGCAGATAGCTGATGTAACAACGAGTAACTTAAGCTACTTTTCCAAGGGGTGAAACAGGGGTGCGTGATAAAACCGAATTCCACGCGGACAACAGCTAGTTATTAATAAATGACTCGTGCGATTGCTCGTAATGGTTGTGCGAATTGTTATGCCTAATAATAGTTATACAAGAGTCATCATCCAAAGTGTGCAAGTGGGCGCGACAGTGCACCTGGGAGGCTTTGCTGCATTGCCAACGGATTTTGTGGCCCCGTTTTCTGTGTTTTACGTATCTGTGGCCGCAGTAACTGATAGCCCTATTCCCTTGCGTGGTAGTCACAAAAAATGGTCCTGAAAAATATATTACTGTAGATTGGCTGTACAACAGATTTGGAGCTTTCGAGCCCCGCTGGCACGACAGTAGACAGGAACAGCATCCAATGGATACCGGGGGCGTGGGAGGAAAGAAAGTTGAGAAACGCTACCAAAGTAAGCAACTTCGAAACCACAAATCAAATAATTTTGTTAATTGCAATTAATAAATAAATATTGGTGGTGCACACATTGCTGTCTATCCCCAAACTAAGCATAGCTTGTACTATGGGAACCAGATGAGTGAAAAAATCCTTTGTTTTTGTAAACATAAATTTATATTAACACCCAGACCCTGAACAAATATCACACGCAAATCCGTCACACAAATGTTTGTCCTTGGTGGGAATCGAACCCATGACCTACAGCTCAGCAGGCAGATTTATTACGAACTGAGGTGTGAGGCCTGTCAGTATAACTACATAGATAAAAAACTCTTTATAATCATTAAAACACTAGAATATGGTATCAAATAAATAGTTATTATAACCATAATAAAGCAAAAATAATCTTATTAAAATACTGCTTGAGGATAGAAAGGGGCATGGTGGCAGTACTTTCCCGGATGAACTTTTCTTTCAACCCACTGTTTCAAGAGAGCCACCAACTTTTAGTGGGAGCACTTTGTTCGATGTGATTTTAAGACGAAATCTATACGTATTCTCTGACCTAGTAAGGGAGGACCCAAATTACATCGGTTGTTGTGGGCAGAGGTTACCACTTAACACCAGGTGGGCCGTCAGCTCGATCCGTAACTGTATCACATAAAAAAATGTGTCGCATCGCGTTCGATGTGGTTTGCTGCCCCTGGAGCTTCTATAGGACTTTATTCAAGTCTACAAATTATTAAATTGAATATATCACGCTTTCGACCACTCCTCAATCATGGGTATGTTTCGGCTGTGTGAACTTGGCACCCGACTTTGTAAAAATTGATCTTTTTTACGTTTGTTTGATAGATTTAGGTTAGTAGTGGATAGTAGTAAAACTAATTTCGTTAGTAGTAAAGCCAAAAAAAAAAATTATTTAAAAAAAAAATTGGCCCCCCATATTTCAAAACATAATTTTTTCCGACTGTTTATTATAGGAAATGGTTAGTAGAGGATTGTAGTGCATTTTTTTTCGTTTGTAGTTACATAGAAACTGAGGAAAAAAAAAACTTGAAAAAATCATAATTTTAAACACGTTCTTTACACCATAAATTCATTTAGAAATCTGTTTGACGACTACTATTAACGTTGAATAAGACAGAGAGATGTTCCTAGAGGTTAGTAGTAAACTAATTTTCAATTGTAGTATGACAAAAAGTGATCACAATCGATCTGAATCAGAAAATCTTCATTTTCACTGTTTCTGACTGGGATTACGTCCGGTCTATGGACTAAACGACTACTACTAACGTTGAATATGACAGAGAGATGTTCCTAGAGGTTTGTAGTGAACGAATTTTTTATTGTAGTATGACAAAAAGTGATCACAATCGATCTGAATCAGAAAATCTTCATTTTCACTGTTTCTGACTGGGATTACGTCCGGTCTATGGACTATACGACTACTACTAACGTTGAATATGACAGAGAGATGTTTCTAGAGGTTTGTAGTCAACGAATTTTTAATTGTAGTATGACAAAAAGTGATCACAATCGATCTGAATCAGAAAATCTTCATTTTCACTGTTTCTGACTGGGATTACGTCCGGTCTATGGACTATACGACTACTACTAACGTTGAATATGACAGAGAGATGTTTCTAGAGGTTTGTAGTGAACGAATTTTTAATTGTAGTATGACAAAAAGTGATCACAATCGGTCAAATAGAGAAAATCTTCATTTTCACTGTGTCTGACTGCGATTACGTCCGGTCTATGGACTATACGACTACTACTAACGTTGAATATGACAGAGAGATGTTCCTAGAGGTTTGTAGTGAACGAATTTTTTATTGTAGTATGACAAAAAGTGATCACAATCGGTCAAATAGAGAAAATCTTCATTTTCACTGTGTCTGTCTGGGATTACGTCCGGTCTATGGACTATACGACTACTACTAACGTTGAATATGACAGAGAGATGTTCCTAGAGGTTTGTAGTGAACGAATTTTTTATTGTAGTATGACAAAAAGTGATCACAATCGGTCAAATAGAGAAAATCTTCATTTTCACTGTGTCTGTCTGGGATTACGTCCGGTCTATGGACTATACGACTACTACTAACGTTGAATATGACAGAGAGATGTTCCTAGAGGTTTGTAGTGAACGAATTTTTTATTGTAGTATGACAAAAAGTGATCACAATCGGTCAAATAGAGAAAATCTTCATTTTCACTGTTTCTGACTGGGATTACGTCCGGTCTATGGACTATACGACTACTACTAACGTTGAATATGACAGAGAGATGTTCCTAGAGGTTTGTAGTGAACGAATTTTTTATTGTAGTATGACAAAAAGTGATCACAATCGATCGGAATCAGAAAATCTTCATTTTCACTGTTTCTGACTGGGATTACGTCCGGTCAATGGACTATAAGACTACTACTAACGTTGAATATGACAGAGAGATGTTTCTAGAGGTTTGTAGTGAACGAATTTTTAATTGTAGTATGACAAAAAGTGATCACAATCGGTCAAATAGAGAAAATCTTCATTTTCACTGTGTCTGACTGGGATTACGTCCGGTCTATGGACTATACGACTACTACTAACGTTGAATATGACAGAGAGATGTTTCTAGAGGTTTGTAGTGAACGCATTTTTAATTGTAGTATGACAAAAAGTGATCACAATCGGTCAAATAGAGAAAATCTTCATTGTCACTGTGTCTGACTGGGATTACGTCCGGTCTATGGACTATACGACTACTACTAACGTTGAATATGACAGAGAGATGTTCCTAGAGGTTTGTAGTGAACGAATTTTTAATTGTAGTATGACAAAAAGTGATCACAATCGGTCAAATAGAGAAAATCTTCATTTTCACTGTGTCTGACTGCGATTACGTCCGGTCTATGGACTATACGACTACTACTAACGTTGAATATGACAGAGAGATGTTCCTAGAGGTTTGTAGTGAACGAATTTTTAATTGTAGTATGACAAAAAGTGATCACAATCGATCAATTAAAAATTCGTTCACTACAAACCTCTAGGAACATCTCTCTGTCATATGTATAATTCATAGACCGGACGTAATTCCAGTCAGAAACAGTGAAAATGATGATTTTCTCTATTTGACCGATTGTGATCACTTTTTGTCATACTACAATTAAAAATTCGTTCACTACAAACCTCTAGGAACATCTCTCTGTCATATTCAACGTTAGTAGTAGTCGTATAGTCCATAGACCGGACGTAATCGCAGTCAGACACAGTGAAAATGAAGATTTTCTCTATTTGACCGATTGTGATCACTTTTTGTCATACTACAATTAAAAATTCGTTCACTACAAACCTCTAGGAACATCTCTCTGTCATATTCAACGTTAGTAGTAGTCGTATAGTCCATAGACCGGACGTAATCGCAGTCAGACACAGTGAAAATGAAGATTTTCTCTATTTGACCGATTGTGATCACTTTTTGTCATACTACAATTAAAAATTCGTTCACTACAAACCTCTAGGAACATCTCTCTGTCATATTCAACGTTAGTAGTAGTCTTATAGTCCATTGACCGGACGTAATCCCAGTCAGAAACAGTGAAAATGAAGATTTTCTGATTCCGATCGATTGTGATCACTTTTTGTCATACTACAATTAAAAATTCGTTCACTACAATCCTCTAGGAACATCTCTCTGTCATATTCAACGTTAGTAGTAGTCGTATAGTCCATAGACCGGACGTAATCGCAGTCAGACACAGTGAAAATGAAGATTTTCTCTATTTGACCGATTGTGATCACTTTTTGTCATACTACAATTAAAAATTCGTTCACTACAAACCTCTAGAAACATCTCTCTGTCATATTCAACGTTAGTAGTAGTCGTATAGTCCATAGACCGGACGTAATCCCAGTCAGAAACAGTGAAAATGAAGATTTTCTGATTCAGATCGATTGTGATCACTTTTTGTCATACTACAATTAAAAATTCGTTCACTACAAACCTCTAGAAACATCTCTCTGTCATATTCAACGTTAGTAGTAGTCGTATAGTCCATAGACCGGACGTAATCCCAGTCAGAAACAGTGAAAATGAAGATTTTCTGATTCAGATCGATTGTGATCACTTTTTGTCATACTACAATAAAAAATTCGTTCACTACAAACCTCTAGGAACATCTCTCTGTCATATTCAACGTTAGTAGTAGTCGTTTAGTCCATAGACCGGACGTAATCCCAGTCAGAAACAGTGAAAATGAAGATTTTCTGATTCAGATCGATTGTGATCACTTTTTGTCATACTACAATTGAAAATTAGTTTACTACTAACCTCTAGGAACATCTCTCTGTCTTATTCAACGTTAATAGTAGTCGTCAAACAGATTTCTAAATGAATTTATGGTGTAAAGAACGTGTTTAAAATTATGATTTTTTCAAGTTTTTTTTTTCCTCAGTTTCTATGTAACTACAAACGAAAAAAAATGCACTACAATCCTCTACTAACCATTTCCTATAATAAACAGTCGGAAAAAATTATGTTTTGAAATATGGGGGGCCAATTTTTTTTTTAAATAATTTTTTTTTTTGGCTTTACTACTAACGAAATTAGTTTTACTACTATCCACTACTAACCTAAATCTATCAAACAAACGTAAAAAAGATCAATTTTTACAAAGTCGGGTGCCAAGTTCACACAGCCGTATGTTTCCCGGTCATTTTAATGATTTCATTTTGAAGTGTGACCACGGAGCGGAGGCGCGACAGCCGGTGTAGACACCTGGGCTTCCCTTGCTTGTAAGCACCATGTCGATTATACCGGTATATCCCGGCTGGATGAGGGGCTGGCCTTTCCTAGAAACCGCAAAAGTGAATTCTGAAATGTACCATGAACTTACTTCTTCAACTCGTGTACGACGAAACTTTATTTCTTGAAGTAACATTTGTTTTACAGACGTAATTTGGTTTACAAGGCACAAAATTATAATTATATTTTAATCTACACTAATATTGTTAAGAGGTAAACTATGTTAGCATGAGCAGACTCCAAAAGTCTTTTTTACAATATAAAGCTAAATTAGTGCCACTGTTGCTACTAAACTAAACGATATATTCTGCCTCTGTTGGACAGTAAATAAAAGAAACATCAATCTTTTTATGGCAGTCAATCAATTTATAATTCAGTTTGCCAATCGTTACCTTAATTCTTTCTTCATTTAGAAAGGAATACTTTTGTTTTCTTTAACATAGAATGTCAAATATGTGTATGTTCTCCAGTGACTTTAATAATTTCATTTTCGAAAGTGGTGACGGAGGCACGACAGCCCGCACTCCACTTCACGCACACCCAGAGGCACTTCGGCTTCCCCTGTCTGTACGCGCTGTGTCGACAGAACCTGTAGTTTCCTGACTGCAACAGAGTCTGCCCTTTTTGCGATAAAGTGAACCTAAATGCTGAAAAACAAGGGTAATTCTGAACAAATGTACCGTAAATTGCAAAAAATCTAAAAAGTTTTTTTTCAATGTGTATGGGATTTTATTTGACCCTATCTTGCCTGAGGGAAAGGAGGTATTTAGGCACGCTAAAAAGCAGACGACTTTTAAACTGAATTTCACGATCTTGTCACATCGTACTTTTAAATAATTAATAATATTAATTGATAAATAATGAATATAAAGAAAACAAAAAGAGTGACAGTTAGTAGTCAGTTAGTGCTTAATGTTTATGCAGATATATCTTAAAATATAGAATTCTAAATACGCATTTAATGCATCGTTACATACTATGACAATGCGAAAACCCTTGCAATACCCGCATCAGTCAATATACAATGGATAATAATAAGTAATAAATAAAGCTGACATTGATACTGACTTGGTACTTACATAGTGAAGCCCTGAGATCACATGATTCCTTTTGGTTATACAAAACACCACAAATACCACAAATAACAATCATGGGATAAAACACGGTACCTATATCATATTTCAACTTTCAGTGGGTTCGAAGCTCAATCTTGTACTTTTCTCGATTATGGTGCCAGAAGCGAGACATCCCAGACTCAAACTTCTGATGGGTCAGAGCATTTCTTTCCCCTATATCAATACGTTCCACCGAAATTAAACTTTAATTTTATCAAAAAATGTGCAAGTTCTCATTCAGTTATTCAATGGTGTTTTAAAAGATAAGCGATACGGCTTCAGGCGAATCCATCTCAAAGAATTCAATGGAATTTGCATCGCTCGTTACGGGCAGAGGTTACCACTTAACACCAGGTGGGTCCGTCGACTCGTTCCGTAAATGAATCACATAAAAAAAGTTTTATCCAATGCATTTTGTATCGATTACGGTGATTACAGAATTAGGGCCTTTCTTGTTTGTAAAGTAATAGTTCAAATTTGCTCGATGTCGCTGTCAGATATAACTCACTTCGTGTTTTATATTTTTTACTACGATTTTTATAAGTTTTCAACAGATAATTACTGTTTGTAAACATAGTACCTACAAAGAGTTCTGCGGTACCGTGTAAGATTTTTCTCAAAAGTGTGTAGAAATTTACTTTCGACTGATTCACATATCATAAATCAGCGCCATCTGTTATCAATTTAAGAAATATAGCAATGATGAGCTCTATTTATTTCAATTCGCTTCTCAGTGATTGTGCGGCTGATTGAATTTTATTACTTGGTTCTCAAATGTAACGACAGACGCGGGACATCCTGAGCTACACTTCAAACATATCCACAAGCATTTCGGCCTCCCATCCCGGTAGCCGCTATGCTTGTAATACCGATAATTCCCGCACAGAAGAAGAGGCTAGCCTCTTGAAGACACGGTTATTAATGACCCTGAAATCAATTAAGATAGATAATACTTTATTGGATACATGGAAATTTCGTAAAGATTGATATTTAAGCTAAGGAATACATTGGGCGGCCTTAGTGGTAATAGCGATTTCTTACAAGCAATCTTTAGATGGACCAGATATTAAATAGTAATAGATGGGTTGTTAAGATAAAAAGTGAAATGTTTAGAAGCTCTTGGTACGTTATATCGTTTACAGACTGTGTATTTTTATTCTGCTGTCAATCACCCAGTACCTATCCTGTCAAAAGTAATTTATTTTCAATATTTCAATATCATTTGAATATCTAAGATAAAATTCACTTTATCTGTATTATTACTGAATAATAAAACAGCCCACTGAGTGAAAGGCGTTTTATTATACACTTTTTATTTTCACTCATACTTGCTAATAATTATTACTATTAATATTTTTTTTCTTATACAGAATAAATATTATAATCCCATACATGAACGCTATGATTTGATTATTGTTTTAAATAAATAATAAATATTGATGGACATTTTACACAGCGCCTTCTAGCCCCAAACTAAGCTAAGCATAGCTTATACTACGGGAACCAGATGACTGAGAGAATACTTAAATACTTTTTGTAAATACATACATATAAATATACATTAAGATCCAGACGGAGAACAAACATCAATGCTCTTCAAAAAATGTTTGTCCTGGGTGGACCTACAGTGCAGGGTTACAACCTACTGAGCTGTGGTCAGTTAAATATAGTTTATTTTTACATAGTACAAGCTTTGCTTAGTTTGAAGATAGTTGCAAAATGTGCATAGACATATATATAGAGATATAGAGACATATAGAGATATATTTAGTTATTTATTTATCCTAAGATGTCTTACTTCATCTTTAAGCGTAATCACCCTACTTCTGGGAATAAGCTTTACGGGTTTATGCCATCAAGAGAAGCCAATTCTTCCCAGGTCTAATAAATAGATATTTGTGAGGTGTCTTGCGGAAAACTGAATTCTCACCATTTTACAGCACACCGCCATTCGGCTTTCAATTCTCCAATCCTCTTTGGGGTCACTAAAAATCCTTTCACCACACTGGCTTGAGAGAATCAGTGACAAATATAATACAATAGAATCCTCCAAATTTCCCAATCAATGAAATTAAACACTGTTTTTAGTATCCATTGATATTAATGACGTATGTCTGGGCCAGCAAGGACGTTACCATTTCATTTGGCATTCTCATCTCAATTCTATCAACAATGTATCTTGAAAGTATAAAAACCGAATACTGATCTGGCATCACCAACCATTTCTGTCTTCAATATCTGCCCCGTTAACCGAATTTGTGAGGAATTTCCACCTCAATTTGACTAGCAAAGTGTCCTTCCTTTCCAAACGCCATTTTTCTCCTTTCGTCAATCAGTCGGGGATGATTATGAACATTATTCGCTTTGTACAATTCGTTGTTATATGTGTGGATGGACGCTCTACATCCGTTGTGGGTCTTCACGCAGACCCAACGGCATTTGGGGTTGCCCACTGTGAAGCTGCTGTGTCGGTGATATCGGTTGCCAGAGTACTCGATGATCGGACGACCCTTTTGTGATATACTGAACTTCAGTAAATTTGATACTGTAAAAACAACCACGTTAGATTTCGTTGTAAGAAGGTTCAGTTAGGCTTCATAGATATAACTGGTAGCATACACAATCACTTTGCAATGCAAACGGAATAATAAGTTAGGTGCATATTTCACACAGCGCCATCTAGCCTCAAAGTAAGCTGAGCATAGCTTGTATCACGGGAACCAGACAACTGATACAGTACTTAAATACTTTTTTGTACATACACAGTATATAATACAATATACTACAATCTACTAAAAGGATACTCCGACAATGCGTTTTCTTAGTCTGGGGGTCGCACAGACAAAATCACATATCTCTTCTTGTCTATTATGCCCAAAAACGTGTTTACTTAAAGACGTTTATGAGGCCAAAAGCAACAGACTTGGAGTTTTGGACTAGAAAATTGCGTCCCATTTTCAACCACTTACACGAAGAAGTAGCAAAAAACTAGTAAAATCAATGTTTTATACGGTACGACTTCTGGAAATGCTATATCTCTATATATTAGATGATAATACAACATTAAAAAAAATAAAAAAAATTATAATAATAATGGTATGGGAAATTCATGTAAGACCGCAATTCCCTGTTCACGTAAATCGAATAAATAAGCAAAAAGCGGATTCACTGTACATCAAAAAAATTTAATAATTTAATAACAACACAAGAATTATTTATATATAATCGATTGCCTAACGTAAGATAAAAATACTTTTTCACAAAAAATAATACTGTTATTTGTGTCTTATGAAATAACATTTAATATTTAAAAACGTGACGAGTACATTTGTCGTGATATCTGAACAACCCTTATTCAAAGCTATCACTGATCTATCAACATACTCTACGAATTCTCTTTTCTATTTATTATTCTCTATTATATATATATTTACTATATTTATTTATTCTTTATTCTGCATCTCGGTTTTCTATTCACAAATAACCTTTATATCAGCAGTTATAATCTCAATTGGCTATACGAGCTTCACTGCAACTTCCAAAGCACGGTCTTCTACTCATTAACTATGATTGCCAGTTACTAGCATCAGCAAGCGCGGTTGTGAGGTTACCATTAACTTTTTCAGTCGTTGCAAATTTCTAGACCCCAGTAACTAAACATTTCTGACAGCAATATTCTACTTCACACTACTTTCACGATAAAAAAAATGAAAGACTGTCATATTATAATGACATTTTAATTATATCAATGTCTATTTCACCTTTTCATTACCTATTCAACGATAGCCCTCTCTATTTTTTATCTTACATTTAAACTTTTTTAAAAGGTAATACTGAATTCCTAATCCTAAATTCTCTGGCCCTAGATTAAATCCCGTTTAGCATACATTGTCTATCAATCAGTGAGGACATTCTCTTTTTTGTTGATATAAAGTGTTCGAATGAGCATCGGTTTCCTTATAAGTGGTTATGAACATCATTAACTTTAATCAAACTATTGTAGAACGTATGTATTGACGCTCTGCATCCGTTGCATGTCTTCACGCAGATCCAACGGCACTTAGGGTTGCCATACCTAAAGTTACTGTGCCGGCAAAATCTGTTTTTCCCGTACACGATTACTGGACCGCCCCTTTTGGATACGGTGAATCTGAATTCTGAAAATATGAGAACTTAATACGATATAAAAAAATAAGCATAAACTACGTTCATCTATATCCTGTAAAACTACTCAAGATAAAACTCCGATTAACTGCAAAACGAAATAAGCAAATATATTGTTACTTTGAAAGACAGTTCAAATATTCAACCATATTTGTTTCTTTTTTCAACTTTACTGTCTGTGTCTAGTGTCTCAGGCACTGGCCTCAGAGCTCAGTTGGTAGTAACTCTGCCTTCTGCTGTATAGGTCGTGAGTTCAATTATATGTTTAATATGTATTAATTATGTATTTTATATGTATTATTTATTAAGGTTAGCTGGAAGAAAATGCTATTTAGCATTAAGTTCGCCCATGTACTTGTTTTACCTTGTGCAATAAAGCATTTTCTATCTATCTATCTATCTATTATATATATGTAAGTATTTACATAAAAAAAATAACGTATTCTATCAGTAATGATTCCCATAGTACAAGCTACGCTTAATTACGGGCTAGACGACGATGAGTGATATATCCAAATACATTTTTTATATTACTTCGTATAATTAGATAATGAAAAAGTTTGTACAAGGATATCAAAACAAATCTGCACTGCGCTCCAAAATACACATAACAAAGGTTGGATACACTGCTGGCAATGTGACTTGGGACTGGGGCAGCCACGTCTGCAGTATGTCGAATGGGTTGTGATCAACGGAACGTCCGACGGCCCACCTAGTGTTAAGTGGTAACCTTGAACAACCAATGCGACTCGGGTCCTCGCCTACTACGTACGACAAGACCTAAGTCGCATCGTATGCGCCTGTAACTCTGAGACGTGTAGGTGGAATGTCTCATGTGCCTGTAATTTCACCGGCAACGACAGCTATATACAATATGTAATATCGCGGCAGGCCCAGGCGCAGGTGGCGAGACAAGCTCGACTTGTACTTAAGGGACTGGACAACTGTAGCGCAGGAACGTTGAAGTGGTTAGGGATGTAACAAGCTACCAAAAAAAAATAGAATTTAAGCCGATGTTCACAAACGTTCTACTCTCTACTTTAATAATATGTTGATTTTCACTGTATTCAGAGAATGTATACAGAATTTCTGTATACAGAAAATATTACTGAGGTAAAGTTCCAGAACATTCATAAGAACAATTGTTTCTAAATATTTGTATCTGACAATACATTCTCGATTACTCGTACCATATGAAAATAGTTTATATACATATTTAACCCGTCTTGTAACCATAAATCGGTTACAGTTTTATAATATCATACAAAACCAATAATTTCACTTTCAATGGTTACATAAAAATAAAATTCAAAATATTTTCTTTTTTTATTTAATGGTTAAATATGATTGTGAATATCGTTAATTTTTATCAATTGGTGCTGAAACGTGAATAACGAGGCACGACATCCGGTGGCCCGTTTCATACACGCCCAGCGCACTTTGTCGCAACCCATTTTGTATTTGCCGTCTCTTGAATAACGGTTGCCTCCGTATTGTACGATTTGATGGCCCGATGTCGATATTTTGAACATAAAAACTGGAAAAAAACGTGTCGTACAATAGCCGTTAGCCAAATTTATGACTAAAGCTAATTACTCAAGTCATAAGGATGTATCACATTAGACTACAGGATCAAAGAGCATTGTTAATTTGTTCACCTGTTTATAACGACAAATTTAGCGAGTTGATGATGCTAATGTGTTGGTAATACTTAAATTTGGTTGAAATTAGATTGAGTGAACTCTTAGCAATCTTAAAATAAAACAAATAGTGTGAGGAATTAATACACAAAAAGTAAAAAAATATATAATAAAACAGTTTAATAACTTCTCTGAGATTAAATAATAGTAATTTATAAGATCAATGGTTGTGAACATTGTTTATTTTCAGCAATTCGTTTCCATACGTGTAAAGTGAAGCTCGGCAGCCTTTGCGGAACGATCTTACGCAAACCCATCGACATTTCAGAGTGCCCTTTCTGTAGTCACTATGTCGGGAAAAACGGTAACATCCATATTGAATCATAGGGTTGCCTTTACTAGACACTATCACGCTAAATCCTGTAAAATGTAACGATATCAATTTAATATAAATCAACTAACATTTTGGGCAGAGCATCTTTCTTTATTAACTAGCTGCGCCCCGCGGAATACTGCACTTTTCCGAGATCAATGAAGCCTGTGTGTTAATCCAGCTATCGCTATCTTGCTAACGCTATCTTGGTACCAAATTTCATCCAAATCCATTCAGCCGTTTGATCGTGAAAGAGTAACAAACATCTATACAAACTTTCACGTTTATAATATTAGTAGGATTGACATGCATGAGAATAGTAAAACGAAGAGAATATTTCACCGCAAAATATCAAATAATCTTACTACTGTACTATAATCATTACGAAACGACGTGAATCTACCAAAGAGTTTTCATGAAGATTATCGTCCGAAACGTCGTAAATCTATCTAGCTGTCCAAAACGACATTTAATCTACTTGTAGCGGTTTCATGAAGACAAGTGTCTGAAACGACATAAATCTACCAGCAAGATACTGAGAAGATACAATTCTTCGTAACCGCCTGGAGAATCTAGAACTTCACTAGATTGTGATGTTCCTACGTGTGTCGGACCTTGCTCTAACAATGTGTATGACTGCTCGATATCCTTTATTGAACTTCACACAGGACCAACATTCTTTAAAACCAGCGATTTAGTTATTTTAATATCTTGTTACATGACACGACTAATATTGTATCAATCAATTCAATCGACATTCCAATGTCTTTAAAAACTTATCGTTTTGTTTTGTAATGTTATATTATTCACTGATTTATTAACCTTAGTATTTACAAACAGTTTTGCGTTCCGATTATGGTAGAATAAGGTGGAACCTACTAATTTTATACAAAATAGTTTTTAGGAAATTGTTACCCTTCATCAAGAAGCAAATAAATAATGTGATTTATTTAATGATTATGTGTACCTACCTACTACGTTAACTAATATGTTTTGAACAGTAAAGATTTTCGCACGACATCCGGCGGTCGCCTTTGAGCATAACCAACGCCATTTCAGACATTTAAGCCTCCTGTAGTCACTGTGTTGGATATAAAATCGACTTCTGAAATTTCTTAAATCTTAGTTTAATATAATAATAAGGCTTAAGATGCAACTACTGCGTATAGAGATTGAAACGTGTCAATACAATCGTTTAAGTCATAGGTACTGTTTCGTGGATCCTCGCCTACCGCGATGAGACACGCGCGACGTGTGAATATTATAATAGAGGTATATTTAATACAAAGACAAAAGAATCAATTATTGTGATAATTAATAAGAAAGTAAGGCTAAGGCTAAGGCGCGACTGTAATATAAAATCATAGATTGTACGAGTCATTTCATAAAATTTGAACTCATAGAAATGTGTACGAGAGTTTTTTTGTTACGGTAACGTATGACGACATTTGTGATGTGGCCCTCCGAGAGGAACCGGTTTATACAAGTTACAAGTTTACAACGAAAGATATTAAATTTTGTTTCAATTCACTTTCTTTAATTTTTGATGAAACACTTTGTGGCAAGTCGCAAGCAGAATCAGATATAATTTTTCAGCTTATCATAATTATTATTGCTTTAGTGAGTTAATAATAAATAAATATTGTTGGACATTTCACACATCGCCGTCTTACCCCAAACTAAGCGTAGCTTGTACTATGGAAACCAGATGACTGATACAATACATATATAGGTACTTTTTGTAAATACATACATTTTAAAACACAAAAAAAAAATTGTTCAGATTTTAATACAAACTATGTTCAAATGAAAATGAAGTTTTCTAAATTAAGATATTAATCAAATCAATTCCCATCTTATACCGTTACACGAAGTTGGACAGTATATGTATATAATGTATTAAAAACTGTATTAACCATCAAACATTCTCCATTCATCGAGGCTATTATTAATAATAATAATAATAATTAAATATATAGTATATAATACTTTTTTTTTATGTTAACTGTCTACACCGTAGCTCTACATCCCTTGCTGGTGTAAACGCAGATTCAACGACATTTTTGACCGTCGTCGAGACTGTGCTGTTAAAAACGACGGCCACTGCAACTACAAAATATAAACAAATAAATAATTAAAATATATATATTGGTGCACATTTCGCACAGCACAGAATGGGATGAACTTTATAAGACAAACTGTATAAAATTTCTAAAAATACGTATAAAAATATACCAAGTAATGAAAAATATATATTATATAAATATATTGTAGACATTCGTTTTCTAGCAAAATAAGTATCTGTGTAAATAGATGTATAAATAGTACGTAGACGAAAATGTAAGTTGGGATACAATAGAAAGATTATCTAATAACAAGTCTGTTAGTAAGGCACATAACTTTAGCAAATTGTGCAACTCACGCAAGATTTAGCTGTCCTAATAATACTGAAGTTCAATTTCTTCTCTTTCTGTTACATTTTGCATGTTACACCTTCTCAATGGTTGTGAGTGTTATTGACTCTAACGACTACATTGTCCACGGTATAGACGGAAGCTCGGCATCCTTTGCGCGACCGCTCGCAAATCCACAAACACTTGGGATTGGTGATCTTATACGCGCTGTGCCGGTTGTACTGGTAAGTACCACATTGCAACATCGGCGTTCCCCATACTGAATTTATGAAGGTAAATCCTGAAAAAAAACCAAGCATAACCATATTGTGTAACGTATTTCGACATGGAATTCCAATTTCGTATTTCTTCTCTCTTGGAACCTCTTGGAGTCTCCAATTTTGACCTCCGTTCAGACTAAGCAGGGCTTACAAAACTGGCAATATTAAGTCGGTATAGTCATGTTGTAAAACATTATTATTATTATTGATATTACCAATCTATACAAATAAATAAAATTGAAGTGTCTGTTTGTAATATTAAAATAACCGCTTTTTACTAAGTGCATATGGATGTATACACGGTACATATACCAAAACAACATTTTTTTTACAATTTTTGTCCGTCTGTCTGTTTGTTTGTTCCGGCTAATCTCTGAAATGGCTGGACCGATTTTGACGGGACTTTCACTGGCAGACAGCTGATGTAACAAGGAGTAATTTAAGCTACTTTTCCAAAGGGGTAAAATAGGGGTGCGTGATAAAACCAAATTCCACGCGGACGAAGTCGCTAGTATAAAATATATGAAAACTGCAGTCGAGTTGGCGGCGATTGAAGGCTGCTGGGAATGGCCCGCGAAGGTTGAGATAAACTTCAACTATCCTAGGCTGTGAAGACCTACAATTAGGCTCACTTTAACCATGATTATGTGCGCCTTTCGACGACACAACGTGGTTTTCGTAAGTGTAGAGCGCCACCCGACATCCGTGGGATGTCCTACTGCAAACCCATCGGGCCCTCTTATCGTACCCGCTGTGTCTATGGTACCGGTATTTCCCGGACTGTATTACGGGATTCCCTCGTTGTGACATCGAAAATGCAAATTCTGGAACAAAATTCATAAGATTGAGTGTTTTGCAGTTTTTGGTGGCTATTAACTATCGTAGCGGCACCTGACGGATGGTAACTACAATTTCAGTTTTTTTTATTCAGAGATAGTTAACCATAGTTTAATCGGATTCTAAGCTATGTTTAGTGGGAAAATATATCAAGCTGATCAAAAGCAATAAAGCTCTTTATAAGTTTGGCGTGAGGATTTCATATTAAGACTTATTTTTTATACATTTTGAAATAAAGCAGTTATTTTAATATATATAGTGTATACGATACCTATTCTGCTACCAATTGGCACCTTCTTCGGTGATTGCACATGATATTTTCTAATTAAAACGTTCCCAGTTTCCTTTAGTGATGGCGTCGCCAGTGAAGCAACCACGAGAAAGAGTGGCGATGACTGTTCCGTTTTCATTTATGTGACAGTCACGGAACGAACAGATGCGAATGCATTACTGCTTGACGGCAGAAATAGGTATGATGGCATTGCTTCCCCGGCGAATATGGTGAAGTTCTACTACTCTCCAAATCTACACAACAAAGTTCATATAATTCATAATTTAATTATCTATTTCCTAAATCATATAATAGAGGCGCAAATAAATAATCATGAGTTATATTATTGAATCTTTATTTCATTACTTATATTATATAAATAATTTCATTTTTATTTACGACTGATCTGTTTTTCGTGAGATTATCTCGCTCGTACGCTCACAAAATCGCGATGTCATCCAAATTGCGTTAAGTTAAAATTTAATTAAATTACCTAATGTAAGTATAATTGAAGTGCATAATTGAAGGAGCTTCTTTGAGGCGCAATTAAAATCCTTTCACCACACAGGTCCGAGAGAACCAGTGACTCGAATAGAATAAATCCAACATTTCACACAACGCCATCTAGCCCCAAAGTAGCTAAGCATAGCTTGTAGCATGGGAACCAGACAACTGATATTATACTTATATACTTTTCTTTGTAAATACATACATATCAACACCCAGACAGAACAAAAATCTATGTTCGTCACAAAAATGTTTATCCTGGGTGGGATTCGAACCGACGACCTACAGCGCAGAAGGCAGGGTTACTACCAACTGATCTATGAGGCCAGAAGAACCTAATGATTGTGCGGCTTATTAGTGTACACAACTTGATTGTCGATGGTAGTGACGGTGGTGCGACATCTGCCCCACCGCCACTGCGCACACCGCCAGTGCGTCTTAACGCCCACTGACTTGAGCAAGTTGTACTTGTTGTCGCCGACAACAAGCGCGGGTCTCCCGAACTTGGTGACGCTGTAGTGAGCGACTGAAACAACAACATAACATTAGGGAATATATTCAAAAAATTAAATAAATAAAGAATCTGATATAATAAATAAATATTGGTGGATATTTCACACAGCGCCATCTAGCCCCAAAGTAAGCTAAGCATGGCTTGTATCACGGGAACCAGACAACTGGTATAATACTTTTCTTTTTTTGTTAATACATACATTTGATACATATTACAAATGTCACATAAATGTTTGTCCTGGGTGGGAATCGAACCCACGCCCTACAGCGCAGAAGGCAGGGTTACTACCAACTACTAACTGAGATATGAGGCCAGTCAACATAAAAGTCGATATAAACATTGAAAAATTATAAAAATCGGTCTAGCCGTTTCGGAGGAGTTTAGTTACAAACACTGTGACACGAGAATTTTATATATTAAGATTTTTTACAAGGACAATGTTTTTCGTTTGACACTTCAGTTAGTCTCACGCCATTCTCTTCTGAGATAAAAGTAGGTACGTGAAACTTAAATTAGTTTTAGTTGTTGCCAACAAAATTAATACTAATATTCACCATTTAACAGGGTGATTAAAACTCTGCATTAAATATATATTTATATATTATATCACACATTTTTCGGGCACATTTATTCATTAATCCACACACAGATACGCACATTATGATTGCAACTCATTGCTTTCTTAGACACTCATAAACTGGACACGAACCTATAATTACTCCATTCGGCTTGGTAATGCAAGCATTATTTTCAAGACACTTGAAAATTAAATTTGTGTGAACAAATGCCTACTTTATTTCTTCCTAAACTCCGTAGTATTGACTAGAAATATTTGATATCCACCATCCGACTGCATTACGGAAGCGATACGTGTCAAGTGAGAAAATCTTTGGTGTGATCAATAATAAATATTGGTAGACATTTCACACAGCGCCATCTAGCCACAAAGTGAGCTAAGCATAGCTTGTATGATGGGCACCAGACAACTGATATAATACTTTTTTTATGTAAATACATACATATATATGTATTCTATCAGGTGTCTGGTTCCCATAGTACAAGCTATGCTTAGTTTTGGGCTAGATGGCGCTGTGTGAATTGTCCACCAATATTATTACTATTAATGATTGTGCGGCTTATTAGTGTGCACAATAGAGTTTTCGACGGTGGTGACGGTAGTGCGACATTTCCCCCACCGCCACTGGTTGCATCGCCAACGCTTTCTAACGCCGACAGATTTGAACAAATTGTATTTATTTTCGCCGACAATCAGCGCCGGAGTCCCACATTTTGTGACGCCGTAGTGAGCGACTGAAACAACATTTTAATTTTTGGATAATTTCGTCTTCTTCTTCTTGGATAATTTCGTAAAATAAAATAACACTGGCAAATACACCATTTGGTTAACTCATTACTTATAATTCTTTGTGTTTTGGGTATCATAAACTATTAGAAGAACCCGGAATAGTAACAGATCATGCAAAAAAAATATCGTGAGAGAATCAAACCCGCGAATTACTCATCAAACCATTACGCTGTTGTGTGGTTAATAAGGAAATAGATACATATAAATATAATATAAATAGAACGAGGAAACAGATTTTAGAGTAATGAATCTATGGAAAGAAATAAGAATCGCATATTATTTACTTTTGCTACAAGATTTATCTAGATGTTATCATAGACACAAATATACAAATTGTCAGTAAGAAATTTGTCCAACATCATAATTTAAACTCTAATCTCCTTTGTCTAGATTAAAAACAGGTACTCACCAAACATTTCAAGAAAAATGTTCAAATTAAAATTAACAAAATTATTTCCCTTTTGCTATAAATTAAAATAATCATAAAAACGACTAATAAAGCTATACTCGCAGGATTTAGATAGCAAACAAGTAAAAATAATAAAAAGTTCATTTTTTCTCTCGCTAGTGAATGAAAAGAGACCTAAGAAGAAATATTTTAGGAAATATAAAACAAAATTAGTGATTTGGAAAAAGTGCGCCAATATCTAGTTTACAGTTTGATACACCAGTTGGTCTCTTTTCAAAAACCACGGAGAGAAAAAATGTGTTAACCTAAAATTGGTTCTAGTTAGTTTCCCATATCTAAATTCATTTTAATGAAAGAGAATTCACTACGAGTATTGTCAGTAATATAGGTTGCGGCTATTCAATAATTTATTTTGGACATTCTTTGGAATTCTTATTTGTTTGCTTACACATCGACATAGTTTTAAGAGATTTTGGTACAAGGAGTCACTTACACTGTATCCATTGATTAAATTAACCAATCATTTTATAAAAAAGGCATTATAAATTAAAAAATAAATATCGGAAATGCTCTGTTATCTTATTATATACAATACTAGATTATTTATTTACACCGTCAGAATAATTCTAAACTACACCTAATTACATCATACACGATTCCAATTATCATTTCTAAGTTCTAACAATGAAAGGTGGTGAATACAGGAATTTGTAAAAAAACCTATTGTAGGCTACTTCAGACTTTCCTCGAAAGTTTTTATATTTATAACAATAATAAATAATAAGTAGTACTCACATTACAAAGAAAAAATGGTGAACATTTCACACAGAGCCAATTAGCCCCCAAGTACGAGTAAATGATATATTATGCAGACCAGATAACTGACATAATACATAAATACCCACATTTAAAACATTTTTACAGTCAGACACAGAATAAAATCTATGTTTCCACACGAATGTGTTTAAAGCTAGGCCAGTTTTTTTTAAATTCTACTGTTCAAGTGAATCTTCTTCGTCTTTAACAGTAATGCTGTCTTCTATCACATGTGTCCAGGGCGAAAGAGATATTTCCGGTTCAAAGATGTGAGAAATGGGATCAACAACTCGACATGAAGAAACGAGCTGGCCTGAAGCGCTTGTTGGTTGGAACGACGAAAAAGCAATGGCTAACGATGAGGGAACGGTAGTTAGTGAAGTGATACTGGTAGCTGACGAGCTCTTTGTAGCTCGAGAATAAGTTTTCACTTGAGTACCGATTTTAGGAAAGGAGGTAGTAGTTAGAAAGGGTTTGGGTTGGGAATTCGTTAACGAAGTGTGAATTGCTACTGGTGCGGTGCTGGTTGTGACGGGAAATTTTCGCTGGTTGTTTAGTAAAGACGGGTGGTTATGGGTCTTCGTTACTTTGACGATGACATTCTCTACGGTTAGAATGGACGCTCTGCAGGGGCCATCGCGCCACCGCCAGCAACGCCACGTCCGCCTCTCTCCCTTCGCTCCAGACACCTTGTGCAGATTGAACCTGTAGTTGTCATATTCGATAACCGGCTTCCCGTTGCGTGATGTTTTGAAAACCGCTGCTGAAAACAGCAAATATTATGAAGCACCTGCTACTGCTTGTCACTGTTTTGGATACTGAACGCTTTAAAAACCAAAATTTAGATGGAATATAAAAAATATAGTTTATTTATTTCGATATCCTAAGCCGTATAGGATAGGTATCCTTAATATTCGGTATAAAGATCTATCGTCGTACAAAAAATCGAAACGGTCAAAATTAAACATTTGGCGTTTTCAATCTTTTCTTTCTGGCTCGAACAACGAGTTTTTTTACGTCATAATTTTGGAATTTCCTCTCTCCTACTCTTTTGAAATCCTACTGCTACGTTATACAGCTTGAATAATGGTGGCCATGAATCAACTGCCTTTTTTAGCTGTTCAGGTACTACAGAAAAACAATCTCACTGAAATTTGGTTCACAGTTGTTTCTTTCTTTGAAAACTTAAATATAGTTTTCAGTGACGATGGGCTACTGATCGTTATGTATCCAATGCCATTTCATCAAACAAAATTCATCAAGCCACGTAGGTTTTTTTTTTTTTATGTGTTATAGTTACGGAACGAGCCGACGGCCCACCTGGTGTTAAGGTGGTGGGTGGTGGTTTGAGACTGAAAGAGTAACAAACATCCATACATCCTCACAAACTTCCACGTTTATAATATTAAGTAGGATAGCAAAACACTAACGTTATGTGAGACACAATATAAAAACTGTGCGTTGTGTCGACAAATCGTTATGTCACTTATTAATCAATGACGATTATCATTCAATAATGATTATCAATCAATGATGATTATCAATCAATGATGATTATCAGTCAATGATGATTATCCGTCAATGATGATTATCAGTCAATGATGATTATCAGTCAATGATGATTATCAATCAACGATGATTATGTTCTAATTTCAAATTGTATATCTCGTTGTGTATAGTGCGTATGGAAGCTCTGCAGCCCGTGCGGATTCTGGTGCACACGAAGTATCCTCTCGGCTCCTTACTGCTGCTGTGATAGTTGAAACGGTTACCGCCGAAAATAATCACAGGTTTCCCAAACTTCGTTGTCGAGAATATGGGCGCTAGAAAAAAATATTTGATAACTTTCATTACTTTGGTTGTCTTTGCAACTTTTAAGCGAGGATTTTTGGATGGTTTCCCGCACAGTCAGCTCACTGGGGGAATTTTTTCATACTTGAAAAAGCCGAGTGGATTTTACTGTATTTTACGGGTTTACTAGCTACAACACTATAGAAATCGATTAATAGCAAAATAAAATATAGGGTAAACAAGACTCAAATAGAAATAATATATGCCATTCCATAGCCGAAATAGAATAAATATTGAAATACAAGTTAAATACTTAATTGTATTTAATGTAAAGTTAAATCGTAAAAAATATATACTAACTATGTGTTTGCTACACATAGTTTATATATTTTTTGCGGTTACACAGAATGAAAATAAACTTTGAAAACTGTTTGCCCTAACAATTAGTGTTAAAAATAAAACAATTATGATACAATGATAGTTTATATTATGTCAAAACCAAGAACCGGTATTTTTAAGCTAATAGAAGACGGTCAATCGAAGCGAAACTCAGAATTACTCCTCGTGGCGGTCAGTGAAGGAGAAATTGTGAATACATACTTCCCTCTGAATAAACAATCGCTTTTATCGAATAAATACCAGGAAATTTTGAATAAATAGTAGTTTATATTGGTATACCTTCACTGGATTCCGTGACAACATACTAGTGCCCGTCCAATCCAATTCGTGACGTCACCACTTGTTTTATAACTTATGACCGAGCCATGGACACATCGTATTAAGTTTATTGTTGCGAATTGAATTAATGAGCATGAATACACAGAAAAAAAATGTCACATAAATTTTAACATATTTAATTATAATTTTTTAAATTTTAACCTTTATTTCATCGATAAAGTAATAATTTCATACATATTTTCGAAATAATTTTTCCGATTGCCAAATACATTATAAAAAAAAAATGCATTCGTTTTGACAAATTTCTTTGCCAAAAAAGTACTATTATGTTAAAAATATGTAAATAAAAAATGCTAACTTAATTGATGTCTCTCACAGTATGGTTGTGTATAACATTCATTTCGTATATTTGGTCGTCTATAGTTCGTATTGTGGCTTTGCATCCAATGTTCTTCTTGCTACAAATAAAATAACCCTTAGACCCCCTGCTGTAGTTGTGTTTGTTGAATCTGAAGCCGCCATAAATGATAACTGGATTTCCACTCTTTGTCGTCGATAAAATGGGACCTAAAATTTTAACGTATAAAGTATTAAATTTTTGTATCATATTTATGTAGACATCGTAATATTTATGTGAATACTTTTCTCATAGATATATATTATATTCCTGTAAATTTGATTATGCCCGGACTTAATGGTATTTTCCGTGGTATAATATTAGTCCTGGCTGTCAGATTATATTGGGTATGAAATGTTACAGGAAAGTTTAAGACTAGACTTAGTTATTCGTCGTAAAACAATGGCGTCGATTAGCTGACGTCTACGATCCTGTACAATGTAACCCAAAAGGTGAAAAGTGGCCTATTTAGGCTCTGCCTATACCTTATGTGAAAAGGCGTGATTCTAAGTATATTAATTTAAATAAGTAAGATATGTTAATCTTTTCTGTAGTATTTTTATTGCATGCATATGCGCCGTACGTCGTATCTTATTATCGGATGTCATGAAAAAACAAAAAAGCATGGTAAATATCTCATGAGCTCATAAAATATTCATAACCATTAATTTAAATACAGAATTTGACATGACCTACAAACATGTTTTGCTGTTTTTAAAACAAGCTTTTTTTTAAATGCGCTAAAAAGAAAAAAGTTGTTCTAAGCAAGCCCTTTCTTTGGTACCCATATTGTAGGAGTGCATTGAAAATAACTAGTCCGCCATCTTGGGCATACCGTCATGTTGGATTTAGAATGACGTCACACAGCTAACCATTCATTGTCATCCAAATTAAACGTGTATATAAAATTTCAGCTCAATTGGTTGAAGATATCTGGTTCAAAATTGAGTTGCAAGATTCCACCCGAACAAACATAGTTATATACATTGCAAGTTAAATAAAAGCTTGTAAAATAAAACAAAATACGTATATACATAGTTTTTGAGATAGGTATATAATATAATCAACATGACAATATATATGTAAATTGTTTATTTCCCTTAATAATTATCAACAATATCACAATGACTCGAGAATTTGGCTTATTACCTTGTATGTAAATTGTCTAAACCTAAGCAAATAAAATAGAAAAAAAAACAATAATATCATATATGTGAGTGAAGCGTTTCGCTAATTATCATATAAATTATTTAAAACATACTAATCAGAAGTAAGTATATAAAATCAAAGCTTGAAATAGTAATCAACGACAAGTATATACAAATAGACAATAATAATAAATAAAATTGGAGTGTCTGTTTGTAATATTAAAATAACCGCTTTTTACTAGGTAAGTGCATATGGATGTATACACGGTAAATATATCAAAACAACATTTTTTTTTAATTTGTGTCTGTCTGTCTGTTTGTTCCGGCTAATCTCCGGAACGGCTTGGTAGATTTTGACGGCACTTTCACTGGCAGATACATGATGTAACAAGGAGTAACTTAGGCTACTTTTCTGAGGGGTAAAATAGGGGTGCGTGATAAAACCGAATTCCACGCGGACGAAGTCGCGGGCATCAGCTAGTTGTCTATATGTATATACTGAAACTATACTACTGACTATATATATATATATATATATAGACAGGCCTCACAGCTCATTTGGTAATAACTCTGCCTTCTGCGCTGTAAGGTCATGGGTTCGATTCCCATCCAGGACAATCATTTGTGTGACGAATATAGATGTTTGTTCTGTGTTTGGATGTTGATATGTATTATATGTATCTGTATTTACAAAAAAGTATATAAGTATTATATCAGTTGTCTGGTTCCCATGATACAAGCTATGCTAAGCTTACTTTGGGGCTAGATGGTGCAGTGTGTAATGTCCACCAATATTTATTTATTTATTATAAATAAAATAAATAAAGCGAGTGAAAATTCCGCCAGGGGCGCTAGCATCGCGTGGCGTCAACACATGAATTTAAATTAGTTAACTTGTTAAAGGTAAGCTCCAATTCATTTGATGCAAAATCAGGCACACAGTCGTGCTTGTCATCTCGTTTGATGCACTTATTGCTAGCAATAATTAATCTTGCCTTGCATACATTTCTCTTGGAACACCTCCAAATACAGGAACCATCTCTATTTTCTCGGTCTTTATTATATTTGTATCCTGCACGAAGTAGTACCGACCTTCCTCGCTGGGATGTAATGATTTCATGTCCAGTTTCATTTCTGGACGGACCTGCTTGTGATTTACTTCCTAAAAAGATTTGTTTCATGACAAACGTTTTATTTAAAGTCAAATGAATATAAAATTAGTAAGTAAATAAGTAAATAATGGGAAATGTACGTGATATTTTTTTATTATGGAATAAATGTACTGTGAAAATAAAAAAATATTTATTTCATGGTGGAATTACACTCTAAAAATTAAAAGACAACTAAGTTAAAGTGAACAAAACAATGATAGTAATACGTCAATTAAACCAAATTTTAATAGTTTATAATGTTAATATATCAATAGTTTTTATTTATAAAAAAAAATAAGTTATTGGACTTTTAATTTTTAAACGAATATTTTTCCATTTTGTATATGACTTCTTTTTTGAATTTCTCGATTATAATTTATTGATTCATACATAAAATTACCAAAAAAAAAAAAAACTTCATAATTTTTTCAGTAATCAAAATATCTGGTGTCAAAACTATCCACTCCCAATACAGTGCGATTAAACTAAATAAATAGTATATACTTTATCAAATAAAATAAATCTTACCACTAAATTCATTTAAAAATCACCTATTGTGTCCTCAACCTTACAGCTGAGATCATTATTTCACCCAGCCCATTCCAGCGCTTTGTACACTCACTGCACACATTTTATTTATTTATTTTATTTTATTTTTTCAACAGAATCTACAGCTCTTAAATCTAGGTATCTATTCACTTAAAATTACTCTTAAAGCCAATAACAGATTCAATTTTTTTAAATATACTAGTATTACGACAACACAACTTATATAATTAAGGACAATATGTCAAAACACTAATGTACTAACACAATTTTGTGTGTGTGTGTGTGTGTGTGTGTGTGTGTGTGTGTGTGTGTGTGTGTGTGTGTGTGTGTGTGTGTGGTGTGTGTGTGTGTGTACACATACAAACTTATGGTTGTACAGCTCAAAGTTTTATGAAATACCCTCAATATTACCTTACATTACCCTAAATTTTATGATATTTTACTATTCTATGCCAAATATTTATAAGTTGTTGGTGTTAATTAGAATTGTGACTTTGTATGTGTAATCGTAACTAAGCATTCTGATTAAGATTATATTTTTATTTGTGTCAGTGTCTCCACGCGGACGAGGTCGCGGGCAACAGCTAGTACTTAATCAAAACATGTAATGCACTCCGTGAAATAGCTTGCTAGCCATGGGAACCAGACAACTGATAGAATACTTATATTTGTAAATACATACATATAATACATACTAACACCCAGTCAAAGAACAAACATATTATTTATTCATCACACAAATATTTGTCATGGGTGGGAATCGAACCCACGACCTACAGGGCAGAAGGCATGGTTACTACCAGCTCAGCCATGAGGCCAATCAGTATAAATATTCAACAGTGATTGTGTTCTACTTTCATGGCATATATGACATTTTCAAATGTTCGAATCTTTGCCCTACACCCTTTACCCTTTTGGGTACACATAAAGTAACCTTTCGCCCCCCTACTATTGTTGTGCAGGTTGAAACGATGCCCGCCGTAAATTATAACTGGTCTGCCACTTTTGGTTCTTGAACAAGTAGGTGCTGAAATATCAGTCACACATAAAATTGCAATTTCACACATACAAAATATTCCAGGTTATTATTGATAAAAACTAGGATATAGTTTTTTACATTTTTGGAAATTTCAGCCAAAATATCACGTTGTCAGGTAAATAAATGATATTAAATAAATATTGCTCGACATTTCACACAGCGCCATCTAGCCCAAAACTAAGCACAGCTGAAGTATGGGAACCAGAACGATTGATATGGGATACTTATATACTTTTTATCGTACATATAAATAATATTAATACCCAGACTTACAACAAACATCTACGTTCGCCACACAAATGTTTGTCCTGGGTGGGAATCGAATCCAAGACCAGCGCAGAAGGCAGAGTTACTACCAACTGAGCTGTGAGGCCATTCGAGGTCTAGATATGGAACAAAAACCTGAATTGGTAGACAAGAACTCTTTGTTTATAATAAATAAGCAATTTGAATAGGTTTGTAATTATATAATTAGGTTTTACCATTATCAGGCACAAAAAAATAATACGTTTAAATTCCGCCGACAATTTCGAAGAGACTTTACTTTGGTTAGTGATTATGTTCTAATTTCATTTCATATATCTCGCTGTGTAAAGTTTTAATGGAGGCCCTGCATCCCTTTCGCCATCGAGTGCAAACGTACAAGCATTTGTCACCTTTACTGCTACTGTGCTGGTTAAAACGGTTACCGGCGTAAACTATCAAGGGATTTCCCCGCGCCGTTGTAGCGAATATCAGTCCTGGAATTTACAACGGTTGACTAAATTAAGCATTTGTGTTTCAGTTTATATTTAGATTAAGATTCATTATTTTGTGTATAGTTAAAAACTGACTGGCCTCATAGCTCAGTTGGTAGTAGCCCTACCTTCTGTGCTGTAGGTTGTGGGTTCTATTTCCACCCAGGACAAACATTTATGTGACATTTGTAACATTGATGTTTGTTGCTTGTCTGGGTGTTAATATGTATTATATGTATGTATTTACAAATGAAAAGTATATAAGTATTATATCAGTTGTCTGGTTCCCATGATACAAGCTATGCTTAGCTTACTTTGGGGCTAGATGGCGCTGTGTAAAATGTCCACCAATATTTATTTATTTATTATCATTATTTTAGTTAAAAACTGTTTTCATGTAATTAGTTAGTGTTAGGTACGTGTATTTTATTTTTGTATCTGTGGAGTAAATAAATTATTATTATTATTATATTATTATTTTGTTATTGTTGGTATGATCAATCTTTCACTAATTAGTATCGAATTCATAAGAGTTATGCAAGTGTTATAATAATATCAAACAATATAAATTTAAATCTAGGCGAGATAAAACTCGTAAGTACAATATAATAATAAAAACTAAACAAGGTATTTCAATAGTAGAAGAAGTTTATTAAATGATGTTTAAAATAAAATAAACATATGTTTTACGTTTTCAATTTAATCATAGTACCTTCTTAAGTCTAAACTATATGCCTATATGCATCTTCACCCTACAAGCCTTCTAGTTAGTACAATATAAATATAAATAATAATAATAATATTAACTGTGGTGAGCAACCTGAGAATAATCAACAACAATATGGTTTCAAGGGGTTTATTAAGTGCAATCCATAGTAGAATATAAATATTGTTTATTCGCTTCGTAAAAAAGTGTATCAAATATAGAAGATATAACTTTTTGAAATATATATTCTGTACGAAATCTGATACTTCAAAAAGTTTCATATCAATTCAAACTGCGTTTAATTTGAATTCATCCTCTATTGAAGAAATCAATTTACATTAATATTTCCGACTGCTGGTGCGACTAGTAAGTAGCACCCAGACCCTTTGGTCAGTCATATACGTCTAAACAGTTCAATTGCGCCTCAAAGAGACTCCTTTCGTGCACTTGGCACATGTCTTCGAATTTTTTGTTCTACGACATGTCGGTTTCCTCACGATGTTTTCCTTCGCCGTTTTCGGAACGTGGTATTGCGAAATACTCATAAGTGCACGTCGAGATTTGAACTGGTGACCTTCGGATTGAAACTCGGGGTCAGTGCCACTAGTCCACCACTTCCCCCGTGAAACACTGCAGATACCGTTACAGCCGTTAGGTGCAACGACGGTCATCAATCGTGATTATGTTCCAACCTCATGTTATATATGTTGTTGTGTATGGTCCGTATGGCCGCTCGACATCCCCTAGCGACCCTCGTGCACACGAAGTAGGCCCTCGCCCCTTTGCTATTATTGTGTTTGTTGAAACGATGACCACGATACACTATCACAGGTTTCCCATATTTTGACATCGTGAAAATGGGCCCTGAAATTCGATAAACGTGTTGCAGTCATGTAATTTAATATTATATATAGGTACAGATGTTTCATACGATGTTTCATTATCGCACTAAGCGAAATAAAATTGATTTATATAATATTACTTTATTTATTTTTTGTATTTCCCGAGAACTATAATCTGGAGGTCTTCAGGAGGAGAGTGAATAGGTATTTCCTAGGCAAGCATGCTACATCGTAGACCGCATCGTCACTTAACATCAGGTGAGATTGCGGTCAAATGTGAGCCTATTTTATATAAAAAATATATATATATATTTTTACCCCTCAAAAAAATATAAACATATTATTTTATAAGGCTTTAACAGTAATTTTATAAATAATGATATAATTTTATAATTAAATTGTAATTTAAGCGTTTACAATAAAATAACAAAATTAAAACATTTACATAACTTCAAAAAATAGTTACTATATTTTTTCCACTCGCGTACTTTTGAAACTAAAATGCCGCATCAACCCCATCACCATACCAACTAACCATGGTTATGTTCTATTCTCATATCATATATGAGATTATCAAGGGTGCGGATGGCGGCGCGACACCCTGTGGCTATCCGCGTGCACACGAAGTAAGCTCTCGGCCCTCTGCTACTGTTGTGTTTATTGAAGCGATTTCCACCATATATAATAACAGGTTTTCCATATTTCGACGTAGCAAAGACGGGCCCTAAAATAATTAACTTGTATAAAATATTTCATCAATTTTATTAGCATGGAATTTAAAGTTGCAAGGTTCGTTTCTATAAAACCGGAAAACACAACACAGCGTGGTATGTGATATACTTATGGAGCGAGCAGATGGCCCATCTGGTGTTAAATGGTACACCTCTGCCCATAGCATATATACGACTTGACTGCTCCCTTAGTTAGGTACCACATGGCCCAAGTTGCATCATATGCGCTCGTTACTCTGTCTCGTGTGCCTGTAATTTTACCGGAAATCACACCCACGCGGAATGCATTACCGCTCAGTGGCAGAAATGAGTATGGTGGCAGTACTTCCCGGGCGAACGTGGTAGCTAATGAGTCTCTCATATCTACCGAATGAAAAAATAAAATAATCTTCAGAATGTTGGTTAAGTTCTTGAATGCAATACTCGTAATTGTTTGCGCAATACCTTTCGGTGCCAACGGAGAATGAGCACATCGTGAGGAAATCGTCAGAAAACTTAACTATCTGACAATGACATCTGCCAGCCCAAATTTGCCCGCGGGGCAGAGTACATTCACTTACCCCATTATTTTCACCTTAATTAAAATAACACTTCGAGAAGGGCTTAGGATTGTCGGGTTTCAAAACTTAAGATAATAATGATTGTTTTAATATTCACAACAAAAGATTTTTTTTGATAATAACCAAGATAACATTAAGTATTATTAATGTGTAAAATAAATTTCTCCTTATGCTCGGCTTAATTAAAATAATACTTTGAGTAGGGCTTAGGATTGTCAGCACTAAAATCTTGAGAAAATAATTACTGTTTCAATCAATCAAATTCAAAACAAACTCTTTTTTTTCATTATAAACATTCAGATAACATTAACTATTATTAACGTCTAAAATATATCGAAAAGTATCCGACTCCACTTTAATATTTCAATACATATAAATGAACTCAGTAAATATGACAAAAAACATAAAACATGTCATAAAATCAAATTATATATTAATTAATACACATTTTCTAGAAACTCAAATGAGTTGCATATATACATATATCACATTAAGACTTTAATTATTTTTTTCATCTCTATGTATTGCTCTAGTACCTCTTTACTGGCAATTTCATCGGAATAAAGAGCCTAAGAATTCTCAAACTTAAGAAATATATATTATACTAATTAATGTTTATACAAAAAAACAACATTGTTCTGTTTGTAACATTTCGTTCTTTATAGTATAATGTGACAAAACACATTCAAATCGAATGTATTTTTCACTATGGCAAGACACGACTATATACTATACCTACCCCGAAGGGGTAGACAGTGCCTAATCGCTACACTTTTCACCTTGTGCTCTATTGAGCACTGTGGTGGGAACGAAGACGTGAACAGTGAAGTGTCCATCTCCGCCATTAGTTTCACATATAAAACAGCAAACACTCTTCCAGCTACAAATTCCATAATAGTCCGACAGCCAGGAAAAACCCTAGGTATAGGATTTGTCATAAAAAATAACCATGCAGGCATTAAGATTTATGTGCGCTACACCACGTTCTCAAAACGGTGAAGGAAAACATCGTGTGGAAACCGACATGTCCTAGAACTAAAGACTTTGCGCACTTAAAATCCTTTCACCACACTAGTTAGAGAGAACCAGTGACTCGAATAGAATAGAAGAGGCCATCCAGGCCTTCGCAAAAAAGAGTTGCAGAGTGGAAAAGGCAATAGCAGCGATGTCGTCACATGGCAAATCGACGCCCACACTCTACCTACCACTTCGGTAAAGTCTATAAATGTTTATGGTGCAGTTTCATATGGTAAATTCTGTTGTGTATTGTACGTATGGCCGCGCGGCAACCGCTCGCCCATCGGGTACAAACGAACAGGGACTTAGGTTCTCTGCTCGTGCTGTGCTGGTTATATCTGTGTCCATCGTATATAATCACTGGTTTTCCGTACTTCGACATCGCATATATTGGCCCTGAAAATACAGGATTTCATTGAGCTATGTCTAAGAGAGACTATATTTGCTTATCTAAAGAAATAACTCATTTTTTTGTGTCACAGTCACGGAACGAGCCGACAGCCCACCTGGTGTTAATTGGTAACCTCTACCCATAACAACCGATGCGACTTGGGTCCTCCCCTACTAGGTACGACAAGATCTAAGTCGCATGCGCCCGTTACTCTGAGACGTGTAGGTGGAATGTCTCATGTGCCTATAATTTCACCGGAAACCACACCTTTCAAACCGGAACACAGTAACGCGAATGCGTTACTGCTTGGCGTCATAAATGGCATGGTGGCAGTTTATCACCATGCCCATTTGCAGATTACACAAATTTGAATGATACACATAACATAGGCATGTATACAAATTAGTAAACTCTATGCATTTTTCATTTTCAAACATCCATCCACACGTTTCAGCGTAAATCAAAATATAGAAAAGTTATGTATCTAATACATATATTGAATATGTAAAATTATATCATCGTATGTTAAACCCGACAAAGAAAAAACAGCTGGATTAAAACAAAATGAAAGAATAATTTTCCAAAGTAGGGTTTGTATTGTAAACTTCCTCAAAGACTTTCATTAAAAAAAGATGTTGAAACTTTTTTGTTTAATAGCTATTGATGAGCTTAGCGTTAAAACATTTTTGGAAACATTTATTTTTTTCAAAGACTATTAGAAGTGCAATTTTCTGTTTGTGAAAGTTTTCCTCAAGTCGAAGTTGAATAAAGAATGTCGAATTTCAACCAGTTGGAAGAACAGTTCTTTTAAAAGGACATTTTATGTCCGTAGTGTCCATCTTTTCTGTACCTGAATCATCAAAACCCACCTGACGCTGCACTGCTTAATCGAAGACGACAACAGCTCATATATCAACCAAAGATTTGATTCTAGTGCGAATGTACATTCCGTATGTCTATGATTTCATCGTTATGGGTCCTGATGACGGCTCGGCAGCCGTACGACCACTTGTTGCACACATAGCGGGCAAGGGGCCCTTTGCACATGGTGTACTTATTGAAGCGGTAGCCTTCATAGATAATCACCGGCTTTCCGAATTTGCTCACCGAGAATACAGCTCCTGAAAATTATAAAAAAATAAGAACAGTTGAACTCATGCCAAGTTTGTCCGAAGAAGTACTGTCGCCATGCCCTATTCTGCCGCCAAGCAGTGACGCATTCGCGTTATTCGGTTTGAAAGGTGTGGTTGCCGGTGAAATTACAGGCACATGAGACATTCCACCTAAACGTCTCAGAGTTACGAGCGTATACGATGCGACTTGGGTCTTGTAGTATCTAGTAGGGGAGGACCCAAGTCACATCGGTTGTGGGCAGAGGTTACCACTAAACACCAGGTGGACCGTCAGCTTGTTCCGTAACCGTATCACATAAAAAAGACAGAAATAATTAATACATTATACGAGGAAATTTTGGATTGTATGATTGTAGGGTAAAAATATGTTCACCGAAACTTCTTCATCTTTCGTACTACCTACACACACATATACGTAATAATTCAGAAGTGATCGATTTATTTGTTCCAATTCACGGGCAAAGCACCACACATGTTTTGGCAATATATTGCACAACTTGATACTATACGATGAATATGGTATTCTTCACGCGCCAAACGCACCGGCATCGGTAAATTATACTTTAATTTATTCATCGCTTATACCAATTAGTGTGTGATTTCCTTAGGTGAGTTGTAGTGTAAATATTATTAATATTATAAATAGTCTGGAAAAAAATATTCTCCTGATAAGAAACTATTTCATAACAGGTAAACGTAAACATAATGAAAACCAGGTTACTAATTTTTATTTAATATTTAATATGTACCATTTAAAAGAATGATCGATAAAAACTTATTAAAACATCAAAATCTTTGGCGGCGTACATAATAGTAGTTTAGCAATAAAACAAACAATTAGGAACAATGAAGATGAAAAAGGGATGACAAATCAAGAATGTGGTTCATTATACAATAACGCACTTCTATTGGTTGTTCTAGAGTAACCTTTGGTACCTTTGTAGTAATATTACTTGTCAAGTTTAATGACTGATTTATTCAAGAATTACGATAAATAAGAACTAATTATATAATCATCATGTCTTGTAATCTTAGCACTCTCAAATTGACTTGTCTTCCTTTTGTACGTATTGATCTCTACAAACGAGTATAGTAATCTCTGTTTATTGTATATTACAGCTTTACTATATAATTTCCACAATATAAGTACACATATAAACGAATCTAATAATAGAACAAGGTGTTACTAATATTAATTTGAATGTTTTTTAGAAATGATAGTTCAAATTCTAGTCTTAAGTTTCAATGCGTAGCAGCCGCGCAGCAGTTATGTCAATGGAAATCCAGAAAGGAAGCGTACCTCTCTGGATTCCTACGTCCTACATAATACCTACACAAATTTACACTATATTTATAGTACATTGGAAGCTAATCTATGCAAAACACTAATTACCGAGTACTAATTGACTTTACTTATGACTTTGGTTATAAATTTTGATTACTAGCATTAACATTAACATTATTATCAATATAATTGACAGCATCACGCTAATAATTTAAATGGCTTGAAAAAAAAATACATATTAAAGAAATGGCTCAATAACTTTGGACAAACGAGAACCCAACTTGAATGAGACACTAATGCCCGTTTGTATGCACTTAAGTTAGAAAAGCTTCTTGAAATAAAAATGCTTAAACTAAGTAAATAACTCAAAACGTTTGGTACACCGAGGCCCTAACTTGAGAGCGACACTTACGAGTATGCCTATTGGCATGCACTAAACTTATACAAGCTTCAGCAACAAACTCGAGAGAGTAAGTTACAATTTATAATACAAATTTGTTACCAGGTTTCACTGGGGAAGCCATAACATAGCTTACTGAATAAACACCGTAACTTATAATAAAGCACCACCTATTAGTACTCTGACTCTATTCTAGTGTTAAAAAGAGCGTTTTGTGTATCTCAATTTGATTTATGAACTGTTTTGTGCTGCCCTCTTTATTTTTTTGTATGTAAAAACTAAGTACAGCTACGAAAATTTAGGTGGGAAGTGATATTGAATACTGCTTACAAGGAATATTACGAGTGTTCAAAAGCGGCAAATAAACAGAAGGGTCTCAAGTGACCCCGAAAGCTACCATACAGGTGTCGCCTGCGTAGCAACCATCTCATGCAGCGCCAGTCGGAAGACACACGCAGAACTGCATCTTAACATTAACCTAGGCTAACAAAGTGGCTAGTTCTGTACCTATTAAGTATTATGACAAAAATTACCTACTTGCATGTAACTTCATCTTGCCTATATGGCGCTAATATAAATTTCCATTTTAATCCGCAAGTTACTTTAGTGCTTAGCATGAAACATTATGTGCTTAACGTACTTAATGGTAAGAAAAAACTCGTCAGGAAACTGAAATGTGAGTACTTACTTGTGATAGATTGAGATTCCTGATCATAAGTCTATACAATTGCGATAAAATATTATATTTAATTGCAAAACAAATCTAATTAATTAATCAATATTATTAAAAATCTTTGGTTAATTTTGGATTTCAACTGCATTACATTATATTATTTTTGTGTGGCCATAAACCACACCAAAATAATATAATATACATGTCGCCACTAAAATGAATAATCAACCGTTACATAATCGCTATCCACTTTAAAAAACGGCTTCGTTTTTCAGGCTGGCAGATTGGCGTTCAGCTGTAATATCTATGCAATAGGGTTCACAAAAAGGCTTTATCCACATTATAAATACAGGGTGATAATGTTAAGAATGAGACATGTTTAATAATAATAATAATACACTTATTTATACTCTTATCAGAGTATTTTTTTAACTAATGCCGGCAATCATTACTTTTCAATTAGGCGTTTCAGACGTGTATAAATATGACTTTAATTTACTAGGCGTATTGTCAATGAGATTCTAATGGCTCAGACATATCTTATAAGCTACCATCTTACCATTCTAGACTTAATTGTACTTCGGTAGGTATTTTTATAAATGACTAATATTCAAACAAGCTTATTAAACTAAACAGTCGGCAACTAATGGCACTACAACAAGCTGTTCTATTCTGTTCTATAATAGAAGTAATATAGTTATCCCTTACGTGGATGTGTGTGTGTGTGTGTGTGTGTGTGTGTGTGTGTGGGTGTGTGTTTGTGTGTGTGTGTGTGTGTGTGTGTGTGTTTGTGTGTGTGTGTGTGTGTGTGTGTGTGTGTTTTGATGTGATTGCAGTTAAAGAAGTAAATTGCAAACAACACACAAAAAGCAAGCTCTACAATGTAACTATACCTAGGTTCGTTTGTAATTGACATTCGAATCGGACTTAAACTACTCTTAAAATAAATAGTTAAACTTAAAACTAACCTTATAATATACATAGCAAAAGATAAACTCTCTACTAAATGCAGTTTAGACGGTAAAACTTATGACTTCAAGAGTTACTTCACTCATACTAAATGCGTACTAACGTGAATATCAAAGCAGTATCGCGTAAAAAAAACTGCTCAAACTGTCTTCAGTTGTTAACAAGATTAACCCTACAACTTAACCATCTAAATCGATTAATTTAATGACGCGAGCATAAAATGATACTATATTGACAACAGGACATTCTTTAAATCTTATTATTATAACTGATTTATATTATTGCATTACAAATTGACAATTTTTATATCACAATTGAGCTAAACATTATTTTTTTAATAAAAAGTGGTTATGGTCTTATTTGCGTTCTGGTTACATTATTAGATTAGATAAGATGGCATTGAATACATTTTTTTTATTTCACATTACTCTGTTTTTGAAGCTATGATTGTGATCGTCTAAGATCTCCAGTACGTCTTCATCTTTTGTTGTGATCTGCGCCTTGCATCCAGACGTCCACTTCTCACATACGAATCTCGTGACCATCCTGTTCGGGAGAGTGGCCTGTCTGTATCTAATCCCTTTGTACGTCACGAAGCGTCGTTTATTACCGCATTCGGTGAACACGGGAACATCCTTTGGGACCGGAACCAATCTCACACATTTGTTATTTTTCAACACGCGCTTGAATCGTTTTCCTTTGAATGTTACGAACGATGCCTCCGCAGTGAACGCAGGAAATATTTGATGGCCTACAATCATAGAATAATCATAATTATAAAATCATATATTATACAAAAAGTATCATAAAAATATTAAGCTCAGATTGAGATTTATTAAGATAATAAGATAATAAGCCAAGATAATAAGAAAAGATGATTATAACATTTGACAAACACTATTTACTTTGAACAATATTTTGTTGTCGTTTTATATAAAGTATCCTATCCGTAGGTATCATTCGAATGATATACATCGCCATCCTCGAATTATTCAAAGCCTCTTCCTGTTGATTTCGATGATAACGATATTTCGCATGAGTCATTATTTCTCAATAATAAGTTAATGAATAAGTTTTTATCGAATAATAAATATTAAAGCCAGTTATAACAATAACAAAAAAGACAAAGAGCAAAATTTCATTTCAGTCGGTTGAAGGAACTGGTCCAAAATGTAATTGCAATATTAGACGTGATTTTTATGTATTACCTTTAAAACCTAGTAAAAAAAGCTCTTCATACCTATGTACTAATAAAACTCTAATAATTGCTTCAATACGTACTTACGTCTCTCAAGCTCAAGCTCAAGAACTACACAACAAGTGATACATACTTACTAATTACTACTAAACAAATATATTATTAGTTTAAACATTACTATTATGAATCTGACTTCACGAGCTTATATGGAAGTCTAGCAGTACTATGGTCTGATACACATACTCGTAGACCACTTATTCTTTTGATCCAAAGCTCGGAGGTATTTTAATATAATTTCATCAAAAGCTCGGTAACAGGCTCAGGAGTGTAAATCCACCTTAAAAAATATACAGATAGCAATATTATTTGGAACAATTTCATACAACCTAAAAAAATCCTCGGTATTCAGGATCTACCTGTCTACAGCTTATGAACAATAATAAAATTCTAAACAACAGAATGCGGCATGTGTTTAATATTTCACGGAAAAGTCCTCGAGATGTTTTATCGCTGGTGGATACACAAGAAGTTCAACTCGAGATTGTGGCTTGCCGAAGGCTTCATCAGGGAAATCATCAAGTGCTCGATTTCCCCGTGAGCTTCTCCAGTCGGCATATCGGCGACGTATGTCTGTGTTCAACATTCATTTGGATAATCTCGCCTCGATGCGTCTTGATGCATGCCCGGCAGCCCAAAGACCACTTATTGCACACATAGAACCCCCTTTCACCTTTACTGGAGCTGTGCTGGTTGAAGCGACATCCGTTATACAGTATCACTGGCCTACCGAATTTGGTGGTTGACAAAATGGGACCTACGAAAGGAAACAGTCTGTAATAAAAGCAACAGTATGAGCGGAAGCAGAAACTTTTGGGATGTTTTCAACAGACATACCTTTCTTTCTCGGGCTTTTAATTAGCTGCTTAGGCCATTACGAGAGTGTACTTCTGCTTGGTGACAGAATTTAAATCCAGAATTACGTTTGGCACCAAGTTTTATTGCCAAAGCATCAGAAATTTTAAGTCGAAAGCATTAAGGAGCTTTTTACATCAGAAGCCGTGAGGCACACCGCGGGGCTCAGCGTCCTAAGTTCCTACCTACCACAAATAGAAGTGGTGGAAGCTATTCCAACTTACACACCATAATATCAATAAAGCGAAGTTGATCCAAATACTTCAATCATGGTTATGTGTGTCGTATATATGCAGCACTTCGTATTCATAAGTTTTTATGGTCGCTTTGCATCCGTGACTGGGCTTCTTGTTGCACACGAACTTCCATTTGCTGCCGCTGCTGGAGCTGTGCTGGTGGTAACGGATGTTCTTGTAAACAATCAGAGGTTTCCCGTTTCTTGTCTCTTCAAACACAATACCTGAAATCAAAATACCGTCATGATCATGTAAAAAGTGACTAAATGTCGTAAATGGTCGAGGCGGTATAATTTGTTAGTCAATATGATCCTGTGTAGGTTTTCAGGTGATGGACGAGTTGATGGCCCACTACTATGGTGGTACTATGGTGATGATTAGTGGTAACTGCCGCCCATGGACAACAGCAATAAGACTCAAGTCCTCTCCACTATAGTACGAGATGACTCAAGTCGCATTGCGTTGCGTCCATCACCTCGAGACGGGAATGTTACGTCACTGCTTGGCGGCAGATTACCAGGTGTGGTGGCAGTACTTTTCCGGGTGAACTTAACACAAGTTCTACTGCTACTTTGGGTTGCTCCTTTCGCACCACCCGGGAAACACGTGTAGGGATCCAGAGGGTTATCACCTACGGACGCGAGCAACGTGGGCCCACAGAAAACAAACATTCATGTGATACGTATTCGTAAAATATGTACAACGTTCAGTATTGTATAATAAAAATAAAACGTCTAAATATGTATTGTGTCACATTATGCATGTGAAAGGTGTTAAGTATTTTTAATATCTTATAATAATAACATTTGTGGACAATTCAGCAGCGCCATTTAACCCCAAACTAAGCATATCTTGTATTATTGGAACCAGACAACTGATGGAATACACTTTTTTTGTAAATACATACATATAATACATATTAAAACCCAGACACAGAACAAAATGCACATCCGACACTGTTAATTGCTACAGTCGAATTACTTATACATATTAGAATTGTCAGTTATGTCTGCTTCTCTTAAGTATGTAACTACTCTTATTAGAAACATGATCAGTGGGTGTGGACTATCTTGGAGTTGATAACCATATTTTCAATGATGACTATCAGCGCCCGACACCCTCTGTCCCAGTGGTTACATCGGAAGGTCTTCCGTAACGTGTGCTTGTCTTTCAAGCAGAACCGGTAGCCGCGGTACAAAAGCATCTGGTTGCCGAAACGTGACTGAATGAATACCATTTCTGTTGACAACATAAACAAATTAATTCTATTTAAATCGTCAAAAAATAAATTAGTATATTATTACATTCGAGTCACCGGTTCTCTCGAACCAGTGTGGTGAAAGAATTTTAGGTGCGCCTCCTTTCGTGCACTTGACATGTCTTCGAATTTTTAATTCTAGGGCATGTCGGCTTCCTCACGATGTTTTCCTTCACCGTTTTGAGAACGTCGAATTGCGCACATAAATCTTTCAATGGAAAAACTCATAGGCGCCCGTCGGGATTTGAACCGGCGACCTCCGGATTGAAACTCGGGGTCAGCACCACTAGACCACAACGCTCTTAATATATAAGTGATAAGTCACTTATATGATTAATGATACTCGCACGAACAATTACGCATCATGAATTGGTAGAGTTCTTTCATAATCTCTCCACCTTACCTCACCCCCCAAGCTTCGGCTGTGACTCCAATGTAAGGTCTATGCCATCTGCGAATTGCAAATATGAAATATAGTCTACATACCTATATATAAATTTATGCCTTTTTTCTTTTTCTTTCTACTTAACGAGCGCATTGTTAAATGCATTTGCATTTAACAATTCGTTCGTGAACAGCTTAGAGATAGGTACGATCTCTTCTCTCACTTCGCGGTTCAACTGTTGACCCTGCACTTACTATATCCTCTTCAAAACACAGTCTATTCCAGAGGCTGAAACTCACCGTCTTCATGCAAGACAGCTTAGATCACGTCTCTACGCTCAAGAGCTTAAAAACTGCACCTTTATTAAGCTACAGTTTTTAAGAAGCGACTTAACTTTAGTATCGGCCAATGTTATCTATAAGGGCCAATGTATTAATACTAAGTAGCCTGAAATAAATAAATAAATTATTGTCATTATTAAAATCAAGCTATAAATAAAACTACTCACCGCTAAAACATTAAATCTTTAATAAATTAAATTTTTTAAATCGTTATAGCATACGGTGTATAACATAGCTTATACTGACTAGATGCGCAATATCAAAATTCAAGTCTTTAAAGCCAGCTTTTAACTTATCTCTCAGTCGCTCAGTGGGGACATATTCTTTTATGATATATGTTGAAAATCATTAACAAATAACAAAATACCTACCAAAACTGGCCGAAAGCGAAAACTATATAAATAAAAGGTTATGACACAGCATGTATATAATTTATAATAAATTAATATCCCCGAAGTAAGCTAAGCAGAGCTTGTATCATGGGAACCAGACATCTGATATAATACTTATATACTTTTGTTTTGTAAATACATATAATACATAATAACACTCATACACCGAACGAACATCTATGTTCGTCACACAAATATTTGTCCTGGGTGGGAATCAAACCCACGACCTACAGCGTAGAAGTCAGGGTTACCAATTGAGCTGTGAAGCCAGTCAAATTATTATACAACTTTCGGCCATTATATGATACCGACAATTGTGAAAAATGATAGAAAAGATCCACTTTAAGTATACCTTTAAAAGTCAAAACTAATGCCGTTTTAAATAAATGCACATTATATATGATTATGTGAGTTGGTGCACCTGATAATATTGTTATCCACTGTGAATATCTGCGCGCGGCACCCGCGGTACCATTTGATGCAAATCCAACGTTTCGTCTTGCCGTTGTCTCGGTTCAAATGAAACCTGTGGTTCAAAAACAATATCATGTCGTTGCCTCGATTCGTTTTTAAGAACATCGGTTCATTGCTCTCGTGTTGATTGAAAACTGGATACGAAAATCCTGTTGATTAGACAGAAATTAATTACCAGTTAACATATTCTAAACTTACAGGAAAAAATACAATAATTAAATAAATATTGGTGGACATTTCACACATCACCATCTAGCTCCAAACTAAGCATAGTTTGTACTATGGAAACTAGGTGATTGTTAAAATACATATATAATATACTATTTTTTGGTAAATAAATACATATAAATACATATTAACACCCAGACACAGAACAAACATCAATGCTCTTCACATAAATGTTTGTCTGGGTGGAAATTGAACCCACAACCTACAGCTCAGAAGGCAGAGTTACTAACCAACTGAGCTGCGAGGCAGTCAAAAAACAATGAAATATAAGTAACATTATACAAACTAAAAATTAAAACTACTGGGTAAAATATATATAATGTATAATCAGTATTTGACAGTGTGTTGTTTTCCTGCTGAGTTCAAAATTCACTCAAGAAAACAGTGGTTAGCTAAGCAATCCAAAATAGGTGTATTGTATTGTGTTCGATGGTATTTATGTATTAAGTTTTAACTAATGTTTTCATATTGATCATTACGCATCCATACATCCATTTATATTTTCTTTACTTACCTACCCTTCATGATAAAAACTGATTGAAATTAGGAAGGAACTATGATACAGGTCCGGCCTAGTTTAGGCATTAGAGATTTTTATGTGTATACTTTGTCGTGTAAATTAATTTAACAAATACAACTTACTAATGATTAAAATTAAGTGTACCAAGGTCGCTAAATTTAAGTTGATTTATAATAAAATGATTTGAAATGATGATTTGAATCGCTAATCCAAGTTTTCAAGTTAGACCCTCAGTGATTATGTTTGTTCTTAAACTTAATGATTTCATCATAGTATGTCGAGATGGCCGCCTTGCATCCAGATGCCAGTCTCGTGCAAACCCATCTTCCCAAATGTCCTTTGCAGTGGGACTGCTTGTTGAACCTGTAGTCTCCGATTTGTATTACTGGATTACCGTACCGCGATGTTGTGAATTTCGGCATACTCATACCTGGAAAAAATCCAAGATGATTATTTCAATAGCTATTCCTAAAATATTTATCAATCTCGAACGAGTCTGGAGAAGAGATTAAGCCTTCTATAGCGCGTTAGACGCATGTCTTCGAATTTTCCGTTCTAGGGCGGTTTCATAAACCGCCATGCCATGCATGCACGTTCCTTCACTATTTTTTAAGTTGGTATCAATGAAAAGTGACGTAGCGGTTTGTCGTCTCTTTGTGGTCGATATAATTTTAAGTTCAAGTTAAGTTTTAAGTTCATGTGTTCACACTAAGAGAAGACAGAAGTATTGCTGATTTTATGTCTAAATCTTTATGAATCTCTTTTCTCTAGCCGCAAAGATTTGACAAAAGAGAATTCTTAGGATTACGGTGGCCTTTTTACGTGTATTAATTTGCTACCATGTATTTTGTTATCCGTGTACAATAAAGCCGCAAAAGTAATGTGATTACTGGGCAATACGCAGTGGCATCGATTGCCTCATTCAAGTGTTTTCTCAACTTTAGTCTCTATCTCACTATCTCCCTAACCACCCTACCCTCGAGAATAAGAGTGAAACATCACAGCGTGTTAAAACTTCCCTTCTTCCTTAAATTACTCTCGATGTCCTCACATGATGAACCTTGCTGTCGTCCAATCTGTGGGTCCTCCGTGTATAGCTTAGCAGAAGGATTATGGTACAAATAAATCCTATTCGGTACTACGAAATGAAACGCCACCCAAAATTAAAACTTCGACATATAATATCATAATGATTTTTTTCACACTCATGGTCTCAAAACTTTATCAGTCTTCAATGGAAGTGGTAATTATCTATTTTTATAATTTGATCGCAGAACGTAAGCACTTTGGCCTTGCATCCTGACCCCACTCTAGTGCACACCCATCTCGTTTTCTTTCCATCGTAGAGCGATTGTCGGCTGTTGAACCTGTGCTCCCCGATTTGAAGCACCGGTTTCCCGTACCGTGAAGTTGTGAATATCGGTATATCTGAAAAAAATACTACTTTTACACACAATATAAAAAAAGAGGAAATGATTATTCTCTGCCCTATCATGAAGGCGTATGAATCTGATATTTAGCATCGGGGTTATTTTCAGAAGATTTTGGATTGGTGTGGTAAATGACAGTGTCAAACTTTGTATTGCTGAGAATCATATCAGATATAGACCAACTTAAACGCAGACAAAGTCTCAGGCTGACTTATTAGTTATTTTCTACTAGTATTTACGGAATTATAACATTTTCCATGGCTCGGTAAAAATAAAGATATTTCAAAAAAGATTTTGAATCCGCCTTTTTATAGTTTATTGACCAGGATAATCAGCTGGTCTGTTTTTTGAAAACGCACTTTTATTCAGGTCCTTGCCAGTGGTGTAGACTTAGAGAAGGCGAGAGTTTCTCACGTAGAACAATTATTTGAAATTCCAAATGTCAGTTGAAAATCATCAGAATGACATTTTCAAAGACACTTTAGTAATTTGTCAAAAATAACCCTATACCTGAGTAGTAACAGAAAATACTGGCTTATCAAAATTAAAAACGAATAATTATTAATAATATTTATGAAGTTGACTCCAGAAATGTTACAAAAAAAATATCTGTAACAGTATCAAATGATACGTTATGCATCGTGATTATGATCATTCACAGAAGCAACAACTTCATCGTTCACAGTGACAACGAAAGCTTTGCAGTGGAAATTCTTCTTAGTGCAGACCCACCGGACCTTAGGTCCTTTCATGTATTTGGTATGTCGGTTATATCTATATGGGCCTATGACCAGCGCGGTTGCACCACGTCTGCTCTTTCCGAAAGTAGGGGTCCAGTCTGAAAACATCGTACCACGATTATAATTAAAGTTTAACAGGCCTCATAGCTCATTTGATAGTAAACCCTACCTTCTGCGCTGTAGGTTGTGGGTTGTATTCCCACCCAGGACAAACATTTGTGTGAGGAATACAGACGTTTGTTCTGTGTCTTGGTAATAATATGTATTTACAAAAAAGTATATATGAATTCTATCAGTTGTCTGGTTCCCATAGTACAATATATGCTTAGTTTGGGACTAGATGGTGCTGTGTGAATTGTCCTTCATTATTATACCACTTCTTAGGCTAGAAAAAATTATACACTTAAGTATGTAACTGCACGGCTGATAGTCGGCAACCGAAGCAGCTGACTTAAGTACGTAACACTGCGTGCATCCATATGGTTATATAGTGCATCAATCGACAGAAAATGAACTGAACTGAATAAAAAAAATGTTTTATGCAAAAAGGTGTTTAATTATGTCTTACATCTCATAACAAACCGAAAAAGAAACACTATTTTTAAATTAGAGATACATATGTAAAACTCGTATGCATTCTAGAAAACCATGTGAAGGCATTTATAGCTTCCTATGTATTTAGGTGAAGAGGCTACACATGAAAATATTTGAAGCAATTTCGTTTCTAATTTCAGCACAAATATACCTCGCATTTTTCACATTTAGTAAAATACTCCAGAAATTCAACTTAGCTTCAAGTCGTTTATGATTACAGTTTTCTCTTCAAAACTACGTCGCCCAAGGGGACGTTTTGGAAGTAGTTTTGAAGATCTTCAATTCCTTTTCAAAGGCATATTCGGGTTTCCATATGGTGGATGTATGGTGGATGTTTTAAGATTATAATTATTAGTGAGATACTAGCGCTTTACATTTGTTTTTTACTGATGAAAGTGGCATTATTTTGTTTTCACTTGACCTGCAGAACGCGCTGAAAATAACTTCAAAAGTGAAACATACCACAGAAAAAAATACGTTCCGTTTTACAAAGAAATGCTACATACGATTCAAGTTAGTTTCATAATGTAATCTTTAGATAAACTGTAAAAAAAAACTTTGGTAAGGCTTTGTTATGAGGTAAAAATATTTCTTTCGATACAAAAGGAAGATTCCAGATCATTTATTTGATCAATTCACGAAAAAAGATGTGACAAAGCTTCCAATTATTCTTATTACAAAATTATAACAACCATTACTCATAATGATCAAAACAATTTACACTCTTACCCAGAATATACACACACACAACACAAACATACGAAATCCGAGCGCAAGCTTTATTCTTGTGGCACTTTTCTTACATTATAGTATTTTAACATTTAAAGTGACTAGATATTCAAATTATGTTTTAATGATTATGATTGTTCTTTACGCGGACTACTTTATTATAATAAGTGAAGACAGCTGCCTTGCACTGAGTTGACTGCTTGGAACAAACCCATCGTATCTTCGGACCGGTGTAGCTGGCGTTCTTATTATATCTATATCCTCCGAGCAACAGCACAGGTTTTCCATTTCGGGACACCGTGTACTCGACATCCATATCTGCGAAAGATATTCAAGATTTAAGAACTATACATCGATAAAGTACCACACCACGCTTTTGTCTCTAAATAGTATAAAACAAAGTCGCTATCAACTTCTGTGTGTTCTCCGTTTACTTCTTCCAAACCACGGAAAGGATTCTGAAAAGGTTTTAAAATAGAAAGAGCAATAAACGAGGAAGGTTTATGCATTAAATTTGTAAATATTTCGCAAAATGCAACTTAACTATGACTATGTTTAGTCAAAAAACTGTAAGTATTCACTCATCATTTTATTTATTACTAAATTGGACCGTGCGATGCCGGGACAGATCGCTAGTTAAATATAAAAGGAATAGGATAATATATAAGGGATATTATTGATGTAATCAGGTAATATATATTATATAGTATCAACGTACAAAGTGTGTCAATTGTTTGCAATTGTTTGGACAATAAAAATTAATTTATAGTGTATATTCATAGAAAAAAAGAGAAGAATGTACGATACATTATCAACGTTTCGCAGTAACGTCTGATACACCTTTGAAATGTTCAATATTTTTATTTATTATGACAAACAAACCATATAACAACATAGTGGCTTTATACTATAACAGATTACTTAATTATTTAAGTTATTTAACTTTACCAATGTCCGTCAGTTCAATGGTTATGTACGTTACTGACCTTGACGACTTTGTTCATAAATGTGACAACCGTTGCCTTACAACCGTGGCTGGTCCGAGTGCAGCTCCACCTAACCTTCGGTCCGGTACACCTGTGGTACTTATTGTAACGGTATCCGCCCAACATAAGTGCTGGTTTCCCGAAGCGAGATACAGTAAATTCCAAATCTACAAAAATGAAGAATATATATTTATATTTGTGTACGCGCCATCTAACTCCAAAGTCACCTAAGCTGATAGCTTGTATCATGGGAACCAGACAACTGACATAATACTTTAATACTTTTTTTGTAAATACATACATTCAATACATATTAACACCCAAACACAGAACAAACACCTACGTTCGTCACATAAATTTTTGTCTCGTGTGGAAATCGAATCCACGACCTACAGCGCAGAAGGCAGGGTTATTACTAACTGAGCTTTGAGGATAAATACACTATAGTGGAATTTTTGAAGTGTTGCCACCGTGAATGTTCCTGTCAGACTGTAGTGCACTCGCATTACTATGTTCTGGTTAGAAAGGGGCTGATTAAACAAATTTTTTTTGTAATGAAGTCACGGAACGAGCTGACGGCCCACCTGATGTTAAGTGGTAACTGCCGCCCATAGACAACAGCAATACGGCTCATGTCCTCTCCATAGTACGAATGACTCAAGTCGCATAGCGTTGCGTCCATCACCTCGAGACGGGGATGTTACGTCTCAAACGGCTGCAATTTCGCCTGAAAAATGAATTGACACTCAAAAAACAACAACTCACATGCATTCGCAAGGCAATTCGAACTTCATGTGTCGGAGTTACAGGCGCAATACTAGACTTGATTCCTGCCATACCTTAGTAGGGGGTACCCATACGCTTCCATCCCGAACATACGAGTGCTTAGCGGTAGAAATAGTTACCAAATTGAAGAAAGAAAGAAAGAAAATATATTTATTTGTCTACATTAGAGCATGGAACATAAACAGTGGATACATCAAATTATTATACAAAATAAATAATCAAATTCCATGCCTCATCAAGGCAAAAGGGACCCAGTCTCAGCATAATGCAGCACTGAACCAGTCAGTGCCAGCGCTGGTATTCTGACTGGGCTTTGCAGTGGCGGCACGGACAAAGAACACACACACAATATATTATAAAATGGAAAATTAAACTTTCGTTCAATGGTAATTCAGTTCCTAACTGTAATTATTTTCGCTCAGCAGCTCGTTAAATAGCACATTGTTGTATATTAAAACAATATTTTAATAATAGGTTCCATACAAAGTGTAAGTAAGAGAGGTTTTTAGGAGGCAGTAAGCTTTATTAAATACTTTTACTAACTAATACACGAATAAAACACTTCTACTCAATATCCTGATCACCTGTCACATATGATATTCAATTATTTGTTCACATAAAGAGAAAATACGTTTATTTAAATGAAATTTTTCTTTAGGTCGTAAGCAGAACTCCTTTTGTTCAATAAACATTTTTCCGGAAACAGTTTGATACCTGATTTGAAAATAGCCAAAACAGTTTAAAAAAATTCTAGTTCATGCAAATTATTTTTGGGGAATTTGTTTAGTATCTCGGGTTTTAGCAGGATCTTCAAGATTATATTGTTACTTATCGCTAGCATGCAAAGTGTTTTTTTTTTATCTTCAGTTTCCGCACAAATCCTCTTCCGTTTGGTAATTTAGTATATGTTTCAATGTTACAGCAACGCGCAATTTTCAACAATAAGTTGAAAAATGGAGAAGTACGGAATCCGATACAAAATCGTTAATTTGCCAAAAACAGTAATAATTTAATAACCTAAATATTTTAAACTTACATACAAACTAGGTAGTTATCCATACATACTATGTTAATATGATATTTGATAGATAATGTAGTCGCAGCATGAAATGATGATGACTAACAATTAATAATAAATTACAGGCTCTTCACACAAAATATGGGTCCAGTATAGGGTCCATTAAAACTGCACTGGACTCATATTCCGTGTTGCTAATAAAAAATACCATCATAACGCGATAGCGTTCATCTTTTTAACTGGTACAGTGTTGAGAAACTGTGACCAGATGATATTTGACGAGTATTCAGTATAGTGGATCCAGTAATGATGTTTGAATGTGTGATATCTACCTACTAAGCCAATTATGGCAAAACTACCCTTAAATTTTATCTTAATAATGAACAACTATCTATTCTAGGTTACAAAACTATGCATTATTTTTCTACACTCCATTTTGAAGTGTCTTTTGTCAAGTCAAGGAAACAGCGATCGGGGAACCCGCTACAACTAATTCGACTACGAAGCCGTATTTTTTTTTAGTTTTTTATTTTATATTTTTTTTATTTCTTTATTACAGTGATTACTAATCCTTAAAAGTATAACATAAAGTAAAAAAAATCCCCATAACCATAAAAATAATTATCAAGTGAATAATTAAACCATATGTTAGAAACATTAAATTATGACATTCTAACACCAATTTGCAGAAACGCTTAAAACTATTAACATTAGGAATATCTTTATCATATATCTAAGCGAAAAAGCATACCGACCTAACAAGCAAAGCATAAAAAGGAATGAAATCCGTCCATCACTCTAGAAGCTACAGAGTCACATGTCATAAACACATACATAAATAAACTTATAAAACTTAAACTAATAACATTCCCCTTTTTTCCACGTCGGGGGATATAACTCAGTGGTTATGTTGGTTTTTGATCATAATGACTATGTTTGAATAGGTGACAACCCTAGCCTTGCAACCGTCCCCAATCATAGTGCAGTTCCATCTGACTTTGGGTCCCGTACACTTGTGGTACTTGTTGTAACGGTATCCGCCGAGCAGCAATACCGGCTTCCCGAAACGAGAGACCGTAAATTTCAATCCTGCGAAAAAGAAAATATGTTATACAAAGACTATACAACAGTTAATTTTATACTAAATACTCAGACGTATACTATAGACAAGAGTTACTTCTCAGAGGGTCAAGTTAGGGCGCGTTGTAACCTTTGAGCTTGCGTGCGACAACGGGCGATCATCTCATCGATTGTTTGACCACAGAATAGAAAACAGATTTTTTTTTGCAAAAGATTTGACTCTCTTCATTTTGCACAAGGAGCCGCGAGATTAGCAGATCGCCCACTGTCGTCGTATCTTGCAACCATCTGAACCGGCTCTAACACTATTATGTTGATGTTAGAGCAATTTGGAGGTTGAAGGAGAAACGCTTAAGATAAATAAATAAAGAGAACAGCGAGATATTTTTTATCTCATGTGAACTGAACTTTATTGCATATACTAACCAAAGGAATAAAAGAATCTCCCAAGAGCATCCCAATTACGTGAACCATAAAATACATTTTATTTGTTCATATACAGAACATACAGGTTTCCTAGACAAAATCTTCTTAACCTAGTAACCCTGCACCTCTATAACCAGGCTTCATTTTGTTTTTAAATACATCTTATTAAGGAAATCATAATCCTAGTTTAAAATTTGCTCAAAAGTACTGTTTTTTATTAACAAAGTCTAATCATTTTAGGATTGTATGTTGACTGTGCAATATTTGCATTTTGCAGATGCAACAGTTAAGTATTTAAGTATTTAGTGTCACCATAGAACTTCAAATAAAAAGTCGACTATTTCACGCACACATATTACCACCAGACAATTTGATATATTCAAAATTCAAGCGAAAAAAAACTAATACGCAGACAAACAGATATTTTTATAGTCTTGTCTTGAATATGAATTATTATATTAATTTTTGACCCCTAACAGTTCGTTTGAATTAGGCGATGAGCCTGTAACTTTGCAACCATGCCCTAAGTATAAGTAGTAGATAAATGTAGTTAAGTTCTATATAACTTTCTTTCCCGTAAACTTCTGGGGCTCCTGTAACGGTATCCGCCCAGCAGCAGTGCTGGCGGCTGTTGGCCCGTATCGAGAGACGGTGAATTTGAATTCTGTAAAAATTATAAAATTTCTCATTATTGAAATTATCAGTTTATTGTTGTAAGAATGGTGTTCAGCTGTGTCATTCATGCAAGCAAGCCTACTAAGTTCTCAAACATTACAATATTAATTATATTATTAGTAAATATCAACTGAGGTGAGGCCGATCAAATGTATACGTATATAAAACATACATAAAACTATAATACTAGCGGCTCATCCGGCTTCGCTCGAGTAAATTGGATAAACAATAAAAAATAAAATTAATGTAAGATTGAAACTACACCCGGCGCGGCGCCTCTTAGCCTTAAGCAAAGCTAGTACTATGAGAACCATTTGGTTGCCGGTGAAATTACAGGCAGATTAGTCATTCTACACACACGTGTCAGAGATACGGGCGCATACGAAACGGCTTGGGTCTTGTTGTACCTAGTATGGGAGGACCCAAGTCGCATCGTTTGTTATGGGCAGAGGTTACCACTTAACACCAGGTGGGCCGTCGGCTCGTTCCGTAACTGCATCATATAAAAAAAACTTATAAGGTAAGTTATATGTTTTAAATACACAATAATGTATTTTAATGGGAATCAAAGCTAAGTACTTACAGCAAAGAAATCAGAGTCACTACCAATTGAGCGGTAAGGCCAATCAAAAAAGAAAATGTCAGTATTCATAAGTAAGGGCGCTCGAGTTACATTCAATGATTGTGTTCATCTTTCACGAGTATAATTTCGTCATCAAGTGTGATAATTTTCGCTCTGCACCCGGAGGCAGTTTTATTGCACACCCATCTAGCCCTGCGTCCATTACATTTGATGTATTTGTTGAATCTGTTATTGCCCAGTAATAATACAGGGCGACCACTCCGTGTGAATGACATAATTGGTCCTGCGAATTAAAATAATTTAATCGTTCGTATGACAATAAAGAACTTCTATCTGGAAGTAAAGAGAACTATTTCAAGTTATCGGGAACTTGAGTTGACCCTTCAAACTACAGTTGCTAAAGAAATTAATCTATGATCAGAAGAACAGTAGCCTTACAGCCATCAGCGACCCTCACTGCTCACTTTGGGTCCTGTACAGCTTCTGTGAAGGAACGGGGAATACGTTCTTTGCAAGCACTCAATTCTTGAATTTTTCTCGCTGGAAAGATTTTGCTCCTTAATAATAGTAATAATAATAAATATTGGTGGATATTTCACACAGCGCCATCTAGCCCCAAAGTACCTAAGCTAAGCAAAGTTTGTATCATGGGAACCAGACCACTGATATAATACTTCTATACTTTTTTGTAAATACATATGTACATATAATACATATCAACATCCAGACACAGTACAAACATCTATATTCGTCACACAAATGTTTGTCCTGGGTGAGAACCGAACCCACGACCTACGTTTATGATTTGGGACGTTTGTTCAGTGTCTGGGTGTTAGTATGTATTAGGTATATAACAGTGCCAATAACCAAAACGTGTAAATCAGAGATACAGCGCTCCTTTAAGATAAACGCAAAGAAGGCTTTTGAAAGCAAGATTCTGGCTGCTATCGAAAATAAGCCCACCTAACTCGGACTTTTATCATGCTTAAATGTTGCTACAAGGAATAATAATTTAAAGTACAACAATACAATAAAGACTTTAATGGTTGTGAGTACACTTTATCGATATTATTTCGTTGTGATACGTGGTTATGGCCACCTTGCACCCCATAGTCCTCCTGGAGCAAAGCCAGCTCGATCTGTCTCCAGTCGCTCTAACCCGGTTGTATCGATATCCACCCAGTAACAGAACTGGTTTACCACATCGAGAGAGCGCGAACTCAGGTGCTACAAAAAAAACGGTATTACACTAGGAATAAAGGTTATGAGAGGTTTTTTTTATGTTATGCAGTTTCGGAACGAGCCGACGGCCCACCTGGTATTAAATGGTAACCTCGACCCATAACAACCATGCGACTTGGGTGTTCGCCTACTAGGTACGACAAGACTTAAGTCGCATCCTATGCGCCCGTAACTCTGAGGTGGAATGTCTCACGTGCCTGTAATTTCACCGGCAACCACACCTTTCAAACCGGAACACAGTAACGCGAATGCGTTACTGCTTGGCGCCAGAAATGGGCATGGTGGCAGTACTTCCCCGGACGAACTTGGCGAGAGTTCTACTGCTCTTAAATATGGTATGTTAAGTTATCCAATTTTCAATTTAGGAGTTAAGACAAGACAAACATACTTAGGTGTTACGATCAATTTGTTTTTAATTACTGATTTTAACCCCCTTGCAAACCGATAAAGCAAGTGCCCGAATCCGGCGAAAAAAAAAATTTGTAAAAAAAAAACGCTTTAAATTCATGACGATGGCCACTAAAAGCAGAAACAATCATAATTTAATTTAATCGAAAATCTCTGTGACTCAGCCATACGATTTTGTTCTCAGTCGAGACTGTTGCTTCGTGATCAACGATTGACTTTATACACAGCAGTTTCCCTTCTGGCTTCCATCAGTGGTTATGCAGTTTCGAGAACACAATTTCACCCATAAACGTGACTAAAACCGCCTTGCAACCAGAATGCACCCTGGTGCACACCCATCTCGCACGCGGCTGTTTGCTCCGGCCGTCCAGATTGAATCTGTAGCACCCTATCTGGATCACAGGCTTGCCTTTCCGGGATGTCAAGAACAGTGGTTGTAAATCACCTGAAATGGCTAAATATCAGAAATAATAATAATAATATTGATGGACATTCCACACAGCACCATCTAGCCCCAAAGTAAGCTAAGCATAGCTTGTGTCATGGGAACCCGACAACTGATAAAATCCTCTTTTTTTTGTAAATACTTACATATAATACATATTATATGTTAACACCCAGACACAGAACAAACATCTATTCATCCCACAAATGTATGTCCTGGTTGGGAATTGAACCCACGACTTATAGCGCAGAAGGCAGAGTTACTACCAACTGAGCTGTGAGGCCTGTCTAATGCTTAGGTATATCAAAAACAGCGAACTAAGACAAAGAAAGTTCAGTAAATGCGTTGTTTAGTATATCAAGTGGTGCAGTTACTATTTCCGTTTGACAAAGATTTGACGAAAGATTATGTATCATAAAGCAAATAAACTTGTTTTATACGATTGTTCAACAGTGTGTTGAACTAATCGTGCACGGCTAAACCTGTTACGTCTAAACAAAAAGAATGCGCCACAGGATTTAGCAGTCTTTATTTTGTAGGCGAACAAATAATACGAACTATGAGTAAAATAAACTGACGTCCCGACCGACGTCCGCGACGACGTCAGCGACGACGTCAGCGACCGACGTCAGCGACTACGTCAGCGACGACGTCAGCGACCGACGTCAGCGACTACGTCAGCGACCGAAGTCAGCGACCAACGTCAGCGACCACGTCAGCGACCAACGTCAGCGACCGACGTCCGCCACCGACCACAGCGTAACACTATATCCAGCAGAGGTTACAGTTGCAGATCAATGGTTATGAGGAGACATCTTGACGATCTGATCTCCGATCGTGACGATGATGGAGCGACAGGCGTGGTGGTCCCTGGTGCAGATCCACCGCACCTTGGCACCTCTGCTGCCAGACCACCTGTTGAACCTGTATCTACCGACCTGGATCACTGGTCTACCGGTTCTAGATGTCGTGAACGTGGGCTCTGCAATTTCACAATATAACACAATTACACGTCAAGAAAGTGAAAAATATAAAGAGAAGAGAAAAAAAGTAAGCCACTACCTCGCGGTAGTTTGGTATAATTGAAAATAGCGAATAAGTACTCAAAATACCACCTTCCATAATTTTATTTTGAGATCTCGAAATAAAAACTACATTATAATGTCATGCAGTAAAAATGTACAAATAATTAAATCAGATTTTAAAGCTTATTAATACTGACATGAACACCGAACAGGCGATCTGTAGTTATGGGCATCAATCGCATGCATCTTCAGAATTCAGCATTAATAGTAGACTAGCTGCGCTCCGCGGTGTTACCCACGGTGAATAAGTAATCCCACGGGAACACTGCACTTTTCCGGGATCCAAGTAGCCTATGTGTTAATTCAGGATATAAGCTATCTTGGTACTAAATTCTTTAATTTATTTTTATTAAATCCATTCAGCCGTTTGAGCGTGAAAGATTAACAAACATCCATACAAACTTAGTAGGATATTTTTTCGTTAAACACAGCATTATCGTTAAATCGTCACAATCTTCACATAAAATATAATCACATTTTTTACAACCTGAAATGCTTTTCGTTTCTGTAATCATGTTCTATTTACGTATATCCAAAACTGCCACGCGCTCTTAAGAGAGATGGGCAATTGGTAGTCGTCAGTCTAGTAATGGTTATGAGGTGTATGCTTCAGGACCATGTTGTCAACTGAGATGATGGCACCTTTACATTTGGAGTGTACCTTCACGCAGACCCACCGCTGTCTCCGTCCCCGGTACGAGGCATCCTTGTTATACCGGTAAGGGCCTATTTCCACAACGAGACCTCCTCTGGTAGACGAAAACGGTGAGATCATCGCCATCCCGTTTACTGAAACATCATCAATAATAAATGTGTGTGTGGTAAGGACAGAGTGTTGTGGTTGCTAATTATTACTGTATTCAAGATTCTGTGTTAGAATCAACCGATCAACGCAAGTAACCTTTGATAGTGGTATTGGAGAGTTTATACTCAATCTTTGTACCTGTATGTACTCTTCTTTGGTTCCTTTACCTGATTGTCTCCTTTTTTTATTATGAATGACTATTTAGCTGTTGGCCGCAGATGGCCTTGACAACGTTTAAACGGACTTTTGGTGGAGTAGACGGCTCTCAACCGGAGTTTATGTCTCATTTGCACACTAAATTTTGTATCGATTTTGTTATTTCAGTTTCAGCAATATATATTTTAATAAATTATAATTAATCTTTCACGATAGGCCTGAGGGTGTTATTTAAAAGCAGAAATTCTGAAATGACGACGCATTATTTATTATTATTTTAAGGATAATATTTCAAGGATTTAAGGTCAGGCTAGCTAGCCAAGGTTAACCTGAGCTTAAAATCTCAATTACCTATATATTATAGACTAACATTTGAAATTAGAAACTATTTCTAATTATTTGATCATCAATCATTGATTCTTTGAGGCCCCAAATAACTGTTTTTAGCTTGTCATCCAGATTGCATGCTCTTTTCAATTACATACTTTCAACTTATTAATAAAATTTACGATATAAATAAGTAAATACAGAAGGATATTTTACAGCGCCCTCTTACCCCAAAATAAGCTAAGCATTGCTTGTATCATGGGAACCAGACAATTGATATAATACTTACATACTATTTTGTAAATACATAAATATAATACATATTAACCAGACACAGAATAAACATCGATATTCATTACACAAATGTTTCTCCTCGGTGGGAATCGAACCCAAAACCTAGAGCGCAGAAGGCAGGGTCACTACCCGCTGAGCTGAAAGGCCCTCAACGGCACTCAATGATTATGCGTATTTTTGAATTGTATGATCTCATCGTCCACAGTGATAATGGTGGACTTGCAACCACTGTTAATACGCGAACACATCCAGCGACCGCGGGACCCCTTACTGCCAGACCATTTGTTGTATCGGTAATGACCGACCATCATAACCGGCCTGCCATAACGTGACTTAGTCATGATGATCTTTCCCTTTCCATCTGAAATATAAATATCAAGGGGTCAACCACTAGATGATTCCAATCTGGGTCTTAAAACTGCTACAACGCTGTCTAAAATAAACAGAATTCGGTAATTTTACTGCTATGTTTATAATACAGAAGTATGAAGTGGTTTTACTAACTACTTCGGTAATCATGAAGCAGTAACCATTCAGAACACAATTTATCAAATAAAAGACAAACTCTTCTTTATTTTTTACTAACAATGATCGGTCTTTACAATTTCTGTTTTACCCTAGAACTTTCTGTAACATCTTAACATTATTTACTTTTGCCCATCAATGAGTATGTTCATTGTTCACATGAACGACACACAGAACATCTTGTAATATCTTATCTCAATATTTTATGTAGTCATATATGTAACATTTAAGTACTCAGATTGTTACAAGGAACGTGCTCGCAAAAAAAGGAAGCCTTTAGGAGTTTCTTTCCTGTTCTCCCATGGTGGGTCGAATAGGGTTTAAACAGGCGTCAAACTTAGCGATAAGTACGCGTGACCTTATGTTTTGAATATCATTGATGTCTCCAAGCCATTTCTTTATGAATTCTATAGAAATAAAGTTTTTAACTTTGACATGTATGATCTCATCGTCTACAGCTTCATCTTCAACTTCATCTTCAAGGTTCATCTTCACGGACTTCCAGCGAGTGCGGCACTTCATACTATCAGCAGGTCTGTTTAACAATAATCATGATCACTATTCCCGGTCTGGCACAACGATGCCAGACGTTACATCTTCATCTGGAAACAACTTGGGTAGAGGATGATACTAAGAACAGACTGCTACTAAAGAATAGCGAATAACATCAGACGGAATGCGAGCTCATTGCATTATCAACCCCCTAAAAGAGCGGGAGAGATTTTCTTTGTCAAGAAAATGTTAGTAAGTACTTATAATTTGTGGAAGTATAGAGTATAAGTAACGACTGATTATGAATGATTATGTTCATCTTTCACGCATATGATCTCATCGTCCATGGTAATGACTACGGACTTGCAACCATAGTTCATCTTCACACATCGCCACCGAGCGCGGGACCCCTTGCTGCCGGCCCATTTGTTGTATCGGTATTTGCCGATAATGATCACCGGCTTGCCATAACGAGAATTAGTCCAGATAGGATGATTGCCTTCCCCATCTGAAAGAACACTTAGAATTCAACAATACAGTTGTCAATAAACATAAAAATTATATGAAAAAAATAATATTAAGAAAAACCACTTCTATGGTAAATGGTCTTATAAAAACATGGAATTATAAGTTAACAGTTAATTAGTACTCAATTTTCATCCCGGGCCAATTAAATAAGTTTATTATCTACGGTGATACCTGATGGTAATGTTGCATCCGATGATCTTCCTACTCAACGCACTCGACACTTATCTGCTGTCAGTCCAAATATTTCATCGGTTCTAGCCAATCATCGGTTTAACGAAACGGGATTGGGCGAAGATAGTCTAAATATAAATATCAAAGTAAATAAGTGACTGAACGACAATATAAAGCCAAACCGCTGGACTGGGAAAATCATATTCTAAGGGGTTCAATTATTATGTTTTATATGATAGAGTGACGAGCCGACGACGGCCCAACTTGTGTTAATTGGTAACCTCGGCCCATAACAACCGATGCGACTTGGGTCCTCCCCTACTAGGTAAGACAAGATCCATGTCGCATCGTATGCGCCCGTAATTCTGAGACGTGTAGGTAGGAACGTCTCATGTGCCTGTAATTTCACCGGCAACCACACCCTTCAAACCGAAACACAATAACGCAAATGTGTTACTGCTTGGCGGCAGAAATGGGCATAATGGCAGTACTTCCCCGGACGATCTTGGCGTGAGTTCTACTGCTCTTTAAACAAAAACGAGTGAGTATAATCGAAATGATGGTTTTATTTTAATGGATTTATACTTTCTGCCGCTTCTTGAAACCGACATCACTTGCGAATCATCATCCACTTCCCGAACGGAACTTCCTTAAAGTAATTTGTCATTTGTTGAACTCTCAGTATTACTTAACTAGAACAAGTTTTCAGTTTTATAATCTCGTCAACCGTGGTTAAGACGGCTTTACCCCGCATCGTCCCCATCCCCGCAGGCCGAGCGCCATCATGTGGTCTTTCGCTGGCAGTACAACGACTGAATCTAAATGTCAATCATTATCACCAGCTTGTGAACCGGACATTTCCTGTCTCCTACAGCCATGTTTAATGTCAAAGTCAAAAAAAATTACAAATGTCCTTACAATTCATAAATAAATGGCTTGGAAACGTCAATAATATTGAAAACATATGGTCACGCGTACTTACAGCTAAGTTTGACGTCTGCTCAAACCCTATCCGACCCTCCATGGGGAAGAACAAACAAGAAACCCTTAAAGGAGGGGCCTACCGTTATTTTTTTCGCGGGCACGTTCCTTGTAAATATCAATCATTATGATCAATGATTATGTTCATTTTCCAGTTTTATAATCTCATCGTCCAAGGTTATGATTTTGGCTTTGCACCCGCTCCCGCATTTAACGCACGTCCAGCGAGCACGCGATCCTTTGCTGCCAGTCCATTTATTAAATCGGTACTTCCCAATCATTATTACTGGTTTTCCGAAACGAGAACTTGTCAGTACTATCTTTTCCCCTATAAAACAAATATATTCTTATAAGTTTTTATAACATAATTAATAAAGTAACTATGTATAGATTATTCACAGGTTACAAAAAACCAACAAAGTTATAGAAAGATCGTTTCAAACGATCTGTAGATATCATTAATAGAGGTAGTAGTGAATCAGTATCCGTAATACTACCATTTCAAATCATTATATCATAAATGACGAAAATACCAATACAAAAAACAGTAGGAGTCACAACAGTCGAGTAGGTACAAAATTATGTCTTCAGGAAAATACATTTTGTTAAACATATTATATTATTTTAAAATAGTGTCATAAAAAAAAAACTGTTCTCTTGAGACAAATTACATCTTTAGTGTTTGAGCAATATTTTTTTAATTGAAATTTTTTCATACAATTTATTTTTCGTTAATCTAATGAATGTATAACACTGAATTATTCACATTCATTTGTTGAATATTTTTAACGGCCGGTCCTGTTATTTTAGAGCATTAAATTTGCTTAGTCGAATATAACATCGACCTTCAAGTAAATAAATAGAGGGAATACAAATTTGAACTCTTGACCATGGGGGCACATTGTTGTAACAACTTATTTCTGAACTTTTATTTTAACTAACTATTTTATATAACTAATTTATTTAACTAAATATCATTAAACATAACAAAATATATCTATGTATTTAACGGCAGTAAATAGTTACATTACACACCTCACACCTTAATTGTGATTGTGTTGTCCGTTCAGTTTGACTATTTCATCGTTAAACGTGGTGATTGAGGCTCGGCAGCCGTCACCGATCCTCACACAGACCCACCTGGCGCGGGGCGGCTTCGAACCCGCCTTAATGTTGTACCGGAAACCTCCCAGCAGGATCACTGGGTTACCATACCTTGAAGTGGTAAAAACTATTTCCGTGGAGTCACGTTCTTGCACTGTAAACCATAGGAAGCACCAAATAGCATAAAATGTCCTATTATGTTTATGACCCTTTTTGTCCTACTACTACTACTAGTCAAATCGATGGTTTTATCCCAGCTGTGTGATGAAAGGATTTTAGGTGCACCTCAAAGTGGCTCCTTTCGTGCACTTGACGCATTTGTTCGAATTTTTCCAACTACATGACGGTTTCCTCACGATGTTTTCCTTCATCGTTTTGAGAACGTGGTATAGCACACATAGGTAAATTTATTAAGAGAAAAAACTCACAGCTGCACGTAGGGATATAAACCAGCGACCTCAGGATTGAAACTCGGGGTCAGTACCACTAAGCGCACGACGCTCTCACATTCTACTGCCAAAAAGTAAATCTGATAAGGGCATATTTCTGAACCAAAACGTAAAATAGTAAAAGTACATACCAAGGAAATGAATTTCAACTGAATTCTACTAATAAGCATCTACGCAAAACTAATGATTACGATCTTAGTATCCAATACAATATCAGTGGCTTTGAGAGATAAAATATCTTAGTACGGGATTCTTTATAAATTCTTCCTAACCATTAGTCGCCTGAAATAATATTTAAATAAGTTTAAGTAAACATTTTACTTGGAACTAAGAAATATAATATACCTACATTCCAAACAAATAATTTGATTCAATAATAAAAATATTAAATTACCTACTCGAAATAAATAATCAAGTCATGAACTAACATATAGTTTGTATCACAATAGACAAAGCGCTTATTTACAAAACAAACGATTTAATAATATTATGACTTACGATCAATGGCAATGAAAGTAATTACTTCGTGCGACAACCCTGCTGGTTCTCGATGAGCGTCCACAGAATCAAAGGACCCCCCACTGGCACTCGACTTGTTGAAACTTATAGGCCTGCCTCACTCACAAAAAGGCGCAAACAAACAATGAACTTATCAATGAATTCTTAGTCTTGAGAACGATTTTGTCGTAAGTGACCATCAATCATTACTGACGAGGTATCATTAACAGAATTGCCGAGACAATCAATGGTTATGAGAGTTCTTAGCCTTGATAACGATGTTGTCGTAAGTGACCATCGATCATTACTGACACCTGTTTCACAGAGTTGCCGAGACAATGAATGATTATGAGAGTTCTTAATCTTGAGAACAATGTTGTCGTAAGTGACCATCAATCATTACTGACACCTCTTTCACAGAATTGCTGAGACAATCATTGGTTATGAGAGTTCTTAGTCTTGAGAACGATGTTGTCTTAAGTGACCATCAACCATTACTGACCCCTCTTTCACAGAGTTACCGATACAATCAATGGTTATGAAAGTTCATAGTCTTGAGAACGATGTTGTCGTAAGTGACGATGGTGGCGCGACAACCCGCTTGGTTCTTGACGCACGTCCACCGAGTCTGGGGGCCCTTGCTACCACTCCACTTGTTGAACCGGTGTCTACCCACCACGATCACAGGGTTGCCGAAACGAGTTGTCTCGAATCTTAAGCGGTTATCTGAAAGAAGCAATATAATCAGCATCTATTACATTTATAAAAAGTATATTTTGGCGAGAAATAAAAATCTTTCGCGTTATACGTAATTCATTATTAATTTAATTCTTACAAAATGACCATACCTCAATCGTAAATTAATTAATAATTATAAACTTAATTAAACATTACAAAAACTAAAACTAAGCTGTGAACTGTCATGCCACATGGAGTTGTAAGTCTAAATTGGACCAGACATTCTCAATGGAAATCTTAACTCGCTCGCTGGACGTCGGACCGGCAACACCTCTCCGTGTGCACCTGCGTGCGCTCCGCTCGCAGCTTTCCAGGAAGCCACCCGGCTGCCTGCCCACACCGGTTCGCCGCCTTCCAAGAAGCCAACGGACAATAGGCCTCGCCTGCTCTTATCAGAGCGGCGCGAGTGTCCCATTGTTCGCGGAAGCCGCCGCTTTCCGAGAGAAGCTAGCTTCTCTCCGTTAGCGTGCCGCATTCCAGTCCGTTCTAGGACGACGCCCTTTTCAGGGCGATATAATTTCTCTGACTTCACCGTCAAAACAAAAATCCACGCTTAGTGGTCGATCTGGGGATACCTAACGGTGATAACGAACCAGATTGGGCGCGGACCCGGAGTCGCCTGCTTTCCTCCTTCTGAGGAACGCAAAATCCGGTTGGGTCTGGAACCACCGGCCTTGGGGGCTTCCCTAGTCGACACCAGACAGCAGTAGGACACACCTCCTCTTCCCGTAAGAGAGATTAAGGAGACACACCAATTAGGTAGGACACCCAGGCCACATCCCCCCCTGTCTACCCCGACAGGGAGGATCACTCACCCGACACACCATCCGGTGTCCCCCCCGGAATGGATACCTCGGGGTTGAATTCGGAAGATCTCTTCCAATTCCTCCTCACGAGGTACCCCCATATTTTAGAAGCGTTTGCTAGCCAGCCCTCTGCTGCTACCTCGGCCCCTCAGGCACCCTCCCCGGCTCCTATAGCCATAAAAACCATTAAAAATAATGTCCCCTCCGCGGCCCCTCCGGCCGATCCCCGACTTCCCTGAGTCGCCCGATCCGTCGCCTACGTCCTCTCCGGAGTATGTAGCGATGGAGGAGGACCTCCCCTCACCCCTCACCCCCATGCCGCAATCGTCTGACGACGATTCTGACGGGGACTTTGTTCCCGTCAAATACGGTAAGAGGAAGAATCCTCACACCAAGTCCTCTCCCTCCGAGCCCCCTGCCAAAGCGGCCGTCCCTCTGACGGCCGTCTCGCGCCCCAACACCCCTCCTTCGGTATCAGCACCGAAAGGAAAGCGCCCTCCTCCAATTTTCTTGGAACAGAAGGAGCGTCTCCAGACGCTTCTTTCAATTTGCAAGCGCAAGGGCATCACGGTCCTTAGCGCGTCCAATCACTCGGACACTATCCGTCTGATAGTGCCCTCTCCGGAGGACCACCGTCGTCTTACCAAGACGATGGAGTCTCCCCCGGAGGGATACTTACCATTCCCCCACTGCACGAACAATCGGTTCGATGAAAAACCCCTTGCCGTGGTCATCCGAGGCCTGCCCAAGGAGCTCGGCGAGGAGGCCATTAAGGCCGACCTCATTTCACAAAACTTCCCCGTCCGAGAGGTCCACCGTATGCGTAGTGCAAACGGTCAGGTCCTCTACGACATGGTGAGGGTTCACCTCGACCGGACTCCGGGTGGCAAGGCCATCTTCAAGAAATTGGAGGTGGTCCTCGGTCTCTCGGGTTTGCGCGTCGAGCCCCCTCACCCAAGTCCCTATCCCGCCCAATGTCACCGATGTCAGCGGTACGGCCATTCAGCACGTAAGTGCCTGATGACCCCCCGCTGCGTGAAGTGCATGGGCGTCCACGGCACCGCAGAGTGCAAGCGTACTCCCGACTCCCCTGGCCCCCCGGCTTGCGTGCTCTGCGGGACCGAGGGTCACCCCGCGAACTATCGCGGGTGCCCCAGAGCCCCAAAGGCAAACAAGGCGGTGGTCCGGAGGAACCAGGAGCGCGCTGCTCCTCTGGCCCCCTCCCAACACCCGAAAGCTACCTCCAAGGTAGCCGTCCCGCCCCACAGCGAATCACCTCGCCTAGCCCCTACCCTGATCCCCTCGGCGTGGACTAAGCCCCTAGTCCACAGGACTGAGGCCCCGAAAGCCTCAGCTGCGGTCCGCATGACCGCAGTCCCCCCACCGACCCGCCGCGCCCCTGCCTCACACTGCCCCGCGCCGTCCAATCAGCCCTCTAAGGAGGATGATTTCTGGACGATAATGTGTGCCGCATACTCGACCTCCGCCGAAGCTGCCGAGCTTGCCCGGCTAATACGCGAAGCCCCCACCCAAGCCGAGAAGCAGAAATTGTGCCAGAACAATGCCCTGCTGATCGGAGTCCTCAAGCGCACTATGCCCATCCCCCTTACGGTACAAATATGTTAGGACACCCGAAAGAAAGACTTAGGCCCCGATCCCTATCGTTGGCGTTCTTCAACGCTGACGGTCTCCTCAAACAGCGTGGCCGCGTCCACGACTTTCTGACCCGCCATCAAATAGATATCATGCTAATGCAAGAAACCTTCTTGAAGCCGAACAAGGCCACCCCCAGGATGGCCAATTACCAAGCAGTTCGCAATGATAGAGCCCACGGACGGGGAGGTGGTACCATCATCTATCACAAGAGGTCCTTGCATTGCATCCCCATAGACGCACCCCCCCTCACTAACTTAGAAGCCTCCGTGTGTAGGTTAGGGATGACCGGTCATCCGTCCATTACAATAGCCTCTTGCTATCTCGCCCCCGACAAAAACTTGCTCAGAAGGGATATAGAAGCCCTTCTTAACTTGGGAAGCTCAGTCATTCTGGCTGGAGACTTCAACAGCAAGCACGTCCTCTGGAATTGCGTAGCAACGAACTCCAGAGGACGCGTACTTGACAATCTCATCCAGGAATTAAATTTTGATCTCATCTCCCCCTTAGCTCCGACCCATTATCCTTGTAATGTCAATCATCGCCCAGACGTCTTGGACATAGCGTTGCTAAAGAACGTAACCCTACAGTTGCGTTCGATAGAAACGCTGTACGAACTCGACTCCGACCATAGACCCGTTCTTCTTCAACTAGGCCCCCCCCCAGACTCGTCTCCTCCCACCAAGACCGTGGTGCAGTGGCATAAGCTTGGGATTGCTCTCAAGTCTATCCACTCACCCGACTTGGATAGGATCCCAGACGACATCTTGACTAAGGACGACATTACTGTCGCAGTCGACTCGTTGACCAGCCATGTCACTACCGCCATTGGCGGATCGTCGAAACAGGTCCCGGTGGTGCCCGATCATCGCTGGGTCCTGCCAGACGATGTGAGACGGTTGATCACCGAGTCGAACGCCGCAAACCGACGTTACAGCTCTTGCCCCTCTGAATTTAACCGCGTTACAATGCGTTCCCTCCACCGTCAGGTGAGAAAACGAATTAAAGACCTCCGCAACAGTCGATGGGATGACCTGCTTTCGGAGATCGAGCCGAGCCACCAAGCATATTGGAACTTGGCAAGGTCTATGAAGTCAGACCAACTGTCGACTATGCCCCCTCTTAACCGCCCCAACCATCAAACCCCCGCATTCGACGACGAGGAAAAAGCCGACACGTTGGCTGCCAGCCTCGAAGCCCAATGCGCCCCCAGTCTTAATTATGTCGACCCTATTCACCTTAATACGGTGAACAGTGAAGTTGACATACTAAGCTCGCGAGTCCCCTCTTCTCCCCCTCTGCCCATTATTAGAGCTTCCGAAGTGGAGCACGTCATCAAGGATCTCCATCCGAGGAAATCCCCCGGTTCCGATGGCATAAGCAACAGAGTGCTCAAGCACTTTTCTGTTGCTCTCATTTATCTCCTCGTAAGCATCTTCAATGCGGCAATGGCCAATTGCACTTTCCCCGACGCCTGGAAGGAAGCCAATGTCATTGGCATCCCCAAACCAGGCAAGAAGGCCACGGAGCCTTCTAGTTACCGTCCCATCAGTCTCCTCAAGACCATGGGGAAGCTCTACGAGCGTCTCCTCCTTAATCGTCTCTGGCCCATTGTCAATGAACTTAAACTCCTCCCGGACGAACAGTTTGGCTTCCGAGCCAGACACTCGTGCCCCCAGCAGGTCCTCCGCTTCACGGAACACGTCCTTTCAAACTCTCAAGGCATTTGGCCTAAAGATACCGGAGCCGTCTTCCTAGACGTGGCAAAGGCGTTCGACAAGGTCTGGCACAACGGCTTGGTCTACAAGCTTTCTCAACTTGGTGTGCCAGACAGACTCGTGCTCATCATACGAGACTTCCTGACCAATCGTAGCTTCCGCTATCGAGTGGAAGGGAAGCTGTCCGAACCCAAGCCCATCCGAGCCGGAGTCCCTCAGGGCTCCGTACTAGCCCCCCTCTTATTCACGCTGTACACCAGCGATGTCCCCCACTCGTTCCAAACAGAGCTCGCCCTGTTTGCGGACGACACAGCATTATACGCATCTGATCGGAATGCCGATAGGGTGCGTATAAAGCTGCAAGCCGCACTCAATGCACTCGGTGCATGGTTTACGAAGTGGCGCATTGAGGTGAACCCGACGAAAAGTACCGCGGTGTACTTTTCCCGGCGACGCCCAACGCTCAAGCCCCTCACTCTCTATGACGAACCCATTCCATGGGCGAAGTCTGCCCGCTACTTAGGCGTCGTCCTGGACAAACGTCTTAACTTCAACGAACACATTAGAACTGTTCGTAACAGGGCGGCCTTTATACTGGGTCGCCTCAATAACCTCGTATGCAAGAAGAGTAAAATGTCCCTTGGCAACAAGGTGAGACTTTACAAAGCTTGCATACGCCCCATCATGACATACGCCTCCGTGGCTTTCGCTCATGCTCAAACCCGCCCCCTACAGCTTATTCAAAATCGTTTCCTACGGAAAGCCACGGGCGTTCCCTGGTACGTACGCAATCGCTCCCTCCACCGAGACGCGCGTCTCGAGTCTATTGCCCGCTTCATGAAACTCGCCTCCCAGCGATATTATGATTCGGTCGAGTCCCACCCGAACCACCTGGTTCGCACCATACCCGACTACTCGGTTGTCCCCCCTGCTAGGCGCTCTCTCCGTAGACCAAGACACGTACTTGGTGACCCCCCTGACGAGATAACGGCCGCCTATCCGGAGTTATTCCTATCGTCAGCCCCCCACAGAGAAAACACTCAACCTTCGCACCGACCCCGCCGGCGGGGTCGAAGTATCTCCGTAAATGCCCGCGAGGGGCGCATTTTCTCCAATTCCTCCCGACTCGCAACGCCCCAAGCCGAGGTCCGAACCTAAGTGGTGCCCTTGGTGACGTTGTGTATAATATTAAGTTTTACCGGTTGAGAGCCGTCTGCTCTCACCAAAAGCCCGTGTAAACGCTGTCAAGGCCATCTGCGGCCAACAGCTTAATGTCCATTCATAAAAAAAAAAAAAAAAAAAATGGAAATCTTAGAGGAATATAATACCTAACACAAAATCAATATCAAAAAGTTAAGATGTCTTGTTATAAGTTATAGAATAAAGTATAAATCACATCCAGAGTAGCACCCTAAACATAGGTATTTACTTAAAATAAATGATTTTTATATCAATTTAATTATATTAATTAATATTATTCGTTACTTCCATTTTTTTTCTTCACTAATTGTTTATGAATTTTATTGCTAATACGACAGTTATTTTTATACAGTTTTTCGCGGTCAGATATAAAAAGGAGTTGGAACATTTCCTTCCTCTTAAGTAGTATTAGCACCAATAGCACATGGCCGATAGCCAGTTCTTACAACATGGCTAATTTCTTTAACAATTCCAACGAAATGGAATATTTATTGGAGACTGGCTTAGAAATTCAAGACTATATTAGGATTTCACGTTACGTGGTAACTGCGAAAAACAGGAAAAAATTTAAATACATTTTTGATTTTTTTCTTATTTTTCGCATTTCATTCTACCATCATGGTCAATGTATTAAAAAAATCAAAGACGCGTACTCTCTGCTTGACTTGTTGCTGTATATAAATAATTTAATATGTCATAAACAGAATTATATTATTTCTTTGATAATAAAAGTTCTAACCATATTTTCGTTTCACTCGTCCCATTCGTGTAAAAATTTAGTTTTATGATTTTAGTTTAAGTGTCGATAAAAAAAATTATATAACGATGTTTAAATGATATTTCCACGCACCACCATTAAAAATATTTACTATATTACTATTACACATTTATATTAAGACCGATAGAACAGGATATTTATATATTTGTTTCTCTTACTCCTAATGCCTGTGCGACAGGTTAGCGTCTTAGCAGACTTAACTACAACAAGGTATTAAATCTCTTCGATGAAGACAAGACATGTAGTCTCACTAGCAATCAATTACTTGTTTTTTTTGTCGTGATAATGTGCAGCTTTTACTCTAATAATTTCATTTTTATAAGTGAAGACCGCAGCGTGGCATCCTTTAACGGCGCAGTACCATCTTCCTCGCACTGCCTCGACGTCATGCCTGGCGTAGTACCGCCAGCCCTCGAACTCCAAAATGGGGTTTCCATACGATGAAACCAAGAATCTAGGAGCTAAAAAATAAATATATCAATAAATAAGTTTTGTTGTATCTGGTGGCAAAGAACTAGATCCAAAATATCTAAACCGCCGATGAAATGTGGAAAGTAATAATTCGTTTTCGATCGAGTTCAAATAATTACCAAAAACCTAACAGATACATTTTTCGGACTAGTTTTACCTATGTTATACTGATAGGTGCAAAAATTGAGGAGGCAAGAAATCCAATGAGCAAAAGTATGAAAAGTTAAGCCTACTCTTGCACACTTGTTATTTTTTTTATGTGATGAAGGTGATAGAACGAGCTGACGGCCCACCTGATGTTAAGTGGTAACCGCCGCGCCGCCCATGGACAACAACAATACGACTCAAGCCCTCTCCCTCCACCAGACTATGATATGTCCTTGTTATAGTCGTATTGAAATAATTCCCATTTGCCTCGTAATCATAATCATAATCATAATCATAATCATAATCATTTATTTGCATAAAGCCTGGTAGTATGTACAAGATGTTACAGTTACAAAAATAGTTTCACAGACTCTGTCATTACATGACGTGCAATAATTAAGGATAAAAAAAATTAATACAGAAAAATTATACAGTCAAAAAAATAATAATAATACAGCGAAGTCAAAAATGTAGAATAATTAAAAAAAACAAAAATAACACCAACAATAACATACATTTCGTTAGATCATAGGGATAAATTTGCTAATTAGAACCTAGAAAATCTGAAACACTATAAAAACACTTACATTTCAGCCATATTTTCAATCTTTTAAGAAACAAATTGTATGGGAGAACTTTGATATCCTTGGGTATTTTATTAAATATAAGGCCACACATCACATAAGAACTTTTCTGATATAGAGTAGTTCGAGGAATTCTTGAAAGAACAATTCTATCAGGATCTCTAGCACAGCGTGAGTAGACATCACGCGCTCTTGTGAAGAGCTCAGGATGTTCTCTAACAAATTTAGCAGCCTCAAGGATGTACATACTAGGCAAGGTCAGTAACATAAGCTTTGAAAAAACGGGCTTACATGATTCCCAAGGAGGTATTCCAACAATTGCACGTACACATTTCTTCTGTGCAATAAAAGCTCTGTTGACATCGGTAGAATTACCCCAAAGTAAGAGTCCATAATTCAAAACAGAAGCCACATATCCGTGGTAGGCTGTAGTGACTGTAGCTTGATTTGTTGTTTTCCGGAGCTTGTAGAGAACATAAACAAACTTATTTAACTTTTTGCATACTATGTCAACATGGGACTTGATGACTAGGATGACCATAGTTATTATGCGCCTATATTGACGAGGGGTCTTGGTGGCATTTGAGTGGTAAGTGAAGATTGTGCATTTGCAGTCCTGTCTGATTCGCAGATTCACCTTCCACGAGGACCTTCCCTTGTATGTGCCTGGTTATACTAGCAGCCCGCCCATATCAGTACCGGAATGCCTTGTCAAGAATAGAGGACCTATGAAATGTCATTAGCACTAGCTAAACTCTGCACTAAAACTTCATATCACTCATAAATTTTTATTTATCAATTAATTTTAACAAAACAATTATTAACAATAATTTGGTAAACTAAAATTTTAAAAATACCCTTGTTTTAATCGACTTATAGCCGATTAAGTCGAAAACTACTGATATTTTCTTAACCAAAGACATAAAAGTTATTGTCACTTGGCCATTTGTTACATAAAACCTAGCCGACGTCACGATTTTATTTTAATGTGACAGTGTCACCGAGTCGTAGCCTCTTCCAAAATCATCTTGAACTTGTCGTCGTGTGTAAAGCGGCTTCTCTGTTTGACGAAATCAATTTTACCATGGTTGTAGTGCTCACCCCTAGTTTTGTAGATCATTGTGTTGTATGTGTATATGGTGGCTCTGCATCCCTTGCCAGAGCTGGAGCAAGTCCAGCGGCCGTGGGGGCTCTCCCCTCTGTGGGCCTTGTTGTACCGGTATCCGCCCCACTGTAGCACTGGGGTGCCGAATCTTGTTGTCAGGAATAGTGGCCCTGAGGTTCAAAATGACTTGATATAGTACCAAATAGTTTTGTGAGGAGATGGCCCTGAGATACAAAATTACCAGCTGTACCCTGTTTGTTTTAGTTTTGATAGAGGACGATAAAATTAGCCAGGTTATTGGCATGTCATTTTTTACATCCCTTAGTGAGATTATAATCTATCACGGTAGTGTAATTTGGGTTAGTGAAAGCTATATATATACTCCATTTAATTTATATTTCCTTCACATATTGAAGTTCTTGTTTTTTGTCGTTGATGAGACGCCAGCCATCGTTAAAACTGAAAGCAGAGTGCTTGCTATACTTTCTCAAACGTTTTAAGCCCGAAGTAATCGAATGAGTATCGATAATACTTAATAAAATTTAACAAAATCTTAGTAGAAAATATTATTTTATAACTTGAAAAATATTAACGACAGCGAGGATCTCCAAATAAATATCCATTTGAATAAAATGAATTTTATACTTAAGCGACACGACAAAACTGCTAATCACTGCTTGTGCACGATTTTAGCTTGAAACACGCTAAATTATCCTCAGATCATCAGACTTTGCAAAACTGTGTATCACATGGTTGAAGCGACTCTGCAAATAGCCATCAACGTCTACACGTTTCTAAGTTATAATAGTATACATAAGTTATATATTATAAGTAATATAGTTAGTGTTGGTGTTGATAGGTGGTCTTGATTATGACGTCATCCATAGTAATGATGGCGGCGCGACACCCCGAGTAGGACTTGCTGCAAGCCCACCGCCTGCGCCTCCCATCGGTAGACGCAGTGCACTTGATGAACCGATAAGGGCCGAGCTCTATCACCGGGTTACCAAATCGAGTCTCCGTAAAAACTGGAACCACTGAAAATAATGGTGTGGTTAAGACATTAGGTGTACCATAGAAACGAAAAGGACTTTAAGGACCTTAAGACGTACTAATAAAATCATACTGTTTTCCATGATTTTAATTGTATGGCTGTCTCTACACATTTTTTTGATTTCCTACCAGATTTGTGTTACTATTTGGATACATCGATATGATAGCTAACAGCACTCCCATGTCAGATGTGCATTCACTTGCGCGTTTTTAAGACGACGATATATCAAACAAACTCAGGTTGTTTAATAATAATATAATATTGGTGGACAATTCACACAGCGCCATCTAGTCCCAAACTAAACATAGCTTGTACTATTGGAACCAGACGGAATAGAATACATATATACTTTTTGTAAATACAAACATGTAATACGTATTAACACCCAGACACAGAATAAACATCTATGATCGTCATACAAATGTTAGTCCTGGGTGGGAAACGAACCCACGATCTACAGCGCAGAAAGCAGTTACTACCAGCTGAGCTGTGAGGCCTGTCTGGTTAGTCTGTATTTCCAAATTTGAATAATTACCAGGGAGTCTATGAACATATTTATGCGATTGAGAGGGACCAATCAAAACATCTCATTCTACGTCATCAGCACTAGGAAACTCCCAAAGCTCTCCGTTGATAATGCGACTAAATCTCCTGTAGCAACGATGGTTGTGCTCCTCTCGCTTGGCAATAACTTCGGTTCCCATAGTGAAGAGCCTGCACTTGCATCCAAGAGGCCTCTTCACGCAGAGCCAACGCACCTTCGCCGCTGTGCAGTGGAGGTTGGCGCGATTAAATCGATGCCCTTTGTAAATAAGAACTGGAGTCCCCAATTTCGTTTGACTGAATTCTGGACCTGTAATCATTATAATAAGGTTGATCAGCGAATCGGTACCGTCCGCATTATTATATTTTGTCACCTACCCCAAAATTTATGGTGGAAATTATAAAGATGATTGTACTGAAAAAACTCTAGAAATTATTGCTCAAGAAACTTTTAGAAGATTGCTTTTATACTTTGCAGAACAGCAATTACATTTTGTTATATATTTTACCAACCAAATAAGTTTAGCCAAGTAATAAAAAACATTTTAGCATATTTGGACACTTATTCTTAAGTGTCCAAATATTACAGATAGCCGACGTTTTTTCATGGATTATTACGGTCTGCTACCCCGAGCGACTCCCATACGGCGGCAGACAGTAACACTTATGGCTATCTACCCCCCGTGTAAAAAATATGACAGACGCCCCTGGGGGCAGATAGCCATTAAGTGGTTATGTCCTCCAGTACAAGGGGGCGACCTTCGTGGTAATAAATATTCGCTCATGTTTCAATACGACGATCGCAATGCAAGTTTCTCAAGAGGTATTTACGCTGCTGTTATTTGGCGGAGACCGCTGATTCCCATTAGACGGTCCATCTGCATGTTCCATCACTTTACTGTCATAAAAAAACTCATCGTGTTACTTACTACATTACTTCTTCAGATGAGTGTGCTGATTAATCCAACTTATAACCTGATTATCAACAGTGATCACATTAGCCGGACACCCGCTGCTTCTGCTGGTGCATCTCTACCGGATATGTTTTGTTTTATTCAACGCAGTGGATTTGGCACGGTTCCTTTCGTCATAGTGAAATGAGCATATATTTCTGAAAGATGAAAGAATTAGAGATAAATCGGATAGACTATTGGAGAGACGCTTGAAGCACACAAACTGGCATGGTCGAAGCGATCTCATTTGAGGGACTGCCAAGTATTACCACCACTTTTGTGGTAGCGATAAACCCGTTCAAATTAAAAACTTTAGAAAATTTTCAACGACATAGTTTATTGTGAAACATACAAAAATTGTTCAATATTTCTTGTTGTATCTAACTAGATGATTGATATGATTGTTATCGTATTTAATGATCTGATTTAGGAATGTGATGACCTTGGCTGGACAGCCCTGTCCTCTACTGGAACAAGTCCAGCGAACTGTACTGTTCTTAGAGCCCAAACTGGCTCTGTTGAAGCGATATCCTCCGATAATTAGTAGTGGATTTCCCGCCTTTGTCGTTGTGAACACCGGGTCTATTTCTGAAAATATAGAATTATAAAGGTATTATTAACCATAACTTTTACTACAGTAATTGATAAATGAAAAGTGACACATTAGAGAATTAGTTAAATAATGCATTTGAGTTGCAAAACAACATAATTGTGCATTTATACAATGTATAATCTGAGAGTGAAGACCATCCAAAGTACTGAGAATACACAACTCTCCACCTAAAAAAAAATTATATTTTCCAATGTCCAAGACAGGAATGAAAAAAAACTTTTTAACATGCAAGTTACAGTTTACTCAAATAGTTTTAAGCAGTGTTCGTAATTAATATGTATATGTTAACAATAATCGTTCAGTTATACGAGTATTCCAACTGCAAACATGGCTGTCATTTTTTGACCGAATGCGAGTTAGTGACGGAAATTAAAAGATCTTCTCAACAGCTGCATGACAAATTGAAAATTTTGCCAAAATAGTATCATAAACAAGAATACAGTTTTTTGCAATCATCTCGAATTTGGCCCAATTAGCCCCTCTTGCAATTGAATTTGTAATCTACCTCTATATATGAGTAATATATAGGTTGAATAAGTATAACTTCTGACGCCATTGATAGACAAAGGCCGTACACCTCTCTTGATCTTCTTACTCCAATATTAAATAAAAGAACTAATATAATTGTCACGTTTCGTCATATTACCAAGATAGTGTAACCACCAAGGTGAAAAGTGGCTCACTTAAGGTCTGCCTCCCCTTCGGGGATAAAGTCGTGAATCTATATAAGTATGTACAATTGTGGTAAACCGATCATCGAATAATGCGAAACTTTTGTCATAATTAACTTACAAGCGCGCAATAAAATTTAAAACGTCGAAATATAACGCCTGTAATCTCATGTGTAATTCCGTTGCCTTATCAGTGGTTATGCTGATTAATATGCGCTACAATGATCCCGTGGACAGTGACGACGCCGACGTAAGCTCGGCAGCCGGAAGGGTTCTTGTTGCATGCAAGTCCAGCGGCGCGGCGCTTAGGCAGCGGGCCTTTGTTGCGCACCTGGAGGTTATATCTCCTACCTTCGTAAACGAGCACCGAATTCCCCCACCGAGTTTGCTCGAAGCGTGGACCGTAAAACAATGTTTTGTTGGAAATACTTTTCAATTCTAAAAAAAATTAAACGTTTAGTACGTTTGAGGCGCTTTATGAGCCACGTTGACAGACATCATAGTTTAATAAAGTAAATAAATAAACCATACGATTACAATTTTTCAAAAGTACATTTATTATTATAATTCAATTTCAAATCTCACAATTATTATAATTTAATAAAATCCCAGTTGAAAAACAATATATTTAAGTAGTAATTAAATCGATTGTTATATAGATAATATAGATAGTGGTAGTTGTATTCCAGTAACATTTAAATAAACGATAAAAATAAGTGTATCCTTATATAAATAAATAAATATTAGTGGACATTTCAAACAGCGCCATCTAGCCCCAAACTAAGCTAAGCATAGCTTGTACCTTAGTACAAGCTATGCTTGTACTAAGAGAATCAGATGAAATTGTTATAATATTAATTGCATTGATTGTAAATACATATTAACACGCAGATACAGAACAAACGTCAATCAGCCCTTCACACAAATGTTTGTCCCAGACGGGAATCGAACCCACTTCGGAAGTCTGACTGAAGTCGGACTTCGGAAACCGATATTAGATCGCAAGAGAAACTGCTCTTTAATGATTATACGGAAAACTGGATTAGTTACATCTTTCAAGAATTCCAGGTTTTGCAAAAAGATTTGTGGGTTTCATCGCTTGGTATAATGTACACTTCAATCATTATCGCCACCGCACATCACACAATATATAACATACCAATATCAATATAGACTACATAATTCCTACACATCTACACTGGTACCTGTCACACAGGTTTTTGCCTAGTTTAGGGCCAGTATGGACCACTTCAAAATTATGTTATGCAGCATTATTATCACAGTGAGACTTGAATCATCTCGTACTATGGAGAGGACTTGAGTGTATTGCAGTTGTCTATGGGCGGCGTTTACCACTTAACATCAGGTGGGCCGTCAGCTCGTTACGTCACTTCAAAACATCATAAAAAATTATATTGTTTTGTCTTGTGTATTGTATTGTATTGTGATGAAATAAACGCTTTATTATTATTATTAAGAAACAATCAATGATTGTGAGGGGTGGCCTTGAGTATGTAATCCTCATGGGTGACGATCACCGCCCGGCAGCCGCCTCGTCGCTTGATACAGGTCCACCGTAGCTTCGGTCCGCGGTAGCTCAAGTCGCAGTTGTATCTATGCCCTTCCAGCATCAGAACCGGGTTTCCGTTCTTTGTCTTTTCGAATATCGGACCTTAGAACATAAATAATAATAATGATATATAACATAAACATAATAATAATAATACATTTATCGTATATTATAAGTATACATCTCACAAAAAAGGAAACACACGTGTAAAATTAAAAGAAAATACAAAATTTTTGTAAAAAATCCAGTTTTATGAGACACTGTTCTAGTCATCAGATACATAAACGTACAGATAGCGCAAATATTTAATCGCTACTTTAGAGTGGCAATCCATTTCTTTTTAATTTGATTTATAATGCTTTGAATTGGTCAAAAATAATAATCTTTTACGTTTTACCAGTGATCGTAGATACAACACAAAATAAGTACAATTGGACATTTGGAAATATACTACATACATTATATTCGTTTTTTTTGCAAACATAATTTAATTCATTTATTTCCCAGAGCGTTTAGACTATAATGTAAAGTACCTACATTATTTTCCCAGCATCCATATATTTTTATATATGGATGCTGGGAAAAGCCAAGTGTGTTTAAAATAAAAGAATATGAAGTTATAAATATAATATTTTAACATTTATAAATTTTACACAAACAATGAAATACTTCAATAGCCAAAGAAATAATAAAGAATAATTATGTCATCCCAAAAACAATATTAGGAATCAATCAATCATAAAAATAAAGCGAGTATCAAAACACATTTACTTGCGTACAATACAAAAACTTTTAAGAGCAGTAGAACTCTCGCCATGTTCGTCCGGGGAAGTGCTGCCACCATGCTCATTTCTGCCGCCAAGCAGTATCGCATTCGCGTTACCGTGTATTTTTTTATACATTTGCCACATTAATCTATAGTTATTTTAGTGGAAAGTAGCGAGTAGAGTAGTAGAGAGCATGGTGGTCTAGTGGTACTGACCCCGAATTTCAATACGGAGGTCACCGGTTCAAATCCCACGTGCACTTATAAGTTTTTCGATTGATAGATTTATGTGCGCAATTCCACGTTCTCAAAACGGTGAAGGAAAATATCGTGAGGAAAACGACATGTCCTAGAATTAAAAATTCGAAGACATGTGTCAAGTGCACGCAAGGAGCCTCTTTGAGGCGCCCTTAAAACCCTTACACCAGTGACTCGAATAATAAATAAATAGAAGTAGCCCCTACAGCCCGTCTCTATTCGACTAAGTATGACAAAATTCAATGCAAATGTTCGTTTAAAAAGTTGACGATTCGATTATCGATTGTGATGATGGAGGCTCGACAGCCGGCGCAGTATTTGACGCAAGTCCACCGGACGCGCGGACCTCGGCATGCGGTCACCCGATTGTACCGATACCGACCCAATACCATCACGGGGTTCCCCGCTTTCGTCACCTCGTACCGAATACCTGAAAATTGAAACCTCGATATTACTTTTACCTGTGAAGTATTAAGTAATCGTTTATTGTATTAGTGTATAGAGGAAATGTGTTTATTATAAAGGGTATTATTTATTGATCTTTCGATATAAATATATGCACTTAGACAAGTCAGTAATACAATAGTAGAAATAATCAATAATACACTTGAATTATTTTATTAATCTGCAATAGCATCGTCTCAATATAAATAAAATAGGATTACAATAAATTAAAATGTGAATAACAACAAAGGGTAAAATTGTAATGACGAAATTGTTATTTTCTTTTGGAAATAATTTTAAATCGAATATCACGGTGACATAACATCAGTACTTGAAATAAAGTATTGTGATTTGCAACAACAGTCAAAGTATTTTCGTAAACCAAAGCATAAACGAACAATTCAAACTTAATGGATTTTTTCTATGCAAACAAATTCATAAATTAATAATTAGTTAAAGTTATTCATAGTTTAACAGCGTAATGAAGACATCAGAGTAATAAATACGTCGAGGATTTGCGATACGAGGACGTCCGCATGATATCCAACATTAACCAATCCCGTTCCATATTTTAATGAATAGGTTTTATCTTCAAGATCCTGTCCTTAACATGGTAGTAAAATTACTTCAAGCTATTCACTCTCTGCTTTGTTGTTTTCATTGGTTGTTAAGCAAATATTCTATGCGGTAGAAGATTACTAATCAGATAACGATATTGTATAATCGTTTCAATTTCTAAGTGGCTGATTTTTCATATGAATGTGTACTTAGAGTTTTAGGATATGTTTATATTACCTATTTATGGTTGAGCGCATGTGACGAATTACCTATTGGGATGGATTATAGGAATATAGTTTAGTTAATTATTTAAAATTATATAAACTAGTAAATAAATAAATAAACAAAGTGTACTTAAATTCTAACCATGTGATAATGTGTGATAATCGAGAAAAAAACTGATAAATAAAAAAAATTATTTATTCATCTTTCTTCATTAATAGTAATACCTGCAATTTTGATTTGTAGTACCTAGAGCTTATATATAACAGAACATTATAACGTAATAAAACATGACACTTAATACGTGCTCATACAAAATTACGAACAAATTATAACTAGTCAAAAGTTAAAGATATATAAATTGAAGCCAACCAGAACTTTATCTGAAATTAAGGTGATACAAAGTCGAAGAGTGATAGACGAGTTTTGTAGATATAACACAAATGCCTGAGAATTCCAAACTGGGTTCACGAATCGACAGGTCAGATGGCCCACCGTCAGTGATTATGGTCTAGGTTGGCCCTCATAATCTTATCGTTCAGGGTGACAATAGACGCCCTGCACTTCGTCCTCGTTTTGATAGAACATTGCCATCGGATCCGACCCTTTGTGTTGGGTACACTGCATTGTGAGAATCTGTATCCTTCCACTACCAGCATGAATGTACCTCGATCGGTCTTTATCCTGGTCGCTAAAACAGGGTGCTAGTTAGTTTTTTTTTATGTCATACAGTTTCAGAAAAAGCCGACGGCCCACCTGGTGTTAAGTGGTAACCTCGGCCCATAACAACCGATGCGACTTGGGTCCTCCCTACTAGGTAAGTCAAGACCCAAGTCGCATCGTATGCGCCCGTAACTCTGAGGCGTGTAGGTGGAATGTCTCATGTGCCTGTAATTTCACCGGCAACCACACCTTTCAAACCGCAACACAGTAACGCGAATGAAAATAATATAACATAATAATTAAGCTTATCGTTAGACAAGGGATCGCTACATGACCTTCTGCTAATAGCTATGTTTTGTTAATGTCATGTTAGTGACGGAACGAGCCGACGGCCCACCTGGTTTTAAGTGGTAACCTCTGCCCATAACAACCGATGCGACAATGTTATATCCTACTAATATTATAAACGTAAAAGTTTGTATGTACGGATGTTTGCTACTCTTTCACGCTCAAACGGATGAATGGATTTGGATGACATTTTTGTATCAAGATAGCTTATATCCTGGCTTAATACAGGCTACTTTGATCCCGGAATAGTGCTGTGTTCCCGTGGGATGACTTACTCACCGCGGGGAATACCGCGGGGCGCAGCTTGTTACTTATATTTTGCGGCTAGACTTGATCATGTGCGTCATCGGTGTGCGGGAAATAGCAATAGCACAATGATGATCAATATTCATGATTGTGTACGAGGTTGGATCTGATGATGGTTCTGTCGTCAGTGAGGGTGATGAGGAATGCGGAACATTTGGTGCGCGAGCGCGTGGTGCACTGCCATCGAGTCTTCGCTCCCATCACATAAGACTTGCCGAAGCGGTATCTCCCGGCCATCAGCATCGGTGTACCCCGACTTGTTGTTATGCAGAACACTGAAATAACAAATCAAATTAAAGCAAGTAAATTAAAATGAATGCTCAAAGTACACAAGCCGTTCTGACGGCGTTTAATAAAAGTCTTGTAATTCGGATATTATCCAATTTTATTTGAATATATATACCAGCTGGTAAATATTTTAAAAAGAATCATTTATTAAATTTACTTATTATCAAAACGTAAGCTTTACAAACTAAACATAGATTTAATATTGGACATCATTAGATATCTATGTAATCTCTAAGATAAATTTTAAACTGAATAAACAGTCTTAAATGTTATTTATGCAAGGCACAAGATTAAGTTATTAACAGTAAATAAGCATTATTTACTATAATTATTATATAAATAAGTTAAAAAATAATATTTGTTTTTAGTTAATTAGTTAACTATACAATAATTGTAAATATTGGCCTTACAATTTAGCCACAAAGACTCCAATAATGTCTACAGGGTAGAATTGCAACCAATTATCAAATTACTTTTGAGACGACATCTTCAGAACAGACTGGCCTCACAGCTCATTTGGTAGTAACCTTGCCTTCTGCGCTGTAGGTCGTGGGTTCGATTCCCACCCAGGACAAACATTTGTGTGACATTTGTAACATTGATGTTTGTTCTGTGTCTGGGTGTTAATGTATTATATGTATGTATTTACAAAAGAAAAGTATATAAGTATTATATCAGTTGTCTGGTTCCCATGATACAAGCTATGGTCAGCTTACTTTGGGGCTAGACGGCGCTGGGTGAAATGTCCACCAATATTTATTATTATAACTTCATATTATGTTTAATGTTTTAAAACATAATAACATCATATTAAAATATATGTTTTTTGTTACACGAAGGAACCCATGAAGACGGAATACCCGATGTGTTCTTGAATGCCAGTTGCTGATGGTTACACCGTAAGCAAACCTGGATGAAACCATTAGTGGATTATCGGTACACGTCACCGTGGTTATGTTCGAAGTTGTGTCGTATGACCTGTCCGTCGATTGTGGTGATGTATGCCCTACACCTCGTGCGAGACTTGAGCGTGCACTGCCACCTGGTCTTCAGACCCCTGACGTTCTCCCTGGAGAAGCGGAACCCGTCCACCCGGAGCATCACTGTGCCTCGACTGGTCTTGTACTCCTCCACTAATATATCTGTAAAGTAGTACACCATTCACACAAAAATTGTACATGAGAATTAATATATTTCAATCTTTTAAAATTACATCGGTGACTAAGCTAAATAAGCGAAGTTTATAAAAGGAAAAAATTGCGATATGAATATATATGTAATATAAGAATGGCATATATTGATACAGTACCGTAATGACTGACCTCACAGGTCAGTTGTTTCAACCTGCCTTTTGCGCTGTAGGTCGTGGATTCGATTTCCACTCAGGACAAATATTTGTGTGACGAACATAGGTGTTTGTTCTGTATTCTGTGTTAATATGTATGTATTGACAAAAGAAAAGAATATAAGTATTATATCAGTTGACTGGTTCCCATGATACAAGCTATGCGTAGCTTTGGGGCTAGATGGCGCTGTGTGAAAAGTCCACCAATATAAAAAACTGAACAAATGCGTAACCTGAGCAGCCTTAATCATTAATTACATTTTTAAGTTCACAAATGGCAATGGAAGCCCAATAAAACAATAATTAATATTTACGGTTATTTATTATTATTTTAAGTATTAAAATATTTAAGATAAATAATATTAATGATTATGAAATTCACTGAATACAAGCTAATGTCATCCACCACCAAAACTTAAAATACGTCAGTAAGGTGCGCGCCAGCTGTAATGTTACATTATTGATAATGATAATGATAATAACATCATTAGTTCATGCTAATAATACCTCTATACTGTAACACTTATTGACTAACCACTCCAATAAAAATACTGCTTAAAACTAAATAATGTTTGATATTAATTCTTCGCCGAAACATCGAGCCTCAAGCAAAAGGGGAAAGCACCGTTTTGTCATGATTTTAGGAGATTCCGAGCATTACTGCTTCGTTATTTTTTAATTATCTAAATAGAATCATTAAGATCTATAAGCACTACTTAGTAAATTTCTTAATTAGTGGCAAAGGATTCTAACAATCTACTTCCTGACTTATCTCTTAAGTTACAGCCTCTCTAGACTTCACTTATTGGGAAATAAACTTTCAAATCAAGAACAATAATTTCACTACATTCATCACTGTCTTAATAAAAAAAAAACAAGATTTCATAACGCCGATACAAAACGCGAGCCGTTTGCAGTTGAGCGACACAATCGCTTAGGCTGTACGTATAAGTGTATGTTGCATAGAGTAACATCATGTCCCTTTGCCACTGCGAGCTTCCACGAAAGTACAATGCGGGTGTGATGCTACGGAAGGTAGCGGTTGGCGCTGGTGTGTGCTAGAGGGTCGTGGAAGCCCCACACTCGCACTATTGCGTTGTCCATGGTGTGCAGAGACGCCCTGCAGCCGGCCTTCGCCTTCACGCACACCCATCTAGTCCTGCTGCCATACTTGTTGACGCGGTTGAAGCGGTACTGTCCGATCATGATCACAGGGTTCCCTCGCTGAGATTGGGCGAACATAGGGTTCAGATCTGAAATGATTGACGACTATTAGTTTAGTTCAAAGGGGGGTATGAATCGCGTATCCTTGTAGCATATATATTTGTCGCGTTTCATTTATGTATATACCGTTCCGTTTTGATCATTTTAACATTACCGTAAATAACATTGTTTTAGGTATGTGCTTTTTGATACCAGTAGCATTGTATATCTAAAACATGATACATTATTAAGCGATTGAAACATTTTTATTATAAAAAACTAACTCTAAAGTACATTTGAAAATACAATCTAAAACAACTATTAGTAACATAGCAAAGAATAAAAAATTCAAGGATTTCTATCTTAATAATGATAATTAAACCTACTTACATCTATTTAAGATTAATTGCATACTAATTCAACAAAAGTAATATAATCAATTGATAAAACGCAATGTAATGATAAACATTTCAATAATATGGGGTAAAAATAGTCTTGTAATAGAGAAGTATGACGCAGAATAAAGATTTAATAAAAATTTGGTCCTGGAGCAATTTAATACAACTCTAAGAAATACAATCTAAAAGTACTCAATATCTATCACTAGCTAAAAATCTTACGAAAACAAAATATCTACTGTATATAAAAACAAATGTCATAAATTTACCGTAAGAGCACTAAGTTATTGCATGATGAGCAGACAAAGATTCTAAATGCTGCATCCCTAAAGAATTTACTGCCGTGGCAAGATCAAGTCGATGCTTGTACACCAGTGTTCCTTATAACTATTCTGGTATGATTGTGATTCTTTTAGTAACGAACTAAACATAATTTTAGGTAAGGAAAACAGGTTTAAATGCCAAACTAAAATTCTACTCAAACAGGCATCCATAGTCAATTTTTAGAAAGGACAGTATTACTCGAGTCAATGTTTGTCTCGAACCAGTGTGGTGACGGGCTTTAAATGCGCCTCAAAGAGGCTCTTTTCGTGAACTTGAACCATGTCTTCGAATTTTAGGTTCTAGATGTCGGTTTCCTCACGATGGTTTCCTTCACCGTGTTGAATATGTTGTATTGCGCACATAAATTATTCAAGTGAACAAACTAATTGGTGCGCGTCGGGATTTGAACCAGTAACCTCCGGATTGAAACTCAGGTCATTACCGCTCACTGGGCCAACAAGCTCTAGAAGTTAGGACCATCACTATTTGACGGAAATAATAACAGTTTAATTTTGTCATTTTTTAATAAATCCCTCTTAGTGTCTGGCTCTTTTCATTTAGTAGGAAGTGAAGGAAATCCATAAACATAACATTAGTAAAGTTTGTTCACCAGAAACACCGCCATTGTTTTCACAGATGCAGCAGGTCATTGCACTCAATGCGTAGATAAATCACAAAAACTCATAGAATACATTAATTAATTAATTCACTCTATGTAATTTGTGGAACCTGCTAGAGTAGTTCACTGTTCTACACCATCGGAGTTCATGGGCTGGCGAGGATACGCGGGTTCGATTCCCGGCCAAAGCAAACATTTCAATGAAAAGTATGAAGCGTATAGTCTGCGTATGTTGCCACCTGCGACACGAAAATCCTAGCTCATAGTTTTTTTAATGTTTTTAATGGTTATGCTTCCCCAGGGTCTTGACGATGATATCATTGATAGTGGTAATGGCCGCGTTACACCCGCTCTTCTTCTTGATGCAGGTCCAGCGAACCTTGGACCCCCAGCACGCGTGCTTATTGAAACGCCATTCTCCGATCTGGATAACCAGGTTACCGCGCTGAGACAGATCGAATTTCGGCTCTGGAACAAGGAGTACTGGTTAATAATATGGTCGAGTTAAGTTAAGAACATCTAAGTACTAGTCCCAAAAATCTAAATTATACATAAATAAAATAAGTTTTTGTTTGCCTAGATCCTCTCCATTCCAAGGTTGACTAGAAGATAACGTAGCGATAAGGCCGCTCATTTTACCACTTGTTTGATTGTTATTTCTCGTATTTTTCAAATAAAAATAAATTATTATAATAATAATAAAGTAGTTCAAATTTGTCAACGCATCTAAACATACAAAAAATATTTTTTTCTAAACCAATACCTATTTAAATGTAGATAAGTTTAAATGTAGCTTCAACAATATTTTTCTTTGGCAATTTTATACAGTATTCTAAAGTGATAGTAAATGTATTCAAGGTACTTTTCGAATCTCAAATAAAATAGCAGTTACGCTACAACAGTATTTATTTATATAATTTTAAAACTAGCTTTATTGCGATCTGAGAATTAATATTCGCTAGTGAATTGAATTCATTGATATAATTATGCGAAGATCTATAATAACACAATTTGATAGTTTCGGAACAAACCTTAGTCCTAATTCACCCAATATTTACAATTCCATTTTTTACAATCGAATTTTAATAACACTAAATTTCACTATTTACTCCTTAACATATTTTATAAAGTTACATGATTGATACATAAATATAATTCGACATAACGATACAGCATTTATACAAACTAATGGAATGTCATCTCCATCCGTCAATTCGCGTGAAAACAAGATGTGAAAAATATATCTATCTAATTGTAAAACTGGACAAAGCCAAATAAAAAGCTGCTAAATGATAGTATCAATTCATTTAAAAGGAGCAAAAATTTAATAATAGACTTCCAGTATTTCACTGCTAAGCAATTATATCGAGACAAAGTTAATAAATTTTTAGTCATAGTTTATATTGCTTCCAGTGATACTTCGACATTCAGGCGGTGATTTTCGGGAATTCGCACCGATAGTACTTGAACCAGCCCATAAATAAGGGCACAAGCCGATTACTAGTCACTACTTGCTACAACTATTACTCGTGTCGCATGTCTCACTAGTTTGTTGAAAGTATTGTGCGCCTCAAAGAGGCTCCTTTTGTGCACTTGAGCATGTCTTACAATTTTTGGTTCTAAGACATACCAGTTTCCTCAAAGGGTATTTTTTACCGTTTTTAGGTGTTATGGCGCTAATATTTTTTCATGCGATAAGCTCACTAGTGCAAGGCTAGATTTGAGTGACCTCAGGATTTAAACTCAGGGTCTGCATCACCGAGCCACCAAGTTTAAAACCTATTCAGAAGACACCAGAAGAAAACACTGTTTCCATGTCTAGGGATGATTATGCCACCCATTGAGCTTGACAAGGCGGTCTTCCACGGTGACCGCCACGCACCGGCACTGGTGAGACTTCCTGGCAGTACACTCCCACCAGGTCTTCGTCTTCCGCGCCAGTTTCTTAATGAATCGATAGTTACCCCAAGAGATGATCGGGTTCCCAAATTTTGTCACCTCGTATTTTATCGGACCTGGTGTCGTCTTAGCTGAGGATTGAAAAGGAACCGTAAGTAATGTTCTAAAGAGTTTTTTATTGCACAATTTGATTTTTACCGTTCGGAGCAGAACACACCAATGTGAATGCTGTACTGTTTGGTGGAAGAAATGGGTTCGATAACAGCGCTTCCCAGAAGAACACCGCACTTACTTGGTTGGTTGGATTCGTTCGAATCTGGGTTATCGCAGATATTTAGACGTCAGTTGTCGACGAGATTTTTATAGAAAACTTGAACAAAACTATTATAACACTTCATTTATATTAAAATATGTTCAATCAGTATGAAAATATAAATAATCCACGATCAAGATATATACTCAAGATAATACTCAAGCACATTTTGTATTTACCGTACAAGAAGTAAGAAAACAAAAACTGCCAAACCTTAAAATATATTAATACTGTTTTATTTTTTACGTATTTTAGCAAATAAACAAAACATTGAGCTCATAAATAAAGATTATATATTAAATATGTTTTAACAAAAACAAATTAAATTACTTAGCTACGCCAAACGCAATCATATTTTATTAGATTATTCATCGAAGAATGCTTTAAAACATGTCATATGTTTAAGTTTCAGGGGTAACTGGAAACTGATTTTCGTCATAATTTCTCAATTATTAGATATTGAATTGAAAGTTGTCTTTACAAATTAATTGTAGCCGTTATGATAAATAAATAAATAAAATATAAATAAAGGAATGCAATCAAAAGCCCGTGTGTCTATTAGTAATAATAAAAAAATACAGTTGTCACTATTAAATCTCCGTATTCTATACGTTATAGAATATTTAGATTTAATTCCAAAAATATAAATATAATAATTGCCAAATAAGCTAAAATTATAAATACAATATATGTAAACCACAACAAATGACAAACTTCGATTAATACCTAGCATATGTCTCACTGGAAAATTAAATTGGGAAACACAATACTTTGGAATTGAATACTGTTTAATTTTTGTAGCATATTTCACGCACCAATAAAATTCATAATTTATTACAATACCTATCAAATGTCGTGTGACATTTGATAGGTATTGTAATATATTATATATTAGTAATCTTATTCTAAAACCAAACATAAAATGGAATATAACATGGAACATAAGGTCACGCGTACTTATCGCTAAGTTTGACGCCTGTTCAACCCCTATCCGACCCTCCATGGGGAGAACAGACAAGAAACCCCTAATGGAGGGGACTTTTAATGACTCAAGCAATGCAGTAAGTAGCAGAACATCAGCTATCGTGTAATACAAATTTAGTGTTACGCTTTAGATCCAAATGGTATTCCTGGAAGCATGGTAAACACAAGCCAGGTTTATTAGGGCAGGTATTGCAATACCAGGATGTGTCCCGCCGTCTGTTGTGCTTGTAGCAGTGCCTGCAAGGTCTTCTCTTACACTTTCCCCGGGCGTTCGTTGCGGTGATCTTTTCAATGTTGTGGAAATTCTGTAGTCCAACATCTCTTGTAACATTAACAAAGAATTGTTCTGTAAATTAAAAATAGTTGCAACACCAATTCATATAAGTAACTAGCTGCGCCCGCGGTGAATCAGTAATCCCACGGGAACACTGCACTAATCCGGAATCAAAGTAGCCTATGTGTTAAACAAGGATATAAGCTGTCTTGGTACCAAATTTCATCCAAATCCATTCCCCCGTTTGAGCGTGAAAGAGTAACAAACATCAATACAAACTTTCACGTTTATAATATTTGTAGGATTAGATCTATTCTTATCTACTCTGACTTAAGATTGCTTCTCGGTTGTGTTGAGTGCCCGGAAATATTTAATCTCGTCACGTTCAAATGAAATTAATATAAACAATATTACGAAAATGATTCGTGAAAACATGGGACTTCACGAGTTTTTATCTTTTCGACTAGATCGTTAACTGTGCACTTCAAAGTACTTAGGTGTAATTTTCAATTAAAATATATTCAGTTTAATTTGACTATCAGCCTTTGTGAGAAAACTGAAAATATTTTTATTGACAATTTGAAACAATGATATCAGTAAAATGAAAAACCATGTTAAGGAAGATGCATATAGAGACCGTATAAAACTATACCAATTTTATACTACTATTGTTTTCTTTAGGCGCTTAGAAAGCTGACTGGTGTAAATAAAAGCTTTACAACGACAAACTATATAATTTTATTAAACAAAGAATTAAGATAGTAAAGAAGTAAATATACTGAATTACATATAATACTGTTTGTTAAAATAAGATGACGAGATAGTTGTGCACCTAATTTATTATAATTTAATTTGTTATGTGTCAATGACAATAAATATATTTTATGCTAAAATATTTAGCAGTTCACGGGATGGTCTTCCAGATTGGTAGGAATCGCGGTCATGACAACATCCGCAATCTAAACCAAAAAATCCAGTCCAATTGCTCAACTGCCGATTGATTCGAAGACACGTTTATCTGAACATTCAATCTGAAACAATAAACATTACCTTATTACCAAAGTACAGAGATATATAAAATCAATCGCCAAAACTAAACCACTGAAAATATATATCGTAGGTATCTAAATATTATGTTGGTCAACTAGAGGCATGTAACCTACTCACAAAAAATATGAGCCCTCTGTTCATAACACGCTATCTTTCAGAACTGGAATCGTGTTAAAATTGGGGCCTTTTAGGCCAAATGCTGAAAAAAACCTTTTCAGCATTTGAATACCGGCGCTAGAAAATCACAACAGTGACATATACCATATAGGGCTGATCAGCTCTAGTACACTTATAGTATACCTAACACTACCTGTTGTCTCAAACTGAGTTATAACTATATTGTATTTCAAGTAGTTCCTAAAAATATATGTAACTCTTTACGAGCAAGTCGTCCCGTTTTATCACCTGAAACAAATACAAACCGAACGTTAACTATTTAACTAACCACAAAAAAATCATTTCAGTGAGATTTAGGCATAGACTTCGAAACATTTATAAATTCATTTCTCGTCTTATCTGACAATAAACGTTAAATTTGACAAAATATTTTCAGTCAAAATTGAGTTGAGGTTAACATTTATACATTTCAAATTGACAGCAATGACGTATAAATTATCCAACGAATTCTCACAGACGAAAATAAAGTGCCAAAAAACCTCACTGAAATGATTACCAAAAATACACAAACCATTAAAAAAATTACAAGAAAGAAAATAGCCAAAACAAAAATGGTGCTACTACATGTACAATCACTTTTCAATTCGTGTAGATCGTACGTCTTCCTAAACTTATTTCGGACTTCATAACTATGTATAACATAATATATATATTATAATATATATATATATATATATAACATATATGTTCTCGATTGTGATAAGTTTCTCGCGGCAGAAGCGAGGCTGATTGATGCATCTCCACCGAATCTTCAGACCGTTTTTGGAGCGGTAGCTCTTTCAGAACCGATATCGACCAAAACTAAGTTGCGGCCGATCCAATTTCGAAACGCCTGAAACATCAAGAAAGTGTTAATATAAAACTCTTTTACGTTAAAATCTCCAATACTGCATCCGAGATGAAGTAGAAGACTATCTATGTCATCTAGATTGGTAGATAGTACAGAACGAACTCATAAGAGACTAAATACTAATTATTTATTTATTAATATTTAAAAGTAAAAATGGTAGAAAGTTTCTGAAAATCAGATTATAAAGTTTTTTGTACAAGGCAAATGCCGCTGTAATAAACTAAGAATTATTATTAAGACGCTAATTGTTTGCGAATTTCTAATAATTCAAATGGGATTACAATAGAACTAAAATTATATATTTCATCAGGCACATATGATAATGACATGATTAAAAAAATTTGATTTTTATACGTTTTTCTGTATACGGCGGACAATATATACATGTAATATATACACTATAGTTAAAATGTAAGTAATTATTAGGTCACATGCATTACATTGTTGTCTTGTATAAAATAAAGTGAATCGCTGATTCGAATCAGAATAGTCTAGTTCATCCCGTTCCAATCCCGTTACGCAGGTTTCAGTAATTCAAGTTTTTAACCTGCTTATCTCCTCTCTGTACTGGTGGTTCTCAGGATATTGTATCAGCTGATGAGTAGGCTTTGTTATAACTTTACAGACAGAGCAGATTATAGCGACGCTGGCGCCTCGCAACGATTGAAAACTGGCTCTCAAGTGAGATTCCAGGATCTAACTGTTAGAGTACTTCGCGGTAGATTCTTGAGTGTGGTATCTATCGTAAAAAAAGGCCTGCCACCATTAATAATAATTAATAAATAATAAATAATGGTAAACATTTCACACAACGTCATCTAGCCCCAAAGTAAGCTAAGCATAGCTTGTGTCTGGGAACCAGACAAGTGATACAATACTAATATACTTTTTTTTGTAAATACGTACATATTAACACCCAAACAAAGAACAAATATCTATGTTTCTCACACGAATGTTTGTCCTTAGTGGGAATCGAACCCACGACCTACAGCGCAGAAGGTAGGGATACTAACCAACTGAGCTGCGACGCCAGTCAAATGTCCACCATAGTAGTAATGTTGTTTCTCATTCGATATAACACGTGGCATGGTTATGCTGGTTGCTGACAGAGATGATCTCGTGTCCGAGTGTGCGGACGCGCGCACTACAATGACTCTTGTTACACTTCCACGATATTTTCTCTCCATTTACGTAGTTTTTAGAATATTTGATACCTTTGTATACCAATATAGTATTTCCTCTATTGTTCTCTATAAACGTAGAGTCTGTAAATAAAATCAAATTTTAGTATTATATACTGTTATGAACGTTCTAATTTACTCGTATAGATGCTTGTGTATCTAATCACGAGGTTCTGTATTTCTGTTTTTATTTTTTGTACAGTTTGTCGCTTGATATAATTACAAGGTAAGCCATTCACATGTCAGGTTTATAATTTATTTAAAAAGGAGACCATGTATTTCGGAGCAAATATCTACCCCTAATTAAGAGTATTATGTACAATACCCGTTTAAACTAATTATACTTGTGATACTGAATATGCCTTACACACTTACATATAAAAATAAATTTATTTTTAATTGAAACTTAAATGCTACTTATAAATATATTACTTTAAAGGTTGAAATACTGTTAGTTCTTTATAACATCTTACACAAATCGTTCTAGTATTCGAGCGATTCAATATTCTAACTAGAATTATTTCACACAATAACTTACTTAAACTTAAAATTGAATTTACCTATAACTAACTTGGCACTGCAAACAGACTAGAAACAGTATTAAATCACGCATTATTTTATATAAAAATATTCAACACGTATTCTTTTAATCGGCCATTAAACTTATTGCGACTATCGAAAGTAACGTCTTTAAAGTCAATAACTTTATTTCCATAGAATTCATAAAGAAATGGCTTGGAAACGTCAATAATTCAAAACATAAGGTCACGCGTACTTATCGTTAAGTTTGACGCCTGTTCAAACCCTTATCAGTGGCTAGATCTCACAAACCGGCAAACACTTTTCAGTGTGACAGTTGATGGTCGACAGCACTTGGTTAGCGGTGGTGCGCACACGCATTTTGCAGTACGGTGAGCGACAACACACCCAGGACACTACGCCACCATTCGCGTAGTTCTTATAGAACCTGTAGTGGTTGTATTCCAACAGTACCCCGCCTCTAGCTGTCCTAATGAATCTACCAATGCTTGCTGCAAACATACAATTTATGTCAAAAATATCAAATTTACACTGCAAATTTCAGTCAAAATTTATGCTAAACAAGTAGTAGTAATGTGATCAGTATAATAATTATATATTGGTGGACATTTAACACAGCGCCATCTAGCCCCAAACTAAGCATAGCTTGTAGGTACTATAGAAATCATATAACTGATAAATAAAATACTTCAATTCCTTTTTTTTCGTAAATACATACTAATAATAATATATAAATATAACTATAACTATAACTATAAAATAACTATATAAATATAATATTAATTCATATAATATAAATATATAAAATAATAATTAATATTAACACTCAGACAGAACATACATATATGTTTCTCACAAAAAGTTTGCTCTATTTTGATATAAAGCACCATCTTAACTGATGAAAAAAAAAAAATGACTGGAATTAAATAAATTAATACACACATTTTTTTTCAAGCAGAATATAATTCAGTATGATATTATTCGATCTTAATAAAAATAGGATTTTATATACAAACTAAACAAACATGAAATAACATCTTATGTGAAACATTACATATCTTAAAATATTGTCACCTATCTAAAATATCACCAAATTACGTATAGCGTTATGATATCACCGAAAGCAAAGCTTATCTTTACAATTTAGAGATCGTTCAACAAATTCAAGAATAAACAACAGTCTAATCTTACGTCATAATTATTGCTCTTAAAATACTTGTATTCACAACGAAATATTCTGGACGATAGGACGAGAATCCATCTACAAGAATCCCGTTGGAATTTCTGATATGAAAGTATCCTAACCTAGAGCAACTTGAGAAAATTATTAATCCTTCTTGGTATCCGGTTTGGGTAGTCCCGACCACAGATCCGTTTTGGGTAGTATTCGAGTGAATTTCAAGGCGTGGAGGGCGAGGGCGGCTGCCGGGGTAGTGACGGGTGAGGGTAGCACGGTGCGCGGGCGCAACTGCACGAAGGCGCCGTTCCCGCAGCGGGCGTGCGACGGCGGCGCATGATTGTGGGAATCCCCCGAGGGCACCAGCTTCCCCGACATGAGCCGGACGCGAGCACGACATCCCATGTGCTTCGATGAGCAGTAGAAGAACCGCCCACCCACTTGGGAATACGTGAACCCGCGCATCACCAGTATGTATTTACCCTTCTCAGTCGGTATGAATTGGACATCTGGAATACCGAAATTTTATTAATAACTGGAAAGGGTCCAGTCACAGGTTTAATAATTTTTAAATTATTATAAACAGTCGAAGTCAGAAGTTTTTCAGTGGGATATCAATTAATAAATAAACCTCTGTTCGTGCCGAACGGGCAGGTACTTTGCGTTGCCCAACTCTTAAGCCAATAATGTTTATCATCCCACAAAACGGGCTTCTGGGTGTTCACTTTAGTCCAGACTATGATCCTGAAAAGAAACTCTAGGATCTGATTTGAGAACAAACGTTTACAGTAGTAATTCATCAAGTAAATATATATTTACTATATAATTATTTAAAACACAAAAATATAAGTAAGTATTTTATATTTCTAATAAGGAAGATACACAACAATAAGAACCATTTATCCACATGAGAAAAACGGCTATTTATCAAGAGATCCATTAATTTATACATATCACAACATCCTAAGATCACAATAAGAGTAACATATCTGAGAAATCCAATAATGCTAAATATAACAATATTATTATAGATATTTGATAGTTTGATTATGATCACGATAAGAAAAACAGGCTTTAAGCTACACGAGATCTACTATTTATCAATATGGGGATATATACAAATTATAATTAAATAAAGACATGGAAAGAGTTTTATAAACTGTTCCAGAATATCATTGTAAACAAAAGGTTCAAATTCAAATCATATTTTGTTTAGCATATTATGCCTATTACTTAAAATGACTAAGCAAAACCACCTAAGCATATTTTCTGGTTCATCAGGATAATTCATAAAACTCATATTCAATCACATTACACTTCCCCGGTCTAAATATGCTAAGATCATGCTCTTGTCAAAAAGGATAGGTCGAGGAAATGCATTGTTCTCGGCCTTTGACACTATCCATGAGAACACTGTCACACCATAAATTTAAAGAGAGTATCGCGATGCTCCACAGCATTATATAAACTTCATAACTCAGACTGAACACAGCTGTTGAACAAATGGTCAACCGGACTTCCGCTCAGATCTAGGCCAACTCATTGATATCAAACAACATAACAACATAATATAAATAATAAACAAACATACGAGTATTATTATAATATCCAAGTTTCTCTCCTGATCCATTACTACCTCATATCTTAAGACATGATCCAGACATCTGATAAAATCGTTCGTTTTACGACTATTCTTAAAGCTAAAGATAATGTTTGTGAAATTCAAGGTTAAAATCTATAAATTACTATCCGTCTATACAATAATTTATAATATTAATAATTTAAATGATACCTAAAAATGACTAGCACATTTTCGTATTGTACACACATTAATTAATTATTTACTCACAAACTGAGATCATTAGATTATTAATGTTACACCTAAAATGACTAGTATATAAGGTACAGCAATTTACATAGCAGGACATCATAAAATATATGCCACCGATCTTACAAGTTACTAATACTGTATAATTATAATGGTACTACGTGTAATTTTTGGTCTACACCTAAAATTGGTGGAATATCAATAAAATGTTTTTAACTAGAAAATGGTCTCTATTGATTCAAAAAATGACAGTCCTAAAGTCACAAGTGCCATACTAATCCAGTCATAATCTAGTACAATGACAAAATTTTTGAACGAAATTAATATTTTTGATCCAATAGTATTATATGCACACTTAAAAATTGTAATTCAATATCAAGCTATCGTACTCAAAATTTTACTTAACAATCCAAAGCTCAGTTTCCAGTTGGTACTCGCCTGAGTCCACGACTACCTCCTCCTCTTGAATAATATTTGCCTGCATGTCCACTTCTACCTCTTCTTGGATAATATTTTCCTGCATGTCCACTTCCACTTCCTCTTGAATATTATTAACCTGTATGTCCACTTCCACTTCCTCTTGAATATTATTAACCTGCATGTCCACTTCCACTTCCTCTTGAATATTTCCCTGTATGTCCACTTCTACCACCTCTTGAATAATGTTTGCTTGCATGCCGACTTCCGCTTCCTCTTCAGGAATATTAGCCTGCATGCCCACTTCCACCTCCTCTTGAACATTATTATTGGCCTGCATACACACGTCAACCTCATTTTGAGCATTATTTGCCCGTATATCCACTTCCACCACTTCTTGGACATTATTTGCCTGCATTTCAACTGCCACCTCTTGAGTTTTCATCTGATTTTCATCTACGACAACGGGGACAGGTGTTTGAGCTTGTTTTGATTTTTTGCTTTGTGCCTTTTTCTTCTTCGCATTTCTTTGTTTTTTGCGAATTTCAGCTTCAAGTAAGTATTCTGGGAGAGGTTTGGGTAGAGTCTTCTGTACTTTCATGAAGACGCCATCCTTCAGTGTATACGGCGGCGGCGGGTGGTCGTGGTGAGTGTTGATCCTAATGACGACCCCATTCTTAAGCCGCTTCACTCGCGCCGGACAGAGTTTACGAGAACAGTAGTAGCGCATGGAACGGCCCTGCTGCCAGTAAGTGTACTTATCGAGAAGTAGAACCGGCTTCCTGTTGAGACGCGAAGGAACCATGACTCCGTTGTCTGAAACAAACACTTATTGATCGATATAAGGTTATAAACTATAATGTAGTTATGTATAAAAAGCTGTATACATAAACTTGGTCTACTTGAAACGAAAGATATATTTTTGTACACATAATGAATCAATAAGAATTAGAGTGATAATAAAAAAGGTTTCTTTAGGTACGCATGTTTAATATTATATTCTGTGAATTATGTTATATTTTGAAAATATATCTTATACTAGCTGTTGCCCGCGACTTCGTCTGCGTGGGATTTGGTTTTATCACGCACCCCTATTTTACCCCGTTGTCACATAGACAAAAGTAGCTTAAGTTACTCCTTATAATAACAGCCAGTGAAAATCCCGTCAAAATCTATCAGCCATTTCGGAAATTAGACCGAACAAACAGACAAAAATTTTCATTCTGTAGTCACAGTAAGTAAGCACGGTATCCCGGTGTGGTAGAATAAATTGCTTTGGATTACCGAGTAGTACTTTAGTTTAAACCTAAACCATAATTGCTAAATAAAATCAGTGCAGAAATGACAATTTTACTGCTAAAATGTAATGAAAAAATGCAAAATAATAACAATAATACAATAATATTGGTGGTCAATTCACACAGCGCCATCTAGCCCCAAACTAAGCATAGCTTGTATTAAGAACCAGACAACTGATAGAACACATTTAAACATTTTTGTAAATACATACTATATACATATTAACACCCAGACACAGAACAAACATCTATATTCGCCACTCAAATGTTTGTCCTGGGTGGGAATCGAACCCACGATGCGCAGAAGGCAGAGTTACTACCAACTGAGCTGTGAAGCCTGTCGTCTGAAAATATCTTCAAACTTTAATATAAGACCCATCCTTTTCAATGTACCGCGGAGGTGCATGATTATGTTCTACAGTGACTTTGATAACCTCACCGTGAGGAAACCGCTTGACTTTGGCCATGCACCGCTTAGATTTAGACGAACAGTACCAGTTCATACTGTAGCCTTGTTGGTAATACGTATATCCGTGTAGGAGTAGCAATTGTTTGATACCGGTACGCGAAGGAATTAGGATGCCATCTGATGGATCTGAAATGAGGGAAGTTATAATTTTGGATAATAATCACAGATTACATCAGCCGTTTCAGTCTTTACAACTGGATTACCTTATTAATCTATACATATAATAAAATTGTGGAAATATATAAAAAAAAAGTAGCAGGGGTTGTTATTATATCGATGCCGAACCCGAAATTGTAATAAATTTTTTTTTTGTCTGTTTGTCTGTTTGTTTGTGCACGCTAATATTAGAAACGGCTTATTCGATTTAGATACGGTTTTCACTAATATATTGTAGTAAGCTTCACTTAACATTTAGTGTTTATTTCATGTCAATCGGTTCATAAATAAAAAAGTTATGTCAATTTAACGAATCACGGCGAACATTTTTAATTCAAAATATGCTGCCCGAAAAGTCACTATTCCACGCGAACGAAGTCGCGGGCACAGCTAGTACACAATAAGGAACACTGGCCTCGCAGCTCAGTTGATAGTCTCTTCAGTCACAGTTTTGCGCTGTAGCTCGTGGGTTCGATTCCCACCCAGGATAAACATTTGTGTGACAAATAGATATTAGTTCTATGTCTCGGTGTTAATATTTATCATATGTATGTGTTTATATTAATAAAGGTATATAAGTTATATTGTGTTATGTTAACATACAAGCTATGCTTAGGTTACTATGGAGCTAAATGACGCTGTGTGAAATGTCCACCAATAGAATATATACCAAATAAAAAAAAAATAAAAAAAAAATGTTAATTGTTTTATTTAGGTATACCGTATTCTTTATGACAATAAAAAGTAACGAAAAAAACAACAATTAATATTAATACAGTTTTATTGTCACGATTTGAATGAATTAGGACGTACAAATTCTAGTTCTTAACATTTTATTTTCATCGATGTGGGTTCCAAAACAATTTAGTACAATTACAAATTCTCACCAAAGAACGAGATAGATCGGTCATTACTAATCACTAAGCAAATATAATAAAAAATCTGGTGACCCGTTAAACGTCCATAGAATGAACCAACACTGGGGATAATTTTCCCAAACTAAAAAATAACAATAGGTGCCCACGCGATGCTGACAATTTAGCAATGCTCACGACGTATACTCAAATCCATAATTCAGTTTTAATAGCAGTAAAACTTATGTCAAGTTAGTCCGGAGAATTACTGCTACCATACCCATTTCTGCCGCCAAGCAATAATGCTTTTGCGTTACTGTGTTCCAGTTTGAAAGGTGTCGTTGCCGGTGAAATTACGAGCACACGAGACATTCCACCTTCAGATCTCAGAGTTACGGGCGCATACGATGCGATTTGGGTGTTCTGGTATCTAAGCAGGGGAAGGATCAAGTCATATTTGCTTGTATGGGCAGAGGCTATCACTTAACACCAATCTACTCCTTCGGTAACTTCATCACATCAAAAATTGTAAGAATCATATTACGGTAAAATATTCGCTTCTCAGTTTCACACCGCCCTGACAAGGCCAAACTAAATAAATATGTATGGACATTTCACGCAGCGCCATCTAGCCCCAAAGTAAGCTAAGCATAGCTTGTATCATGGTAACCAGACAACTGATATAATACTTATATACTTTTTTTATAAATACATACATATAATACATATTGACATCTCAGATACAGAACAAACATCTATATTTGTCACAAAAATATTTATTCTTGGTGGGAATCGAACCCACGACATACAGCATAGAAGGCAGGCTTACTACCAACTGAGCTGTGAGGTCAAACCGACCCGCCAGCTGACTGTCACCATCCTAATTCGGGTGGTGCATGGTTGTGGTCGCTGCAAATGCGGAACACTTCGCCGGTCGGAAACCGCTTCACTCTAGCTGGACAATCTCTGCTCCGCTTCGAGCCACAGTACCAGTTAGAGCTGAAATTATTTTGATAATATCTAAACCCGTCTAGTATGAGAATGTGCTTCTTGCCGTTAGCCGAAGGAATCAAAACGCCGTTGTCTGAAACAAAAAACACTTTGAAGAAGACACTGTATGTTAATAATACGTTGCAGTTTTGGTTAGACAGTTTCCCGAGATACCCAAGGCTAATGTTATGCAAAAGGAATTATTATAAGAAATGATTTTTACACTTAAACCATCGTTACCGATAAAATATAAAATCTATATATCTATATAAAACAAAGTCAGGTTAGTTACACCATTTATAACTCAATAACTTTTAAGATTTATTTGATCTCGATTTATTTTTACGATTTTTAAGTTGATGGATTTGTATTTAAGAGCAGTAGAACTCACGCCAAGTTCGTCCGAGGAAGTACTGCCGCCATGTCCATTTCTGCCACCAAGCAGTAACGCATTCGCGTTACGTGTTCCGATTTGAATGGTGTGACTATCGGTGAAATTACAGGCACATGAGACATTCCACCTACACGTCTGACAGTTACGGGCGCATATGGTGCGACTTGGGTCTTGTTGCACCTAGTAGGAAGGACCCAAGTCGCATCGGTTATGGGCAGAGGTTACTACTTTAACACCAGATGGGCCGTCGGCTCGTTCTGTAACTGTATCACATAAAATAAAAACGAACCGAATAGCATAATAACTATGAAAACAATGGAAAAATTCACGAAATAAAATTATGAAGAAAATTCATATTCTCATATGTGTACTATTTCATCTGACAGTTCAGTAACAGTAAATACTTTTTCTCTGTCTTCTGACAGCTGATTTGAGTGCGCGCTCCTTTGATTGCGTATCGTTGATGTGGCAATCATTTTCATTGCCTTCAATAAAAGTAAGCCTTGCTGCCATGTTAACTACATATTTTATTTCAATGTAATTAAAAAACAGTTTTCTTTTTGTTGTTTGTACATTTATTGAACATAATTAGCTTAGAGTATTAATTTTAATTGTAAGAAAAACTTAATTTATTTAAACTTTTATTGATTCTGAGGCGGCACGAAGTTTGCCGGGTCATCTAGTACTATACTTACAAGTATAGCGAGTTAGTTTCCGCAACGAGGCCGCCAGTGGGCCCTTTTTGCGTGATGTGCTAATAGCAGCTAGTAATATAATAAACGGTGGCTTGAGGTTTCAATGTTATACAGTTTTTACAATAGTCAAAAACAAAAGAAGAGAAGAGAGAAAAAAAACACGTTTGTTTTGTATGGCCCGTTAAAATTTAACTTTTATTTTCAATTTGATTTTGTCCGCTTTGTCATTTAGCTAAGCCATTCCATAGGTGGGACAGCTAGTGTTTCTTGTGGGCTTGGATTCTATTGAAGGATGAGCTTAAAAGCTTACATATTAGGCACTGATTAAAGCTAGACTTATGGTTATGACACAGGTTAGCACAAACCCAACTGAAGCACCAGCCTCTCAGAATTGAAATCGACTGAATTGATTTCATTATCATCTAGGACAAGCGTAGGACAATACCTACATAATATGAGGGTATATACGGGCTAAACGCAGTTACAATAATCTCAAGTTATTCGATAACTTAAAAGCTCGAGATCGAGAGCCGAAGCAAAAGAGTCCGGAACGAGTCTAAGAATTTATGGATACGAATAGATAGATAAAACTCTTTATTGCAAACCAAAAATATAACATGATAAAGATATAAAAATCGGTAAAAAAACTTTTAAGTTAAACAGTTTTATTTTATGTGCACTGAAAACAACAAAATAAATAAATAGTTACTTACCTATCAACCTACGTTGGTGATCTCGGTCATTAATATCTCTGATGGTAGTGGTTGTCATAACATGAACCATGTCAGCGGCCGAAAGGCAGTTCATGAAAGAACACTAACACCAGGGTTTGCTTGGTAGGTAAACTAAGCAGCCCACACTATAACAAGTAGGTATTTTGACCTTCTAGTTCAGAAATATTTTAGTACTAGGCAGAATAGCTTTTAGGCATATTAGACTAAAATAAAAACGTGGGGCCCATTAACTATTTCTGTATTACTTTCTACTATACTAAATGTGGATTGCATCGACTTATTATAATCGTCATCATCATCATCCTAGCGGTTTATCCCGGTCGCATCCGAAACCTCATAGCTCCGGAGTCCAGGGTCCGCTGAATCGACTAACTATAATCTAAAAACTACTATAATCGTAACTGGAGGTTTTGACCATCAATAACCAGCCGTTACGGCTTCACCAGCGAACGCCGCGCCGAGCTCATGATCTACCAAAGTATAAGATATGCTCTGCCATAGGTATGATTTCAGAGGGGCCCCACGTTTTTATTTTAGTCTAATATGCCTAAAAGCTATTCTGCCTAGTACTAAAATATTTCTGAACTAGAAGGTCAAAATACCTACTTGTTATAGTGTGGGCTGCTTAGTTTACCTACCAAGCAAACCCTGGTGTTAGTGTTCTTTCATGAACTGCCTTTCGGCCGCTGACATGGTTCATGTTATGACAACCACTACCATCAGAGATATTAATGACCGAGATCACCAACGTAGGTTGATAGGTAAGTAACTATTTATTTATTTTGTTGTTTTCAGTGCACATAAAATAAAACTGTTTAACTTAAAAGTTTTTTTACCGATTTTTATTTTCTTGTTTTTAGTATTTAGTGAAATTGTCTACCGAATATTCCTCATTCTATTTAATTCATTCAGTGCATCATTATTACATGGCTGGAAGATCTTGGAAGCATATTAGGTAATCTTTCACTGATATCTTGGGCAAACAACACTGCTTGTCCGCGGAAACCGTAGGTACTGCCCGTATAGCCTAGTAAATTTTACGATTTTAACAAACGGGATGATTCTACACAGCAATCGCTGCTCTGCTTGCGTCAGCGCTTGAATCTCATCTGGTATTGAACCTGGATCCAGATTATTCCAGTACGCCTTTGATGGTGCTATTGTTTTATTACTGGTCACATGTGTTTGGCAGCGCGAACATAAAAGTAATGTTGTTTTTGAAGACAGTTCTGCAGGTAGATATCCTAATGCAGCTGTGTTGTAACGTACAGTATGAATTTGGTTAGGATAACAATGCTTCGTGCAAATGTCACAATTGTGTATACACGATGTGTTAATCGCATTTTCAAACGCTTGTACATGATTTTCAGCTCTGCGTTGCTGTGCACGCTCACGTTGGTTATTTAACCTGTCGTGGCGTTGCTCAGGTGTTTCTGAAGCTTCTAACTCCTTTCGTCTCTCACGCCGTCCTGTTAACCTGGCCTCATGTTGCTCAGGTGTTTCTGACGCTAATAGCTCTCCTTGTCTATTACGTTGTGATGTTAGCCTAGACTCATGACGCTCAGATGTTTCTGATGCTAACAACTCTCTTTGTCTGTCACGTTGTGATGCTAGCCTGGACTCATGACGCTCGGGTGTTTCTGACGCTATTAGCTCTCTTCGTCTGTCACGTTGTGATGCGAGCCTGCACTCATGACGCTCAGGTGTTTCTGACTCTACCAGCTGCCTTTGTCTCTCACGTTGTGCTATTAACCTGGTATCATGTTGCTCAGGTGTTTCTTTTTTTTCTTCTTTCCGTTCTCTTCGTTTCTGTAGTCGACTATGGGTTTCATTTTCACTTTCCTTTGCACGTTTCGTTCTATACTTTTCTTTTGCCTTTTCGAGCCTTCTTTTTCGTTGTGTAGCAGTTTCGTTTTTATTTTTGTTTGCTTTTTTATTTATTGTTACCATGTTGTTCCCACGATTAAGGGGCATTTTGACGGTCGACCCCCCCCCCCCCCCTCCCCAGAGGTCCAGTAAAGGGACAAGGCTTAATATACAACAAGATGCGCCCAATCTTGAGGGGGAAGCGCTTACGACATTACATTTTTATCCACCCTAATGCCATACAGTCCTCGGCACGTTTTAACCTATTACCTTAACTTGGGTGGGGTATAGCTACCGCTTACTAACGAGGTATCTAATTACGTTTTTTTTTTATCTGCCCCTCTAACGTCACACAATCTTGGACGCAACTGTTCTCGACACGACTAATCATGCCCCCACCTAATACGCCATTTTGTAACAGCGTCCATCTTGAGTTTGAAATTTTGACATAATGACAGTATTCTGCAGTGTAGTCCTATTATTTGATACCCATATTGTGGTGGTTGTGGAAAAATATGTACCTAGTCCGCCATATTGGACCGGCGTCCATCTTGAATTTTAAATTTTGACATAATCATCGTGTTTTACTAGTGTAGCCCTTTGATTTGATACCCATATTGTGGTGGTTGTGGAAAAATATGTACCTAGTCCGCCATATTGGAACGGCGTCCATCTTGAATTTTAAATTTTGACATAATCATCGTGTTTTACTAGTGTAGCCCTTTGATTTGATACCCATATTGTGGTGGTTGTGGAAAAATATGTACCTAGTCCGCCATATTGGAACGGCGTCCATCTTGAATTTTAAATTTTGACATAATCATCGTGTTTTACTAGTGTAGCCCTTTGATTTGATACCCATATTGTGGTGGTTGTGGAAAAATATGTACCTACTCCGCCATATTGGAACGGCGTCCATCTTGAATTTTAAATTTTGACATAATCATCGTGTTTTACTAGTGTAGCCCTTTGATTTGATACCCATATTGTGGTGGTTGTGGAAAAATATGTACCTACTCCGCCATATTGGAACGGCGTCCATCTTGAATTTTAAATTTTGACATAATCATCGTGTTTTACTAGTGTAGCCCTTTGATTTGATACCCATATTGAGGGGGTTAAGGAAAAATATGTAATCCGCCATTTTGTATCGGCGGCCATCTTAGATTTATAATGTTATTGATTTTATTATATTGTATTGTCATCTAAATTAAATGTGTGTACCAAATTTCAGATCAATCTGACAACGGGAAGGTGCTTAAATTTCAATTTCTAATTTTGACCCAAATAAATTCCGTACGGGTCGAGCTAAATAAAACCGTTTAATAATTATCACTATTAAAATGGGCACAATGGACGGCATTATCACTAAGAGTGATATCTTCCATGGAACCTTTGGATGGATAGGACAGTTGATAAACATTGGACGGCGGTGTATACTTAAGAATATTTTTAATATTAGTTTATATCGAGCGTACTTAATCTTAAGTTCCTATCATTTGTCAGGAAAATGTTCCTCTTAGGTAAATTCGACCCATTATTTGCTCTAGACTCGAATATACTTTCCGTCCTTCACAAAGATATTCGGTGGGTTGTGCGTGTGGTGGACATTGATGGGCACAACTTCACTATTCTTAAACCGCTTCACCTTGGCTGCACACTTGTTATATGTACAGCGCCATGTGGTGCTCTTATTGTTCTGGTTGTATGTGTAGCCACCGTAGAGGAGAGTGCCACGCCATCCAGATCGAGACGGTATCAGCACGCCGTTGTCTGAAATTCAGCGCGATACATTATTAACATGAACGAATGTAAAGTGCGTTTGGTTCGAAGTGGAAGTGATTGACCATAAATTAAGTAAATTTAATTTTGAGCTAGTTAAAGTAGGTTAAAATATGTCTCAGACACGATTTTGTAATCGTTTTGGATAAATATGAATATAATAATAATAATAATACTGGTGGACAGTACTGGTGGTCACACATCGCCATCTAGCTCCAAACTAAGCATAGCTTGTACTATGGGAACCAGATAGCTGATAGAATACATATACGTATATACTTTTTTCTGTAAATACATACATATAATACATATTAACACCCACAAAATATGAATATGATTTATTGAAAAGAGGTTACTGATAAGTAATTTGGCTATACAACTCATTTTAATACAAGCACGTCAGACATTCCTACTTCACGTTTCGGTGTTGCAGGCGCTAAACAATGCGACTTGCATCTTCCTATAACGAAGTCCTGAAGCCCAGAGAGGTATTAATTTTGTTATGGGCCGAGATTACCGCTTAATATCTGGTAAGCCATCCCGCTTTACATAACTTTTTACGTAACTTAGCACATAAAAAAATGTATTAGACAAACATAATATATTTTAATTAATAAACTAATCAAGCGCTTGTACCACCCGAAATTAACTCGGGGATTTTAATAGGAAAACAGTTTTCAAAAAACACTATTCACAATACATCCAATTTATGAATTGTATGGTGACAATGAAAATGAATGTTTTAGCAATCAAATCTTAATGTACATTCCATCCTTTTGGATAAACTGGGATGGCTTGTGTGTATGATTAACGTTGACTCGTAATACTTCACCGCTTTCAACTCGTATCACTTTAGCCGGGCATATCTTCCTAGAAGTGCAACGCCATGTGAAACTATTACGATTTTGATTATACGTGTATCCATCTAAGAGAAGAACGCCTCTCTGCCCGGCACGGCACATTATTATAATGCCATTATCTGAAACTACAATAAATATACCATGAATGGTTTTAACGCTTGAGTGCACGAAAGGAAACCTCTTTAAGGTGCACTTCAAATCTTGTCACACTGGTTCGAGAGAACCAGCGAATCGACTAGTAGTAGTACGCTACCCCACTTAGTTTCTCAAGATATTTACACGGATAACACTTAATCAACATGCTTGGAAATTTTATAACCATAAATTTATGGACTATAACGCGAATTTATCGCTAACAGCGATTTCTTCCAGGCAACCTTTGGCTGGACCAGATGTGTGTTAAAAATACATGGGCCTATTTGAAGTCCCGCAACTAGACAATCCACAAAATAGATATTAATGTAATATATAACAATATTGGTGAACATTTCACACAACGCCATCTAGCCCCAAAGTAAGCTAATTATTATAGCTTGTATACAACTGGACAACTGTTATAATACTTATTTACTTTTTTTTTTGTAAATACATACATATAATACATATTAACATCCAGTCACAGAACAAACATCTATATTCGTCACACAAATGTTTGTCCTGGGTGGGATCGAACCCACGACCTACGGCGCAGAAGGCAGAGTTAATACCAACTGACCCGTGAGGCCTGTCAAAAGCATATGCTGAGCCATCCCCTTTTCCACACAGGGCGTATAAGGACTTGTTTTTTTCTGTTTATTATTATATTGCTTTTCCGTGTAATTGTTGTTCCTATGTTTGTGCTGAAATAAATGTTTTTATCTATATATTTATTTTATTTTATTTTTACAATTTTAGGAATCTTACAGCTAGCTTAATGAATAGGTTAATAAAGGCTTAAGGCTAATTAAAAGATTCCACTATATCTATCTACCTATCAGAATAACAAGTACCCGCGTTCAGGCCTAGAATGATAGTCTAACTGCAGCATTACTAATCCTAGAAGCTAAGCATACTATAGAGTCTAGAGGACAATGAATAATATACCCGTAAATGCTCAAACTCTAATGTAAACTCCATTGTTGAAGATATAGTTGGGCGGGTTGTGATTATGGCATACGTTGACCCGTATGGTCTCACCACACAGCCTCTTCACGCGTGCGGGACAAGTCTTTTTAGAAGAGCAGTACCAATTATTGCTCGTGTGGTTCTGGTTGTAAGTGTAACCATCCAGGAAAAGGATCTGTTTCTTTCCAGAACGTGACGGTAGTAGCACCCCGTTAGGATCTGGAAAGTCCACAAATAATGTCAGTATCATCCGAAGTCGATTAGCCTGTGCTAGTTTATCCTCGATTCGGCCAATGTATCGTTTCCTAGCCAAGGGTATAAACTTTAAGTAATTATAGAATGCACTCTTGCAACAAAAATTCCAATCTTTTATACAATGTGTCTGGTCACCGGTGTCGGAGACTTTAGGGGGGGAGGGGGGGTTATACGGTAAATTTTGTCAACAAATCACTAACCCCATTTTTTTTATCATTGCTTTATTGCCTACATTATTGGCTATGAAATGAGTCATCTATCGTCTTCCTAGGACCTCTACATGTGTAGCTATAGCTTAATAAGTACAAGCACCCGTGCTACGAGGCAAAGAAAACAAAATGGCTGCCATTTTATCATGGAGAGAGAAAAAAAAATAGGGATAGTGATTTGTCGACAAAATTTACCGTATTACTCCCCCCTAAAGTCTCCGACACCGGTGACCAGACACATTGTATAATATTATGAGGATCTCGGAAACAATAAAATAAAAATATATTTATACATTTCTGAATTCTTTTATTACATATTTATTGTGTAGAAAGTAATTTCTTATAAAACACAGCATTTCTATAGTTCACCAGAATCTTGTCTTACCATAATGTGGGAGATAGGTATGTTTTTAATTAGTACACATACAGATCGATAAAATATATTAATTTACTGATACGTCTTAGGTCTCTAAGCCTTGTCTATAATACTGGAAGCAAGCACTATTGCGTCGTGTCGTGATACAATACCTATTGCGATCTTACTTCCACAGACTCGTACGGCCGTTCCGACAAGGCTTTGAAAATAAATGGCAGACATAATTTTACTTGTTTCATTCATAAATCCCCCTATGACATTCAGTATTCAGTACAACACATAAAAGAATACCATAAATATTTTCGCGAAATCATATGGAATTACTACACTATACTACAAATCTTAACTAAAAACATCTGTACAAATACTGTTAGTGTTAAAGAGAATTAGTATTAACCAAACGGCACCCATCTCCCTTAATTTTTACATAGACTAAAAGATACAGATCGCAGGCTGCGCTGGACATCAGCAGAGGGACGCGACACTTGCTAAACGCACTGTACTGCAGCGGCGCGACATCATTTTTCAGTTGCAGGACTCATTTTACAACTATCGAAGTCGATTTTAGTTTAGTTTGTTTTGGACAGAGCCATCAGTCATCATCATGTACAATTTAATGGTGCAGTGAGACTGTCGTCCGACCACCAAGCTGCTCGTCCAAGTTCGACAGTGTCCGTGATCCGTGGTTCGTGTTAGGGCATATTCTCGAAATATCCACTAAGTACATTTCTTCTATGATAATCTAACTGCAGCACAACAAGTTCCCGAGTTCAGATTAGGAAAAATAGCCTTAACTGTAGCACAACAAGGCCCCGAATTTGGGCTTGGAATGAAAGTCTAACTGCAGCATAACAAGTCCCCGAGTTCAGGTTAGGAATAATAGTCTAAATACAGCATAACTAATCCTAGAAGCTAAGCATACTATATGGACGTTGAAAAATATTCTCGTAGATGCTCAAATTCTAATGTAAACTCCATTGTTGAAGACGTAGTTAGGCGGGTCATGATTATGGCACACATTGACCCGTATAATCTCGTTATTCATCCTCTTCACACGTGCCGAACAAGTCTTTTTAGAAGAGCAGTACCAACGAGTACTCGTGTTCATCTGGTTGTAAGTGTAGCCATCCAGCAAAAGGATATGTTTCTTTCCAGATCGTGACGGTAGTAGCACCCCGTTAGTATCTGGAAAGTCCACGATAATGTCACTATCAGCTATATCAGATGGATCTCACAGCATCCGAAGCCGAGTAGATTAGCCTGTTAGTTACTTTATCTTCGAGTCTACCAGTGTGTCGTTTCCATTCGTTTGTAATTAGGGATAGCACTCTTGCAAAAAACACTTTACACTGTAATTACCTACCGTCAACAAATGCTCATTTTATTATAGGTTACTTATATAGTATTCAGGGAGTCAGGTAACCTAAACCTAAATATTACGTTTTCAACAAATTTTTAGAGTGCCATTCTTTTGCCATTTTCACGAATAACAATTGAAGCTCTCGCAAAAAAATATAACTCGACTTGGAATTCAAAGCATGTGCTTTATATAATTATTTTTAGGGTATAAAAGGTTCAGACCTACGAAATGGTGCACCGTAGCAGTTCATTTGTCTATAACTAATTTCACCGCGTCACATTTCCTTCGAAACTAATACAGTGGTCTGCTTGGCGGATGCTTGCTGGTAGTATTTCACCTGCCGCTACTTTCTTGTATACGTCACTTCGTATAGGATAAACCATAATTTTAAAAGCATATTTATTACTCACCAACGTCTCGCAGATGGATGGTTTTATACTATAGGAAGGTAAGTGGTAGCTTAATTCATGAAGATAAAAAAACAAAATTTAACAATCATTTATTACAACTAGGAACTATTGAACCTAATACATTCTTGATTAGGCTTTATTGTCATTAGGAGGTATTTGTTGTAAGTTTTATAATTCTATTATGAACTTTCAATTTAATAAAAACTTATGAAAAACTCCCAATGATAAACTTTCCAGTCAAATTAGCATTTTCATTATCTATTTAAATACAATCCAAAATCAAAATCTGTTTCATAATTTTGATATCCTTTAACTCAAAACGAATTCGAAATATAGGGTCAGAACTGAAAAATGAGATCAGAAATGAAAAATACAAACAAATAATTCGGATATGTGCTCTTTTTAAAAAACCCCTACTCAATTTACCAACTTTTGACGCCAAAAAACCCTCCTTTTTATACTAAAGTACATTATATATCACATTTAGGGAAGCACACGTTTACATTTGAATAAAGTTAGCTCTAAAGGACTAACGTCTCTTATAGACGTACCAACAGCTGGATAGATGCGGCTTGTTGCTAATTTCGTTGGTATAACATTTGTCCTGCCTGCCTGACTATTAAGCAATGAATTACCGGAATAAGTGTAAGCAGATCAAGGGCGGCCATCTTAGAATACAGTCAAAGAGCACATTAGTTATTATTTTTTCATTATAAAGGAACATTAAAAGGAAACTTTCATATCTCAAAGCAATCTCACTGACTAGAAAACTTTACTTATCTCACTAACAATAGATCATTGATTAATAACTTCCTCTTTTCCCTTGATCCTCTGATCCTTATCGCGAAGTTTGATGCCTGTTCAAACCTTATCTTTTAAGTGTTGGAAAATTCAATCTTTTAGTCCTTTAACTATTTCTGTCTTTCTTTCAATCGTTCTCTCTTTCTTAATATGCATAGGAATTTTATGAATTGTGATATTCTACTGCTACGTTCATTTTTTTTTTTTTTTAACTTAATCATTAGAATAGTGATGCAGCGCCAACTTAAGATCGTAAAACGAGAACTGCCTCTCTCGGAGTTTGAGCTGCCCTGAAATTAAAATTGATTTGCCTCAACTACTTTTTCAATATAATACACACATAAAAAGAGCACATATAATAAATAGCACATGTCATACACTGTTATACAATCACAGTAATCATTATAGTGACATACATGATTACTCGTTACTATAATTTGTTAAACCGTTGAGGTAAATATATACTTTATAGAAAATATACTTTTGAACTTTTTAGGAGCGTGGTGGTCTAGTGGTGGTGACCCCAAGTTTCAATCCGGAGGACGCCATTTTAAATCCCGACGTGCTATGAGTTTTTCGATTAAATGATTTATGTGCGCAATTCCACGTTCCCAAAACGGTGAAGGAAAACATCGTGAGGAAACCGGTTTTTTTTTGTGTGATACAGTTAAGGAACGAGCCCACCTGGTGTTAAGTGGTAACCTCTGCCCATAACAACCGGTGCAACTTGGGTCGTCCCTTACTAGGTACGACAAGACCCAAGTCGCATCGTATGCGCCCGTAACTCTGAGACGTGCAAGTGGAATGTCTCTTGTGCCTGTAATTTCACCGGCAACAACACCTTTCAAACCGGAACACAGTAACGCGAATGCGTTACTGCTTAGCGGCAGAAATGGGCATGGTGGCAGAACTTCCCCAGACGAACTTGGCGAGAGTTCTACTGCTCGACATGTCCTAGAATTAAACACATGCCTTGAATTTACCTAATCAAACATTTTATGAAAATGTTTGATTTGAATTTACCTAGAATATTCTTTTTCTTCATGAAAAATATTAAACTTTAATCGTGCAAAATAGTAAAATTATTGTCAGGATCGAAGTCGTAGCATTTCAGTACCTGTAGCGCCATCTTCTGCTTTGGAAAGTAAACAAATGTTTATCGTTTTTTAATAAAAAAACAGATACTTGGTTTTTGTTATTCAATTATAAAATGGTTAAAAATAAATCAATAAAGTAAGATTTATAATGTATGCTTCTTAAAATCGATATACCTATAACAAGACGCGCTGTAAATATTGAAAACAATTATGCGACTCAATGATAGAAATGTTTATTTCAGTCACTGTTCACTTGTGGTTGATTATAATTTAAAGTAAGTTATATATAAGACATGAGTCAATACAATATATTGCTTATTATTCCAGTTCACCTTTGCCACGTAATGTAAAATAACACAGACGTTGCAGATGTAAATAAACCCAGCAACTATTATTTACCTATATTAAATGTTATTAATAATTAATGCAGTATAATTGCGTTCGGCACTACTAACGCTATCTACCGAGCAACTCGATAAATAAAATGAGTTGGGTTCACATTATGGGCCTCGTAATCGGTGACAACGGAGTTTTGAGTTTTCGTATAAAGGCGCATGAGGGCGCTGTACGTCTAGCTAGAGCAAGAATAAATATTGCATGATTGATTATAGATATCTACAAATATTCACATCAGTCACTGAATTTATTTTTATGCACTTGTTTGCGAGACTTAGTAACCTACATCAGCTATCTGCAAGTGAAAGTCCCGTCAAAATCGGTCCAGCCGTTTCAGAGATTAGCCGGAACAAACAGACAGACAGACAAAAATTGTAAAAATGTTGTTTTGGTATATGTACAGTGTACCTATACATCCATATGCACTAAGTAAAAAGCGGTTATTTTAATAATACAAACAGACACTCCAAGTTTAGAATCTTGTGGAAACATATCTTGGCTTGGAGACGGGCTCGATAGGATGTGACTTGACTCCTTCCACAACTAAGTAAAGACCGTGTTTAATTGCTGTTGTCATGGACAGAGGGTACCGCTTGCATCTTGCGGGCCATCTGCTCGTTCAGTTTCTTTATCACATGAGAATATGGAAAAGGAAACGTTAATAACTTAACGGATTTCGGTGTGAATTCGCTATCTACTCGTATATGACTATATCAACGTGGATTCTCACGGAATGAAGCACGCATTGTAATAATTCAGAAGTCTTATTTTATGCAAATTCAGATTCAAGTAAACGATAAATATTTAATGAATTCACATTTCTCAAGTTTTAACGAGTTTTTTAACTTAGTTACCATTACTTTTTATATGGAATCATTACTGACGTCAAAAGAAGGATGTGGAAAGAGTTTTTCGCTTCCAGCTTCCAGTTTCAAAGCTTTCTTGTTTTGAAGACCATTGTTATGAGCTTTTGTAATGTTTTCGAATTTTTTATGTAACTAGACATTTTTCCAATGTTTGTTTATCGTTTTAAAAAGAAATCTGTGTGTATGTATACAAAACTATTTTTTTAACCTATTTTTTTTGTATTGTACCTAATTAATTTTGAATTCCATAATAATTGCATGCCATGGCAGTTTGTGCTACCATTTTTATAACATTTAATGTATCTTCTGTTTATGTTCCGTGCTCTATGTAGAAAAATAAATATATTTTCTTTCTTTCTTTTCTTTTCTTTAATTTTTATGTAATTATAAAGTCAATAGTCAAAGTCAAAAACTTTATTTCCATAGAATTCATAAAGAAATAGCTTGGAAACCTCAATAAGAAAACATAAGGTCACGCGTACTCACGCTAAGTTTGACGCCTGTTCAAACCTATCCGACCCTCCATGGGGAAGAACAGATAAGAAACCCCTAAAGGGCTTCCTTTTTTTTTGCGAGCACGATCGTTTTAACAATCTGATAACTCATAAGATATTGTATACATGATACCAGACATCAGGAAAATAAATTATTCTTAATTTATTGTTATTAAATATGGTCGTAGGTTCGTGTCGTGATGCATCCCTTAGTACATGAAGTGATTTGTTTAAAGGCATGAATACGATTCTAGTGTCCTTAGAACGCATCACGTAAGTCTAACGTGAATCTCCCTCAAGCGATTGCAAGAACGCAGCGAGTCTCATCAGTGCGTTACGCCGTTGTGGGAACAAACATGTGCCGAGGGGTGAAATCATCCCTGCCAGTAAACAATTCCTATAAATTACTATATACTATAAATTAATAAGCATTAGTAGAAAATACAGCACAGAGACTGGTCATCTCTTCGAGAAGCGTGTCGATAAAAATCGTCGGTCTATTTTGTCACTATCAAACAATAATATTTAATAAAGCTATTTGAAGAAACGCAGAAGTATCACGCATAATTTTCATCATTTTTACCTCGTCATTTTTAAAGATGAAGGCGTTTCTTCAAACACTGGTTCTCTTTTAGATACGGATGCTTTCCCTATTTTACTGTTTCGGTGCATTGAGATACTTTCTTCAATGCACCACATTCAAATAGCTTGGTCATGATCGCAGACCATAGTGGTCATAACGGACAGTCATCACTACATAGTATAAAACAAAGTCGCCCGCTGTCTGTCTGTCCCTATGTATGCTTAGATCTTTAAAACTACGCAACGGATTTTGATGCGGTTTTTTTTATAGATAGAGTGATTCAATAGGAAGGTTTATATGTATAAAACATGCATAATACAGCAGAGAAATACTAATAATTTTAGAGGTTTCTAATGTGATGTCGTAAATAAACACATTTTTTGCGCTTACATTCCAAACGCTGGCTGAATCCGACGAGATAGATCAAAATAATGTACTACAGTATTGCACAACTTAAAAAGGTCTCTCTTAGGGGTAACCCACAATAACCATTTTTTATCCTTTACTTTTTACGAGAAGTAACGGCTTAAGTATTTACGAAGAGATTTTAAGCAATACAGCATCAGCATTGCACCCGTGCGGAGCCGGGGCGGGTCTCTAGTCTACTATAAGTTGTAGTCGTTTCGACCGGCCTCACAGCTCATTTGGAAGTAACCCTGCCGCTCTGTATGTCGTGAGTCCCACACACAGGACAAATATTTGTATGACGAATTTAGATTGTTCTGTGTCTAGGAGTCAATATGTATTATATATATTTATTTATTTATTAAAATTACATAATGAGCTTGCAGATGTCATCCAAAGCGCCCAAACGTTAGGTTGTCATAGTAAATTATACATAAAAAAATTAACACATTCACAAACAATCATGTATTTACAATAAAAACTATATAAGTATTATATCAGTTGTCTGGTTCCCATGATACAAGCTATGCATAGCTTACTTTGGGGCTAGATGGCGCTGTGTGAAATGTCCACCAATATTGATTCATTATTATCTATTCACAAGTCGAATTCCTAGTAACCTTCGATCCACTCTTTACAAAAACCTGATTTCACTTAGTGGTGCGTTTTATTGTTAATACTTTATTTACAATGTATACCTAAGTATAATTTAAAAACTGACTATGTTGGCAAAACTTAATTTATACCACCATTGAAGGATGCCCTTTTAAGGCGGTAGAACTTGTTCCAAGTTCGTGCAAGGAAGTACTGCCACGACACATATTTCTGCAGTACATTATGTGATATGTCACATAATGTAATTATAATTACCTAATAATAATATCAATTCAATAATGTACACTTCGTTTATGATAATTTTTAAACCTTAGTGAAATTTCAATGAACTAAATAGGGTTAATAACATTGTTTGAATTATGTGAAGCTTCTATTTAAGAAACGTCATTAATAAGGCTTTTGTTTGTTTTGACATTTTTAAAAACTTTGTAAAACTTCCGTTTACGAAACGACGAGACTGGGTCAACAAGATTTTTGTTTGCATGAACGTGAAACGTGAACGAATAGTTTATTTGGTTTCATCTAACTGTATACCTACATGGCAAAAAGCTTGTTATTCTTGCCTTCTTACTAAATAATATGTACAAACAATAAATAAGCACCCAATTAGGATTAGTCGGTTTTCAACGAACAATAAACGAAATTTTCACCAATTATTTGGTGACGTAGGTTGACTTAGATATTGCCTTCATGAATGAAGTAGATAATAATTTCAATGAAAAGACAAAAGCATAGATTAAGCGTTACTGTGTTCTGGTTTGAATAGTGTGGTTGCGCTTGAAATTACACGAACATGAAATATTCCACCTACAAATCTCGGTGTCCCAGGACATACGCATACGATGCGACTTGGCTCTTGTCGTACCTAGGGGGAGGACCCAAGTCGCATCGGTTGTCATGGGCCGAGGTTACCACTGACCACCATGTCGGCCGTCGGCTCGTTCCGTAACTGTATCACATAAAAAAAATATTATACAGACTAAAAATGTCAAGGTGCCTACGATATTATAGTGCCCACTGAGGCTACTCTACTCTTCAAGGAAAAAGGCGTGAATGTATTTTACAGGTGAAGAGTAGTAGCTAAAGAATGTAGTTAATTCTCTACATACCTGTAGTATATTTGGATGCACAATTGGAATAGGTTTCACCAACCAGCTATAAATTATATTTTAAATGAATAGCCCATTTTTCAATATATATTAACACCCAGACATAGAATTAACATCTGTGTTCAAATTTTTGGCCTAGGCCAGAATAAACATCGTTCGTCCTGGGGTGGGAATCGAACCCTGACCTATACAGCGCAGAAGGCAAGCTGTGAGGCCAGTCAATATAGAGTTTGTGGGTTCGCATCCGCTCAAAATGCTTGAAACGACTGATAATAATGGATATCATCGTGAGGGTGAAACAGCTGACTGAACACCAATTATTTCACGCCAGTTGTAAGTAGACAAATATATTACATGTTCCTGCTGAAAGGGGATAGAATTTGTTCTAAAACCCTCTCTCATGACCACACCTCAGTTTCCTGTGCAATTTTTACAAGATATAAACACGGTATCACAACGTTTAGAAATTAAACAAATATCACAGTTAACTTTCATTTGAGTATATAAATTACCCCATCGCTAAAGCTGCTGCATTTAAGGTTCTCAAAGTGAAAGCTTTTTAACGTTAAAAGTTAAATTGGTGTTTTGGGTGGAATAATATCAGTGTTCTACGAAACGGTGCTCTAAGCCCTAATATTAGGAGATCAATTTAAGGAAAGGTATAAGCAGACTAGCCTATCTATTTCTAAACGGAATCTTCTTCCCATAACAACGCTGCTGTGCACAACTTAAATCCTCGTGTAGAAGTTACGTGTAGATCCTCCTGCCTTAAAATAAGGAAAGCTGTCTTTCCACATTCCTTTGCCGCATCGCATTATACCAATAACTCTGAGTAATAGCCATCTGAAACTAGAGTTCTGAACGCTTCTGAGACTTGAAGACAGAACACATCGTGATTCTATCATCTCATCTGCACCGCAAACTTTAAAAGCACAAGCCTGCACCCTTCAAACCTGAAAACAGTAATACCAGTGCTGGCGGCAGAAATGGGTAAGGTGGCAGTACTTTCCAAGCGAACACTGAATACTAAGTTGTTTCTACCGCTCCTAAATAGAAACATTTATACCATACCTGAAGTGCAATAAATGCCAATTCCTCAACTTACTACAGGGTCAAGACCGAAAAAATCATCCAAATAAGAAGTGATTGCGATCTCCGATGCAAACTGCAGCGAATGAAGCGTCCTTGTGCCGATATAACGGCTCTCATTACCCATAACATTTATAAAGCGCTGCCAATTTCCAAGCGCTGCCCCACCGGAGGTTGCCAATCATAGTTGCTGCCGTCTTCACCGTGCAATGTATTGGGACAACGTGGGAATGACACATTTGTCAGGTATTCAAGTGACAAGAAGGATTATCAAGTGAATGTTCCTGTGTGAAGATAAAGTTCCTGCATCAAGATAAAATTGGAGACCAAATTAAAACAAACTATTGAGAATTTAAAAAATTGACCTTGTATATACATGTCTCAATCACAAAGGTTATTCCATTTCCTATCACGTTGTCTAACAATTGTTTAAAAAGTTGCTTCATCACTTACCAACAGGTGATTCAAAAGCAAACCTGTAAATAGAACTCAAGTGAGAGGTGTATATGACTAGGTACATTTTTCTCTTCAGCCTTATTTCCATAGAGTTGCCTCCACTTACTTATATGGTATATGCTTCTTGGTTCTCTGTACCTGTCCCTACGATGAACGAACAAAGATAAAATTAGCAATTTATATTCAATAGCGTAGGTTTAAATAATTTTAACGGTGGTATGGATGTTTCTGCTAGAAATAATTTTGAAATACAATGCTAGCTGAGTTACGTGGGAAGGAAATTGCGGTGATAGGCTCATCACTTGCCTCGTCTATGTTTGTGACTCTGCGGATAAAAAAAGTGATTTTATATATTACTAGTTTACGATTCTGCATAGGTCCGATTAATACCTATAATATGTATATAAAAAGGATGAAACGGCCAATGAAACGGTCCGAATTACTCGGCCACCACTCCTTACTAAGCCAAGGTCGCTGGATTAAACCCAGAGCAGGTGTTCTAAAAAGGGTGAGCAAGATGACCTACTCAAACCAATAAGTTTTCATAATGGTGAATGAAAACACAGTTTGCTAAGGAAACCAAAATATGCTATCATCAAAAACTATAGTACTACTAGAACTAGAATACTAGAACTAAAACTACTACTACTACTAGAACTACAAATAAAATCGACAATATCGAATCACAATTGAACTTCCGTAGTGGATTATAACTTACAATATACCACGCAAGTGTAGTGATGAATGGGTTTGCTATTTATAAGTTCATTGATTCTCATATGTATAGAGTACGTAGGCTCTATCTACAATTTGGAGTATTAACTATCATGGACAAACGAAATGGTAAACCTTAATACTTTTTACTAACCGTTACCCAAATATCGACTGTAATTAATAAGTTATTGCACGAAAGGAGCCTCTTCGAGGCGCACACTAATCCTTTCACCACACTGGTTCTAAAGAGCCAATGACATGATTCATTGCCGTACTGCAAATAATATTGTTAACATTGTCTTTTATGAAACACCTACAATTAACCAGACTTCGTTAAAATGATACCTTACGAGACAAGTTTTGATTTCAAGAAGCATAAATTAGTCTTATTAGTTTAGTATTAATAAGCTTAGGTCAACCAATCTTGATTCAAATCTACAATGTGGTTCCAATTACAACGACTTTGCACTCAGCATTAATTGCATTTCTTAGAGTAAGCTTACCTTGATGTATACATACCACAGAATATACAAGATATTATTAACGCATACCTAGCGTATGTGCATATTGTAGACTGCAAAAGCGATGAAAATATTCAAATCATTCTTGCATTGTAGAGTTGGGCACACAGAGTTATGGAGAGTAGACATCGGATCCAGTTGTTATAACGGGACTGAATGCCTGACTGGGCACACCAGGTGTACTACTCGGATATGCGCCTCACTCAATGATTAAAGTTATTTCTCAATACTTTCTCCCTCCGATTACTATACGATCATTCAATTATTTATGTCGTGTCCGTAATGCAAAGCAGCTGCATTACTCCCAAGACGCGTTCGATCGTCCTCAGGATATAATCAATTTTATAATATTTAACATTTATAAAAGATTATAGAGCAAATAAAAATGTACAAAACGATGAAAGAACTCAAACATCATACCAAATTACGAGGGATACCGTGAATTTGGTGCGCAAAATTTGAATTCAAATAATGCTGAACCAGTGCAAAAACTCGTTTTGTAATACAATGTACTGCACCGTGTTTAGTATTAGGGTTCCGTAGACGCTTAGTAACTGCAAACCCCGATTCAATCACAATGCATCAGAATAATAAGCCGGGGGTAACTCTCGGAAAAAAAGAAACATTGAGCTAAAGTGAAAAAGTATCTTGGTGGGCTACGAATAAAGTAGTGATTGAAAGGTTGGGCTGAATGCCTACCTGCACCTGGCGCTAACATTGAAAGCGATCAAAGTATTCCATAAAAACGCTTTTAAATAGAAAAAGCATCAAAGGGCAGGACGTCTAGACGTTCTTTTTTTTGGATTCCCAGAAAGAGCAGGTAGATATCTGTATCGTAATGGCTACGAATGCCGAATGCACGACTGCTAGAGAAACATCTGTACACATTTTAGATTTTATTTGGTAACATTTTGGCACACTTTACATAGAAACTCGAATATTCACTAACAAATTTGACATCTTTTTGTTACATTGTACTCTTCTCATCAACTTAACCTATTACAAATCTGACTAGAAGTTGTTATTATAGAGATATGTATCACAAATAAATTGAACGGTTGTACATTCTTAAAATTGCTTAATATTAATTAAAACTATTCTATGACGAATAAATGATGGCACTGAACTCGATTAAGAAGAATATAAAAATATAACAAGGTAGTCAGTTTAGCTGCTTTTATCAATATTGCACAGATTATTTAAGATAATGACTTCTCTCATCTCACTCATTTTGTCATCATATTATTTATTAAATTATTAATTGTTCGACTACATAGTATGTCAAACTAGCTGGCTTCCTTTAAATAAGTAAATAAATACTGAATAGTATTTTCTTTGGAAAACATTGTGGAATTCGAATTATCTACTTAATTTAATAGTCTTAATTATATCCTGCTATTTTTATAGCATCAAGAGTTTAACAAGTCTAACAGAGAATAAATGAGATCCATTTCACGTTTTTATTTAAGTAAAGCTGAAAACTTAAAATTATTCTTCAAAAGTTTGTTCCAACAAAGCTTCAATCCCTATAAAGCTTTCGTTGTATTCATGGCAATAAGTGAGGGATAACTTAGGCGGGTGTGTGTGTAGCGGTGGCTGGCCCAGCACTCGGTCATTGAGTGTCAGGATCGAGGCCGGACAACATCGCGATTTCCGAGACGAACAGTACCAAAGCAGGCGAGATTTGTGCTGTTTCTTTCTCGAGTTTATGAAGTATGTATTCCCCTGGTAGTACAAGAGCCTCGCTCCCCGAGTCGTCACCAAGTACCGTGCCACACCTTACAACCAAACACAGCCAATTAAAATACTGTTTGCCGACTAAATCTATTGAAAATAATATCATAAATGTTCATATTTACGAGATTCAGTTATATCAATATCGTATCATAACGCTAAGCTGTTACTGTCACCTGCAACCAAAGCGACATAGAATACTTACAGATTATACTTCGATACATACCCGTTATTAATACGCGTTACAATCCGGGAAACGTCCCAAAATAATTTCACTGATACCGGGACATGTGCAGAACGCCAGGTTACCCGCGGAGGCCGATGTGTGGGATGCCTATTTCCTTTGAAACGCGTACCACCTACCAAGCCCTACCTGCTAAAAATAATTTGAGCGTCATGGCCTTTCAAAACACCGTTCACATCATTCGTGATCGTTTATTTGAGTAACTGTACACAGCTCACGGTGATTTGTGATACTATTCAATCAATACTTAGGTATAGTAACAAAATGCAATGTTGAGGTATAGAAAGTCTAAGACTTTCTAGAATCACAAAATATCACAATGCAGACTTATAATATAGGAATGTGGAATCTATTTACGTCTACTTATTATTTGTGTTTCCTAATTGTGCATGTGGTATATAATACTAAGAGGAATGCTTTGAGCTAATAATACTAGCAACTAGGACTCGCATTACTGGAGCCCATATTTATCTAATTCGCTGAATATCATTGCAATAATTATTTCATAGGAAACTTCAAAAACTGAGTCCAATCGGTTCATACGAGCACGTAGTGCATTGCACTCAAGCTCAATCAATGGAGGGAGTTCAACTGATGCACCAGATTTTCCCAGACTCGATGCCAGAATCATTTTAATTTATATCGTCGTAACTGGCAGTCGCACCGAGTCGGCGACACCACGGACACGCGGCAGGAGGGCGCGTGGTGCACCGACAGCGTCCGCCCTCGCCAAACCACCAGCCGCACCCGCACACTCCAAGATTTCGCCTCCCAGCAACCTTCGAACCGTCCACGGGCCGTCAGTGCCGATCATTTAAAGGATGATCATAACTCTACATATCGCTGCCTAAAATCGACAGTGACACAACTAAAAAAAAACACATTTTTCAGGAGAGTGGTTTTACGTTGAGATGGCGTGTAAATTCAACCAATCAGATAACGATTTAGTGACGTTACTCGCTCAGTTGGGCGAATAGGAATATTAATTTTATTCACATTATAATACAGAAGATTTCGCGTCAAACTACACTAATAACTCAATTTTGACACATCTGGTTTTGTGCCACTATCGCATTTAGGCAGCGATATGCTTAACTGATTACGAAAAAGCAACCAAAAACAATCCATAATTCTATAACGGCATATAAGCGCCACAAAGAAACGAATGTATGAATCGAAAAAAGTTTCTTTATAGCCGCTATTAGGCACGGAGATACATTCGCGGGGGAGTACATGTAAAAACGACCTTATTACTACAATAGGATGTTATAATTTGACAGACATGGGGCTGAGGAGAAGGGGGGGGGCTGGATTCTGGGGTATTATCGATTGATACCATCACCAGGCCGCGAGTGGGGAGCGCGAGGCATGCGCGCCGAGGTATCCCGGCCGCGCGCTCCGACCACAGAATACCCAACACTCAGCCGGCACCCTACTCGTTGCTATAGCCACCTACCTGCATTCTGGTCTCATGGTTTGGTAATGTAAACCGATCAACGTTCCGAAACCTGTTATGTCAATTACAAATTCTGGTCACTTTCGACAAATGAGTTTACGCCTCAATGTTGCTCTGGAGTAAACGGTAACAGTTCATTAGCAGTTAGTTAAGGATGAATACGATATTGGTGCAACCACGAAAATAATTTCCAGGTGTTTATAAATGAATGCGACAGGTGTTACCAATTAAAACGTTGCCTTTTTTGCAATTTTAATATAAATATTTGACTTTATTTGAAGATGACTTTATCAAAGGTCAGCCCTGCTACAATAGTAACATTGTATCCCATGTTAGCGCCATACTAAAAACATCAAACAATACTTGCGAGACATCTATAATACCATAAAAATAAAATAAACATTTTGTCAACTGATTATTTTGGTTTTTATTGCCCACGTATAAAAACGAGGAATTTATAGGCGAAATTTGTCAATTTGTGACGTGACTAAGATACAAATAAATCAATTACCGTGGTTTACGACAGTAAATGTTAAAGTGCTGGTGTTAATCAGTCGTAGAATTTAAGACAACATAATTTATAGTAAGACACTTTGAAATAGGATTTGAACCCGCGACTACCGGTATATCCATTTCAAATACCCACTAAGCCATTTGTAATTCATCCAAATTAGGCTAGGAAAGTTATGCTGTCGCTTATTAAAATGCCTGGAATTAACGATTCTGGGCTAAAAATGTATGAGATTAGTCCGCCCACGATGAGTAGATACTTCTTAGATTTCATGCAGTTCCTAGTAAAGGTCAGAAATTTATGTAGTATTTTTTCGTTTTTATGCCCAGTCTTCATCCACGGAAACGTTTGATTGAGCTTTAATTAATTGCCATGGAAAAACAGACTCCTAGTAATTAAAAACAAACGAATGCAAATAAAACAAAATCAAAGAACCACAGCGTCTAATTCATATAACTCCAAGCTCAGTCAGTTTCCAATTCACGAGCGAACAAAGTGAAACGTTACATAAAACCATGCGATAAACAGAAATCGTATCTAAAATGTATTTATAACTCTGTAGGTAAAACAGAATAGAGCATAACGTAAACACGAAAACGTGGATGCGTAGTTGCGTAGCGTAGTACTACGCAGTTGACGCACACAGCGGAGGGAGCTGCGTGGAACGGAACGTAATCGAAATTAGGGCATTCAGGGCGTAACTAGGCTATAGCGCGGGATGGAAGGGAACGCCCCTGCGATCCGTGCCCTGCGAAGTTTCTTTCATAACTTTGTAGCTAGTATTGATCCGTGACAACTGCGCAATTCATGACCTCTGGGATACGTCGGATGTTCAGCGGATTGATAACGCTGTTTGTCTTCCTATGTTTGAGCGCAATACAACTTTATCTATTCGTGAAGCATTCATATTTTTGTTTGACTTATAACTTGACGGTGATTTTATAACAGTAAGGCTTTGATTGAAGTTCGTAATATTTTCTTTTTGTTTTAAGATACATTACATTTATGATACCTACTTAGACAATATTTAATCTGAAAAATCAATGAGTTAGAAGGTATTTAACATAAGAACACGTTTCTCAATGAATCATTATTCAGACTTACGTTTCATGAAATTTATATTCATTAAGATGTCAGTATAATTAAATATGAACTAAAATACATTTTTTACTACTATATGTGGAGAATGTTACCAAAATAGCATTATAATCAAAAGTTAATAGAAAATATATAGTGGTGTCTCTTTTTACCACCGTCTCTCATCAAATCAAACCAACTCACTGACACCATCAAATTGAACTGCCGTGCCGTGCGTGATAATAAATTTAGCTTGATGCAAGTGATTCAATTTTGACTTGCAAGTTTTGTACACATCCATACAAACAGTTAAATAAAAGCCATTTATAAAAATGATAAGTAAAAATCATGTTATATTTACAAACACTGACCACGTGTATTTACGGAAACGGTCTACGTCAGAGGTACCCACGTGACGCAGATACTTAGCCTTACGCAACCCACCCCCGGCACGCGCCCCGAACTACGCACCCACCCCCTTCCGCGCGCCCCTACGCATCCTGCCACGTGCCCCGCCATCTCCCAGGGAAACAACGCGTTCATTCAGCTCGTTTAATATTCCATACTATACACAGTATTTCAGTCAACACAAAGTACAAACAGCCATGTTCCTACTCAAAATACCATCATAGATACTCCCAACTCAGACCAACTAAACAGTTTTTTGCTGCTGTGACGTTTCTTGTTTGTATCGGGCCGTAATGCGTCATGCAGTATTCCAAGATGGTAGTTTTCTGAATAACGGTCGCAGTATATCGTATGACTTATTCATATAGTATTATAAAAATAAATGCATTTATCCTACATCTACGAGTATCGTTGAATGTAAATTGACTCTATCACAATTCAAACTTAATAAATTCAACACAAAATACGGTTATTACCACTACTCAATTCACACCTTATAACCTAAATTTTAACACTTCTAGGTAGGAACTTTCGGAAGTATATCGCTATATAACTTTGTATCGCTATAGTAACGTGATCAAATTATTACAGTAAAATACTCGGTAAATGTAAATTACATTATGACAAAGGGATAAAAAAAATAACAAAAATATCAGGCTTCAGAAGAAAAAAACAATATCGTTATCACATGATTACAAAATAAAATTCATTAAAAAAAATAAAAAATAAAAAATCTGTGATTTGTAAATTACAATTTGATAATTATTTATAGAAGTAAAAAAAAATTTAAAAAAAACATCAGTTTTAAGACGCAAAAAACAAATAATCTCAAAACGAAAACTGTTGAAGTTCGCTATCTATACCTATGATATACGTCTTTCTTCCTAACGTATTTGCCATCCGGCGTGAAATAGTAGCTGGGTGGCGCGTGGATATGTCTTCCCCTTACCAGGAACAGGACGTCACCGGGTCCGGAGCGGGCAGGGGCCGTGATGACGTCGGCACGACACCCGGCCATATCCCTGGAGGAGCAGTACCACTGCTTCCTGCCGTGCGCTTGCAGGTTCTTCAGGTAATACGTGTAGTCGTCATGGATCAGCAGCCACTTGCCGGTCCTCGAAGGCACGTAAATTGCCGGCACTGCGTCAAAATCCATCAAATCCCATCAACAGATAGATATGGCTTAAACTAGAGGTCCTAATCTACCAAGCCACCTAAGAACACATGTTTAACTATTTATTAACTATTTCAATTTACACTATTTTCTTCTAATCTAAACTGATAATCTGATATTAGTACTACATTAAAGTTCTGTTTCTACAATCAAAATTTAAAAATGCGAAAAGAAAATGCGAAACATCAAAATAAGTTTTTTTTTTTATATATATTTATGTTCATCCAATTTATTATGTGGATAGTACGGTGGGCACGTATATTGGTCGTCATTGCTTTCTACCGTTACCACTGGGCAAGGGCTGGTGATTGTGGCTTCCCCAGTGGCCGATAACTTGCTGGTTGTAGGTCCGCACCTTCGCGACGCAACTGAACTTGTTGCGTCCAGCACAATACCACAGAATGTTCGATTTCTTCCGATACACATTGTGCGGTCGAAACACGTAACCGCGACTCACCAACTTCGGATACCCGTTATGGGAATAAATCATTTTAACTGCAATTTTTAATAGCGTTAATCAAATACCAAACAGACATTCGTAGCAAAAAAAACCATCCAAATTTTAAATGAACTTATAATTAATTGGGTAAACAATATACAAAACTACAAGTTTGAGAGATTTCTTTCTAAAAAACGAGGCGGGTTTTATTACAATACGAATAAAGTTCAGAATACAAAATCTTAAAACAGAATTGGATTTAAAATACCGAAGTTCACAAAGTGTAAACAAATACGAGTCTTAAATATAAAGATGGTAATACTTGGATACACCATAAAAGATTCGATTCCAAAGCCGATTTAATCTGGAAAATAGTTAAGTACAGTTTACTAAATAATAAAATATAAAAAAACGAATACCGCTAGATAAAAGGATGCGATTCCAAAGCTGATTTACTCTGAGAAATAGTTAGGAACACTTTACTAAATAATAAAAATACCCCTTGATGGTATGGACGACTGCTGAGGACATTGTATGAAATGTGATCTTGCGGCTAAAGAGAGTCGTTGACAATGTCGTATTGTCATAGTTGAGGTGGATCGATTCTGTGTTTCTTTACCAAACAATTTTGTACCTTTATTAGTCCGTCAGAGATATAATCTGTTCATTTTCTACCCGTATAAATAAGTTTTCAACAGTACAGTTTTCGCATATATCAATAAAATAAATCAAAGTATTTACACTGGTATAAATAGGCTATACGTAAAAAACTAGACGGATGAACATTTATAAAAAGTTATAATACCTCTACCGGCCGTAAAAGAGACACTAAATGCCAAGAAATAACCATAAGGCCACCATAAGGCACACAGCATGGTTAAGTATTTTATTCAAACTATTATACTATATAAATGATTTAAATATACTATACATATAGCATATGAGTATATTATCTAATTCCAAACCCAAATTACCGATGCAGTCTTAAAAAGAGGTGGTTAGTCCAAGTGAAACTAATTGGAATTTATCAGTCGTATGTCAAAAGAATTGTACGGCGAAGTCCATCACAGAATGAGTCCCAACAAATAGACGACGACTGAGTGTAAGAGCTAGACACAGATGGCGAGACGAGCTTGACTCTTTTGCAAAGAACTTGCCCAAATAATGGACTATTGCTATTTGGGCTGACCTCTGAAGCCTTGATTGCTTCAGATGAAAGCCAGATTCCAGATTTAACTTCATCTTCTTCTCTTATCAAACTAAGAAGAAGAAGAAAATAAATCTGGAAGGAGGGGGTGGCTTTTGCCCCACAGTGGGAAACTTCAGACTTATAACCTTATCTATATTATGAGAGAGCTTGAGAACCAAGAGTGTTCAGACAGTATGGTTCGCGGAAGGCCTGCACCGGTGCCTGAGCTCGGAGTACACCAGCTTCTTCCCGTCGGTGTGTATCCTCGCCGCGCAGCCGCGCGCGCACGTCCATCGCCGCCTCCGCCTGTAGCACCCCTCCAGCCGGTACCAGTGGCTTCCGATCTTGAGCAGCTGCGCGTCGCCGCCCTCCGGACACAGCGCCGCCCGCGCCGCCCGCGCCGCCGGTAACAATACTGCCCAAAATGTTATGAACGATAATACTGAATTGATTCGGGTAATAGTGCTGCTGAAATTGCCTGCCTTGAAAGTTAATAAAATATATACGAACTGTCTTTAACAATGACAGTCATATCTTGTTCTTTTTTTGGCAGAGCTCCTCTATGTGAAGCAACAGCGATAATTAAGCAAAATAATGTTTATAGCCTTTTCTTCAGAGTGCAGTGCATTTCAGAATGAGCTTAATTTATAAGACTTACTATATCGCAATATTTATTGGTGGACATTACACACAGCGCCACCTACCCCCAAACTAAGCATAGCTTATACTATGGAAACTAGATAACTGATAGATATAGTTTCTTAAATATATACATAGAAACACCCCGATACAGAACAAACATCTATGTTTGTCATACAAATGTTTTTCTTGGGTGGAAATCGAACCAACGACCTACTGTAATATTGTAGTACTGTAGTACTGTAATATTGTAGTGAATATGGGAAAGATATTAAAAAAACGGTAGATTTTTTCAATAATTACAAAAGGTTCTTTCGTATACGTTTATGGAATCACGATTAAATAACTTTAACAATAAAGCATGATTAAAATATACATAAAACGTAAGGTAAATTCATAAAATATATTGTTTTCGGCACTAGAATCAGATCTTGTTTTTAAATACTGAAGCAGTTTTACAAAGACATCGATTATTCATTTATCTCCTGGTAGATAGCACCTACTGGAAGATGAAAACTGTATATACGGTTGAAATATTTTTTTATGTGATTCGGGTGACGGAACGAGCTGACGGCCCACTTGATGTTAAGTGGTACCCGCCGCCCATAGACAACAGCAATACGACTCAAGTCCTCTCCACCAAAGTATGAGATGACCTAAGTCGCGTTGCGTGGCGTCCATCACCCCGAGACGGGGATGTTATGTCCCATGCGCCTGCAATTTCGAATCTGTTGCAAGCCCTTCTTCTTTTGCATATATTTTGTACACGATTGCATGTGTTCATATAATATTGGATATATTTTCAATGTTATATTGCAAACGTATTAACAAATGTAAGACTTCAGACTCCGTATATGTGCCTTTACCTTTCATTCACATTAAATTATACAAAATCCTTTGTAATCTACACAAACCGGGTTATTAGTTGGCTACGTTAATTTTACTCTACTGTACATATATATGTCGACTCTACTTATATCTCCTACAATGGTCATTTAGTGTATAAGTTCTATTAGAAAACTATCGCTGGTATATTTATTTGATAAGCTGGTATACTGTACATCTACTCGATACGCTATATCTACCGCTAAGTACAATTCGAATGTATTGGAGAGTACTTATTATAATCACCTATCAGTCTTGCCGCTCGCTACATGGCGGCCAATAAATAGAATTTTATAAAAAAGCTTCAACAAGACGGCTACACTATAGTTAAAGCTATACAGTTTGTATACATAAATTCTAAACATTTTTGGTATGAGAATATTGCACATTTTATAATTTTTTTAAGAAGCCTCGTTGAGGCGCACTTAAAATCCTTTCACCACACTGGTTCGAGAGGACCAGTGAGTCGAATAGAATGTTTTTTTTAACTTTGTATTTTCCTTACGACTAATATAAATAGGTACGTTATACAAGGCGACCGTAAAGCGTCTCTCTAGAGCCTCCATTACTTGCCTAAACATTATAAGATCTGACTTCCGCCTATGAAATTGACGTTATAACAATGATAACAAAACAACAGTTTCATAGGCTAATATAATAATAAGCGATAAACAATTGAAACGAAATAATTTAAAATAATTAATATTGTAATCGTATCACAAATATCAGTATCCTAACAAACACCTAATAAATGGAAGATTACCGAAAGCCACCTTGGTACCGTAACTACACTAACTAATATTGCAGTATCAAGGTTGATGAAACGAGAAACAAACAACCACGTATCACCTCACACTTAATTCGTTACACCGAAAATATACAACAAAAACGCAATAAAAGTGACCATCGGTGACTACTTAATAAGGCCTTAATTTGTCGAGGCTGTGGAGCGGCAATCGTTGCTGCGCCACAGACTAAGGGGGGGGGTGGGGGAAGCGACGCTCCGGGTGTGCGGTCAATGCCTTGCGTCGAGCAAGCCGCGGACCAGGAGGTCGCGCCAGGCCTACATGATGAGGGCGGCGTGCGGCGGCGGCGGCACGAGCGCCATCGGAGGCGCCGCCCCGCCCGCCCTCCGCGGCGCCAACCCCGGCACTATCTTGTACTTGCCCATCGGATCCACCTGAAACTTCCTCGACTCGTGTTTAGCGGGATTGTAGGTCGTCGGGTGATTGTGCGACCCGCGGAAGTAGACCAGCCTCCCATCCCTGAGGCACAGCGCCACCTGACACCGCTCGGCCTTCTGGTAGGAGCGGGCGCATCTCCACGTCACTCTGCGCGGGTGAGAACCTCCGTCCTCGTAGAATATGTGCCCGTCCGCCACTAAGTGGAGTCCGCCGCGGGCAGACCTTATGTAGAACCACCCTACAAATTACGACAAAGTTAGACCACTTACTGATTTTGTAAATTGCGCCTACGACACACTTTAAATACATAAGCACTTCAATAGCAAGAAGCGGAGATTGAAATCTTTACGAAATCCAGATGGGCATGCTTTCACATGTCCAGATGGCTTCGACTACTATCTTATATTGATCTTCTAGACTTTTTGCTTTAGTTCAAATTTATCCGATTACGAAATGAGATTGAATAGTCCCGCAACAGCAACCAACTCGAAACTTATAGTAACGGCACTTTGTAAGAAAATTATCGTTCAGAATGCAAAGGTATTATAAATGAAAGTCGTAGATGGCCTCAGCGCAATATAATCGTTTCTTTGTACCTACACATTCTCCATCTACTCGCAGTCACTACACAGCGTTACATTCTCGACCGACGACTGCCGCTTATAGCTACCATTACTCGCATAATACTTTCAGGACTAAACATAATAGTAATAAAATATCTTATCACAATACAATAAAAATAATACTTCAAAAATAATACTTCGAAGGTTAACACAGGATTCGTATACATACGAAAGGAAACACCGCCGTTAGGTAGGTGTGTGAACGAGGATAACATAAACTATGGTAAACATTCAAATCGGTTAACATAAAATATTCTATGGTAAATTCCGTTGTAAAATCAAACATTTCATATTCTTCAATAAAAATCATTAAGTAAGTACGGTCAACATCGGCAAAATATTAATAATAATTTCATAAAATAAAAAATAGACAAGCTAAAATAAACAAATAAATCTCACAAAATAAAAATATCGCCTTAAAGCTAACGTATACATGAGTATTAATATGAGTAAATTGTAATAAATGCAAATATCTACTATAACAAGTCGTTATGTCTAATCGTATACATGAGTTGACTTTGTTCATATCCGTAACAATCCTTGTAAAGCGTTCAACAGACAGTTGACATAACCGTGCTTCCGCACCGCACCGCACTGCGCGCAACCAAACCCGACTCTGTGCTCTCCACTCGATACCAACAACCGTTAAACAATGCACATATTCGCGATCAAAATCGTAAAAAAATAATGTAAAACAATGTATAAAAATACTTAGGGTATCATAAGAGAACTATCACTTTGTACAATCGCTACAGCTAACTGGCCGGCCGGCGACGGAAGATCTCTACCCATACACAATCATACACGTCTCACTGAGGAGCATTTAATTCATCAGATATCTCTTTTCAATAAATAATTATAAACAACAAATAGCCTTGTGTATCAAGATCGTCTCTTAAAATTGTATATGTTTCTCTAAAATCGTCAAATTACCATCAGTAGTAATGTCGCCGGCACAACCCTAACTAAAATTAATTCTAATCGTATACTCTTACACAGCGCAAAAATATCTAACCATTCATATGTGGTTATCTACTAAATACGTTACATCATAATAATCTCTTTGGAGAAACATTACAATATAATAAATGAGCGAACTATAGTTCACATTATTCGTTCGTAGTTCGTACAGGTAGGTACATGGGAATCGGTAAATGCGTATACACATCGGCTCGGCGCCGTCGGCCGCCGGCGGGAAGGCACAAAAGCATAATTTGACAAACCATCCGAGACTCGAATCCATCTTATATACATTCACATCGATCGTAAAGATTCTAATTGAGATCAAAATCCGTGCCGAACACCGACAACATAATTTACCAGGCGGTCCGAACGACGCCGAACCGCTAAAATTGACTTACAGACCGAACTCTTCGCTCCGAGCTGGGGTGACAGACAAGTGACGTCATTGAGCCCCGCTTCGAAGAGACCTGATCGTGTGCGGGCGAGTTCAGAACATGGGTCTGAGCGGCGTGGCGCGCACTCCGCACGTGTGCGCGCTGTTCATCTGCACGACGCGCAACCCGAACGTGTGTACGGCGGCGCGGCACCGCGGGTTCCGCGAGCACCGCCACCACACCTTGCCGCTGGCCGCGCGTCCGTTGAAGCAGAACCGGTGGGCGCCCACCTCGATGGCGGGCTTGCCGCGCTTGCTCAGACAGTACCGGAACTGTCCCGGGAAGCACGGGAACGGAAACGGCAGCCCCAGCGTCAGCGGCGCCTCGCCGCCGGCGCCGGCGGCCGGCCCGCTCACTGCCGCCACGGTGGCGGCCACTGAAACTGAACACAGACTGTTAATCACCGAACGGATGGACCTAGGCGATCTATTACGGCATTCTACTGTGGTAATGGGATGGGATAACTCTATTATATCACAGACAAACAAATAATAGAAACGTATAGTTTAAAAAAATGTTTTATATCATTTGAAGATGTATTTGGAATAAAACATGAACATCAAGGAAAAGGCATCAACTCTGCTTCATCAGCTTGAATGTTTTTTTTGTATCTTTTTTTTCAAGCGTTTGTTCTTTTTTCTTTGTTTTTCCTTTCTAATTTTTATATATCTGTTAGTGAGGTTATGTGTGTGGCAATATCCCATGGCGACGAGGGCACCGTCCCTAGTGACGACGTAACAGCGGCAGCCGGTGTCGGAGTTGATGCAGCGCCACGCGACGGAGACTCCCGGCGTCTCCGCCGCCCGCGCCGCGAGGTGGTGCGGCTTCTTGCCCTCGCGCCGGAACCGCTGCCGGTCCACCACCACCACAGGATTTCCAAACCTGGACACGCTCCACTGCACTGCAAACACATTCTGTCGCCACACCATCCATCACCCACAACTGGGATTGTACACTATTATTTTAAGCGGTATTCTCTGCATTTAACAGTACAATAGTGGTTTTTTGGTTTATTGGGAAATACTAATAATAAATACTAAAAAATAAATAATATAATATAATAACTAATAATAAAATTGGTGGTCAATTCCCATAGCGTCATCTAGCCCCAAACTAAGCATAGCTTGTTCTATGGGAACCAGACAACTGATAGAATACATGTTTTTTTTTTTCGTAAATACATACATATTAATACCCAGACATAGAACAACATCTATATTCTTCAGTCTCATAGGAACGTGAAATGGAACCGAAACCAAGTTACACGAGACATATTCTGAGTGGGGTAAACTAAGCAATAAGAAACCACCTGGCACAAATCCGGGCCTGCTCCCCGTTATCCCAACTCTAATTACTCGCCGTTGATCATGTGCGGCGGCGGCGAACGCCTGATCGCTATTCGAATGAAACGAACGAATAGAAAATAATCTATATTCCTCGTTCTTAGGACTACGACTAAATATATGTACAGGCATGTGAACGATGCTTTTAAAATATACTTTTGCCGTCTTATATTATTGAATCTATCACACGATTATTTAAATACCAATAATAAAGTGTATTTCTTCGCGTTATACAAAAATAAAATGCTCACTTTCCGCACCACAACTCTTCATTGTACATCTAACTAAGTAAATGATGAGTATCAATGTTGGTCGAGGATATAATAATACTTGAGGAATGCATTAATACTTATTGCGACCACTGGTGCATAATATGGCACCAGACTATCGTCCAGTTCATATGATCGTCCTACCTTGTATGTACAATATATAATCATTGTATGACGAATCTATGAAAGGATAGGAGTTGCGGTAATACATCGGCAACAAGTCAAAACTGATTGAAGAATCCAAGAGAGTCTATTTTAGGGTTAGAACTAGTTCTCAGTATGGAAAGCCAATTTGTTTGCAGAGTTGGCGTTAACTTAACCCATCGTTTGATGCTAGAGAACTAGACGAGAGTCTAATGCATCAATAAAATTAATATCAAATGACACATACATTACAATTACATTATAATCCGTCAATCATAATTTCATTCAATTTCGTCAGTCTTATCTTAGTTTGTCTTTTGTTTTACAAATCGTTAAAATTTCTGTAAATTTAAATAATTATTATGGAAAATACATCAGATCATAATAAAGCATAAGATTACATTAAAGGTTATATCGAGCCAATACAAGAAAACCATTTTATAGCTATAGCAATAAATGCGACATAGTAAGGAGCATCTCACGTGCGCATGAGTAACGCTGGAGAAATAGGAAATACTGGTCTTGGAATGCACAGTTTCCTTACACTAGTAACACAAACCAATAGACGCTAGTTCTCACAGCCGTGGAGCCGCCATCGGAACGAATGGCCCGGATTTAGGTACTGTAGCTTTTGATCTTCCAACCCTCGCTGCAGACGACGTCGGCGTGCCAATTACTTATCTTCTCCTTCTTCACTTGTATAGGGGTGGCGAAGTTCTCCGGCGTGAAGTTGGGGAGGTGGTTATGGCCTCCCTTCACCTTGATGAAGCGGCCGTCCAATGTCGTCTGCACCCTACACAGGCACCCTCTGGTGTCCTTGTCCCGACACGCCCAATTCAATTTCCCACGGTACGAATTGTTCACCCAGAACTTGTTGCCTCTGAATATCAGAACCGATTTTCCAGCGCGCGACGGTAAAAAGAACGCTTCTGAAACGTGAAATAGTGCATTATTATCTAATACCAAATTATAGATGAGCTGCAGAGCTCGTAGCAAAGAAATTATAGGTTTAAACAGAGGAGTTGCTAAAAGATCTACCAGCCAAACGTATACACATAAAATCAAATAAAAAAATCATCTCGGAAGCGCATATATATCACATTACACCGTTTATTAGACTCAAATGCACAGAATCGAATCGAAATCAAACGAACAACAAACTGCAGCTTTGAATTAGTCTAAGTGTATCATCTTTTTCGTAGTTTTCTGATAGAACTTGGGTTTAGGGTGGTTGTGTTCGTTTGTGTAGTTGATTACTTCACCGCACGCGTTGGTTCTAGCGGAGGCTCGGCAGTTGAGCTTCTTCCGACGGGAGCACACCCAGTAGGTGGGCAGGGTCTGAGTGAACGAGTACCCATCGAGTACGAGGCACCGCTTACCCCGCCCGGTCGGTATATACGCGGCGGATATCGTACCACTACCACCTACAAAATGTACCATAATGTTCAATATACGGTCATCATCGTGCTGTCAAATTCTGAGTAGATAAATTCATTTTGGTTAATTTTAGAGTTAAGGAAGATTCAACTTTAAGTAAAAGATATTTACGATAATATGAGAGACATCAAAATTTATTTATATCTAGGATACAATAAACAGTATTGTGAATCCTTCCAAGATCTGACGCCACATTCATCATTTGATTATGTATATAATAATAATAAAAATCCCTCTACAGAGGACTACATTTAGACAAAATATAAATTACTTACTAAAACTATTGTATTCTAAGAACACCATAATACACAATGATTTACTAATCAAATATTCACATGTAAAGCTTTGGTTTAGTGCTATAAATGCATTATAAATACTTAGGTATAAATATTTATAAGAATTATTCTTGATATTTGATACGACTACACGCTCCCTTTAATTGAAAAACGCGGAGTACAATTTACTTTCAGCAAGTACCTACAACATACAAGTCTCTGGGCTCACAGTGGGATTTGAGACACATCAATATCGCTTTGAATGTAAGTGCAATAAAACCACGTTTTTAAATTAAGGAGTAGCGTTTTAATACCTATCCCTGTCTTAAGTAGAATGTGATTAATTGATATGAGAAAGGTATATTTTTTTAATAATTTAATGACAACATTTATTCAAGTAATAAAAAACACCGATGTCAATCTATTATTGACGCTAATACTGTCTACTACGCGGAGAGCGAGATCGCAAGGGTTCTAAAACATCAATAAACATATTTATAACCATCCAGATTGTTGAAATGCATACCTCATCATACCATTAACTCAATATCCTCCGTTTCCTTTCGCCTTAGCAACGCGTTTTACCCTTGAATGTAAGGGCGAAAGGTATATAAAAATCTATCACATTGAGAGTTTACTTCCTCCTTTTCTTCTTGTGGATGTGCTTATCGTATACGAGGACGACATTGCCGTTGACCGTGTGTATGTTGGCGGGGCACTTCCCGGAGCGGTAGTCGCACTTCCACTTGGTGCGGCCCTTGCCCAGGTCGATGTCGCGGACGAACGTGAACTTGCCCGTGGAGATCCACGGCCCCTTGTTCCGGGACACGTCGCGGAACGTGAACTCCGTCATCGGTGAAGGCTTGCTGCCACCTTCCGATCGAAAAACAAGTTTTAGCAACAGCTAAAACATTAAAAAAATTCGGATCGTTTTAGCCGCGTTATACATTGAAGAGTACCCGAGGAAAGGCCTTAGACGCAGAGGTGTGTAGCTGCTTCAATATACATGGCCAGTATCGGGAGTCTTCATGTATACTACTCGAACTTGTATGTAGTCAGTAACGGTGCTAAAACGATGGCAGATACTAAACATCGAACACGACATTCAATATCATGCTCATGCAAGCAATGGCAGACAGGTTGCCCGTCCAAAACGCACATAAAACGTAAAACAACTTATCGATGGTCTACCCGGAAAGACCCCGTGTATTTTAAATTTATAAAACTCACTTAAACACTGTCTACGGAAAACATGAGTTTTCGTGTTTTCCGTTTAATTATGTTCAAGTACCCCCACCATAGTTCCGAAAAGAAAGTTTGTACAAACTACACGAGTTTTTGCGGGTAGATCAATATTAAACAATTGTCGTTGTACGTCAACAACGGACAACCTGTACGATGTGGAGTAATAAAACATCGATTAACGTAATAGTTATATAATTAAATCTTAAGGAGTAATACTCTTCACTAAAGCAACTGTCTTTTAAACCGTACTTAATACTTAGCAAAATATCATCAAGAATGTAAAGTTCGTTCAAAAACCCAAATATTTTGAAGGAATGTTCAGTACATCAATTATTTTAATAATTGACAAATATTGTCCCAGTGTTTAACAGAAGGCACTTCGAAACTTGTTACGTAATACAAAAGTTTACATAAATATTAAATCCGTCTAGTATGTATATTGCCTAATATAACTCTAATATCATATAAGTACATAAAAATATTATGTATAAAAATATGAGATTTTAATTACAACTTTAATTATTTAATTAAATTATTAAAACATTGTATTTGTGAACGTTCCATAGCGACACTTAAGCTACGGTGAAAGGTGAAAGGTATAATATTATACCTTTTTCCATTCAATACGAAACTGTTTTTACCTAACACAGTTTCAACATAGCCGACAATAATTCAGGCTATAGAACGTTCATTAAATAAAACCATAATCTAAATATATTCTTATCACAATTTTACGACATTGCAGGGGTTAATTGTTAGCAATATCAACTCGCTTCTTCTTCACAAATCTTATATACTGGTCATCTAAAACGTGCATCGAAGAATTTAGAAATACTAGATACATTTATCGGAAGCACCGCTTGAATACATTGGTTATTAAAAAGAGTTGCCTACTCTACCTAATCTAACGGAAATCATGGAAAGAACAGGAATCATCGGGTTCATCCCAATTTTGAGGGAATAACAACTGATATGATTGTATACGACCTTTCAATTATTACTTACCCATAATACGTGCTCAAAATGTTATAAAACTACCTAAAAATACAGTCAGCCGAGGCTAATTTGCAGTCTGAATTTCAGTACCTGGATGCGCGCGAGGAAGATGAAGTATTTTCTCAATCGATTGCGACGGTTGTTCGCCGATCGACGGCAAATAGTCACTTAGGATATGTCATGGGAATTCATGAGCGACGGGCAGTGCCTCAGTCGTGGGGGGATGAGGGGTAGTGGAACCTTGCGGGAGGGGTGGGGAGGTGTCTTTCTTGGAGGTGGGTTTCCTCTGGATGCCGAGCGCTCGCGGCGGGTGGTTGTGCATGCCCTTCACCGCGACCACGTTCTGGCCTAACATGTGGATGCGCGCCTTGCAGTTGGTCTTCTTCGACGTGCATCGCCAGATCACCTTGTCCCGCAACTTGGACTCCTCGCAGAAGGGGAAAGTGTTCACCATCATTATCACCTTCCCGCGGCGTGACTTCAGAAACGTTATACCTGGGGGACAAACGCACGTCAGAGACGATACCTACCAACATATAAACTAACCGTCACCGGAAACCAAACCCGTTAAAACAAGGTGGAAATAAAACCATCGGTTATTTATAAGTACAATTTAATATGATTCACAAACATACCCCGAATGAACTAAAACTTACAATATTATATTGATTGGATAAGGTATAAAATTACGCTATGAGTGATTAATATTATTAAAAGTCGTATAAATATAAGTAGTTAATATGTAATGGAGGAATATAAGTTGATGGTGAAGATTACAAATGGGCGTATGTGCGTGAAGCCGTGGCGGTAGCGATCTACGCGAATATGCGCGTGCGCCGGCGCAGCTCTCCACTACGGAGCGTGCGCTGCTGAGATTCACAACTACATTTACATAAAACGCGACACCTAGTTAACCACGAAACATTTAACATACTCTAAAAAGACCACAAAACAAATTCGCAGATTCAGATTAAACGATATTTACATAACACCTGGAAATATAATACCAAATTACTATTGAATAAATAGAAAAAATCGTAGACCATTTATAATTGACGAATATTGTCATATCGCTATAATTTAATTTATATTAACTTACATTACATTGAATATTATGCACTAGTTACCCGCCACGGTTTCACATAGGTTATGTCGACCGTGTTATTTGGCATAGAATCATCAGGTACAATAGAAAATGTCAAATGGTATAAATGCGTTTAATGACTACAATGTAATAATGATAAATGTTTGTGCAAGAGTGAATTTTCAGATGATGCAGTTTTGAGACTTGAGGAAACCTTAAGTACATAAAAACAGCACACCCAGAACGTACCACATCTGAAAGTACTCACTTGGTGTCAATATAGAGTTGAATGTTCACAGTAGATAACGACCAACATTTGACACAATCTAAAATCACGCCTAGTTAAAAATATTACATACACACACACACACACGCAAGATCCCGAAGAACGTAAATCTAAATAACAATTAAAATTATGTAATAAGCGATAAAAATTTGTACTTAAATCAGAATACATACAAAGTTCAAGTGGTACATAGAAAATATGTTCCCCGTTCCGTAGGCGATCTACGGCGAGCAACTTAGTAGCCAAAAAACAATTCATAAAATTCACTCAGCCAAAACAGTCTCAAACAGAGCATATTCGTATGAATTACAAAAAGTCGCCAACATTAACATCGAACGATCTAGTTTGTGTCTACAAGTAGATTAGCCTAAGTAAAGAGGTAGTTGAGGTTCCATTTGGATACTAACTAGAGGTAGTGAGAAGACGCGCCGGACCCTGCGCGGGCGACCCGCCCGCCCCGGCGCGTCGCATCCTATTATATTCTAGCCTTATTACAACTAATCACTTATCCTACGTTTAACGCTAAAACACCTTACTCGAGTAAAGCTTCTGAGTATTTTTTCAAGTGTATAATTTTTTTTGTATAATTTAAACTAATATGTAAACCCGTATAAAAGTGAAGAGGTAGATGATTAAGCTTTAGGTAAGTACTTCGCAAAGAGCGCGGTTCCGATCGCGGCCTCCGCCGACTGATTTACATTTCTATCGAAGACATTCTCGAACACGCGAACTTTGGTCAATGTTCAATAACTACTGGTAAAATTCTTAAAGATAAGAGGCGGACGTCTAAATGTCTAAAGTAGCAAAAAGTATTCGAAAATTGTAAAGTTAAATTCTCAAAATAAATTAAGTAATTCTAAGTACAGTCCAGGGGACATCGTATTGCTTATATTCGAACGAGTTTACCTCAATCAGTCACCGACACGTCGTCGACGGAGCGACGCGACGCGACGCAACACGCGCCACGCGACGCGCGACGCGCACCGCGACCGCTGATCGCCCGCCAACCATACCTTTGCACTCGAGTCGACTTCCGACTAGTCCGTACTCTGCGTTCGACCTCCTGATCCAACCTGACGTACTCACCTGAGTCTATCTGTTCCTGCGTGCGCTCGCGCTACCTTTACCTTTCCGGATGATGCTGAACGGGTCTAAAAACCAAACGCTAAAAAGCGGCCGTATTCCCAGATAACAACCAACTGCTTAAGCCTGACATACCGACACAAGCTCACCACACCGTTATACATTCAGAAGTTCTTACGCATAAAACATCCTTAATAAACCTATTCGATTCGATAGATAAATGCCCACACCTATATGGATAACAACTTCCCACTGGTCTCAGCGCACGTCGCACTGGTCGCCGAACACTAACTTACACCGAAACGTACATGCGTCGACATCACGTTCACATTTCCAATACCGAATAACCAACAATAGCCATCGCAGATACCTAATTAAAACGACACCCTATCCCCTCCTAACCTACACTTAATCTAAATCATAACTCGCTTAAATTATGCTATATTTTCGCATGCCAAAAGGCGTTCAGAAATTCGTACTCGAAGTTACATAGTCGTAACGATCGAGTCGTAGTTAAGTTAAAATCGTAATGATTTGGATCGAGCGTCTCCCGATCGCGTGTAATAGCTTCGTTATCGCCTAGTCCTCCTCCTTGCACGGCGTGTCGACGAGCAGCGGTTTGGCGGAGTTGGTGTGCTGGGTGGAGGGGAGCGCGTTCGGCGAGGTCTGTGCGGGTAGTCCGGTGGCGGCGGCGGCGGGCGTCGCGGACCCCTGGGTCGCGTTCGCGGTGGCGGTGGCGTGCGCGGTCGCCGCGTAGAGCGCGAGCGCGTGCTGCAGCTGCAGCAGCTGGTGGTGCGGGTCGAGCGGGGCGGGCGCGCGGTGCCCGCTCTGGTGCGGCGTGCGCACCACGTACCGCCCGTCGGCGAACCGGCGCACGTTGGGAGGCGCGTGGTTGTGAGAGTACCGCGAGCGGACGATGCGCTCGTGCCCCTCGGGGCCCTCCGTGTTCACGTCGGCGAGGCAGCGCGAGGTGAGCCGCGACGAACAGTACCACTGCTTCCGTCCGTGGGCCAAGTTGTTCTTCAGCCGGAACGTGTAGCCGCGGTGCAGCAACAGCCGACCCTTGCCCGCTCGGATGAAACGCGCTAAAATGAAAAGTACTAGTTAACAACGAGTCCGGAAACAATTAGTGCGGAAGCTACCTCATCTAAATAAACCCGATATATTAAATTATCTAATATAATACCAGTGAAGCTTAGATGAGACGGCTGTTATTAATATTGTCTACAGGTACTACGAATCTCAAGCGACACTTCATATACTCTATCACAGCGCAAATAGGAGGGATAGGGAAAAATAAAACAGCACATTATTGAAAAGTTTAATTTACCGCTCAGCAAAATGGAAGTAATAAAAAACCTTTGGCAGACCTTAAGTAACTATATTTAAATGTTTACTTTGACACGATACATACCTGATGACTAATACAAATTATCACTTACATAATTTTGACATGTTAACATTACAAGATGTAATAATAATATATACGACTGAAAATGCCAGTCAATTTAAATTATCTCTATGAGAGAACGACTAAACGCCTCTTAACGTGAGCAGAAACTTGGCACGTAATCAAACACTAAGGATACGTATTATTTTACACTATAAGTTTAATAAACTATGATAACTAATGAGCAAAGATAATAAGATATAAGCTCCTCAACTCGCCACAAAAATAAATACCTAGCAAAATACAGATATGAAATGGATGCTTGAAAATATATGACACTATAGGAATGACATTAAGAAAAATCTGCAAACATGCATAACATTAATTAGCACTCAAATACTTTTTTGGCGAAAAATACTACTTAGTGTACCAAGAAGTGTAGATTATTTTTACAATTTATATTATTAAGAACCTGTGTTTTATTTTTTATGTTTAGTTTTTCTTTCATTTATTATTTTGGGTTTGGTAATTTGTCACACGTATTCTTCAGCATCAAGTGTTTACATTTCATTATATGATTATAAATATGACGACTTAATAACACAAAATAACAGTCATAAAACATTTGACACACGATAATTTGTCAATATATAAGGAAGACCAGGACTAGGGAATAATTCTAAAAATAAGTTTGCTCTTGACCCACTGACATAGCTGATTGTATTTATCAGTAAAGATATAATTTACTGGTTGGCACATGGTCAGCGGAAACAAATTCGTCCACAGAAACCAATTCAGTGACTAACCTAGGTTCCATGCAACCTAAACATACTAAATTATTTTAGTAAGTTTCCAACTACTACCACATGACGTCGATGATTTTATAAATCGACGCAGTTCGATCGAAGAGATGGCAGCCCCTATATTAAACACATACATTTACCTACTTAAGACTACAGAGATCTTTAATTACAAAATATAATCACAATTTTAATTCAACGCTGAAATTTGATATTGTACTTCGATATTGTTTCTATTTTCTACATTTGGCACGCAACAGTAATCACATTTACATGGCAATTAATGTATTTTCATATTACATACTACTTAACGAACGTACTAAACGTGAGGTAATATTTTCTGAAAATCTCTTAGGCTTCGGGGATAAAACGATTGAGCGAAATGTTGACACATTATTTAAAGTACATGTACAAAGTATTAAGATTCAATCGCAGAAAGTCTAATTAAACATTTTGCCGAAGCCTTTGGGTTCCCTATTTGTTTGACGTAGCCAATCAGTAAGGTACGACCCAAGCGGTCGGATCGAAGTTGTTGAAATCGACAGCCTGCAGCCTCGGGACCAAAAGTGGGGTAGGCGGCGAGCAAGCGGGCTTTGAGGGTAGCTTGGGTCTGGTGCGACGGCCGCAGCGGCCCACGTGATTGTGCTCGCCGACCAGTTTGTGCAGGGTGCCCCTCTGCGTGTACGCCTTGCAGCCGCAGCCGCCCATAGTGCACCGCCAGCGCACAGTGCCCGAGCGCATCGTGTGAGCCGCGTAGAAGCTGCGCCCGCGCACCCACAGCCGCGGCCGCCCGCCGGGACCCACCGACAAACGCACTAAATCTTTGTCTAAAACACACACATAAAAACACATGAAACTGAATATTTAATAGATAATATGAATGCTTCATGCATGCAAGCGGGAGTTATCACCGCAAACACATATTAAATCGTAAAACCACATGCGATTAAGTTAATAGCAAAAGAGTGTTACAAATGTTTTGGCGATGAATATAAAAACACAAAAAAATATTTCCGTGACCGTAACTTCCATTAATGTACAATGGTATTTTATTTTTCTTATACCACACTAATTATGTCGATACAAAATTAAGTAATGCTTTATTCTCACGGGGAATTAGCTAGAAGCTAACAAATATAATAAGTATTTGTATTGTATAATTTTGTAAATGATTAGTGACGTAACGAGCTGACGGCCCACCTGATGTTATGTGGTAACCGACGCCCATAGACAACGTGAATACGACTAAGTCACTAATTAATAAGTGATTAATGATTCGAATACATAAATAGATTTACTTTATTTATTATTTATATTTAATGATTATTGATTGATAGATTATAGATATGATTATTGTGACAATTATGTAAAACATGTCTACTCAAGCACGAATCAGTTTTTGACTAGGTAAATAACGTTCTTCGGAATATTATTTGAAAAATCAAGCAGGTGAAACAAATGTTTAATAAAACAAAGTAATACTTAACGATAACACTAAGTATATCGTGTAATAGTGCAAATTAGATACACCTTAATATTACTCGTTCGTTTCATCTATTTATGTCTTATATATCTTAGGTATACATTATCTACTACTTACTATACACATGATTAATTAGCGGAAATGACTAGAATTTGTGATTAAAATAAAACTATGAAATAAATAAAATAATATCCTTCCACAATATAATTATGATTCGGTACAAGATTTCATTATAATGACTTAACAGGACTGTACACTATTACAGCGCAATTACGATAGGTAATTATTTTTTATTCCTAAAATGCATCCATTGTCCACGTTTATTCTTTAGTATCTAAGTATGAACTGATTTACTTAATAACTTGGCATTCTTCAATTTATTGAACTCATCCTCAGTGCCATTGATAAACGCCGGCTATAAAATTTCACCTATTCTCATTCAAGCGTTTCGGTAGTTTCCCGTAGCTATTCACTTAATAGCCTGAGATTCGTTCATTTTTTATCACATCCCAGGGCCCACAGATAAGCATCAGCAATAAAATTACGCGACTGCTAATATTCGCGGCCACTCGCAGCGTAAACGGTCAAACAAAACGGTACTGTATACCAGATGCACACATTAAGTATTTATTTTATATATTAATTATTTTGGTTTAAACAGATCACGTGAATATTTTTTTTAGGGTATCCGTCAATTTGCTTTGTCTTTCTGTGTGGAAGTCCTGCTAAACTCATTTCATTGTAGTTTAATTTAGTATCTCTTCTCCATGAATTTTAATTTTCAATTCGACAGAGTACTGGTAATTGATTTAAATACCACATTTTAATGCGCAAATTGCACAGTTGATTACTGAGCTTGTCACTCAAATTTACTCTAAATACTAGCGGATACCAGCAATTGCTCAACATAATTTCCCGCTACATTATCAGACGAATGACTACTATTAACAGTAACATTTTTATCAGTACCCAAACATATTCATGGCTAATGTTCTCGTCTGCTATAAAAAAAAAAAGTTTAAAAACACAAATGATCAGTCACTTAAAAAAATAACTTTTGCATTAAATTGATATTACCATATTTACGCGACTAGCACCGTTACGACATTGAGTATTCAGTTGAATCAGTATAACTTTGAGAAAAACAGCCGTAATCATTAAACATTGTTTTACGAAATTGCACAACACACTTGCCGCGCTCCGCCGTTCGTGAGCCGCCGCCCCACCGATATCTGTTAACTTGTTAGTTTGGTTAAAGCTCCGAAAAGCATCATTCCCATAACTATTTCGTAAACAAAAGCGACGGAACAGGCATCAAGTAAACGACCAAGCCGATATACATTTCATGTTCATTAGAATCAAAACATTCACGACAAGAATGAGAAGCGTATTATATAGGCAGGTCGTTTTCGATCACCGGGCGAGGGTCAAGTTTGATGCGGCCAGGAGATCGGGTGCTACTCATCAAGCAGTGCCTGCACGGACTGCGCGGCGAAGGCGGCCTGCTGGAAGGCGCGGGCCGCCGCAGACGCAGCCGGCGGCTCGTGCGAGTGCACGTTGCTCAACGCGAATATGCGATCGTGAAGGGTGTGCGCGTACGCACGACAAGTCCGCCTCGTGCAACGCCATCTCACTTTGCTCTTTTCCGGGAATACTTTCTCCATGTAAAACGAGAAGCCACCGAGACGCATGTGCCTCCGACCGCGGTTAGATATCACGAACTCCACTGCAAAGAAAGCCCCATCACTTATGCTCATCGTCACAACACCAGAAACATGCAAAACATACATATATTAGTCGCAAGTGCGATTAGTAAGTCGTTTTCAATTACACGAAAGGCCGATAAATGTTAAAAGTTAAGTCTGCAACATGCGTTAATAATAAAGCGTTAGCTCCATTGATCTCAGACCAGACTTATAAAGGTAATGAAAAGAAATAAAACACTTTAATTTGTATTCATTTAATTCTGGATTCGACCGAGCAGATATTCGGTGCGGGGGGTATGGTCTCGATGAGGCTTTCGATCCTCGTGTGCTCGTCAGTGAGTAGGGCGTGGGCGGTGTGGTTGTGCGACGAGTAGTGCGCTAACAGACGGCCGTGGTCGGTGAGTGCTCGCGCGCGGCACCCGCGGCGGCGCGCCCTACAGCTCCAGTAGACGCGGGCGGCGCGCCGCTTGCGAGCCACGAACCCGAACCCGCCCACCAGCAGCGCCGGCGCGCCGCGGCGAGTCACCGCGTACCGCACCTCCACATCCGCCCCTACGACCACATCACATACGATGGGGAAACAATGTATATAATTCAAGTCCATTTAACAAAAAATTCAAAATGATTTTGGCTGTATCAACGAGCGCTAAATATATCAATGTAAACACGCCGGACCTCAAAAAGTATGGAAGTAAAAAAAAAGATCATTGTCTACAAATTCTCATACTTTAATTACTATCCTCACGAATGATACATCTGAAAATATTCGTTTTATTTCCTGTACCATTCTAAAGAGAGAAAGGGAGGGGAAGGGAAAACACGAATAGGTGATACACAAACTAATATTGTACAAAAATGCATTATTTAATCAAATCATTAAAATTACATTTATTTCTTAATACTATTCATCACAATAATAGCAAACTAGGCGATTATCTATATGACACAGTATATATTTATTCGTTTTGGTTACGTGATCATCGTGTTTAAAAACTACATTTTATGCATTTATCTTTGTACAATAATACTCAAATATTGCTATAAAATAAGCAAATTCGTCCACGGGTTGTTTGGGTCGTGAGCTGATTCTTCATTACTCTCATTTCTCAATGATGATTTTGAGAGTCTGATAAGCCTGTGTTCAAGAACCGGTAGCCCGTAGTCTTAGATTAACTGATTGATTTATTTCCAAGTAAAAATAACATTGTTGAAAGAAAGCCTGATGATTACTCACAACTATGTAAATTGCTCGGATTACACACAAAAACTAACCAGGCTTCGCGCCCCAAGACTGTATTAAAAATTCTAAAAAGGCTCAGCAAAATCCAGAGCACGTGATTCAAGATTATCAGGGTAGCAAATTAGAAAAAAACTCGGTATTTGAACCACAGAGGTGACAATTAAATCGAAGGACACGTAACTACTTCCCCCAGTTCATATTTCCTTGTGATTTTCTGTAAGTGATTTTCGACGTGGTTGTGCACAGGATTGGTCACTTTCAGTATGTTGTTTTTGGAGGTTATCCTAGCGCGGCACCGCTTCGCGTAGTCCATGCACCTCCAGAAAGTGCGGCCGCTGCGCACGCTGTCAGTCACAAATATGTACGGGTCGTGTATCAACTGAAGATGACCACTTTTCGTCTGAATGAAGTGGAGATCAGCCTTCTTTGCCGAAGCTGTCAAAGCTCCTAAAACTAAATAAACATTATAATTAGTGTTTAGTAGAAAATTATATATGTATCTATACTCTGTATACTTACAAACGACATGAAACTACATGAAAGTAATTAATAATTCATTAGCAAATAACCGGGAAATACATTGAATGAAACACTCGAATTAATTGCACATATTTGCTTTATTGTTTTAAAATATTCCCGATACCATTCAGTTTGTCTTTTCATTACCTTTTTGAAGATCCCGCTTAACTGACCACGTTAAAAATACAGGTATAATGTAATTAGAAAACTAACAAGTGTTTTTTGGTTAGGAAATATATTTACTGAAGTACTTATGTACCTAGTGGAATCAATCAGTTATATACATTAAGTATAAATAATTCAAAATGATTATTGTTTTTAAACAATTAAGGAATAAAAATGTTGTTTTATTCATATATTCTTTTTAACTCCTTAAAAAATACTCGTGGTACATCTGCAGAATCTATCATAAAATAATTCAATAAAAAAGAACACGAGAACCTTGGGTTCACATAATTGATGGAAACAATTTAGGAAATATTGGATATGAACGTGGCAATTATTAAACAGTTCCTGATAATTTTCGATGCTTAGAAGTCGAATCCATCAGCTCCAAACTTAGTGTGAAAAATCATTGAATCGGGTTCAGATAAAGACTAGGGTATTACTGTACGGAAGCACGCACTATGCTTCCTAACCATAGCTTATCCGGACAAGTTCTTATGGATTAAGATCTTTTATAACATTACAGTGGTTTCCAAATCATCCATGATGCCTGCCGATTAAACTAACTGATGAAACCAATCATGTAAATTTGTAATAGAAATTCTGTTATCATGAAAATATATTTATCTCATGAAAAAATATTGTATCAATAACTCAAGTCGCATCGTATATGACCGTGACTCTGTACTTTTCCAAGAATTTCCATACGGGAAAAAGCACTTCAGAAGGTTTCCCGATTACTTTCTACGGTTATGGGCTCATATTTGTGTCATTTGCAAAAAAATGGTGGAAAACAAAACATCTTGTCAAGAATACTGAATGATATCTAAACACTTAGCCGTCATTCGTGAAAAATATAACAGATAGGAACAAGGTACCTTAGATATATAAGGCAATCCTCTCCTGAAAGTAGCAGATGTGTACAACTCAAATGCAAACATTCTTATTTAAATTAAAAATCGCTGAAATATATAAATTAATTTAAACTTTGACAGTTCCAAAACTATTTCCATACAATTCATAAAGAAGTAGCTTGAAAAAGTCAATAGTAATATTCAAAACATAAGATCACGCATACCTACTTATCACTTAGTTTGACTGCTTTCAAATCCTATCCGACCCTCCATGGCGAAGATAAAGGAAACAAACCCCCTAAGTAATGGAGGAATTTGCTTTGTAAGTAAGATCTCTTTTTTACTTTTACTCGAATTTAAGTACCTAAATTTATGTTACATTTATTTTATTACTTTAACTACTCATCTAAGTACTTAATTCTGGAAATAAGGTACCTAATGTAAACTCAAAATCATTTTATTAAGTAACCGTTCAAACATGATTTGCCAGCGCGGATACATAGACGTGACACACTACACCTAAGAGAGAACATAGACGTGACGAGTCGTGAGCTTACAGTTTTTGTTTTTATCTATGAGAAACTTTTTTATTTGACGCTTTCTTCCAGTTAAAATGTACTTCCTAAACAAACTTACAACCTCTTTTCACCATTTAAATAAAACCTACATATCTGTCAGAGGGAAGTATATTCCAAAGGCGAATAGCTTATACAATGAATAGCAATAGAAAGACGTAGTAGAAGTTGATAATCTTTAGATAAATAGCATTGTACACGAATAAGAGAGAGATGGAGGTACTCAGTAATCACTTTAAGGTAGGACGAGGTGGGTGGGCTGAATGAAGTAGGTACTGTGCAAGGCAGCGTGAATACGAGTATTCCTGAGAAAACGGTTAGGCAACCACATGAGTTTATTGAAATTATTCAGATTCGTGAGGTATTTGCGTGGGCCAAAAATGAACATGATGCACATATTGTGAAGGCGCCCAGGTTTAGTGCAAGTTTTCCCATACTAGGCCTGGAGAAGGCCGTAGCATAGTTAAAGTAAAACTCTAAGAGAAGTAGAACTCTCGCTAAGTTTGTCCGGGGAAGTACTGCCACCATGCCCATTTCGGCCGACAAGCAGTAACGCATTCGCGTTACAGTGTTCCGATTTGAAAGGTGTGGTTGCCTGAGGGCAATTGCTGAGGGGAAATTACAGGCACATGAGTGTGCCTGTAATTTCACCGGCAACCACACCTTTCAAACTGGAACACAGCAACGCGAAAGCGTTACTGCTTGGCGGCAGAAATGGGCATGGTGGCAGTACTTTCCCGGACGAACTTGGCGTGAGTTCCAACCGTGCAGACTAATATCATCAGTGATCTTAGTCAAGGCCATCACATACCCTGATTGGAAGGGACTGATAAGGTAGTTACTAGTAAGTGGTTAGTTGATTGAGAGATGTTTGTTAATTCTTGATTTATTAATTGTATAGTGTGTTTATAATTTCAATTTTTGTATGCTATTTATGGCAGAAGAATGTGGTACGGACTATGTTTATACATTGTATTTTAAGATCTTGTTACCCTTCTTGAAGCAAATAAATATTTGATTTGATTTGATTTGATTTGAAGGTGAATAAGGCGCTCTAAAATTAAGAAAATTTGATATTTTTTCTTTCATCTTTCAACACACCCCAGTCGCTTCAAGTTTTTAGTTGTTTTTATCTTGCAAAGTCTGCTCGCATTTCCTAGTACACTAAATTATTCGAAATATTTATTCAACTGTTCAAAACACTCTTCAGAGTACATATTAAAACATTATTCTAATTATTAATGGAGGTGACAAATACTACAAGTAACCCAGGTCATATGTATATATAATTATGTTTACCTTCTTCCGCATGTACATTTATTAATTTTATTTTTGTTTTACTACCTTTTTGTTTAGTCATTTATCATTTTACATATTTCTAGCAGCTAAACTAGGTCAATATTGTGCAATGTTTTTAATGTTTGTATTCGTGCAAAACAACTGTTTCCCTTCAACACAGAACTGAACTAACGCAGGAGGCGGCGCTCACATATACTTGTACCCAGTTTTATTTCCAATTAATGATTTGATTTGATTAACCCCCACTGGTATTAATAAAGGGCACTTTCTGCATTGACCCCCATTCTTAACTCTCCATGCCCCAGTCAGTTCAATTCCTAACAACATCGAAAAAGGCTATTGGCAGCATCGTTTCAGTTACCAAAGAGGCAACTTTTATTATTATGGGAATTTTTATAATAAAAAAGCAGTTCCCACAGCTTCATCCACATGGAATTCTGTTTTACTCCCTTGTCATATAGATAAAAGTAGCCTAATCTACTCCTTATATAAGCCATTTCAGAGATTAGCCAGAACAAACAGTCAGACAAAAAGTTTAGCAATGGTTTATTTATTATAGTTCTTTCATATGCATTGAGTAAAAAGCTGTTACTTTGACATTACAAACAGGTACTTCAATTTGATTTATTTGTATAGACTATTTCTCTCACTCGTACAGTGCATATACATAACATAGTTATAATATTAGGGTTCCAGAAAACATTTTGATGCCTCAATTAATATGTAAAGATAAAATTACATAAAATGACTGGCCTCGCAGCTCAGTTGGTTAGTAACCCTACCTTCTGCGCTGTAGGTCGTGGGTTCGATTTCCACCCAGGACAAACATTTGTGTGACATTTGTAACATTGATGTTTGTTCAGTGTCAGGATGTTAATATGTAGTATATGTATAATATGTATTTACAAAAAAAAAGTATATAAGTATTGTATCAGTTGTCTGGTTCCCATGTCACAAGCTATGCTTAGCTTACTTTGGGGCTAGCTGGCGCTGTGTGAAATGTCCACCATTATAAAAAACACAAAAAAAACTGGATGGTTTTGCACTTACTAATAAATAAATACCCAATACTGGGCTTGTTGGTATTTCAAGTCATTTAAAACTTGTTATAGCTTTTGGATTATTATGGAATGATTTACTGGAAGAAAGTACAGATAAATTAGCAGTTATTAGTGGGGTTACCACTTGTCACTTCTAGGTTCCGAAACTAGTGTAACCAACATAGTGAAGAGACCCTTTGAGGCTCTTCCAACCACTGCAGGGAAAAGCAAAATTATCTGATATGGTAGATAGATGGATAGATAGATAGATAACTCTTTATTGTACACCACAAGATATACATTAACAATGTTACAAGAAATAATAATTTAATGTGAAGTACAATGAGCGGCCTTATTGCTTAAAGCAATCTCTTCCAGGCAACCTTTGGATATATATATAATATTGTAATTTTATGTATATTTTCATTCAAAATAAGGAGTGATGTGAGGTCATTGGTGCAAGTGCAAGGAATACTTTAATCCTTTCAGCACACTTTGACACAAATTACAGGTACATGAGACATTCCACCTACACGTCTCAGAGTTATGGGCGCTTATGATGCGACTTGAGTCTTGTTATAACCTAGTACCCAAGTCACATCGGTTGTTATGGGCAGAGGTTACCACTTAAAACCAGGTGGGCCGTCAGTTCATTCCGTAACTGCACCACATTACCATTGAAAAACTAGTAATATTACTATCTATCATATTAATACTACCAGTTGGTTTGCCGTAGATTGAAAAATTTATCCAAAATCTATCAAGACAGATATAAGATTTTGTCGAATGAATGCTAGGTATTCATTCAAAAGCAAAAATCATGTTCAGTCAAACCCTGCAAACATAGATCTGACCACAAATTATATTATAGCTTCATTGATTTTAAAAATTATAGTGTCTACCCTCAAATAACAGATGGGGAAAAAAAAAATTGCAAAAATGAAAGCATTTTATTTTTGAATTGCATTCAAAGTCAAAGTCAAAAACTTTATTTCCATAGAATTCATAAAGAAATGGCTTGGAAACGTCAATAATATTCAAAACATAAGGTAACGCGTACTTATCGCTAAGTTTAACGCCTGTTTAAACCCTATCCGACCCTCCATGGGGAAGAAACAAATTGGAACCAAAAACACATTGGAAACAAAATAAACATGTAATAAGTATAACAACAAAATTCTCGTAAGTGATGGTACTATGCTTACAAGCCAGGGTCGCAGGTCCTGTCCTGTGTGTGCTGTATGTTTGGGATGAATGAAAATATTTACTTATTTATATTGTTTAAAAAAATAAAAACAGTATAAAGGGCAGTTCAAGGAGGATTCAATAATCAAAAATTCATTAATTAAGGTGTAGTTTGTGTACTGAGAATTCTGTCTTTCATGAAATTAGTACAGAAAATCTGTAACAAAACTGAATTCTGGTAGATTCTAGTAAGTATAAATAAAATATTTGATACTTTAATACAAATATCGAAATTATCTCTACTGATACTTAAGTTGAAGTTAAATAATACTTCAAAATAGTGAATACCAATATTTGTAGGTTATGTTTACAAGCTGAAAAACAATTCATCATAAAATGCTACGTTAGTGACGTATTTTACACCATGCGATTTATAGAATACGTAAATTTATATGGTGACAGCTTTAGAAAATGCTGGAGTTATAGATATTGTAGTAAGTACCTGAACCATCGCTGTCAAGACCTGCATTCGTTCCATCGTGTTACTTTCCCCGATGCACTGAGCTAGCAGGCAGATAGAAAATTCTACATACCGCATTAATATTCAGGCTATTCATACATGATAATACACATTCAGAGGGTAATAACACTTCAAATACACTGAACACTTCACGTAAACACATCCAAAAGTGAAACTATCTAATTTCACGATATTTATTCTCTTCCACATTATTTGCTATGAAAACGAAGTCCACATAAAATATCTCATTGTTCAAAATGCTATAACATTCACGAAAAATGTAAAAAACTTTTTAGAAATCCCAAAATAGTAAACAACTCCGAGTGACACAAATGCAGGGAACCATAGATTCCACGGCGTAACAAGACGGATGACCACAAATAACGGATTTACGTTCCGTTCTATGCAGAATTCAAATCTTAATAAAGAAACAATGAATTCGCGTTTAAACAAAATTTTACAAACTTGCAACAAATCTAAATGATGATAAGTTAAAGTTACGTTGTTTTTTTTTGTTATGATAATAATTGATTGATTTGATATAATAATTTTTGTTTTGTTAAATCTTTCAAAATTATTTATTTCAGACATTTCCAAGTAGGAAAGCGTGTTAGTTTACCGTAGTCAAGTGTGATAACAGAGCAGAGTGGTGTGAAACCCAGTACTCAATCCGAAGTTAGCCGATTCTCATAGGTTAAGATAAACCAGTGACGGAAACATCGCGACCAGAACCAAAACAATCGAAGACATTTACTAATCCGGACTGCACACTGGTGCCATTAGTAGATTTAAAGACCATTCACTACCAATTCATGTTGCTTGTTATGGGCAGAGGTTACCAATTAAAATTGAACATTACAAACTATCATTGGTTGGGGGCATACTACCATAAATGATCCTAGAATGATCCTGATTCAATAATTTCAATGGTTTTATTAACGAGAAAAAACAATTTAAGGCGACAATGAGAAGTCATATTTCAACAGTATTATGGAGGCGATGGCTATGACCGATGGTCTGGTCTCTGAGACAGTAAGATAAAAATCAGGTTGTTTGTGATTGCCAGCTCAAAATGCCTTTTAAAAATTACTTTATAAATGGCAGACGTGACATTCTGCGTGTATAATATTCAAAAGTTTTTGATTGTACTGTTCTGATACAGATTCCTTATTTTCTCGACAGATGGCGCTTACATTTTTACAAATACCTGTGCCCGAGGTACCCCGGGACGGTTATGGGTTCGTCATGGGTAGTTTTTGTCTAACTTGAAGATGCTGTTGCTGCGCTATCTCGATAGCTTAATAGCAATACTTACAATTTATCATGAAGCGGTGCGAACACGTAGTTTCAATCGCACCTGAAGTGAATTACCTGATTAATTAATACCTGAAGTAATTACTACCACCTGAGCTACGAAGACAGTTACATTCTGTGTATCTCCCAAGTAGTCATCAATGTGACGCAGTGAGTTTTCTTTTAGCGCGCGCCGGTTGCATACATTTTTTTCATCATCATCGAATTGGACAGCTAAGAGAGAGAAACTATCACGAGATGTCTACTGTGGGCTTATTGCGAAATTTGCCTTGGGCCTTTCACATGTTCCAAAGAAGTGCTTATTAAACTATTTAAAAATCAGTCTGGTTAACTCGTTTAGTCTTAAACACTTACTTTGCCAAATCTGTAAAAAATGTGCATTTTACCCAGCTGAATACTAATAGTCTATATCCCTCTAATCGTTTCATGCTTGAATCAAGTTATTCGAAAAATGACCTACTTAACTTTTGTTTGATACTAGTGCCGCCATCTAGTTATCGTTTTGGATACTAAAAGTGCAATAGTGTTATGGTCGTTTTTTTCTGATATTGCGGCGTTATCGGGTTATTTAAAATATCCTAGATGTATGTATTTACCTTTTCACGCCTTTTCCCTCTAGGGAGTAGCAAAGCCTCAATGGGTCACTTTTCACCTTATTGTTTACACTATCGTCGGAAAATAAAACTAGTGATGAGTATATCGCTGTCATTGTTTTCATTTTGATAATATCAGTAGCTACAAAAGAATGCTGAAATAATTCAGAGCAGTAGAACTCTCGCCAAGTTCGTCCCGGGAAGTGCTGCCACCATGCCCATTTCTGCCGCCAAGCAGTGACACATTAGCGTTACTGTGTTCCGGTTTGAAAGGTGTGGTTTCCGTGAAATTATAGGCACATGAGATATTCCACCTACACACATCTCAGGGATACGGGCGCATACGATGCGACATTGGTCTTGTCGTACCTAGTAGGGGAGGACCCCAGTCGCATCGGTGGTTATGGGCAAAGCTTACCACTTAACACCAGGTGGGCCGTCGGCTTGTTCCGTAACTGTATAAAATAGAAAAGTATGTCATATCAAGCCATTGAGACCTTTGTGGTCACTGGCGATATCTTTTTGATTTTCTGAACTCGTTTTTGCTTAAAATGTAGGTAGGACAGATATAAATCAAATGATTTTATAATGGTGGACATTTCACACAGCGCCAGCTAGCCCCAAAGTAAGCTAGGCATAGCTTGTATCATGGGAAACAGACAACCGATATAATACTTATATACTTTTCTTTTGTAAATACATACATATAATACATATTAACACCCAGACACAGAACAAACATCAATGTTACAAATATTACATAAATGTTTGTCCTGAGTGGGGATCGAACCCACGACCTACAGCGCAGAAGGTAGGGTTACTAACCAACTGAGCTATAAGGTCAGTCTCAATGATCTTATTTATGATCAGTAAAACTATATACCAACAAATAAATAAATAAATAAAAACTGTGTCGCAGGATATAAGACTGTTAAGTCGAGTAAAAACCTATCACATGCAAATTTATGTGTAAAGTACCCATATAAGTATTACTTAAGTATAAAAAAGGATGTGTATAAAATAAAATGACCGTGTCCATTTTACATACTTTATTTTTGAATCACAATATTACAAATGTTATGTGGATAAGGAGTTGTCATTCTTTATCCTTTTTGAACACAGGTTGAATTCTTATTACGCTGAAATCCATAGAAATGTTGAATTTGGTCCATCTAGCAGCCCAAACGATACCAATGGTCGAAGTCGCGTAAAATTGCTCGAAAATTTTGAGTTGGAGGATGGGAAGACTTGTATACATTGGACAAAGCAACATTTTGTAAATAGAGATTTCCTTGTGGCTTATCACTTAGGAACAAAAAAATGGTAGTAGTTATGAAACTGACGACGCACTTTCGTGTTCGATCTTACATGGATTATAAAAAAAAACATGTATTCGACATTTTCCGAAATTGATAAATAAAGCTTTTGACTTAACTTGCGTAGGAAATGAATAATCAAGCATTTGAAGAGTGTGCAGCTGCAGTGCATATAAACAAAATAATATATTGGGGTATTTGGGGTAATTATCTGCCTCTGACTAATCTGGTGATTTTAATTTCATAAAAACAAGCATTTCTTATACATACCTCATCATATCTTGGACATACCTGTCTACATCTAACAAATCAAAGTAAATTATTCGCAATTATAACGTTAACAGTTTCCAAATCGACACATACAACGCCATCTATTAGCCGCAGTCATAAATTTGGTGGTAAGGCAAGTATGAAAATTAGCTTTTTTCATAACTCGTGCTCGCACATATGGTTGAAAAACGACCATAAACATTATTGAAAATTTTAGGAAAAAATTCACAAATAGAGAAAATTGCACTTAACTATACATTGTGTGCCTGTTTATATACTGTAGATTAGTATAAATCAGCTTTCACGCTTAAACTGCTAAATCGATTATGATGAATTTAGGAGACGGTTACAGGGTGAAAAATATTATAAATTACAAAAAGTTTTAAGTTTTAATAAATCGTTAATGATCAACAACCAGAATTGGTTGACTAAATCAAACTAACGCGAGCGAAGCAGCGTGTAAAAGCTAGTATAGTATATACAATTATCTTTCGCTAATCACCTGGCCAAACCTTTTATTTCGTGCTTGCTTTATGCCAATGCCTGTCCGAATGTGGTGAGTAGAAAATGAAAGCACATTTGAATAGGTAGGAAGCATTGCAAATTTAACAAGTTAACAGTATCCATACAAATTATGATTTCATCTCAGTCTCGCACGTTACTTCAATATCTATTCCTCCTGTTCAATATGTAAATAATAATAATCTAGATTGAAGTATCTAGTCTAGTACCTATAAGTCTCTTTTATATTGAAACAAATCCAAATTTAAGAGGATTATGGGCACGTAATATAAACTTATCGATATACATGTCATACTCTAACGAATAGTTAATAATACTTTTTAAACGATTTTGAAGCATGTCAAGTAAGATGATGTACGATGTAGAATACGTAAGCGTTATATTATAATTAATCTATTGTGTCGCCTAAGTCTCATACACCAACATTTCCGATCAGCGCGCCCTACTGCGGGATTAGTTACCAGTCTTTCAGTAGGTGTGACATACCTTTTGTTCAAACACCACAGAAATCGGCATAGCGCACAGAACAAGCACTACTTTCCAAGAGCTGCCTGCGCCTCACTAGTCCTATTAAGTATTCGGTCATAATACATCGTCGACCGCCATAAATAAATACAGAAATTAAATTCCCTTACGATCGACAAAAATTGCTATTAACTAACGAGCCGCCGGCGATCAGCTCTGTAGGAAAGTAATTGCACTAGTGCGTTCTGCGCATACAAAACAAGAAAAGTATCGTTAGACGTGAGTTTCCTTAGTTTCACAGCCTCTCATTGGCATTCCGTTAGAAGTATTTAGAGCTCCAGATCAATGCACCGTTGGACACGGACCATCGGCTACGGCCAATTATCAATTATTATCATAAAAAATTTTTGGTAGGAACCAATATTGTCCCCGTATGTCGACCCTTCACCGGGTCCATGTGTAAATTTGATTAGGTAGGTCCTAGGTACCAGTGGTTCCATAGCATTAGGGATTGTTTCCAGACTTTCATATGGATAGAAAATGAAACATCAGTTTACTCAATTCAGAAGAAAATTATTCCATATTTAGAAACAAACCTCCTTGTGAGAATGTACCCGCCATCCTGATATCAGGCTGGCGGCTCACATGCTTTTTAGAATAACTGTGGTTTAAAAAAAGCACATTGCTTTGAATTTTACGCACATTGATCACATCGCTCGCACATTCATTGCTCTCATTATACACCCGCCATTCTGATACACCAGAAACACCTACCAAAACTAGTATATTGAAAATAATTTTATAACAGATACGGATATCTAACATTTCGAAAGCGTATAAAGACACTTCGCAAGCACCTAAATTATAATTTCCAGTGTATCATTTTTATTCCCGAGAAGTTAACCTTACTACACCCACGTAGACACCAGATTTTTTACTACTATACTCCCGGTACTATATCCCCATGCCATGAAACCACTGGACCCGGTAGACGTTGGAAACTCGCCGGGACAACAGGCAACAAATATAGATGCACTATGTACCTATACAAGATAAACTAAGTACAGAGTACGGTGAAGATGGCACGTTCGCTAGAACGAGCCTCCTACCATTGGGCACGAAGTACTTCAGTTACGCCTCGTAGGAAAATACCTACCGAACCTTACCAACTAGTTCCCCGCAGACCTTACCTCTAGTTTTAACACATTCACTGCTTAAGATATTATTAAAATAATTAGCCAGGAACCAAATTTTTTTTAAAGCGTATTTTGATTATGTATATATGTATGTTTAAAAATATGGATAAAAGTAAATTATTATTATTCTTTTAATAAAAAATAACCTTTTTCGGATCCGAGTGTTCGGCACATAGCGCGTGCCAGGTGCCGGTCACTCGGATCCGAGCGCTAGGGACAACAACGGTTGAAATAAAACTACTGCACAGATTTCGATAATTCTTTTACCATTCAAAAGCTACATTATCCCTAAGCAAAATAGGCTATAGATAGTAAATAAAATATAATACGCATTTGAATAATTATTTATTAAGGAAAACATAAATCTGAGCGATACAATCATAATTATCAAAAATCAAATCAAAGCCATAGAATCAAATTTAAAACAATAATCATGTAATTTAAAACACTTAGGAATGTGCTAGGCAGAAGCATTTTGTACAGAAACCTGGAGAACCTTCACATTGCTTACATTCATAAATTGTTTGCACCCTTTTTTTTTGTGCTTTGCAACCTTTGCATTCTTTTCGGGCCACTTCGATGGTTTCTTTCGTGACACTTCCTACTGTCTTAAGTCTCGTCCGGGTCTTTTCTATTTTAGTGAGTTCGTGTTTCACTTTCAAAACATTGCGTCGATTGACGTTATTAGGATCAGGTAAAAGCTTTTCCAGTATCTTCATACTCATCACTATAATAATAATTATAATTTAATTTCTTTAATCAGACAACATTAGTCCATAGGGTTAGTAAAAGCTTATAATTTAGGGATGTTAGTACTTAATAACTAGACAAGATTTAGTCCTCTGAGTCAACTTATACATAAGAGGACAATCAATCTTATTGGAAATAGTATTCAGGATACTGTTACTGCTCCCGCGTACTGTGCGCAGCAGTGAGGCTGTTTTTTTACGCCAGACGGCATCAAAGGTGTCGGTGCGCGCCTGGGTGAACATACCTGATGCGCTACAGAAACGCGGGAGCCGCAACAGTGCCCTGAACGCGTTATTGAATTGGACCCGCAGAGCATTGTAAGCCTTTTGGGTATGCTGGAACCACAAACTCGCCGAGTACAGAGATGTACAGTACGCTTTAAAAAGGGTGACTTTGACTGCGTCTGTACATCTTGCGAATCTGCGGGCCAACATATTTGCTCGGACTGACAATGCTCTGCGTTCCCTTTCCATGTCATTGTCATCTCTCAAGTCATCGGTTACCAGGTGCCCAAGGTACTTAACTTGATTAACCCTCTTGAGTAAAATACTATTTAGAGTCACTGGTGGAATAAAAGATGGACACTTGTTACCCGCCCTGAAGACCATAAACTGCGACTTATTGACATTATATGCAAGTCCATGTGAGGACGCATATGACTCGCACACTGTCAACAGTTTTCGGAGCGCACTGATCGAGGGAGCCAGAAGCACCATATCGTCGGCATAACTCAAGTTGTTGACGCACACACCGTCTATGGAGCAGCCCACTGGCATGCTGCTGAGTCGCTCGATCAGCTCGTTGACATACAGGCTGAAGAGCGTGGGCGAGCTCAACCCCCCCTGCCTCACCCCGCACTCCAGCCTGCACGGCTCCGACAGCTCACCCGCCCATCTCACACGGTTCTCTTGATTGAGGTACCAGTACCTAAAAAGTGAGACCAACTCTGATGGCATTCCCGTATCCTGAAGCTTCTCCCACAGGATGTTGTACGAGACGAGATCAAAAGCCCGGGAGAGGTCCAGAAAGCAGGCATACACTGGTGTCTGCCTATCTGTGTAATACTTGACAGTGTGTTTCAAGCTTAGAATGGCGGTCTCAGTTGATAGTCCTGGCCGAAAGCCGAACTGGGCATCATGCAACTTGACGTGCCTATTTAAATATGAGTTCATCACACTGTCAAGTACTTTGGCTACGACTGTGGCCAATGAAATAGGTCTATAATTGGCCTTGTCTGAGACATCTCCCGTTTTGCTTTTGATGACGGGTACAACCACAGTTCGCATCAGGTCTGAAGGAAGGAACGCATGGCCCAGACATAGGTTGTACAGCATCGCGAGAACTCTTGGAAGATGGAAACCAGCATGCTTAAGATGTTCGATGCTGAGCCCATCGTGACCCGGTGATTTGCCTCTTTTCATTTTCCTGATTATAGTTCTGACTTCTTCGGCAAGAATTAAGTGCTAGTACGCACTTAGCGGCTGCCCGCAATGCGGCTGGCCGTCCGGCTGACCGCGGGTTGCGGTTGCACTTGCGGCCAACCGAACGGCCAGCCGCAGCGCGGCCAGCCGGATAGTGCATACAGCGACCGCGCTGCACTCGAGCGCGACCATTTCCAAGATGGACATCGAAGAGGCTGTCGGTATTTATTATATTTACGCGCGTTACATAAAGAAAAAGAAACGAAGACACAGATTCTGGGTGCATCCATTACTATCAACACGAGATGAGAGCAAACATTTAGAAATGTTCTTCGAGGAGCTCACAATGTACGACGATAAGTTTTTTAAGTTCACAAGAATGAGTCAAAAATCATTTGAAAAACTTTTAAGCATCTTGAAACCCAGTATAACAAAGACAGACACAGAGACAGAGACAACCGCAGTGAAAACGCGTAGTGCGTAGAGCGACCGTCCGGCTGCCCGCCCGAGGGGCCGCAGCGCTGCGAGCGACCGGAGCGGTTAGACGGCAGCCGCAATTTAATGCGCATAGATGATACGGGTACATACAATTTTGAGCTACCGGTTAGCCGTGCGGCCAGCCGCATTGCGGGCAGCCGCTAAGTGCGTACTAGCACTTAAGGTTCGATCAGCGCATCACCCGTCCCAGCATCGAACCCCCGACATGGTGGTCCCAAGGGCGACTGCACCCGAAAATGGTTTTTAAACAAATTCGCAATTTCCCTACGATTGGATGTACCGTCGACGCTCACGGGAGTACCAGGCCGACCATTTAACTTATTTGTGCATTTCCAGAAGCTCTTGAAATCTGCATTAGAATGATGTGTTGCTATCAAGTCCATCTTAATTTGTTCCTGATGGTTCTGACACCACTTAAGCCTAGCTTTGAATATTTTACGCGACTGAATCATGTCTTCAAAAATTGGTCCGTGATTTGGCTTGCCATACCACACCCACATTAAAAGTTTGCCTGGCACTCCGGTATGAGTCACTCACGTGACGATTCCACCCTGCGACAATTTTTTTACGTTTACTTTTTCTTACAGAACTAGTGGCAACAGCAGCCTCACATAGAATATTGATCACATTTTTGTATAAGTTCTCGATAATTTCGCTATGGCAAACATCCTGACACGTTTTCCCACTACATTCTGAGAGCGACTATGCCGACGCTTTTTTCTAGAACTACCTACTCGTAGATTTACTTTCAGACGGTCCAGCTTTACTTTCCATTTTCGATCGTGTGTACAAGTCACAATAAACCACTGTTAGAATGAAACCAATACCTACGCGTTTTCGTAAGTTGAATATGTTGTCAGAGTGGCCGCGCAAACTAACATAAACACGCCTCAAACGCCGGCGGCTTACTGAAGACTACAAAATACACGGGCCGCTCGCTCGTATCAGAGTAGACGGCACCGCTACTATGCCCCCTCCCCACTCGGATCCGAGTGTTGAGCACTAAATGTGTTAACCTGTAAGCATACCTCAAAATCCAACCGTGTAACGCATACTAAGTTACAACAGCAATTTGTTTGCACAGGCCAACGTAGGGCGCACAAAATGAAAAAGTTACGTAGAGTACGTAACTCAACGCTTCTTCCTTACCACACAAGTTACCTCGCACGTTAAGTTTACCTTCTGTACAATACCATTTACCTTTAATACATTACCAGTGTTTACCATACCTTACAAGTTACCGATACACTACATCGTTACCTTTGTACCATATACCAACTTACCCGAATTTAAACTACTCATACTAAAATCTATTATCTACTTAGGCACTAACTTACAAATTTCATTTTAATACTACAAACTTCCATGATCTTAACGCGATGGAAACAATTCTAAACGTAGATCATGAAAGTTGAGAGCCGCTTCGCAGTTTACCCTGCGAGCAGACTCTTCAACGAAGACTTGAAAACCTACCTTGTGCGTCGCCTACAGCTCCACCTTCGCCTCCAGTCAAGTTTCCGTCGCCTGTCGTAGATCCATCAAAGCCTGTATAGAATTGATTATTATTACTCTAGACAAAAGAAAAGGGTCTTTGGGAAAGGTTAGAGATAGGCAGAGGAAAACCTACCAGTCATTTCCATATTAGAGTCATCTTCGCCAAAGTTTGTTTCATCATTATTGGTGCCATCTTCGTCATCGTCCCACATGCTTTCATTGACAAATTCGGGTTCCATTTTAGGTGCCACAGCATTATTTTCGTCTTCATCGGGAATGGTCACAAATTCTTCCTTCGCAGAACCGGATGGTCCAGCTTCTAATGGATCAACACATTTCCGTTTCGCAGGCCCACTTTGTGACGATGACGAATTGTTTGATGCTATTGATGGCCTATTTGGTCGCTTAACTGCTATTGGAGTTGAGGAGGGCTTAGAATCTAAATCAGTCTCTATCTTAGTCATTACGGATGTCCTTTGTTGTGACGACCTTGGGCCTGGCCTTGAAGTCGGCTTTGGTTTGGATGGCGTGGAACTTTCTTCATTTTGATTACCGGTTAAACCTTTCACTTGAAGCTGTTCCGCGGTACTAATAAACGATGCTAACTCTTCTTGCTTAACATTAACTTCACCTTGATACATAAACTGTAATAAGTCTCTTAACGCCGAATGACTAACGTCTTTTAAAAATACTGAAACAAAAGAAACAACATTAGATACAGAAACAAGTGCCGTATAAATATAATCAACACAAAACTATATCAAACATACCTATAGGATGCTGAGTTGGGTTCATTTTGAACATTTCTTGAAAGTAAGGGGAGCACACCGAGAGAACTAGTTTGTGGGCTTGCAATAATCTGCCTTCGGCAGCCAATGTTACATCCACGAGATCTCCACGCGACAGCAGGCCGTGGAAGCCTGCTGACATATTCGCGTGGAAATTGTTCCAACATAATGAAAATTGTTCATCCGACGCCATGATGGCGACGTGGTTAGTTGGAAACCTGCAGCAAAAATAATAATTAGTATAAAATAATATAATAGCAAATATAATGACAATAGTGGCTTTCATCGACGACGCTTACCTATTCTAATTAATTTGTACTTGTGTTTTCAATGTTAGAAACATTTGAATAAAAAATAACTTGTCTCTAACACAATCCCGCACACTTTATCATTACACGTCCTCCCCGTTTGAGAGATGTTCAAGGAATGATGACGCAAGGCAACGAATTCTGTGTCGTCACAGCGACGAAGCAACGAAATCGAAATGGCTGAAAAAGGTTTAATCTGTTTTTCTACACACTGAAATCGATAATTATAAAAATATTATATTAAATCAATGTGCAATATGATTGCACAACGTTTTATGTAAAAATTAAAAGGAAAAGTCAATTATATACAGTTTTAAAAAAATTGTTGAAACTTCTAGACAACGCCATATTCCCATAATATATTTTTTAATCCTATATTAGAACAAACTTAAAGTTAGATAAAAGATCAAAATAGATGATAAAATTCTATACAGGTCATTTTCATTAAGCGAAATGTTTATTGTTAATTTCTAATCCATTTGCGATTACCTACCTAAGATATCCTAGAATACCTGCGATGATCTAAGGTGAAATTATACACAATTTTGCTTGTTATGTGATGCAGTTAAGGAACGAGCCAACGGCCCACCCACCTGGTGTTAAGTGGTAACCTCTGCCCATAAAAAAACGATATAATAAATATATAAATCATACTTAGAACAATACATTCATTATGTCAAAATTAATAATATCAACACCACTTAATTGTTTAATAGGTACCTATGTCAACAGTTCACTACATCAACAAATTATGAGATCGATGGATCATAAGATCAACAGATAATTGTATCAACTATTAACTACATAAACTACTCTAGTGTACTACTCCAAAATTTGAAATTTGGCTTTATTTGGTTGTTCTGAAACTGAGATTTACTTAATAAGGATAAAAAACACAAAATTATACTTAAATCACTCTTTATTTTTCTCGCGAACACCAAAAATTGTAGGTATTGATCTACCAAACTAAAAATAAAAATATTAACTAAAAAAGTTTCGTTCTGTTCTGTAGACATTGTTTAGTCAGATGGAAAAAACAACCCAGGAATTCCGAGAACGCCAAATCAAATTGAAGCTTGGCATAGACAGTGGAAGAACTGTGAGCCCAGTCAAATCAAAGTATATAAGAATTGTGTGTTGAGGCAACCTTTCACTCGTGTCATGGTTTTAATTTGATACATATGCAAAATAATAGGAACCAAAAACCAGATTATCACACATTGAGTTTCGATACTACTTATTAGTAAGAAAGAGACAGAATCATTATATAGGAAACGCTCGATAGCATCCTCTAACAAAATCTTACCAAGTTAAAATAGACTTTTACCAGTTACAATACGACCCACTATCGCTTAAGGGCAAATTGTAATAATGTTGCCATCACTAAAACAAGACAAAAGTTGTGGAATACTCTGACCTCGGTATGTGCACACGCAAAAAATAGGACACCGTTATGCGTGAAAGATCGAATCCTTTGTTTCCTCCCAGCTTATGGTCACTTTTTGAGAGTATTATGCTTCTCAAGGAATTCCGAGAACGCAAAATCAAATTGAAGCTTGGCATAGACGGTGGAATCAACTTTTAAATAATACAAAAAATATTGACAAATGAATATTGATCTTAAAATAGAAACCCGAGAGACCGGGATATTCCTAAAAGACATTCAATGACAACATTGACCTGTTGGTTTTTCGGGGTAGGTTATGGTATGGTAATATAATAAGATTAATAAAAAACTAATAAAGGTAACTAATAAGGTTTGATAATTTCTAGAAATTTTGCGAAGTAGGTAGGTAATTAAAAAAAGCACACAAAAATGTTATAGAATGGGATTGAAAATTGTTGATTTGTATAGTAGGTATAGTTTGTTGTTTTTATTTGTAGTAATTGGCACAGTCCTTAACGCAATTTATTTTGAGGTGATATCGGGAGGATCCCACTTAGACGTTGCCCACCAGTGTTAGGTATGGTTGACTATTGGTATTCACTACAGACTACGTTGATCAAAAGTACCAATTGATTTTACGAGGGTTACAAAAGGTTCACTATAGAGGAACTATAAATTAAAAAAAATATATGGTAACTCGCTTAGTTCAACACTAAACACATAGGACATCATCTTTGGAATCTACTACCATACTTCCAGATTGGCAAGGCCCCAAGGCGAGGTCCGTACTAAGTGTGGCCCTGGGCCCTCCGCTTTCGCCAAAGCCCGCGTAAACGCTGTCAGGGGCTACCTGCGGCCGGAAGGCTTTTGTCGCACATAGCTTTTGGCAAAAGCTTCAATGTCCATTCATATTAAAAAACTTATCTACCAATATTCAATCGATTAGTAGGTACATACAAATATTTTACTATTCTTTGAAACACATGTTAAAGTAAAAAAAAAACTACCAAGGGCCGAGTCTCCTGAGCGTTTTCTAGTGTTTTTGTGTAGTGTGAGAAAAACCACGAGTAGGAGATCCGGCTTAACTTTCATGTTTTTACTTTCCATGCCTGATGGACAACGTGCGTTTACACATTATTCCCCGCGCGGGCGCGGGTGAAGGGGAGTGACTACAATCAGTCGTATCATTAAAACTTTGAAACGTCAAAATCCGATTTGGAACAGCAAGTTTCCTATACCAATCGATCTACTACATTAATAATAACAATATTGGTGGACAATTCATTTCATTATATGTACCTACCTAATTCTTGTTTTAATATTAAAATTTCAATTCAGTAAATAGGGATTACGGATTCAGTATTATTTCCTGAAAGAATATCTTTTACGTCTGAAGCCATTTTTGACATATGAAAACATCAAACATAAATAGAAATACCTGAGTGAGCAGTAGACCACATGTCAATAATAGGTTATCAAAATTTGTACATTTTGTTTGAAAGGTGTACATAATACTGAGATTAGAATGTACAAATATCTGAAGTTTTTTTCTGATATGTCTGAAAAACGTACCTAGGCACTTTTCGAGCAAGAAATAAAGAATTACTTTGTCATTACTAGGTATGCTGATACGGCGCCGCCGAATGACAACTAACTTCACGTTAAAGTTGACAAAGGTGCTTCGACTACCATAAAAAATAAGATTCTAGACCGCGAAAGTTTTCGCAAAATTATAGTATTGTCATGGTACCTACGTACAACTGGTTCCCCTGTAGCTCTACGCAAACAGATTAGGTAGCAATCAACTTCAGGATCTTAAGTTATCTTATCTTTAGTTCATACGAACATTTGACTAAAAAAAAAATGCACGTAAGTATGTATTAATGTGCTCGGGAATTGTACAAATCCGTGCCGCCTAAACGTTAAACAAGTAGGTAGGTAAGTAGGCTTATCATTTTACGCTAATAGGCTCTCCTTACCTTATTATGTAAGAACCAAGTACCTTTTTTATTTTCTATTTTCTTTTACATAACACAGAATAAATAAGTAGCCAGATGTTTGCCCGTTCTGTAAGTAAATAATGAGGTTTTATCACATTGTACAGATGTCGCTATCTCGTGAATATAAATAGAACTCACTTGTATATTATTTTCATTTTGCTAGGTTTTATATTGATATATTATTGGTGTACATGTACCAATACTTGTAATAAAAATCCTACCAAGAGCTACACATTTTTTTTAAAACGCGTTGTGAAAATATTGGTATTTCTCCATCTGAAACGAAAACTATTTGAAATGTAAGCAAAACAGCGCCATCTAATGTCAAGTTTAGAAGAAAGTTGGTTATCATTGATATATTACCACCAATCAAATCCAAAATGTTTACTTGTGAAACACAGTTTACGGTTGCTGGAGTAATATTATACTAATATCGTCCCTGTAGTTGGAAAACTAAATAACTAACACATTTTGCCAAATCGACTTTATAGCACCTTCATAAAGTCCAATTCAAGCTGCATCTTTCTGTGTCACTAAAGTTTTGATATCGTATTTCAATAAAAAGATATACAAAAATGAACCTGTCAAGACGTCAAAGATGAAAAAATGAATTTTGAAGTAATGATAAAAAAGTAGCGCAGGAGAAATAGTTAATTCAGCAATAAAATAGCTAAGTGTAATTAAGCGTTAACTTTGCGGCGAATAAAATGCATAACTTTTAATTACTTATTCAGTTTTCCTTCGACACATTTCTACGCTCTACAGGATCAATGCAGTTAGGAATAATTAAACAAGAGCATTTATATAATTTTCATTTTCAATTTTATTAATTAGCTAATATAGGAAAATTAAATAAAGGCACTTAATGCTAGCTTTTTTAAGTTGTATGGAGAACATTGACGAAGAAAAACTAAATAACTGACATGAAAAAATAAATAAGTGCTTAAAAACTTCATAACTTTGTTGAGGGAAAAATACATAGTCGCTTTTTATTTTTTTTCTTACAAACTAATGAACTAACGTATAAGAAGACCTTTATATTGAAAAATAGCTTAAGTAACAATCTATAACATAGCAAAAGATGCATAGTAAAATGCAAAAGTAAAATAAATGTTCCCAAATAAAAATTTATAGCCATATTACACGCAAAAAAATAGTAAATCGCGTTTTTCTCCCGATTTTGGTTTTGTTAGTTATTTAGTTTTCCAACTACAGGGACGATATATACTAGCTGTTCCCGCGGCTTTGCCCGCGTAGAATTGTAGTTGGTAAATAAGGTGAAATATGTTAAACAACGTATAGATTACCTTCGTGAAGAATTGGTCTATTAAATGCAATAAATGACTTTCAAATCCAGTGTATTATATTATGTCTGGTAGGTAGTTCCAGAGATAAGCGCATTCAAACAAACAAACAAACTCATCGGCTTAACTATTAGTATAGATATAGATGTAAATATAGATTTACCTAGTGACGTTTCCAAGCCCTAGGAATTATAGTTCAACTAAAGGAATTAGTTTTTGACTTTGTAGGTTATACTAATTTAGGGCGAGTAGCGCCCGCCACCCCAGACTCGTCTCCTCCCACCAAGACCGTGGTGCAGTGGCATAAGCTTCGGATTGCTCTCAAGTCTATCCACTCACCCGACTTGGATAGGATCCCAGACGACATCTTGACTAAGGACGACATTACTGTCGCAGTCGACTCGTTGACCAGCCATGTCACTACCGCCATTGGCGGATCGTCGAAACAGGTCCCGGTGGTGCCCGATCATCGCTGGGTCCTGCCAGACGATGTGAGACGGTTGATCACCGAGTCGAACGCCGCAAACCGACGTTACAGCTCTTGCCCCTCAGAATTTAACCGCGTTACAATGCGTTCCCTCCACCGTCAGGTGAGAAAACGAATTAAAGACCTCCGCAACAGTCGATGGGATGACCTGCTTTCGGAGATCGAGCCGAGCCACCAAGCATATTGGAACTTGGCAAGGTCTATGAAGTCAGACCAACTGTCGACTATGCCCCCTCTTAACCGCCCCAACCATCAAACCCCCGCATTCGACGACGAGGAAAAAGCCGACACGTTGGCTGCCAGCCTCGAAGCCCAATGCGCCCCCAGTCTTAATTATGTCGACCCTATTCACCTTAATACGGTGAACAGTGAAGTTGACATACTAAGCTCGCGAGTCCCCTCCTCTCCCCCTCTGCCCATTATTAGAGCTTCCGAAGTGGAGCACGTCATCAAGGATCTCCATCCGAGGAAATCCCCCGGTTCCGATGGCATAAGCAACAGAGTGCTCAAGCACTTTTCTGTTGCTCTCATTTATCTCCTCGTAAGCATCTTCAATGCGGCAATGGCCAATTGCACTTTCCCCGACGCCTGGAAGGAAGCCAATGTCATTGGCATCCCCAAACCAGGCAAAAAGGCCACGGAGCCTTCTAGTTACCGTCCCATCAGTCTCCTCAAGACCATGGGGAAGCTCTACGAGCGTCTCCTCCTTAATCGTCTCTGGCCCATTGTCAATGAACTTAAACTCCTCCCGGACGAACAGTTTGGCTTCCGAGCCAGACACTCGTGCCCCCAGCAGGTCCTCCGCTTCACGGAACACGTCCTTTCAAACTCTCAAGGCATTTGGCCTAAAGATACCGGAGCCGTCTTCCTAGACGTGGCAAAGGCGTTCGACAAGGTCTGGCACAACGGCTTGGTCTACAAGCTTTCTCAACTTGGTGTGCCAGACAGACTCGTGCTCATCATACGAGACTTCCTGACCAATCGTAGCTTCCGCTATCGAGTGGAAGGGAAGCTGTCCGAACCCAAGCCCATCCGAGCCGGAGTCCCTCAGGGCTCCGTACTAGCCCCCCTCTTATTCACGCTGTACACCAGCGATGTCCCCCACTCGTTCCAAACAGAGCTCGCCCTGTTTGCGGACGACACAGCATTATACGCATCTGATCGGAATGCCGATAGGGTGCGTATAAAGCTGCAAGCCGCACTCAATGCACTCGGTGCATGGTTTACGAAGTGGCGCATTGAGGTGAACCCGACGAAAAGTACCGCGGTGTACTTTTCCCGGCGACGCCCAACGCTCAAGCCCCTCACTCTCTATGACGAACCCATTCCATGGGCGAAGTCTGCCCGCTACTTAGGCGTCGTCCTTGACAAACGTCTTAACTTCAACGAACACATTAGAACTGTTCGTAACAGGGCGGCCTTTATACTGGGTCGCCTCAATAACCTCGTATGCAAGAAGAGTAAAATGTCCCTTGGCAACAAGGTGAGACTTTACAAAGCTTGCATACGCCCCATCATGACATACGCCTCCGTGGCTTTCGCTCATGCTCAAACCCGCCCCCTACAGCTTATTCAAAATCGTTTCCTACGGAAAGCCACGGGCGTTCCCTGGTACGTACGCAATCGCTCCCTCCACCGAGACGCGCGTCTCGAGTCTATAGCCCGCTTCATGAAACTCGCCTCCCAGCGATATTATGATTCGGTCGAGTCCCACCCGAACCACCTGGTTCGCACCATACCCGACTACTCGGTTGTCCCCCCTGCTAGGCGCCCTCTCCGTAGACCAAGACACGTACTTGGTGACCCCCCTGACGAGATAACGGCCGCCTATCCGGAGTTATTCCTATCGTCAGCCCCCCACAGAGAAAACACTCAACCTTCGCACCGACCCCGCCGGCGGGGTCGAAGTATCTCCGTAAATGCCCGCGCGGGGCGCATTTTCTCCAATTCCTCCCGACTCGCAACGCCCCAAGCCGAGGTCCGAACCTAAGTGGTGCCCTTGGTGACGTTGTGTATAATATTAAGTTTTACCGGTTGAGAGCCGTCTGCTCTCACCAAAAGCCCGTGTAAACGCTGTCAAGGCCATCTGCGGCCAACAGCTTAATGTCCATTCAAAAAAAAAAAAAAACAAAAAAAAAAAAAAAAAAGCGCCCGCCACGTGTGGTGACTACCAACTGAGCTGTGACGCCAGTCGAAAATGGATTTTAAGATAATGAAATTTTTTAAATGTGCATTTGTTATTGCTTGGATATCAAAATGCATAATAAAGGTTTGTGAGGCAACCATTACACTCAGGCAAACAAACACATACCCCAAATATCCCAAAAAAATACCTAACCACATTTACTAATCTCGACCCGATAAAAAAATGGTGAATTCAGTATCAAAGGATGTGAATCCCGGCCACGATGTCCAGTCATGTGTCGTCTGTGGGTGTGGTTTGTCCTGTCCGTGTGGGTCCCGGCGGCGCTAGCGGTGGTCGGCGGCTCCCCCGCCTCGCCTCCGGAGCCCGACGCAGCCGTGGTGTTCGTGCAAAGGCACGGCCGCAGCGCCCGCCTCGAGGGCATCAAGAACGACCAGCTCGGGTACTACAGCTTCTATGGGATCAGGTAACTCACAAAATATCTCTCTATATTAAGTGTATGTATTTACACAAAAAAGAACCAAAATGTATTTTATCAGTTGTTTGGTTCCCATAGTGCTTAGTTTGGGGCTAGATGGCGCTTATTGTCCACCAATAATATATTATTATTATCTATCTCTTCGAGTCACTGGTTCTCTCGAACCAGTGTGGTGAAAGGATTTTAAGTGCGCCTCAAAGAGGCTCCTTTCATGCACTTGGCACATGTATTCGAATTTTTGTTTTAGGACATGTCGGTTTCCTTACGATGTTTTCCTTCACCGTTTGGAGAACGTGGTATTGCGCACATAAATCTTTCAAGCGAATAACTCATAGAAGCACGTCGGGATTTGAATCGGCGACCTCCGGATTGAAACTTGGGGTTAATACCACTAGAACACCACGCTCTCTCAAAATATCTCTTGGAACACTGCTTGTACTTAGCAGCACTACAACAGGTGCTACAACTTCCTTGATATCAGTTCAGTAACTTTTCTGGTGCGAATGACCTGACCGTAGCGCCTTCTTTGATGGCATTAAAGTGACGTATTGCTAGGAAGTTTGCTCTTTATACGTTTAGGTTTCTCCGTTCACGTCTGCGTATCACGGAAGCTGAAGAGAGCTTTGAGGTCTCAAGTTCGATTTTCCAAAGTTACCAAAATGTGCAGGCATGTCATCCAGACTTCTTGATTTTCATTTGCTGATTGTAGATGTACCTACTTAGGAATAATTTTGTGGCTGTGCAACGCGGTAGACGACTACTTCGACAGCCATGTTCATATTTATTATTTTTGAAATAACTGATTAGTTTAGAAACGACATTTAGTAGCGTGACGCCTGTTCAAACCCTATCCGAGCCTCATGGGAAGAACAAACTGACTCCTTCTTTTCTGTATGTAAAATAGATTTAAGTAGGTACTCAAAAGGTCGTTTTAAGTAGTTAATATAATATTTTACATTTAGACTTTGAACACATTATACTTTCAGTTACATGATATTTTGTGTGTCGTAGAAGAACTGTGAAATCAGAGAGGAAAGTCGTGAGTACGAGGGACAGGACTTAATATTCCAAGGATATTCCAAAAATAAATAAATTTGGGTATTTTGCTCGCACATTTTTCAGTAATAAAAAAGATATGAAACTGCGGTTAGCGGATGCTCCGATAAATAATTCCGGTGTTTGAATGTTAAGTTCAGATTACAGCTATAATAGTTACCTACGTAAGCAATCTATTGTAACGTATTATATTTTATATCTGTATATTTAAAACTATTGCTTCAAAAATTTTACTCAAATTCAGCGCAACATAATTACTTTGCGCAGAGAAACGAAAACCGACTTCATCGCCAATGAACGAGAATGATTCCTCGTTATCTCGTATTTGGATGACATATTTAAATAAAAACGTAATCCGTAATGCAATTTGGCTATCATCATGGTATTAAAGCCTCACATTAAAGTTCTTTTGTACCTTCGCATAACCGGTTAAATAGGGAACACAACAATATGATAAATGAAAGCATAGAAAGACAAAGTGTACGACTACCTGCCTGACAAATTTTAATCCGCACTGAATATAAAATACTCATGACAATATTCCAGATATGCGGAACCTCCACTGGGACCCAGACGTTTCCAGCGGCCGGTGCGAAGACTGCTGGCCGGTGAGATGATGGCTAACAAGCAGTGCCTGCCCTGTCCACAGCCAGATCCGAACTCACCGAGGCGTATCATAGGAAATGAGGACTGTCTGTGCCTGAACGTGTTCGCTCCTAAAATGCCTGGAGATGAGAAAGGCAAGTTTCGCAATTTTCAGATACCTGGTTAATACTGTACAAACAAAGTCATCAATTTTGATCATAAGTAGGCATAAGTTCGCTTAGCATATATATTCGAGCCTGTCTGATGGCTTGGACAAGATCTAGTCACAGTCCACTCACTGAAAATGTTCGAACATTTTGTACGATTAACTGACTGGACTGATCTGCCGGCGGACTATAGTCAGCGGTGCCTTATATGGGGACTACCTGAAGTCAGTTTTGAAATTTATTAGTTTTTGTATTAATTTCAGGGTGCCCTGTGGTCTTCTTTATTCATGGTGGCAACTATCGTAGCGGTTCAACAGCTGCTTATGGAGTAAGTATAACTCATCTCATTACCTGATTTGAAGATGATAATGTGTGTAATAACGATCTAAACGTTGCTATTTTGTTGTAGGGTCAACATTTCACTCAGAAGGACACTATCATTGTCACTGCACAATACCGGCTCGGGTCTTTGGGTTACCTTAGCACTGGCAAAATAGATGCAGCAGGCAACCTCGGACTTTTCGATTTACATACTGTGATGATCTGGGTAAGATATTATGGCATCTTTATAAAAAAAAACCAAAAATAAAGCATTTTAATTTATTTTATTTTACAAACGTAACGAAACGAAACTAAACATTAAATTATTGTCTTCAGAAACTACAAAAACTATAGAAAATATGTAACCATTAAATTCTACCTTCATCTTTATATCAATGTACAGATTAACGACTACATAGAATTCTTCGGCGGTGATCGTACACGAGTGGTGCTGATGGGTCAAGGCTCAGGGGGCAGCGCGGCTTCACTCCTCGCCTTATCTCCTGAAGGTCGTAGTGCTACTGGAGTGGCTGCTTTGTCAGGAACACCTCTATCTACCGGGGCCGTGCGCTCAGATCCTAAACAGCATGCGAGCGCGCTGGCCAACCGTACAGGGTGTCCGGCTGATCCGCCGGAAAGACTGGTTATATGCCTCAGGCAATTGCCAGTGGAGAAAGTTATATTGGTAAGTGATACGACTCCTATCCAAGAATTGCATAAGTTCCTTTAAGACTAAAAAAGCGGACCCGCTTGTTTTTTAAAGTGAAAACGACTTAGTTGGTGGCTTTATTTTACAGGCTGATGAGGATATCAAAATGGATGGCATGGACACAATGAGATTTTTGGATGACATAGCAGGACGTTCAGGTAACAAACAAAAATCTTTACGGGAACTTCCCCACAGTTCACGCAGACGTTTTAAAGATATGTTCATTTTAAGGTGCCGGTGCAAGGGTTGAGGGCCCAGATGACCTTCGAGCGCTACCACCGCTAGTGCAAGAGAAACCAGCAGATTCCCTTAGTAAAAAGGAGAAACGTTGTCCAATACTTACTGGGGTTACCTCTGCTGAAACATCAAAGGCCGTCTTCGGTAGTTATCCTTTCTTTATATACCTTCCGATAGGACTTATCGAACACTAGCGTTCTATATAATCTTCTTATTTATTTTAAGTAAGAAAGTAAGTTCTAAAAACAAATTTAATTTTATTCAACAGGAAAATATAATAAGTTTTTATCAGGCCAGCTAGAAACAGTGAAGGATTTCATAAAGAACGATCTGCTTGGTGGTCTGAAGTCTGTGGTGAGCCAGGTAGAGGGTCTGATCCCGGGAGCACAATTGGTTACGCAAGTTCTGCCGCTCGGCAACTACTATCAGGCACTCTTTGACGCCTCTACTAACGCTGTCGATGGCCTGTCCCAAATTGTTGAGGCTACAGGTGAGCTATCAACTAAACATATTATATTATAGATAAAAATCTTTGCTGAGGATGGTTTGCTGTGCGGTAGGTACGAAGTAAGCAAGCCAGGTGATGGCGTGATGATAGGGCACTTTGTGTGAAATGGATTGTGGATGATTAGCTTTGCAAGATCGTCAAAGCTTTTGAACTACTTATTTTTATTGTTTTTATTATTGTGGACATTTCACACAGCGCCATCTAGCCCCAAAGTAAGCTAAGCATAGCCTGTATCATGGGAATTATAATAATAATAATAAATTTATAACAACTGTTATAAACCTTAAATATTTTTTTGTACATCTACGAGTATGTTCGTCGCACAAATGTTTGTAGGTGAGAGTCGAACCCACGACCTACAGCCCAGAAGGCAAGATTACTACTAACTGAGCTGCGATGCCAGTTAAGGCCAGTTAAGTCGTATTTACTTATTTACTTTTACATCCATGCAGAAATCGTTAGTCAGGAACGCGACCGCGGCCTCTTGGGCAATTTTTGGTCGGCTTAATTTTGGCTCATTCTTTAACCGAGGCTTGGCACTTAACCGAGCTGATATTTTGTACAGTGAAATAATAAGTAAAATAAAGTAATATGACATAATAGCTGCAACCAGTTTCGATCTTCGTCTGGGGTGTGCTTTTTTGTGGTGATTGATGAACATAAACTACAACTAGAGAAGTGTACTACAGAGTATTATTTATTAATTGCAGGCGACGCCCTATTCAACTTCCCAGCTTTTGCAACAGTCACCGCATGGGGTAATGGCGAGACTGAGGCGTTCCTGTACAGTTTCGAGCATGTTGGCAACCTCAGCAAAGGATCCTTCTTCCTGCCAGGAATGGCGCTCGCTGGTAACTGATCGTAGTATATAATGTACCGTCAAATTTAAAATGGGTGAAAGTTCGTGAGGCGCTGTTCTTAAAAGAGTGTCAAAAGCTAAACTTTTGTAGTTGATAATAATTACTTGCCAAAGAATTTCAGCTCAAAACGTGTCGAGATTCGAGAGAGTTCTTACTCTTATTAAAAACATGTGATCGTGATCATGAGAAAAGTGTCTTCTCCTTAAATTAAAACGCAAATCCATATGAATGCTCACAATCTTTATTTGGAGCTATTGGAGAGAAATAGTAGCCCTTTACCGACACCTAAGGAATCTGTGATCTAAAATACAAGCTTAGGTACATAATTTATACGTTGATTTTTGCTTGCTTCGTTATTATATATCCACTAATTGAACTTTAACTAAACTCAACAAAATGTAAATAAACTCTTTCAACAGAAGACCAAGGTGAAGTCCCTCAAAACAGTAAAGTGAAAGGACCAGCACACGGTGACGAGTTGGCGTATCTCTTTGAGCCTACGAACGCTGAAGGCAAATCCATGGCAGACGAGCTCTCTGGCACAGACGCCAGAGTCCGGGACAACTTCGTCGGTCTGATCGCCAAGTTTGCCCACGGGGCTGGCAAGGCTGACAACAGTGAAAATGGGAAGAAGGGTGGACTTTTGGGTTTGCCAGCACTGTCGCCGTTTTCTAAGGAGAATGACCAGTTCCTGAAGATATCCGATAAGATATCGGTAGAGAAAGGTTTCAGGTGAGTAAATTCCTTTCACTACACGTCTATCCTGCTACGTGCTGCAAAAGTATTTTCTTGGTACAAAAAACGTCCCAACCTGGCGTGAAACCGTCGGTGAAAACTAGTAAATTTCATCCAATAGGCACAGTGTTAGTAGCAATCCTGCCGTTAAAACTTTTGTAACAGACATATAGGTTGTGAGGTAAGGTCTTCCACTGATCTCAGATGTTATTGTTTGATAGGCCTCCAGCTCCGTTGGTAGTAACTCTGCCTTCTGCGCTTGTAGGTCATGGGTTTGATTCCCACTTAGGACAAAAATTTGTGTGACGAATATAGATGTTTGTTCTGTCTGGGTATTAATATGCATTATATGTATGTATGTGTGTATTATGTTTGTTTACTCACATGACATCACAACACAACACAACATCACATATACCTACATAGGAAGGTTCCGAAGTACTTAAACACCTGAGCAATTTTGTGCATTATGCACACTTTGGTTTGTGCGGGATTAGGGTGTGATCCTTGATCCTTGCGTCTGTAGGTTTTTCGATTCATTACGTCGCCGTGGTAGATCCATGCCTTTTTTGCAAAAAGTCACCAGGGTCATCATTTGATATTTTCTAAAATTTATCTTCTTTCAGATTTTGCCAAATGGGTATTTGGGGCAACATGGCTGATCGATTGACAGGGGCACTGTGCAAGAACTTGGTCACGGACCTGCTGAAGAATGTCGGACTAAATAATATTCCAGGAGCCAATATCTTGGGACAAGGGCCCAACCTCAACCCATTGGACAACACGAACGGGGTCCCAGTTGTCGGAGGATTATTAGGACAAGGACAGGGTGGGGGCAATGCACCTAATATGGGCAATGTAGGCAACGTGGGCAATTTAGTTAATGTGGGTGGCAATGACGTGGGTTATCGTGGTAACATGGCCACACAAGCACCACCAGCTCCAAACGTGCTTGGGGGCGTAGGAGGACTGTTTGGAGGGGGTCCGAAGAGGAACAACCCACCTTCGAGGCGGCAACCCGTCAGAATGACTACAAGGAGCATGATTCCATTTGATTTCTAAGCATTATAGGATTATAATAAGCATTTATAGGATATGAATACATTAGTTTTGAAACGCTCTAAGCCTTTTATTTGTGTGCCTGATTTTTTTATGACTACATAATGTACTCGAACCTAAGTGGTAACAACATTTTAATGATTGCAGCTTGGTACAGTCAAATGCTTATTGCCTAACTAATATGCAAACTAAAATGAATAGTTAGCTGACAGAAACAGATAAGCAGACGCTCTCATTTTTACCAAAAATTCCTGACAATTATTATAATATTTTTTGGTTGGAATCCATAGCATGTATACAGGTTGATGAATCCAAAAGAGAAAGTCCGCCAGTTTTCTCCGTATTACCATATTATTCCTCATTTTTCGTACCAGGATTGGGCGTTTTTTTTAATATAATACATTGGTGACCCGCCCCAGCTTCGCTCGGGTAGCAGAGCTTATACGCCTAAAAAAAGAAGAAAACGATGATCTACTTTAATTGAATAAGGACACATAACTCTATTGATTTACGCAGCGCACGCCGCGCCGTAAAGCTGCCAGTTGGCTTGATTTCTTCCAAGCAATTGTCGTCATATTTCAACAAATTTACAAAAAAGACAATATTAAATTATACGTATTAACCTTCCTCTTAAATGACTCTACTGATGAAAGCTGCATTAAATCCCTTGCGTAGTTTAAAAAATCTAAGCGTAGGTACAGATAAACAGACGGTGGGAAGCAACTTCGTTTTAAGAATGTTTTAGAGACCCCCTTTAGATGTGATATCATAGTTCCTGGTTCCATGCGGGTGAATTTCCCAATACAACGAGATTTTCACGTTTATAAATGAGTGATCGTTGACAATCCTCATCAATACTTCAGCCGTGAAGAGCCAAGTATTACTCTACCACTACCAGCTATCATACATTTTGTGCCATCATGTCTCGCACCGTTATTTTATTCTCGTTCGTCTTACTAGCGGGATGCGTGACAGGAAATTCGATCGTGGAAACAGCTGATGCTGTAACAGGAGAACAAGAAGTCTCAATCCCCCAAGATGATGTGGGTAATCTGGAAGCCGCAGCAATAGTACCACTGCAAGGTGTCAGTCCTCCGAGGCAGTGTGCTGGCGTAGGACAAGCTGTGAGTATTCCATTTTAATCGACAATTTCGTAACTGTCATCTATGGTGGGTACCGCAATCTACAGAAGCGGCAAAGTTGTCATACCTACTCATTTATGCCAGGTATAATGTGTAGGATAGAACTACCTAGGTACTGAGTTCAGATGGATCTATGAGAAGGTAGTTGCTTAATTATTCTCTGCTCCCTTATAAAAAACAGTTTCTAAACCTACGCAATAACTCTGATAATAAGAAACTTATTAACTGTTTTGATAACTTAAAGGTACGCTCATTCGCATTACACAATTCATCAGTCCACACTAATTGAATTTAGTTAAAGATTTGTAGTAGGTATTTACATAATGTTGAAAGAGGCCAAGCTTCAATAGCAAACTATAACCCAGCCTGACTGTTATGACTGTGTTACTTCCAGTGCTCATCTCACGGAGATTGCTGCACTAACTCATGCTTTGGACTACTGAGATCCTGCATTCCGAACCTGGGATTCGCGCTCAACCTTCAAATTGGCTCTCCGACTGGCTCATAGACGCTAACAATTCCTCCTTTGGCCCACTGGATAAGGGTGAAGTTATGGAGTCTCAGTTATAAAATCTAAATGATCTACTAACTTTTTTCTCAAACTTAACTATTGGATAATGATACTGGATTCCAATAAATGCTTGCTTGTTAGATATATGATTTTATTGCCTGATCGGTTTCAAATAATTGCTTGTCACTTAGCTCATACACAGCTAAGTGAAATAATGGTTTGGTCATTCAAAATACATATAATACTACAAATTTGAATTAAAAAGATTTGTTTAGTCAGTGTAATTTGCTTCGAGCAAAGTCTACATAGCATGATTTTTTATTTTATTTTTTATTTTTTATGTAATACATTTAAGGAACGAGCCGACGGCCCACCTGGTGTTAAGTGGTAACCTCGGCCCATAACAGCCGATGCGACTTGGGTCCTCCCATACAAGGTATGACAAGACCCAAGTCGCATCGTATGCGCCCGTAAATGTGAGACGTCAAGGTGGAATGTCTCATGTGCCTTTAATTTCACCGGCAACCACACCTTTCAAACCGGAACACAGTAACGCGAATGCGTTACTGCTTGGCGGCAGAAAAGGGCATGGTGGCAGTACTTCCCCGGACGAACTTGGCGAGAGTTCTACTGCTCTTAAAAAAAATGATTAGGTACTTCCTAATTAATATTTTTACTCCCCCCTTAAAAATAGCGACCATATTTCCGCAAGTTATCGTTGAAAAATTCGGCCTAATGCGGGTGCATTCTATATGCAGATTTGATACATAGATTCGGGCTCAGATATAAGCGAGGACCATTTTAACCGTTACCATAAACTCTTCAGCGCCCTGAACACTCCAAAACTAAATAAATACTAAATATTTTTGCCATCAATATGAATCGAGCTGTTGGCTTACTATCCTTTGTTCTGCTTGTGGCTTACGCAACTGGAAACACAATCAGAAACACTAATGCTGTAGACCCTGACTTATTACTGTCCAATGCCGTCAATGAAGAAGTCAGCAGTAATGTGGAAACTCCCTCGATTGTATCGTTGCAAGCTGTGGGCGCAAATCCTCCTAAGCAATGCGCTGGTATTGGACAATCTGTAAGTGTTTTGTATTTATGTGATTGTTTGATTTTCCTTGGAACAAAATATTCAGATGACTTCTGTAGTTAATATTTGATGAAAGATGATAATCTCTATGACACTCTTGAATTTACCAAATGAACACGTCACTGACAAAGTGAAATATTTAGTTAGTAAAGCTATGAACACGACCTTTTCCTCGATCCTTTTTTCGACATTTCTCATTTCCAAATTTAACTATATATGTATCAATAATTTTGGTTGTTTTTATATACTTTTTAACTGTTCTGTTTTATAGGGCGCTTGGTTCTATGAACAAGGAGTACAGCTAACCCGCCATGGTGCCGACCCTATAGGACTGCCCCCATATATATTATATTTAGAACTTTTAACTTTACATATTTTCTATTATCCTATATTACTTCATTCCTGATTGGAGGTCCGCTGGAGCATTAGGGGCAAGGCTACATCGCTACCTGTTTCAAAAGTTAATTTCTGTTCTCAGTGCGCATCTCATGGCGATTGCTGCACTAGCTCCTGCTTCGGAATACTGAGGACTTGCATCCCCAACTTGGGCATCGCTTTGAACATTCAAATCGGCCGTGATTATGAACTGGAGACATCCATCTGATAAAGTGAGCTTTTAATATCTTGAACAACGCGTCCCTACTCTGTTGTGAATCGAATAAAAATATAAAATGGTCTCAGGTCTTTTCTTATTTCTACGGAGATAACCATCCAGCAGCCTTAACGAGAACAGGTCCCAATCATGGGGTCACATTGCATAACCAACGCAACTCTCTGAGGTGCAGACATACCTTGTTACCTACGGATTTCGCATGGGAAGTGTGTGGTTCCAAATTACCTGATAGGCTTTTTAATGTAAATGATGAGGCACACAAGCAGACGAAGCCACTTACCAGAGCAGGTCGGCATCTGCTGGTAAGTGGCTATCCTGGTGGTAGTGATTGTCACATATAGATGCCTAAAACACTTGTGGAATTTCGACTGGCCTCATAGCTCAGTTGGTAGTAACCCTGCCTTCTGCGCTGTAGGTCGTGGGTTCGATTACCACTCAGGACAAACATTTGTTTGACGAGCATAGATGTTTGTTGTGTCTGGGTGTTTAATATCTATGTATTTACAAAAAAGTATTCACGTTATATCAGCTTTGGGAACGAGCCATGATACAAGCTATGCTTAGCTTACTTTGGGGCTAGATGGCGGATTAGGCAAGCGCGTTGCCTAAAGTGGTGGAGCGTCGTTTTACTCTTCGGGTAAAGGGGGAATTATTGGTAAGTATATAATACTTTACCTTATACGCTCTCTGACCGTAGTCCGTAGGTAATAAGTATCTGATTGTGAAATCGACCCGTGTGCTCTGCAATCGAAACGCAACAGAATCAAGTGCGTTGGCCATACGCTGTCAACAATGATAAGCTGCGCTCAGTGTTAAACATTCATTCAGACCAGAGGCATACCTATAGATAATCGATGAGCCAATGAGTTCATGCCTCCACAGGTTGATGTTTTAATTAAACCTCTAACAAGACTGGCTTCACAGCTCAGTTGGCAGTAACTCCGCCTTCTGCGCTGTAGGTTGTGGGTTCGATTCCCACCCAGGACAAACATTTGTGTGACGAACGTAGATGTTTCTGTGGCTGGGTGTTAATATGTATTATAAGTATGTATTTACAAAAAGTATATATGTATTATATCAGTTGTCTGGTTCCCATGATACAAGCTATGCTTAGCTTGGGGCTAGATGGCACTGCGTGAAATATCCGCCAATATTTATTATTATTATGTAGATATAATTTATATTAGAAAAATAAAAATGACTCAAGTACCTAGTCGAAATTAAAAACAATTAAAGATAATATCTTGCCTATCTCCTCTCCTCATCTCATAAGTAAAACATGCATATCCAGTGGCTTGGAACTGGTGGAATAGCCGTTCTATGAGTGACCACGCTTTGCTACCAAGTCATAGTAACATAGACATTTTTGTGCTGGGCAGGGAATTGTCGATTTAACTAACCGAACTTTTCTCTTGGTTTGTGTCTAGAAGTTGTTTCTACCTCGGTTCTTTCACGTGGTCCATTACACCTTATTAAGTGGATTTTGGGAAAAAGAAATCAGCTGTTTTATTTTACCATTCAATACAATGTCTGATCTATGTGCTCATGCTTCAGGGGTGCAGAAAAAAAGCACGTAAATGGTTGAGGAAAAGCCTAAGTTTTGTTTAGTTTCCCCCTCTAGTAAAAGTTTACCCAGTTATCTGCAACGATTTATGTATGTATGCGGGTAGAGTAGGTGAGTAGGTGTAGGTACATAATACGAATGATCGTTAAATGTCTGTCGCAGAGCACCGACCCTATATCAGAGTCGCAGTTGACTCACACCCATTACTGCCTAGCACAATGTCCCGAGCTGTCGTTTTGTTTGTTTTGTTCGCGGGATACGTGAGCGGGAATCTGATCAGGAACAGCGATGACAATAATCTTCAGATTCCGCACGTCGATGTAGAAAATGTCAATGACAATACAAAAGACGTCGCGATTACAATGGGTGACGTTGAGAAGAATGAAGTTGAGACGCCTGCGGAAGTGCTCGGGATAGATCCTCCCAAAAAATGTGCAGCTATTGGACAGTTTGTAAGTAATTCTTAGGAAATTTTTGAATTGATTCGTGGAAACCAAGTATTGTTTAAATATCTGAGCAGATACGAGTCAACTGGGCGCGACATGACACATTCTTATCTTACAGTTGATCTTAACTTTCATTGACGTGTAATTCCTTAGTTTACCGGTAAATAACCTACATACTTTTTTGATCTCCATACTGAATTTCGAACATTGCAGTTTTAGTATTACTGAGTTGAAGTGACCGTTGTATTAATGTTATTTACACATTTTGACTTAAACCTCTTGTATCCTTGTTTCAGTGTACATTCCACAGCGAATGCTGCACCTACGCGTGTTTAGGATACCTGAAGAAATGTGTCAGCGGTTCTGGATAGATGATCAGAAGTAGTATTTTAAATAAGAAACATTTTGTTTTTATCTATTTGTTAATTTTACGGATGGGGTGAATGGGATGGTCCATGTGACTCAAGTCGGGAGGGTTCGCCGCGAAGTGCTGGATCTCTCTCATGGCACCTTCAGATATTTTCCACAAATCCGGATAGTTTTTCTTGAATTCGTTGTACCAGTTTTTAACCTGAATAAAATATTATTATATTAATTATTTTAATTGCATATATATCGTTTACGGTGATCATCTTGGTTTGTTTGGACGACAATATCAAAACGCTTACACACTCCTAACCCTGTACTGTGTAAATAAAATAATCAAAAATAATAATAATTTGATGGCTAAAATAATATAGTAGTGGCAAACAATACAGAGATAAAAAACGAACATCCAACACTTGAAAATAAACCCCGGCCGCAGACCAAGTTAGCCACTCACGGCTCTAATAGTGGGTGAAATTACAGGCATATGAGACATTCCACTTTCACGTCTCATAGTTACGGGCGCACGATGCGGTCTTGTACCTAGGTAGGGGAGGACCCTTATCGGATAACTTGTTACGGGCAGAGCCACCACTAAACACTAGGCGGGCCATCAAGTCGTTCCGTAACATGGCCGCATAAAGTACCTTGGAATATTTGGAAAAATCGAAGTCTATCGCCTCCAAGGTCATAGTTGAGTTGATGAGAGGGAAGTCAGCGATGGTGAGGTGGTCGGCGGCAGCGTGGCTGCACCCGAGCCGAGACAAGTACGTGTCGAACACGTCTAGGGCTATGTGGACCTTCTTCAGCCCCAGTGGAGTACGCTCGTAGTCGAAGAATATCGGTGCCATCTGAAATTATAAGTTACATAGTTGAACTCAAAATCCATAGCTTCAAACTAGATCTATAATCTGTTTTAAAAAGAAACAGGGAATTCATTATAGAGTCCATTACATAAAATAAGCCCCTTGGCTGTGGCGCTAGTGTCAACGTGAAAGCACATTATTCCATTTTTCTAAATTAGTTCCTGGTTTCGCCAGGGCACTTAATTCGTGGAAACAAGTCTAACTTCAAATTCTTGTTCAAAGAGATTGTAAAGGTAAAAGTTTACTCATAGATAAGCGAGCTATATTGTAGACTGCATCGTCCCTAATTAACATCAGGTGAGATTGCAGCTAAATGCTAGAATCTAACAAATAAAATCTAATATTTGGCTGTCGATAGGTTACGGAACCATCTAGATGGCTCGCCTGATGTTAAGCAATCACCTCTGCCTATTGAAATTACACGTCTAGGGGCCATCCCCTACTTAGATATGGGATTACCGCGTCGCAATAATATTGCCTATAACTTTCAGAAATAAAGGTAGATTCGCCGGCAACTAAGTACACCTTTCAAACCATAACACGGTAAAGCGTTATGCTTTACCTACAGAAACAGGTTTGTAGGCAGTTCTTCCCGGACTAACTTGGCACAAGTTCTACTGCATGTGTCTCTAGGGCTGCAGAAAATTCACTATCAGAAACTTATAGCTGGTCAATATAATGTAATGCAGAATTGCCAGAAGTTAAAATAACCAACTTACGGTGTACGCTGAAATATTGGCGTAGTATGTAGACAAGTTGAAGCACAGTCGATGGTTGACGATGGCCCTGAAAAAAAAAGAACGTTTCTAATCAGTCAGACAGTATTAGCCACCAAGAGATTTTGCAAGCGTTTCAAGCAAAGCATTTCTACTCTGATGGTTGTTTAAATGAGCTGGGCTCACAAAAAATTGTTTCCACTAGTAAATCTTAGCTTTTTGGTGATTGTCCAATTTCTATAACGCTTATTTTTATGATTATTAATAAATACATTTGCGAGAAAGTTTTTATTGTATTTTATTTATTTATTCATTCTTCGTAGTATTTGGCTATACATTCATATCACCTGATGGTAAGTTACTATGCAACCAATGTTGGTGCCAATCAACGCCTGTATTTTTTCAAAGAGCTATCTAGCTAGCCAGGCCTACCTACTATCACGATATGGTTCCCTAAAGATGTTTTCCTTCACCGGAAGCTCCAGCTCATTATAAAATTCGAACCCACGACCTACAGATCCTCAGTCCACAACCAACAGACTGGCCTCACAGCTCAATCGGTAGTAACTTTGCTGTAGGTCATGGTTTGATTCCCTCCCAGGACAAACATTTGTGTGACTAACATAGATGTTTGTACTGTGTCATTCATTATATTTATATTATTTCTTATACTATCACCTAGCTTTCGGGTCCTGTGGGTACAGGGAGTTTCCAGGTTTGAACTTGTCACAGACGTATTGCAAGATAGCGTTGCTCTCGCTCAGGAAGAATCCCTCATCATCAAGTACAGGGATCTCTTTCTGCGGGTTCATCTGAAAATCAGACAATATTTTTATCCTTCGGAGATGTTTTTAATTGTTTAAATATACGGTTCTAATATAAAAACTAGACAGGGGATCAGACGCTTGATTGGCAGCGAGGCTATAAAAATCAGTGAGACTATTAATTCTACTGTTGTTTACCTAAATCAGCAAAATCTCTACCATACTGAATACTACGTGTTTCAATTAGCCTTTAAAATTTTCTGCGCCTGTTATTTATATGTTAGCAATTTGAACGAGTGAATGCCATCGATACAATTACAGGCGCAAAAGAATCATGTTTTATTATGCCATGGATATGAAATGCTTAGAGACTTAAGACTTGGGTCTTATTTTTTGTGGTGAAAAACCTGAGTTGTATTAATTGTAATTATGGGCTGAGGAAGTCCTGAACATTGATTGAAAAATCTGCTCGTCTATTCTTGTCACTTCAGTCACAAAATAAGACACATGCTACTGATTGCTACAACTAATCATGTGAGTGGCTCTCTCGATCCAGTGCGGTGAAAGATGTACGCTTCAAAGAGACTCCTTTCGTGCACTTGCACAACCTTCACGTCTCAGAGGTACGGGCGCATACGATGCGACTTGGGTTTTCTCTTACCTAAGTAGGGGAAGACCCAATTCGTATTGCTTGTTATGAGCAGAGGTTTGCTCGTTTCGTAAATAATAATTACATTAAAAAAAAGAACTTATTATATAAATTGTTTGATTTGAAACTGTACTAAAGGAATTGTTTGTTTATCAAACCTGTGCGTATTGGTCAGTCATGTGGTCTCCAGCTCCAAAGTCCACGTTGATGAGCTCAAACGGCACCTGGAGATGATGCAGGGCCTGACGCACCGACAGCGATGGGGGCCCGTCAGACACGCCGTACAGCTTCAGAACCATGTTGCTCTGTAATACTGTCCAATTAATGTTATTAGCCTCGACAAACAGGCTTACCTGATGTAGCGCGGTCACCGCAGCTTATTGACGTCAGCAACACCGGGAGCATTACTGATACGTTGCCTACCCTGGAGATTTCTCTTGAAGATGCCCATGTCATCCTTGCCGGGAAGACCACAGTTTTTTTTTCACTAACGCCATTTGCCAAGCTTCAGTTAATTTAATACAGTTGTGTATTTCATTATATCAGTAAGTACTGTATAGTTAACTAATCAAGTAAAAATAGATACAAATTCGTAACAAAGAAAAATAATTCTTACCTTTTCAAACGGAACAGTCTGCTAGTCACGAATCAGCGACAGGCACTGCTACATGAAGCATAACAAGTAGGTAGTAGGTACAACAACCAGTTGAAGGCTGTTACGACGCCGACGCCCGCGGCTAACGCAGGCGGGCCTTTCACTTGGCAAAATCATTTATTGTGCTCATTTATTATATAATATTATATAACAAATGATATGATATGTATAGGATAGGAATATGCGGGACTCACCTAAATGCATTGTTATAAGTACCTAACAGGACCGATAAACACACACTCGTACATGAACTAGGATCCCTGTGTCGTAGGTGACATGGCAATACACATACTCCACACAAACATACAAATCCCGGAAATATCATGCTTCGAACCTAGGGCCTTCTATTTGCAGGCAAAACTCGACTCTACTAATAAAATTTATATATTTATAATGGATCTTGTATTTTTGCTTAAAGCTTAAATTGTTTGTAAAAAAAAGAAAAAAGTTGCATGCTGTAAAGCGGACTATGGAGGAGCCTATTATTAATTGTGAACTACATGTATACCCATTTTCGCAATAAATTTATCTGAATCTGAAATCTGAAAATAAACAAACAGCTTTTGCAAGAAGAATAAACAAAGAGAAACACAAAGTATTTTATTTTGTCAAATAATGTAGACTAAACTAATAATAGGCAGTAGTGCCTAACCTCTAATCGCCATATTTAATATTTGTTCAAAATCGGCCTTGACATGATTAACAAGTAAATAAAAGATTATTATTGTACCCAATTAACAAATCCGCATAATTGCAACTCGCTATAATGGTCTTTCTAACCCTCCACCATACCTACTTACATGAAACCATGCGCATTATCAAAATGAATAAAATGTTTTTTTATTCATGCGGATGGTATAATAGTAGTCCGGTTTAGTGGTAAGTAAATCTAGCTTTCAATCCAAAGAACACAAGTTTCAATCCTTACGACAAAGAATGCAACGAGTATTTCGTGTAATATTTAAGTGCGCGTCGTCAAAATTATAAATGACATCTGCCAACCTGGCCCGGGCAGCCATGATGAATATCACTTGTTACAAGAAAGACGGTCGGTGCAATAGAACACAGATACGAAGATAGGTTTATACCAAGTTCTTCCGGGGAAGTACTGCCACCATACCCATTTCTGCCGCCAAGCAGTAATTCATTGGGTATTGTGTTTTATTTTAAAGTTTTGGTTGCCGGTATATTACAGGCACATTAGATACCTACCATCTTCATGTCTCAGACTTACGGACGCATACGATACAACTTGTTCTTGTTGTAGGGGGAATAGGGGAGGACCTAAGTCGGATTGCTTGTATAGGCAGATGTTGCCATACCAGGTGGGGTATCAGCTCTTTTTGTAACATTGCCACATAAATAAAACAATTTATGCCTAGGTATTACCACACATCACCAAAATGATCATGTATTGGTTGCTTGAACGTGGTTAAATTGGTGCCACTGGGCAATCACGCGTTCATTGGTCTAATAAATAGGTCTGTGAAATGTCTCCAACTAACTTTTCGGCGTACCGATAGATGAACTAAGGAGGCAGTTATAAAAAAGGAAATAATGGTTGGAGTTCTCAAAAGCGTACGGCGTGAGTATCGTAAATTTAAAGCAGCTTTTGGTGGACTTTACTATCTACATTCCAAGGAGCACATATGTATGTATATACTAGGTGTAAGGCAGTTCCTATAAAAACATTAAATAGTCTCGCCAAGATCTTGAAAGTGTGTTTGTTTAGGGTTAAGAGTGGAAGTACTAAAGTAGTTTCATAACATCCGCGGTTAGCAGTAAGCTTCCTCGAATTCCTATTATTATAAATACAGGCAAACAAAGCAAAGCACGACTTTTCCATGCGCGGTCTTGAGATGAAAACGAAAAGTTATATACGTTTTGGCGTTCTGCTATTTATGTACATGCTAAATACAAACGTAGCAGTTACTGTGAGACACAGTATGGAACATGAAGTGCCGGGGTCGTCGGAGTTCTTCATGACGGAGGAAGTACGAGTGAAACGCCAAGCCGGGTATGTGTACAACAGGCCGAGCGCTCCGCTCGAGCTGCCTTCGCGAGGTGCGATCGAAGCGCCAATCGAGGCTCCAATTGCGTCCACTCAAGCGCCTACTGTTGACAGGACACAGGCGCAAATGATGTATTACGCATATCCTGCACCCCGGCCGGCGGTCAACAGCGGCGGCGGGGAAGCCGCCAGCGTCGGTTACTCATCCGGACGTCCCTCTGGTGCAAGCGCTGGTGCTGCTGCTTCTGGATATAACTACGGCCCGCAAAATAGCGCAACAGCCGGAGCTACTACATCGGTTACAGGATCTTCTGGGGCGAGCGCAGGGACCGGCACATCAGCCGGATCTGGAACTTCAGGATACGCTTACAACACACCGGCGACCGGTTCTTCTGGATCCTCATCAGTTTCAGCCAATGCCCAATCTGCAGCGGGTGCCACTCAAGCAAATTCCGCTTCTATTAGTTCAGGTTCAGGTTACGCTTATAACGCTCCAGCTCCTGCTCCGGCGACCCCAGGACCTAAAGTAGATGTATCCACAAATGCACCGCAGTACTTACCACCTCCCGCTAGTGGTGGAAATGGGGGCAGTGGAACACCTTCCATTACTTCAGGAGAGTCTAGCGGAGGTTACGCCAGTGGTAGTGGTGGGGGAGGTTATTCCAGTGGAAGTCGTGGGGGTTACTCCAGTCAAGGAGGTTTTGCAGACACTACTCCACCCTTAGACCAATATATACCACCTCCTGCTAGTGGTGGAGGTGGAGGTAGTGGAGGATATTCTGGCGCTGGTGGGTCTGCAGTCGCTCCTCCATCAGATCAATACATACCTCCTATTATTGATGACAGCAGAACTACTTCCGTCACATCAGTTGTGACTAGTGGTGGTTACTCCAGCGGAGGAGGGTCTTATTCTGGCGCTGGTGGGTCTGCAGCCGCACCTCCATCAGATCAGTACATACCTCCTATTATTGATGACAGTAGAACTACTTCCGTCACATCAGTTGTGACTAGTGGTGGTTACTCCAGCGGAGGAGGGTCTTATTCTGGCGCTGGTGGGTCTGCAGCCGCTCCACCGTCAGATCAATATGTGCCACCCCCATCTAGTAATAGGGGTCAGAGCGGACCTTCCGTCACATCAGGAGCCGCTAATAAAGGTTACTCCAGTAGAGGTGGATCTTATTCCAGGGGAGGGTCTGTAGGAACTAGTACACCAATAGATCAATACTTGCCACCTTTGAGTCCACCCAAAAATGTGGCCCCTTCCATTTCACCGAGTCAAACTCTCACTTCAGCTCCAAAATCTGCTTACATACCACCCCGTTCAATATATGCAAATCCTAATTCCGCGCCCTCAACAGTTGTACGTCAGTCAAACGCTAATGGTTCTACCTCATCTGTACCTGACTCTTCTTACATACCACCCAGTCGTTCTCCATCTACCCCGAACGCTACACCACGCCCATTTACTCCAGCACAACCTGCAGGATATCTTCCACCCAATAATAATAATGCAATACCCACTCAGGAGTCTGTGTCTCCCCCGGCATCGACATATTTACCACCAATTTTCTAATTGTACAACTTTATTGTAAACTTTTTCGTTCCATATTTTAACGTGAAACGGAACGTAGATTCAAGTTGCTGTCATACCCATGTCTATACGTCAACATCATACAATACAAAAATAGCACAGAGACGAAAGTTATTTTTAATTCTAAAAAATATTTATTTGATGTCTGCTTTTGCTCATAGAATGAAATTTACAAGTCTACATAAAAATGCTACTTTTTGATGTATTTTACTTCGAGTGAACATAGAGAATCGAAACTAAATATATGTCCTCTAAACTATGATTGTATTACAGCAAACATTACGAATTTTCCGAATAGGAAGCAAGGTAAATTTAAGGTAAATAAATGTACAATCTAATTAATTGGATTAGTTTCAATCGTACCTATCGCTTAAGTTGGGTTTTATAACACTTATTACGGTTGTTCAAGGTCCATGACCTTACTGGGTTAAATTAATATTCTCCGTGTCCTGTTACAATTATAATACGATTTCAAGCATTCAGTTTGTCAATAATAGGCACACAAATATATTTAAATCACGGCAGATAGTTGCGTCGGGAACATCGTGCTAGTTTATCGTGTTCATTAAAGAATCCCATATTTACAGAAGAGCCAAAGGGAATCCCGCAATAGTGGAGGATGGTGCACCTCGAGATGACCGAAGCCCAACTATGCCTTCATACATTAACAATAAATGACCTGCCAAATGAGATACTCATTTATATATTTTCTATGATAGACTTTGAGTCTCTGTTGGCCGTAGCTAATGTTTGTATGAGATGGCAGCAGCTGTGCTTGACACCCTGCGTCTGGGACAACACCCGCCTCATAGTGTGCATGAAGAACTATGTCAGAATCAGTGAAAATATTGTGCCCTTTGTCTCAAAGTATTTAAAGAATGTTAAACTACAGTATTTCAAGTTGTATTCCCAAGTGAGATCATCGCTGACCAGTTATTGCCCGAATCTGACTCATTTAGAAATTAGTATATCTCAGGTGGACAGTTGTATTTTTGATGATCTACACTACTGGCCAAACCTTAAGTTTTTAAGTTTTCGCAACTCTTTGATAGTTCACAGTGCGGAGAATGCTAACGGCAATTTTGTTTATCATTTGCCATTCGAAAAACTGAAGAACTTGGAGACCCTCATCCTGTCCAACTTTGCGTTGACACATGACAGCCTATACAGCATGCTACAGTGCACCAATTTAGTTAGTTTGAACATGGAAAAGATGAAAAATATCCCCGCTGACTTTCTGGAATCTCTGTTGCTTACTAAGCAGTCAGCTCTGCGAGCACTTCACATATATGGGGACACACTGAATGATGATATCATTCGTTACATTTCCAGTTGTAAGGTGTTACAAGTGCTGCACGTAATGACATGCAAAACTCTATTTGATTCAAGTTTATTACACTTGTCCAGACTGAGGAATCTGCATTCTCTTAAGTTGCGTCACGGTTATTTCTCTACAACTGCATTGCTTGCATATTTTTCAAATAACACATTTCACAAGCTGACCTACCTCAGTCTCTCGCGGTGTGTACATGTCACTATGCAAGTGGCAAAAGCTATCAAGACTAGTGCACCCAATTTGAATGAATTATCATTTTACCTCTGCCCGTTTATAATCGCTCGTGATTTCCAAAGGAATGAGTTGGAGAGAATGTTCAAAATACAATTACTATTGGATTAAGAAGTTTATTCTTGTAACAGCTTAGATATCCGTCCACCTCACTGTCTAATACAATAAGTCAGAACAGTAATAACTGCATGAGGACAAACAGTGATCAATAAAATCACTTATGAGAGTAATTGCAAGGTTGTGTGGCATGCACTGAGTTTTCACAGTGGTGTTTGTATCGTTTCAGTATTTAATGATAGAAGTATTATAATGTAAAATCTACACAGTAGATAATTTTGAACAGGTTTATGTCAATTTCAGTGTGCCTTACCGAACCATGTAAAACCTAGGCTATATGAAAGGTATTTTAAATAAATATATACTGGTTCAAAAATCATGTGTGACATGAAGTGTAAAACAATTTATTAATAATCGCATGTGACTGCTTCACATAAAACAAACATACCTCACAGATAACATACTATACTATTTTTGATGTGGTTTTATTCTATTTTGGTGGAAACATATTGAAATAAATTACAAATTGTATCTTACACAAAATTAAATTTGTATTTCTATTATTTATTTGAGTTTATTTCTACTACTTATGTATTCAAATTTGCTTTAAATAAAATTCTTGTACTGCTCTGTTTATATATCAAATATAATTAAATGTATTTAATGTAATCAGGTTCTTTTAATCTACTATTGGTGCCTTTAATGAGGAAGTAACACAAGATAAACGTATTACGTTATTATTGATTTAATTTATTTATATTTATTAAAATGGTGGTGGCCCAGTGATGCTGATCCCGAGTTTCAATCCTTTAGTAGGTCTTTGGTTCAAATCCCGACGAGCACAAATGAGATTTTCGCTTGAAAGATTGATGAGCGCAGTACCACGTTCTCAAAACGGTGAAGGAAAACATCGTGAGGAAACCGACATGTCCTAGAACTAATAATTCGAAGACACGTGTCAAGTGAACAACAGGAGCCTCTTTTAGGCGCACTTTAATCGTTTCACCATTTTCTCTCGAACCAGTGACTCGAATAATAGTAGTAGTAGTTATTATTGATTTATTTGTAATCCATTCGTCATAACTAATCTTTTTTAGTGCGCCATTAAGCTCCAGTCAATCACGATCCTCGATAGCGTATTTTGATAGACTAATCATAAAAGTGATTTGTAGATAAGGTTGATAAAGCCAGAGACAATGATGGGTAATAAAATATTTAATAAATATAACAATGATATCATACAAACGGTTCGATAGTGATTTCGACAGCCGAGCAAGGGTTGTTTAGGTCGAAGGAAGCGAGCACGGTGGGGTGCACGACCCCTATCTTGCCGATGGGAGACCCTCGCAGGGTGACCTCAGCGCAACGCCCGGGGAAATACGCTGGATCTGCAACCAAAGTGGCTTTCATCAGTCTCACTTCCAAAAAGGTCGTTTTAGTAGCAATAGAACTTATGCTAAGTTCACCCGGAGAAGTACTGCCACCACACCTGGTAATCCGCCGCCAAGCAGTGATGCACTTGTGTTGCTGTGTTCTGATGGAAGGTCCGGTGCCAGTGAAATTGCAGGCGCATGAGACGTAACATCCCCGTCTCGGGGTGATGGCCGCAACGCAATGCGACTTGGGTCATCTCGTACTTTGGTGGAGAGGACTCGAGTCGTATTGTCTATGGGCGGCGGTTACCACTTAACATAGGTGGGCCGTATGCTCATTCCACCACCAGAATCACATAAAAAAAACTTATGTAAGCCACAATAAACAGAAGGCTGTCACCTTCACACTGGCGTAGCGCGTAGCCGTCGTCGCGGTGCCAGGTCTGTCCGAGCTGCGCCATCACCCGGTCCAGCAAACCGTGCACCCACTGGAACCCGGCGGAGCGGCCGCAGTGCACGGCACACAGCCGTCTCTCGTTGCGAGCGCCCGTCTCTACAACAGAACAAAAAAAACTATAAGAAAATATGTTCTACTTAACTGTGCTATCTAGACGATTAGTCTAGGATTGCACCCAATGGATTTGATACAGCGAGAGAGGACGGTATCAAAATCCATTCGTCCTTCTCCTTTGTGGATGACTTGTTGCGACTAGTGGATTCAACGGTTTTATTTTATACTGTCGCATTTAATTTTTCATTTTACAGATTGTTTAACGGGATGGAATGGATTGCCCGAAAGAAAGGAAGTTAATTGATGGAATCATATTGTAAGAAAGTCTGGTTGAAATTTGGTATTTCCTCCACTCGTTACATGTTATGCTCACTCATATAGACTGGCTCGAACCCACGACCTACAGCGCTGAAGGCAGAGTTACTACCAACTGAGCTGTGACGCTAGTCATTATTTTTTAAGGATTGGTGATTTTTGTTAATGTTCGGTGATTGAACGAGCTGACGGCCCACCTGATGTTAAGTGGTAACCGCCGCCCATGAACACCAACAATACGACTCAAGCCCTCTCCACCAGAGTACAAGATGAGTCAAGTCGCATTGCGTTGCGTCCATCACCCCGAGACGAGAATGTTACGTCTCATGCGATTTCACCGTTATATTACTGTTCTTCTGTTCCCATTAGTTAGGGGTAGATGGCGATGTGTGAAATGTCCCACCAATTCCTCAGTCTGCGTTCTGTCTTCAACAGGCCCGGTTACAGCAAACTCACCCGATTGTTTGTCCTGCAAAACGACGTCACTGATTTCAAACAGCTTGAGAGGAAGTGGCATCTTCTTATTGGCGGCCAATGTCTTCAAGAGACCGGGAAGTAGAAGAGTGCGGACCACTTGGAACTCCAGCGTCTTGGGATTGGAGATGTGGACCGCGGGCACGTCTTCTATCTTCACACCGAGTTTCGTGGACACATCTTCTCTGGAGCACTGTGGATAGAACAATTTAGATGATTCACAATTTCACACTGTACTTTATGGATTAAGTCATGGAACGAGCAGATGGTCCAATTGCTATTAAGTACCTCTGTCCACAAAAAAGCAATAAGTATAACATGGGTCTAACTCTGAGTCATAAATGTGGATGTATCATTTGCATGTAATAACACATAACAAAAGGGAACACACCAACGTGTATGCAGCGGTAGAAATGGGTTTGGAGCCAGTACCTTCCTAAACGAAATTTTCATAAGTTCTACAGCTGTAATAAAGAAGACTGATTCGTTAATCGAGTATTATTAATTCCCATTTTTTTTATAATTATGGCCTAAGTATCGTTAAGTACCATATATTTTTCTTTTTTAACTACAGTGATAACATTGTCATAACTGTAACAGGTGACTAAGTTTTAAGCTCTAATTATTTCAATAAGACCAAAATGTATGTACACTTAGTTATGCAATTAAATATCTTGTATTACAAAATTTGGGAAGTAATAAAGCATGATGTAATCTATACCAGGGGAAATTCTCCATGGCCATCTCTTAGCAGTAACGCCACAGCGCCCTCTAAAATAGAAGCAAGAAAGGACATTTGTATCAGTAGAACTTATGCCAAGTTCGTCCGAAGTCCTGCCATCATACCCGTTTCTGCCCCAAGCAGTAATACTTTCGCATTACTGTGGGATGATTGCTAGTGAAATTACAGACACATGAGACATTCCACCTTCACGTCTCACAGTTAAGGGCGCATACGGTGCGACTAGACGTTGTCCTTAATAAGTAGGGGAAGAGCCAAGTGTGCCGCGAGGCTTACCAGTGTGAAGGTGAGCGCCTCCGTGTAGCCGGCGCGTGCGCAGCTCTGGCGCAGCTGCTCCGTCAGCTTGTTGCGCGGCTCCTGCGCGCCCGCAGTCGCCATGGGCAGCGCGCGCTTAGGGATGCGGTTGTACCTGCACCCAACAATATTCAATCGTTATTTTCCAAATATTCAAGAGATCCCAAGTTAGTTATGCCTGCTTTCACAGTAGGACTTTGCGTTGCGCACGTGGATGCCAGCGGTGGCAAGCAACGAATCGTTATGTGTGCGGGTAAAAACAAAATATCGTGTTAAAATTACATCTATGTATCCCAATATACAAATTCAATGCAGTACAAACAACTATTCAAAACTTAACCAATCAAGGGTAGTTCTAGAGAAACAAAATGGTAACTGTTGTTAGGTAAAGGGCTCCTCTGCATGATGAGAGACATAACTTCTTGCAGCGAACTTATGAAGAAATACTATGAAGTGCAACGCGCTGCTCTCGCTGCAGGTATTACCCGTATGCGATGGCGATGTCCTCGTACGCGTCGCAGGCGTGTATGACGTCACACCGGGTCGGCGGCACGCGCACGCGCAGCGAGGACTCCTCCAGCGTCGCGGGGAGACACATGCGGGACAGCAGGGCCGCTAGCGACTCGCCGCTCTCGCTATAACATGATATGGTGTATGAGGATCTATATCGATAAGGATCCAACGATCGTTTATGTGAAACTCTGATACCTTCATTAAATGAACGGGTATCGAGCGTTACGCAAATAAAGTTATATTTAAACTGTATGTATCGTCGTTTCATTTTCGAATCTATGGATTGATATGTAATTGTAGCCATGAATAACCAATCTAAATACAGGAGTAGATTTTGTGAATAGAATTAAATATCATTTAATGGTTTTTCTCGACGTTTGAATAAGCATTTACTGAAGTTAGTTTAATATGATGACCAAGATTTGTGAGTGATTTACCTGATGCCGATATAGCTGTTAGCTTTTTCAACGCTGATGATTTCCTCGCGACAGGTCAGCTGCGGGTACAGCTCGTAAGTGCCGTCCGGCGCGTACACCTTGCACTGTTCCACCGTGTATGGCTCCGAACAGTACTTGGAGAACATCGTCACCATCGTGTCGAGCACGATCTTCGCCTGTAATTAGGTTAGTTCTTACGTTTCCAGTACATTATTGTGATTAGAACGTAAGCTAAACTTAACTTAAACTGAAACGAGCAAACGTGCTTTAGATTGTTTGCTTGTATTGTATAAAAACAGTAGAAATCACGCCGAGTTCGTCCGTGGTAGTACTGCCACGTGTACGCCACGCATTCGCGTTACTGTGTTCCGGTTTGAAAGGTGATTGCCGGTGAAATTATAGGCACATGAGATATTCCACCTACAAGTCTCAGAGTTACGGGCGCATACGATGCGAGTTGGGTCTTGTTGTACCTAGTAGGGGAGGACCCAAGTCGCATCTGTTATGAGCCGAGGTTACCACTTAACACCAGGTGGGCCGTCGTCTCGTTCCATAACTGTATAACATACAAAAGTGATTAATGGAAAACCTCTTAGATTAAAGGTTCAAGCTAAGAGCTACACCAGGCTGACTGAACAAAAAAATAAATAAATAAATTGGACAGACTGGATAGAAAGATTGATAAAAATACGGTTAGGAAAATTTAGTTGGACGTGTTTAAGAGTTCTGTATCAAATCGGGAATTACCACAACACGAGCAGAAGGACTTGGGTCCTCACCTATTTACTTAAACGAAGACGCAAGTCGCATCGTATTGCACCCGTAACTCGGCAACGTTAAAGCGGGGTGTCTGACGTGACTAATCAGACTTAGCTTTTTTCATATGTAATATTGGAAATATACACAATTCTATGGAATTCTACGGAAATGAAGTTTTTGACTTTGACTATTATTATATTGGATTGGATTATACACAATTGGAGCAAATCCTATGGACAGAAAGTAAACCCCGCATAAACCCAGGTGATCATCCTGCTAGTAGGAATGACTCTGCCATTGTTTAACATAATCTACCATTATGGTAAACAATGGTAGATTTACTACATGTTACCTTAGTAAGATCAGTGGCGGTGCACTCGATGAATACATTCTTGGTGTTCAATGTGATCTTGGAGTGGTCTCCGTTGATGATGGGCGGCATGGACAACACAACTCCATTCTTGTCTTTGATTATGGGGTACACAGGGCTGTCCTTTATGATGCCTAGATACTGTTTCAGTTGTGCATGAGTCTGAAATAATTTGCATATTTATTAGGAAAAGTACCTTTTTTTATTGTAAATTAGCTGTGCCTCATGGCGAATAAGTCATCCAATGGGTACATTACACTTTTCCGAGATCAAAGTAGCCTATGTGTTGATCCAGGACATAAGCTATCTTGGTACGAAATTTCATCCAAATCCATTCAGCCGTTTGAGCGTGAAAGAGTAACAAACATCCATACATCCTCACAAACTTTCAAGTTTATACATAGAAGTATAATGGATATTACCACCCAGAACAAACATTAGTTTAACAAAATTCACTTGTTTGTCACACAATTTATGGGCAGATGAGAATTGTCGCAAACTACTATCACCTGTGTCTTTCCAATAAAGAATTTATTATTATTATTAGTTGGTCCCACTTAAAACCAGGTGGGCCATCTGCTTGTTCCGTAATATTATCACATAAAAAAGTAAACGCCGAATGGTAAAAACATACGGAGTATAGGTCCATAAGTTCAGACGCCGTTGTTTCCTTCTGCTGGTTGAGCGCCCGGAACTGTATCTGGTGGGGCGGCAGCGCGTCGTACAGGAAGGGCCCCCGCACCGTGTCCAGGTCGTGCGTCCCGATCGCTACCAGGGTGCGTTTGCGGCAGATGTTCTGATGTAATTTGTCCTGGAAGTTTTTGATACAGAGTTGCCAGTTTCTGCCATACTTTCACAATCTTTAATCAAGAGTTAAAGTTGTGAGATATTTAGATGAATATCAGTATTTAATTAATATTTATTTTAAAAATTACTTAAGCTGTTACAATCTAAAAGTTACATAAACTTATTTCACATTTTTAATGGAATAATTGTAACAGAATTGTGAAAATTATTAGATGAAGGTTCCATTAAAAGGGTTTTACGGTAAGCTCAACATTTGTGTTAATGTTTTAAGGTTACGAGAAAGTAGAACTTTGATAAAAAATTAAATTAATATTATGAACATGTTACGAGAAAGTAGAACTTTGATAAAAAATTAAATTAATATTATGAACATGGCTAAAAGAGTTATGACAGGTAGAAAGAGCATATAAACAGAGTGGCATTTTGATTATGACTGTTACTCTAATATGTATGCCTCATTACACCGAAACAAATTACCTGCAGGTCAATGAAGCTATCGTAAGACTCTTTGGTGAATGTGATCCCCCGGAGCACAGCAGCCACTGCATAGGGCCTGATCTGAGCCGTTGCAGGGGTTAAATGCAGGGAGTGGCTGTCCTCATACTTGGTCAGTTTATATTCAGGCGGCGCCTTTCTAAAATTAAAAACCATTTCTCTTTTTTTTATTTTTGGCAGGTGCCAAGTTCATGGGGGCAATTAGAGCCACCAAGCAGTAACACAAATGATTACAATATATATGAAAAGTGTGGCTGCCGGTGAAAAAAATAACAGGCACATCAGATGTTCCACCTTCACATATAAGTTTATAGGCTCAATCTTGTGACTTGGGTCTTTTCATACTCTCCATAGGGTAGGATCTAAGTGTTTGTGTTATCGGCACAAGGACACAATTGTTTGTTAAACACTTTTCTGTTAAACAAGAAACGACTATGAGTTCCTTTAAACTCTTTACCATGTCCTCCTTTTTTTCTTTTTCATAAATTTTGGTGATTTACAAAATACAATAACATTGTAATTTTTCATAAGTTACTTTAGAGATCCAAACATCCGTAAGGAACACTATGTGAGGGGCTAGTGAGCAAACTTGATATTGTAAAATGTTGATACTTGGGTACATGGTTGTCAACAGGCAAAGCAGTGTATGGGTAATAGTTATCTTTTGTGGCTCTGGCTTGTCACTTTTATGGATATATTTTTATTTATATCTTTATTAAAAAACTGGACTATAGTAACAACAAAGAGAACATACTTTCCCTGAAAAACCAAAATTCCTTCCACCAAGCCTTCTAAGCACAGGAGATCATATCTGTTAGCGGGGATGTCAATTCTGTACAGAATCTCTTCGGAAACACCAGCGCCGGCTTGGTCCCCTTGTTCTTTCATTAACATCTGTTTCTCTGTTGTCTGTAAAATAAAATGTTGCCACTTGCTTGATGTTTGTTGATATATATTTCTAGAATCCCTGCCTGGCAAGCAAACTTCAGTATATTTTATTGTGCATATGATAGTACATGGTATGAGCAGCACTGTCTTATAACACGTGTAAGATGCGCCGGGCGGTTGCAGTCGAAAGAAATCGTCGAAAATATGATTTATGAGATCGACATGATATAAAGAAAATATCGGATTAAATCACATACTTACAACTTCATCGAGCTCTAGCCCGAATTCAAAGCACAAATCTTGGAACTCATCATCGGCTGAAATGATAACATTTACAGTTTTATATGAGGTTGGTTTATTTGTATTTATCAAAAATATCATATTATCAAAAAACCTATATGTAAATACGCACTGTATGTTTTTCCGAGAGCAGAAAAGAGAGAATCACGTTTAACTGAAATTGTAGGCATTGTTTTATTATACGACAATATTAATTTATATATTTCTGCCACCAGGCACCGACCGACTCCAACATCCAACACTCGCACGTTCACTACAGTCTCGCTGCTCGTGCTCGCTCGACTCGAAGACAGACAAGAAAATAAAGGCAATATAATATATGCACGGCCTGATAATTTACAGCGTATTTTGTAAGCTCAAGTTGCTTGAGTAACGTCTACGGTGACACACCACATAGTGACACTTGTGATTATATATTATAGTTATTTTAATTGTAAGGATGTGGTGAAGCAGAATATAAAAGATTATAAATATTTTGAAATTAATTCTTTAGGAGTGTGTATATAAGTTATTGATGTGAAACATCTATAGCCGCACGTAAAACAGATTTCTGGCTTGGCGACGCGTCGCCACGGCATGAGCGCTGATTGGTCCGTTCAAGGTTACGACAAATCATAAACATTATTAGTGATGGGATTTACATTTCTATGAATATCACGGCCGCAATATCCAAATTGATATGCATGATTATAATAAAATTTGATTTTGAATAAGTTTTATACCATTACAAAAAAAAAAATGTGAGCCGTCACGGGACGCCTGGCAGATGTGAAACATCGACATTATTTTGTAAGAAACTAAGTATAGTTTGGTCTTGAAAACAATGCGCAAATAAAATAGAAAAAGGTGAGGAAAGTAAAAAAAAATATTTTTTCTATGACTGGTAATTGTATTTGATATAAAGTTAAAACCAGTTAAATATCCCTACGATTATAACGTGTGAAACATGTACACAACATAAAATAATGTACGAACTGAAAGTTCCTAAAAATTGGTTTAGAACTCGTTTTATTTTTAATTTTTGTATGTCAACCTTTATCATTTGTCAATACCGCTACATACGTTTATGAACTCATGAAGGGCTTTAAAATGTTTCTGCAGTTTTTTTCATAGTCTAGGAAAATAGTCATGTAAATGCCATCCAATCACAACAAATGAGTCATTAATTGTCCGGCTTAACGTTTTTACAACGAGAAATATCTGTGTTACGCTTGATTATTACATAATTTAAGCCACGTGATGATTGGAAGCATGGTTTAGAATATTCTTCGAGAAATATCAGACTGTACATTATAGTAGCGAACTTTATTAATCGTCATGTTCGTTGCGTTTTCTTTCACTGTCACATTTAATATGAATATTGCCAATGTATAAAATTATAGTTGCACCATTGGAAAGTATTCTTACCAATTTTTTTGTATTTTCAAGTCTTAGAATGATTATATTAACACGACCCAATACACAGTTTTTTTTATAATTTTTGATTGAAAAGTATGCTCCCATAATTGTTGAAACAAAGCACACGTAATTTAAACTATCGCAAGATTGTTTTCAATGCCGCGTTTAAAGCACGTCTCGAGATACTTGGACCATGTTTTGTTTTACATTGGGTCTATATGGGTATGAACCCTATACAACATTTATTATTGTCAACAAGCGTAGCAGTGGGTTGTGAATTACAGGTCTGAAATTCATTATATGACGTAAGACGAACGTAAGAATAATTAAGGCGTAGTACGTGGTAGCATAAGTAATTTCTAGGTATGCATGTAGTTTTAGGCCTTAAAGATTAGATTCGTCATATAAATACCTGCAAGACAGGTAATCGTTACCTTGTATTATAATACAGTATTTCGTCCTATGTTACTGTAACATTAGACTATTTAATTTTAATTAACTTGTACATGTTGTAGTTCCATCACTTGTGAGTTCATTGAATTTTTTTTTTTTTACATTTTAAATTACGCTTCTTAAAAACTATACTTAGTTTATTTAAGATGTTAGGAGCTATAGAGTATAATCTAGGTTTATCTCTGTATTACACAACAACTTTGAATCAGAGTTAGCCAAAGTGAATACTGAATAGTATGATAGTCATACAGTTTCATTTCATTATAAATAATTTATGTAAAAACTACCAATAAATGTAAAAACTAAATTGTGGCAACATTTCTGATCACGTGATTACAGTCTCGTTTTGCAAACGGTGGGTGAGTGGAGTGCCTTGTCATCAGTCTTTTACGTTTTTGGATGATTTTCTTTGGAATTTGTATTCAAAGTGAGTAATAAAATGAACTAATAGTAAATTATCCATGTTTTAATTTCGGTGTGGTGCTTAGTCCTGATTATGAAACGCGTGTATGTATGACGAAATTGTACCTTGTTCCGTGACTAGTGATATGACGCCATTTTCTTCGTGAATGCCAATTACAAAATTCATCAATATTTTCTTTGTTTCTGACACATTTTGGAATATTATACACGCAATCTATTTGTGAAAGGACAATAAACTTAGTTTTCTAGTTGAGTGTCCTGTAATTGTGTTGGAATTCATTGCACCAGCCATTATTTCTTGGCCAAATGGTAGGTACCAAGTACGCATTTTTTTGTATAACACCACCTTGGGAGGCGTTTTCTTCTAATTGCTTTATTCTTTGTGATTTTGACTTCTGCTTCTACTGCATCGTCCACTTGTTTAATGTTCCATCTAGTAACAGTAGCCACTTGCACTTTCCCATGTAAGTACCTACACTTATTTTTTGTTTATCTTTTATTTCTACCTATAGTTTTACCTACTTCCTGTTGTAGCGTGGTTCGTGGTTAGAGCGGTCTTAACTGGTTTCAGCTCATCATGAAAATGAAATGAAACATTGTTTCTATATTATCATGATAAGTCTCATGCTTTAAACATTTTTGAGAGGCATCCACTTATAGGCTTCCTGTTGTATAATTATCTATTCATCAGGTGTTTGATCCCAGCTTACTTACATTATTTTATAGTTTTAGCTTCGTAGCCTTAGAAAACAGACAATACTCATTATCAAACAAATTATATACCCTTAAATATAAATTATTTATTTCAAACCAACAGGTCAACATCCCTGTCTCTGTCAAGAAAGTTTGGTTTGGAAGTATCAGACATAAAGTACAGATGGAAAGGAGTTATAGGCATTGCGGGTATGAAAAATAAGATTTTTCTATGAATGATTGTTATGAGAAGTAATGCTGATATAAGTTGCATGTGAATCAATCATTTATGCCATCATATTTATTAGTTTACTATTTATTATTGCATGATGATTTTCGCTTTGAAATGCCTTACAGAAATAATAATAATATAGTATGTTTATTTGCAACATGATGTACAAGATTAAAGTTATTAAATGTACCTTGATGTTGGAATTTAATATCATTATTAAAAGGTGTTTACATACTGGCATATTGTACAAAAACTATTGTAGTTTACTTAATTTATATATTGAGATAAGTAAATGTATGAGTCTGTCCTAGATAACCGAAATAGCATTTTTCCATTAGGCATATCTATTTGGAGAAGATTGTGTGATCAATCTTTCTGTATTAGTAAGTAACTAAATTTAGAAATGATAATCAGTAAATCAATATCCACACATTCTGCTCATTGGCTATTGAGGTGTGTTGAAGGATTTGGGGGAGCGTTTGCCCAGTAGTGGGACAGTACAGGATAGGATAAAAAAATCAATATCTGAGTTTCTGCAGCACATATTTGTAGAGTAGCCTGCATAGCTGTTTAAGTCTAGTATTTTTGTAGTTGTGTAGTTTGATAAGTACCTGATAACTCCGCTGACATCTTATCAGTCCGTGGTTGTTAGTGGCATGATAAATAATGGAAAACAGATAATGGCACAACAATCAAACATAAACCCACAATATTTTCAATATATGTTATTTTCTACATATTTAAGACCACTGGAGCATAATGCAATATTTTTAAATTTGCATATTCTGTAATATCCATTGGATGCATATGATGCAACTTGGGTCTTATACCTAATTAGGGGAGGACCCGAGTCGTATTGCTTTGTTATGGGCATATGTTACCACTCAACACAAGGTGGGCCATCTGTGCTTGTTCTGTAACTTATTCACAATAAAAAACTTCTCTACTAAATAATCACTTTACAGCAGATGATATGTAGTCGAACACAACTCCATGATGAGTAAAAAAAAACCTACATAAATAAATAACTATCTTACCAAATTCTATCCCATTATTGTTTAATCCTAGTGTTCCTGGTACAAAGTCACTCAACTCAGCACTGAAAAGTTTATATTATGTGATGAGTGATTGTATGAAGTTGCTTACACGATAGATGACTCATATGGATCATGACCATTTATGTAGCTTTGAGTGAGACATTTCTTTCATTCACAGTTGGATCACCCTCTTAGATCAATATACCCAGAATATGGTATCTGTTTGCCTTAGGCTTTTAAAATATACCTAGAGTATTTAAACCAATGTTTTTGGACTTTTAAATGTGAAATTTCTAAGGTTTCACACTTTAAATTCAGTTCTTTACCAACAGGCCTGATGTAAAGTGATATCATTTACTGTTTAAAACAGTAATACAATTAAGATTTTCTTTTACTAATATGCATTAAATAGTAGAGTGTGTGCATTATTGCTTAACAGCAGATATAATTGAGGCCATGAGGGGCAGAATGGCCTAACTATTTCTTGTAATATATTAGGTTTAAAATTGTTGGTAGGCAGTAATTGTGTAAGTACTTGAACCACAGTGGCATAAGACCAACAGGTCTTATGTTTTTCATTATGTTTTGATTAATATGTTTTTATAACCTGTAAGTCTTCCTCAAATAAATAAATAAAAGTGATAAGTAATAATAATAATATAAGTAATATTTGTTGATTAGGCCACTATGGTCCTAATAGCCTCAATTATGGTAGAATTACCCCTACTTCATTTAAAGAACTAACTGTCACTAGAATTCTTTTGCTAATAGTTCTTCATCTGTATCAAGTATAATAGTTTATTAATAGAGACACAAAATCCATTCTGTTGCTAGATTTGGTTGTCTGCGTGGCCTAGAGTTAATTGAATAAAAATATGTATGTATTTTAATTAGGAAGAATATTAAAATAAATATATTATGCTAACACACTATCAGATGAGTTGAGGAAGGTAGCTGCCAGGAAGTGGATATTGAGAGCTGAGTTCGAGCTCAATATCACTTGAGATAGACGTATGTCCAGTAGTGGACTATAGGTCATGGTGATGTTTTTTTATGTTATATAGTTGCGGAACGAGCCGACGGCCCACCTGGTGTTAAGTGGTATCAACTGCTCATAACAACCGATGCAGCTTTGGTCCTCCCCTACTAGGTAGACAAGACGCAAGTCGCATCGTATGCGCCCGTAACTTGAGACGTGAAGGTGGAATGTCTCATGTGCCTGTAATTTCACCGGCAACCACACCTTTAAAACCGGAACACAGTAACGCGAACGCGTCACTGCTTGGCGGCAGAAATGGGCACGGTGGCAGTACTTCCCCGGACGAACTTGGCGTGAGTTCTACTGCTCGACAGTATCGATGTCTCTGTTTGATGTATGAATCAACACATACACTTGCGCAATAATTTGCAAGTTTCGTTGGTTTCGCAGGTGGCGTAACCATTCATTGTGATGCCGGTGGATGCTTTCCTGGAGCGCACAGACGTGGAGTCGCCTGCTTGTGAGCTGAAGGGCCTACGCACTTGGAAAGACATTTGTTTGGTACGAAATTCCTTATTTCAACACCAGGTATGTATATGCTTTTGCTTAGTTTTTCATGGTTCATTGCCACGCCTAAGTGAGAAAGACGTGAAAGAGTTTATAATTTTAAATTCGATGTTTCTTTTGTAATGCTTTTTACTGTGGCAACGTCAATTTGACGACGTAAATAACATTAAATGCACAATACTAATTATAGGTAGTATCAATAACATTTACTGAGATAGGAATTCAAAAACTTCCTGGTAAAAACATCTATGTTCTATCTTTTCGTATCGTTTATTTATTATGCGAATAGTGTGAAAAAGGTTTCCTTCAGTATGTTTGTCCTTGCTTGTGGAACATAACAGCGAGGAGCTTGTGACGGCGCGCCCTAACAGTTATCTGGTACGTGCAGTCTGTGGCATACAGCACTCGCCGATTGTACAGTCTCCTCAATGTATTGTAAATAATAGCACCAATGTTTGCTTCCGCTTCTGACCTAGTCAATCGCACATAATATTAACTCTCCTAGGTACTTCGTACTTTACCGTGTTGATGCTTTGACCGTTTGTATGAAATTGCAACGTTTTAGTTCTGTTTTATCGTCATCACTGTTATTTAGTGAATAGACAGGTTATTCTTTAAAAAAATGCCACTTATTCGTGTTAAAATGTGAGACGTTAACGAGCAGATGGTTTGACGGTAGGCCCGTATGCTCTGCTTAGAACAAAAGCGTCTAGCGAGTCAAATTGACCCTTATCTCACAAAGTTTTACATTATTATTTAGTATGCACTTATACTTACTTACATTAAAGTGCATACTAAATAATTATTATGTGAGATAAGGGTCAATTTGACTCGCTAGCAGAGCGAAATGTAGCCGTTTCGTTTCTCAGAACGAAGCCACCTAGTGTGTACCCCCACACGCTCACACCTGCTTCTTCGTTTGTCATAAATCAAAGTTCGATACATTTGTTTAGTTTAAAATTCACTGTATTTTGAGGAATTTAATTTTGTTTCGTTTTGAATTCGTATTTTGTGGAATTTAATTTGTTAATATTACGCCAACTTGATACGTTCCGGCCTTATCTGAGCGTTCTTGGGAGAAACCCTAATTATCTTGTGTAGTCTCTTCTCCCAAGAAGGAATCTATTTATTTGCAAATGATTCTCGTATATTTTTATTGGTCTGCTTGATTAAACATTTTATTGTTTATAAAGGCACACTGTAACATTAATGATTATTGTTATCGAGATTAATATTCCCATTACATAGTTCGCTTATTTACAGCCACAGTGCGTGCCAAATTATTGGTCTGAAAGTTAGTGCCACGTGACACGTTGTGCTCTTTGTAATCTGTGGCGATACTGCGACTGCGACGCGCCCGACGCGGCGACAAGGTGATTACTCCTTACACGTGCTCGTAACGTCGACCTTAGCTGTGCTTTACGTATTTCCCTACGCTTTGTCCCTTTGTTTTCAGTATGTTTACAGTGTAAGCCTGGAATTACTCATACATTGTTATGATATTCCGTTTGTTTCGAGTTTAAAATTGAGGAACACTGATTACATATTTGTATGGACAGTGATCTGAAGGAAACAACGTTTCTCTTGGATATTAAACGTACTGACCATACTGAAAGATCCTGTTCTGGAAGAAACTTTAAAATTATAACCTGTTCACATAAAGCGTAATTTGCTTTAGTAGAGTTGCTAACGTAACCAACAATAAATTTACACGTTGACACAACAATTCTTTAGTGTGAAAGTACAATTCTTTATGCCTCATCTCCAGCAACAACATAAATTGTTCTGAAGATGTTAAAAAAAGGTAGGGCCCCTTAGATGAATGGGTCTTGGATATCGTAAAATTGGTGAATCTGCGGCGATCGTGAGCGGGCGCGGGCGCGGGCGCGGGCGCGGGCGTGTGTGCGCTCGGTGAGGTCAGCGCCCTGGCCCAGGACTAATTCGGGGGAGATCGACGACTCCGCCGGGCTTTGTCTGCAGCCGCGGTCGCCCGCCCTCGCCTCACGTTGCGCGACGCATTCGCCGCTTTGTTTACGCGATCTTATTCAAACCATTTCCAACATTATCGTACAATTTCACAGTGACGATGTTAAATTCGCAGAACTGCGCAGTATTTGCAACGGTTCACAAAAACGAAACAAACATCTTTATCATTGTGAAATGAGTTTGTTTTCGTATTTAAATTCAAATTTGTTTTTTTTGGGCTGTTTATCATCTATACCGTTTTATAATATCTATGGCTAAATGACGACAAAGCCCGTGATTTCTGTTTTGTTGAGGAAAGGAAAAATGCCATTTACATAATTAGTAGAATTTATAAGTTACCTTTATGTATTTTCATCAATGACACACAACTTTTGTAATAACATTCAACACCTGAGGATATTTAAAGGTTGAACGGCCTTCAGTATTAGAATATCGATCTTCATCTGTGTTTTTACTTTCGTCCTGAGGTGCGTTGCACTCTGTATTTGCTCAAATGTTGTCGACGAAAATTCACGCGAATTCTCCGCTAGAAAAGCCTGAGGGTTTGAGGTTATTTTTTTCTATTTATTGTTTCAGTTGGAAATAAGTAAGTCATAGCTGTTTAATCCGTAGGAGTCTCGTTTATTTATTAGCGGCCTTTCCCGACTTCGTACATGTAATATATTCACAAATCTTGATCGTGAATATCTTAGTTAAAACTGTATCAAAATTCCTACAGAAAAATCTGAAATTACTCCATATAATTGTAAGGGATTATTGAAAATACAAAATCCGTCGTCATTCACATGAATGGCAAACACTAGATCATTTACTAATTACAGTTTAAGTTAGGTATGCCTTTAAACTAATGAACGAATTATGAAATTGCTCAAGCATTCTTACGATAACAATAATTATTGGTGGGTTCTCGAAGGAAAGTGTGGTGAATGACGAGCTATAATATAATTTCACAATACCATGATTCATTGCAACTATATTTCGTTAAAAGTTCGCTGGCGGATGACTCACAGTCGAGAACTGTCGCGTTGCTTTACTTTTGGATTGTAATTCAGGCCCCATTGGCTCGTTTATCTCGTCTGTGCATGTTTATTGGAACAGCACGTACTAAGAGTGTGAGTGGCGATTAGAGGGCTACGTGGTGATGTGTGATGCGGTGTGGTTGTGCGCAGTCAGGGCTGCACATGTGTTTATCAGCTAGCCACCGTCCGTCGGGTGTTTGTGTTGGTGCGTGCGTGCTCGTGTAGAACGTTATGACGCGAATACTTGCTGGCCGTCGCCGGCGCCGTCCGCGTCCCCGCTGTCCCCGGTCGACCGCTGCCCGTTGCCCGCCACTCGTTCCGTTCGCGTTCGCTCAGTTCTCAGCTCGCAGAGCGCGTCGGAGCTCGTATCGTCGAGGCCCACACGTTCGCTACGTGACGTGATACAATACGATTTTCATCAAGAGGAATGTGTATACCCTTTATCTATCCGCTCAGATAATTGTGTGAATTAGTGACAGTGTTACCATTACGCGCGGTATTAAAGTGTCTGTGAATAGTTAATGTGACTTTGAAACGCTTCGGAGCGTGGTTTCTACGTGGCCATGGGCTCATGTTCCCACTCGAAGGTAATGTCGTTAAGTGCGTGGTTTGTGTGTTTCGAGATGTGCCATAGAGGTGCCTGTGCGGCAGGTAGTCGAGTCGACACTCGAGGCTGTTTGAAGGCCGCCGCTCTGACCTTGGTGTCAGAAGGTCAACGTCCTCCCTTGTTTTGAACTTTCGTCTAATATATCGGCTACGGTTTAATGCCCTATCTCATTTCTGTGAATTTTACGTGAATCCAACACATGGTTTTTAGTTCATTTAATTCATCTTGTCTTTATTTTGATAATCGTAGTTTGTGAGTGCTCTGTCCGTCAAAACAAGTGTTTCATACAAAATGTGAGACACGATTACTGACGTCATTAACAAATTATCTAGTTTCGCTTCAAGATGTGCGCAGTTTCTCACTAAACTTATTCGCAATCATTTGAATTAGTTTTCTTGAAATTGATTTAGCATTACGTAGGTGCTCATTCAATTTATTGTTGTCTTGCCTTGAGTAGCCAGCCTATCATTGCTAACTGTATCCACCTGTTGAACAACTTTTAAGCTATGAATGTAAGCTTCTCTGTTTATATTTATCCCCAGTCTTTATGAGAGATAGGTATAGTCGAATGATTTTTGTTGAACTATTTTGTTGGATTATATAGGCCAAACATATTATTATTTTCATTCGTTCGTCATCTTTATTTTTTGAAACTTGTTTGTTTATTGGTTTGCTCTTGGTTTTTCCCATTATACTTGCCTGCTTTATTTTATATTTTGAAAAATGACTGTTTGTAAGCCAGATAAGCTAAATGCATACAGTAACGTTATAGGACATATTTTTTTTCAAAATATATCTTCTAGTTGTTGAGCGCATTGTGTTACGAACAATGAGTGAGCACGTCCATTGTGCCGGAGAGCTGGGCGCAAACGAGACAGATATATCTGTGTGTATACGCGCGAGGACACGAGACGAGAGCATAGTGACAGTGTCGCACAGAACAGCTGCGCCTGCGCTGCGTGAGCGCGATCAGCTGACGCTGCGTTCGGCGGCCATCTTGCCGTGCGTGTTCGAATGTCGTCGCGTCATTTAGTTACTGGTGCGTACTGGTTGACGCGAATTTTTCCTTCATATTCTTATGTCATTGTCCTGCTCGTTCTAAAGCGCTGATGGTTTTGTGACGGATAACTTAGCCGCCAATGCCAGCTTCCGGTTTGCGAAACCACGCGGAAGGTTAACCTGAAGACCCTGGCTAGTCTATTTTTGTAATAGACGTTTTTGTTCCGCTAACATATATGTATGTAATGTTAATTATGTAGTTTTATATAGTTGTGTATAAAGAAATTTAACCAAAATGCACTACCACATCCAGTCCATACTACACAATGTTTAGCTGGAACAAAATGCTATTTAGCACTAAGTTCGCCTATGTACTTGTTTCTACCTAGTGCAATAAATAATGTTCTATCTATCTATGTATAGAGATGTTTGTTAGTTTGTGGAAGTTATGTTGTTGTTATAGTTATTCATTGAATATAATTGTACGTGTAAAAAAACGGGTGTCCTTGGCTCAGCCGTTTTCGTTGTGAATCTTGTTTCCGCGTCGTATGTTTGCCCTCTTTGTGTAGATTAGATACCTGTTTGCCTTGGCGTTCTTGTTGATAACAAAGAAGGGAACTCTTTGGGATGCCTCCTTCGGCGATCAGATCATTCGATCAGACAGATAGAAATTAGAATGCCTCAGTCAGGGGTTTGTATTAAACCGTCGATTTTTATATGTTCATTTTATGTTATTTGCTACAACGTTATTAGCAAGTTTTTTACTGGCCTCACAGCTCAGTTGATAGTAACTCTGCCTTCTGCGCTGTAGGACGTGAGTTCGATTCCCACCCAGGATAAAATATTGTGTGATGGACATCGATGGTTCTACTGTCTCTTTGTTAATATGTGTGTATTAACAAGTATATAAGTATTTGATCAGTTGTTTGATTCCCATAATACTGCTAATCTATGCTAAGTTTGGAGCTAGGTGGCGCTGTGTGAAATGTCCATGAATATTTATTTGACTTTCTCTAAAATAATAATAGTAGGTTTGGCAATTGGCATAGTTGTTGATTTCAATATGTCCCGAATTAGTATATAGATGTATTGCGTTGGTTTTTTGGAGGACCTCTCTGAGCGGTGCACGATTTTTGTCTCGTACCGTTACAGTTACCGTTGATCGAGTGGTCAGACCTGTATTTTATTTCCTGCATTTTATTTCAAGCTAACATAACTCGAGCAAGTAGTATCTCGGTATTTTAACGAGCTACTTTAATGTTGGGCCGAATCTGAACCTAATTTCGAGGGATATTTTGTAATCGCACAAAGTTATGAACACAAATATCGACAAATATTGCCCACGTTTTACTCGGTAGGCGGGCGGAGTTGCGGGGAGTCAGCTAATTAATATTCAATAAAGCTTCTGATTATTAATTATTATTATTAAAAATTCTAATTAATAATTGTATGTCTCCTCGCGTTTATATACTTTGACAGCAGATTTTATTAGAGACGCCTCTCATTCGCTCCTCGCTCATCCGATCATTCGCTTTGCTAGTTTTTGGGGCGCTAATTTGGGCATGCCCAGTGATATCTGTCTTCCTATCGTTAAGAGCTGATCACTGTCTTATGCATATAACGCAGCCTCTATATATATATTACTTGGTAAACAAAATTAGTAATAGTAAGTAGCTAGCAAAACTAAAGAGTAATTCCTTCCACGAGTCACTGTAGAAGGCGTGACTTGCGTTTGCTTTGCCGAGATGCTAATAGGTTGAAGAATTTTATATGCGTCGTAGTCTTTGTAAATTGATTTTATTAACGTATACGGAAATCTTACGCGTTTCTTACACAAATTCAGTTTTTGCGAAAGTCATATTTTAATCCTTTGCTTCTCATTGAAGTCGAGACCAACATTTAGCTTTACTATTCTATTCTATTCGTGTCACAGGTTCTCTCTAACCACTGTGGTGAAAGGATTTTAAGTGCGCCTCAAATAGGCTCCTTTCGTGCACTAATAGGCTGCTAATAATACTACTAATAGCTTCACTTACAAATAACCATAAAATATAGACAAAGGTGTAGTAAAGTTAGAGAAAAACATGATAAATAATGCCTAGAATAGTGTAGCACACCGATACACTACCACACTGAGTAGTTATTTGCACGTTTCGATGATAATGATAGCCAACAGCGTCACATAAAATAATATGTATATATACCGCGAATGATTCGACAAGAAAATAAGTAACGCAAAGTAAGTTTAATGAAAAACATCGATGGAACGATCTTCGAACAACGTTTGACGTGTACCTGGTATTTATTAGCTGCTATTCAAAGTTCGCTTGCAGTCGATTAGAAATAAAGTGCGGCCCGTGTGTGATGCAGTGAGGCCGCGCTCAAATTGCGTAGCGGGCGAGCACTCGGCAAGTGGGTTAGCGGGTCACGCCGCGCCGCGCACCGCCCCGCCCCGCCCCGCCCCGCCGCGACTTATAGCCCCCACAACGACACATTCTCACACTTGCCAGTGCGACACTATCACGAAACTTATCTGTTTTGCCTAGTTCGCTTTGAACTCTTAATCTTATCGGCTCCGCATTGACGTTCGATCACCTGAAAATAGCTTATTTTCAGTTACTTAAATTCATATTTTTTTTATGTGATCAGTCATTGAACGAGCTGATGACCCACCTTGTGGTAACCTCTGCCCATAACAACAATACGACTTGGGGTCACCCTTATTAAGGTACGATAAGACCCGAGTCGCATCGTAAATCTGCAATTCTTTTCAATGTTCGCCAGCTATTTTGTTGGTAATTTTTTTATTATTAGGATAGTCAACGAACGTTTTAACGTTGTGTATAAAG